>CAXIVR010000008.1:17160181-18360181 GCA_964035755.1 Teleogryllus oceanicus
GTTTATGTTTCTTTTCACTCCTCGCCCAAAAGTGGGTTCTTTCAAGAGGTCGACTGAAATCATTAATTCTTATGTCACTTTTTGCGCCCTTTGTTTATGAGACACCTCGACCCCCTTTATTCTGTTGTAAATTGTAATTCTTTGTTTTCCGCAGCTGTTTTGCACCTGCGCATCAGGAAAACTAATATATTAAAATTGTTTATCTAATAAATGTGTTATATTGAAGTTATTTGATTGTCATATCCCCTGATTTGGAGATCCTATAAGTTTGATACCTTTCATTAAAAACCTGGTGCCCCATTTGAAAAGTTCAAGTGTGACGACAATTTTCCCAAATTTCGATAGCTTAGAAGCTTGTTACATAATTATCTCCTTAGGCAAATGCATGGTCAGTTCGCTATATTACGTAGAAAATTAATTTATCAATGTCTGTTTTCAACGGCTGGCGACCGTATTAAATTGTCATTAAATGAGGTCAGAATTTGATATTTAACAGTCCTGGAGGCCTCTCAGCCTCGGCGCCTCCTTCCGTCCTCGCCCTCCTGTCCTCAGCAGCGCGGTCGACCGCCCGCCTCGGCGGCGGCGCGGCGTCAGCCCCCAAAGGAGATAAGCGATCGTCGGAACAATTTTTCCGTCGACGCACCGATTAAAACAAGGGATGAAAAATTTCGTCCACCCCCGGGAAAAGGAACAGCTAAATAAATTCCTCCCCGCTTATCAGGAAGAGTACCCCCGCGAAAGGAAGAAAGCGATGATTAAATCTTCCCGAAAAGATTGCCTAATTTTTCTTCGCGTCCTTTTGCCTTTCTCCTCCGTTCGACGGCGGGGGGGAATTCGTGAAGGGAATTTTCCGGATTTTTCGCTCCGACGTCTATTTCTCTTCGTCAACGAGGCATTCGAACCCGAATGAAGGCTTTTAGAGCTTGTTAGACGTCTGGCCGTCGGATCGCCTGGTTTGGCTGAGACGGACGAGGAGGAGCAGGAGGATAAAGATGAAGACCGAACTTTGCAAGGTTCGTCATCGACATCATTCCTTTCTATTCCTTCTTGAAACTATCTGGGATTTGCAACTGGAGCTGTATGCCCCTTTTAAAGGTAGAAAACTTAAAAATTTTGATAAAAAGGGTTAGAAAAAAAGTACCGGTGGCGGTGCTCAGTGCATCAACTGGTGTCGGTGCGGCCCCCTGCCAGGGAGGTCCTGGTTCCACTCCCCCCCGGGGGCGGATTTTCGGCACTAGCTATTCGGTCGGATTCAGTCGCTGTCTGGAGAAATTCTGGGGGCCGGCTACTCTGATCGGTGGTTTCTCCGATCAATACCGGCGAATGCCGGGTAGTACCTATCAACGGGCCACGGGCCGCGCGCGATCTGTCCTTCCCCTTCCTTGTCCTATCCTATCCTTATACACATTTCACCCACAAAATGCACTCACTACCACATATTCCGGGAGATCGGTCGGGGCTTGAGCTTGTCCGCTGGGCGGTGCCCCCTTGTGGAGAATCCAAGTTGAAACCCCACTAGCCGACGGGGGGTCGGCGCCGGATCTCCATCCAGTGGAAGACACCGCTCCCGAAAAAACATCTCTACACTAACGGACGACGCCGAAGCAGTTGACGGGCCCGGAACACGAAAAATCAATCTAATCAAAGGGAAATTTTTGACCTCATTTTGATGAAAAAATTTCAGTGTTTCTTTACAAATATCAAAATTACAATTTGCAAAGTATATATTGTATGATGAAACTAGGGGGATATTCACTTTCTATAATAATGGATAATTTCTTTAATTTCAGTTTAATCAAAATTTTTTTTTGCAGTCTAGGCTAATATAGATATTTCTTTTAAAATTTTGATCGAAATTTAAAAAAATTTGAAAAAAACCTGGAAAACGGAGATAAAGTTTCAAACCCGGGACAGTGTGTTTTTAAAATCCCCGGAAGGTCCCGAGAACCCGAAATTTTTTTCTCTCCCTTTTGTTTTTAAAATTTGAAAAATTCTTTCTCCCATCCTTTTCACTTTTTTCCTTTTCTTCTTTTTCTTCTTCCTTCTTCCTTCTTCTTTTTCTTCTTCTTTTTCTTCTTCTTCTTCTTCTTCTTCCTCCTCCTCCTCTTTTTCTTGTTCATTGGTTCTTCGTGACTTCGAAACACTTCTTGAACAGCGTTTTAAAATCTCATTTTTTCAAACGTCAACAATAAAAAATATATTAAAATAGATTTACAAAACCATCGTAATTTTTATTCCAGATAACCTGCAGAATGAGGTAAAATTTTAAATTTTAAAAAGGTTCCCTAGGACATTAACCTTTCCCCCTTTAATTTAAAGTGTTGTTTTTGCAGTCAAATGGGTTTTAAAAATATATTGCGAAACCCACTTTTTGTGACCTGGAAAATGTCCCCCTACGGGGTTGGGGGTGGTAGAAAAGATCACGGGCGCCCCGACCCCCTTCTAATTTGGGGGGGAAAGAAGGTAAAAAGAGTGAATCATCTCTTGGATTCCTGACGAAAATTTGGTGAAAATGATAGAATTTCTAAAAGTATTCAAAAGGGGGTTTAATTAATACACTTATTTAACATCTTTTGCACCTTTTTTTGAATTTTTAGAACCTTTCCACCTCCTTTGAATAATTTTACCATAAAATCCTTTTCCAGAAGAAAAAAAGAAGGGGGTGAAGTGAACACAAGGATTCTATAAAAAAAAAATTTGTGCAAAAAGATACGAAATTTTAGAAACTGAGTTATTTAAAAGGGTTTTTAAATTAATCATTTTTCAGCACATCTTTTTTCCCTTTTGGAAACCCGAATTCCCCCTTTCTTTATGACCATAATTTGGATAAAATCCTTAACTCATAACCTTTCTGGTCAAGTGTGGGTTAATGGGAGTTGGACAACCCCCTCTGATCCTTTGAGGCGCACCCCCGGCTCCCTCCATGGGGTGCTGTAGAAAAGCCACATCCAACAAAAAGGCGAATAACCAGGGTGCCCGACTTTTTTCTGTATTAAATACTCTTCGAAAAACTCAGTCGCTCCGGGTTTTAGCAAATGGATATAATGAACTCTGGTTATAGTGAATCAATACGGGGCCCTTTCTCTTACATTACAAAAAAGCGTAAGAACATTCGGTATAATGAACCTGAACCTCGGCTAAATAAACGTAGGAAATACAACGCCCTGGTAATTAATTCCATTCTGGAAAATGATATTTCGTCTCAGTGCCATACATTCCAACACTAGGAAGCTTGAAAAAATTGACGGCCAAACGCCATAATAGAATAAGTCTCCCCTGAGGTGAACTGATGACCTCATGCCACTCGGTTTCACCGCAGAAACAAAGACAATGTCCAGCGTGTGCTGCAACTGGCGGCGGCGACGCGCGATTGCTTGCTTCAGTTTCAAGTTTGGTGTCACTTGATCTTCCGCGGGACAAAGAGCGATGAATTCTACGTAGGCGGCAGGAAGCACGCGACTGTCACAGCCTGGCGGTATCTGCCATGCTGCGCGGAAAAGCGATCGGTTTCATTAGCTGTTTTATTAACCGAAAGCATCTCGTATGTTATTAGGCAAGTAAAAGTTCCTTCGGAGAGTGGGACGGTGTTCCGACACTGCAGGAGACATTGAAGGGTGTCAAGACTGCATTACGTTACATAGACACAGAGGACAAAGACCGGGAGCGGTAGCTCAGTGCATCAACTGATGCCACTGCAGCGCCTCTGACCGGGAGGTCCTAGGTTCCCACTCCCCACGGCGGAGGATTTTCGACACTGGCTTTTCACCCAGGTCGAATTGTCACTGTCGGGAGAAGAATTCCTAGCGGCCGGCTGTTCTGATCGGTAGTTTTCCGTGGTTTCTCCGATCAACACCAGGCGAATGCCGGAGCAGTACCCTATCAAACGGGCCACGGACCGCGCGTGATCTGTCCTTCCTCTTCCTTGTCCTATCCTTTCCCCTTGCACACACACTTACACTAACATGCACTACACTACTACATATTCCGGGAGACCGGTCGGGAGCTCAGAGCTTGTCCCGGCTGGGCGGCCTTGCTGGTGGAGAGTCCTGGTTAGGGAACCCCACTAGCCGACGGTAGGGCGGCGCGGATCACGCATCCAGCGGGGAAGATCACCGCCATCTCCCGAGAAAAACATGCATTACACTAACGGGACTAATGACCAAAGCAGTTGACGAGCCCGGAAACACGAAAAAATCAATCAGAGGACAAAGCAGAATCAATCAAGGAAAGAGCACGAATTCTGGAGAAAGATCCAAGAGAAATCACTAATGAAAACGTACGAAGAAACAATTGAAAGTAAATTGATTTTTTAAGGCCAAATAAAGATTTGAAATATTTAAGTTCGTGCTGTTACTGTATTTTGCTGTATCTCTATATCAGTCAAATCAATTATTGTGGAGAACTTCCATTTAATTTTGACTTCATGGGATATAGTGAACCTCGGATATAGTGAACCAAAAATGTTAGTCCCCAGAAGTTCACTATAATCGGAGTCGACTGTTTTCGCTTGTACCTATGACAGACTTTACAACTTACACTCCAAGGAAAATATTTACTTAAATCAACCAAATTCTTGAGATTCAGTCCTTTATTAATCCAATGACGTATACTACACCAAAAACATTACATCCAAAAACTTCATTGACAATAACTAGTCCTGCAATATTAATGGTGAAGTCGTATATAAATAATGCATACGTTGATAACTTGAGGCATTTCTGTGTTTCAGAAAATGTATCAATTAACTGCATAATGAAACACGTGTGGTGTATGATGTAACCGAAAACAATACTGAAATTTCCAAATGTTCACAGAAAGAAATCGTTTAAGTGGAATGCTAAACCAAGCGAAACACCGCTGTTCCTTGCTCATTTGCATATGAATAAATTAGGGATGTGACACTGGAAACAATACTTACGGCCCCTTTTCCTTCGTTACAACGAATTCTTACAAGTCTCGCCTTGTTCTTAAATTTACTAAAATAGTCTGAGAAAAGGAGAGAACGAGTATTTCACATCTACAACGTTGTTTCTGCAGGAAAGTACAACTGAAACGAAAGACCGTTGTCAAGAATTCGCTCTGAAACAAGTTTTAAAAAAACGCTGCATTTCATTTCTATATAGTTCTTTATAGAACCGAGAACATTCGTAAAAAACACAGTAAAATAAAATATTTGTTTCTTGTTAGTTACGATCAAACTTTTGTCGATTGTTTACGATTTAGGCTTTTTGAAGTGATTTGACATGTACGAGATCATCCGTATTGGTTCATATTTCCAGGTCTAGTGCTTATTTGTCTCTTTTTAAACAAAACTCACATTTCTTGCAAACTGCAAAATTGCAGTTGTAATATGTTCCACATCTCTATCTTTCAAAATTCTCCTCGAAACATTATTTTTAACGTCTAGAGCAATTTAAAGTGGTAAATCATTTTTAGAATTACATCTAAATTTAACTCCACATGTATTGCAGGGTTCAAGAGGACTCCAGTACTATTTCTATTGTTGAGCATCACTATAGGGAGTACATGAAACATTGAGACATAAAAAGGGAATTTCATATGTGAACAATTGAAACTCCTTTATAACGTGTCCAATTGCCAGAAAAGAATTAACGAACTTACTTTCAACCACACAATAATGACCAGTTGTTTTTGTGTCAGAGTAAATCGTGATCTACAGCAAAGATTAAAATAAGGTTGTTTGACAGTTTTATTTATGTAACTGAATGCTCGGTTTAAACATTAGCTCCACTTTTTTATTAGTTAAGTTTATTATTTCAAAAAAAAAAAATAAATCTATATTTTACTCCATTCATTTTCAGTCTATAAGAACCTATATATTTAGGTCTATGTTATTGCATATAAAATGAGGACCTGGACATAAGATTAGTTACGCGATATCATTTTCGTTTCCGTTCGTGAGAACAGAGACGTCACCGGTTGCAGCCGGCGGGCAGGGAAAGTCCACGCGGCAGAGCAGCGGGAACATAAGAAGTGCACCAAATCGCTGGATGCGATGGAACATAATTACCAAGTTTCCTGTCGCGTGGATGGTCGAACGTGGACTTGTTGGTTTGGTTTGTCGGGCGGCGCGGCGCGGGGAGGGGGCGGGGTTGTCGGTTGACCCCCCCGGGGGGCCAGGGTGCGGGGCGGGTTTCCCCGGGGGGGGGATGGTGGGGGGGGGTGGGGGGGGGTGGGGGGGAAAAAGGGGGGATGACTTGGTTTGTTGGGGGTTGGTTTTAGTGATTCCGGGGACGTTTAAATACTGATTTCATTGTCCCAAAAGAGGGATGTTTTTTTATCGGAGGGGGCTGTGATCTTCCCCGTGGGTGACGAAATCCCGCCGACCCCCCGTCACAGCAGAATTTCTTCAACCAGGTATCTCCACCAACGGGGCCCGCCCCAGCCGGGGCAAGCTCTGCTCCCGACCGGTCTCCCCGGGGAAAGGGTGGGGTGGGTTTCATGGGGTGAAGGGGTGTGTAACGGGAGGGGAACAAGGGAAAAGGAAGGACAGATTGCGCGCGGTCCCTGGCTCTTTCGTTATGGTTCTGCTCAGGCATTCGCCTGGTGTTGATCGGAGAAACCACGGAAAACTACCGATCAGAGCAGCCGGTCGCTGGAATTGTCCCCCAGACAGCGACTGAATTTGACTTAGCTGAAAGCTAGTGTCGAAAATCCTGCCGCCATCAGAACTCGAACCTAGGACCTCCCAGTCAGAGGCGCTCTAGTGACATCAGTTGATGCACTGAGCCTCCCGCTCCCGGTCTGACCTCCCCGGACCGTTCCTAGCGTAGAATAGGAAACAGAAAGGAAAGCTACCCTCAATCCGAGCACCGATATGATGCACATGGACGTCATACTGAAAGCTGCAGTTTTCCTATGCCCAGAAACCTAGAAGTGGGTTAGTAACATAGTGTTTGGCGCTATGCAGAATAATTATTAATGAAACCAGTACAGAAAGGAATTTTAGGGTAAGATTGGAATGTTCGCATTTTGGAATTAGTAAGCTTAAGTAACTTTCCTGCGAGTCGTACATATTTAAGCATGAATTCATAGAAACTTACAAATGTGTAATATCGGGAGAATTTTGAATTTGTTCATTCAAATCGCTTCAGTGTTTTGTTGACTTACATTACTCATACGTACACAATTGTTTCATACAGCTATGACTTCTTTGAGTACTTTACCGTACACGTACTCTTTCCAGTCAATGAACAGAGAAGGTTATTTATTTATTAGTTTCCTAGCATCTGCTGACAACGCTTACTTTATCATCGTGACAAAAGCCGTCCCCACCCAGTAACCAGATCGGCGTTCTGTGATTGGTCCCGTCTCATTTTGCATAGTCTTCTTCTCCTCCTCCTATTTCTTCATCTTCTTCTTCTACTCAGAGACTGGACCTTTCCGTCCCGTACCGTCCCATCACAACAGATCTTGCCATCTTCTCTTAGATCTTTTCCTTTTCGATATTTATTGCTTTACTGTTTCAGTCTTTCTAGTACCTGGCACACGCTCAATATGTTCCTTCGATCTCAGCGGGCATTGTTTTGTTTCTCGTACGTTCGGCGTCTTCAATTCCGCTCGAACGTCCGTCACGCGCTTTGTGTACATGTGACTCACGCCTCCCCGCTCCCGGTAGAGCGCGCTCGGCGTAGCCGCCGCCGCCGCCAGCGGAGAAGGTTGAGTCGCCGCCGCCGCCGTCACTCAAGGGAGGCGGAGTGGAACAAAATCGCGGACGCCCGCCGCACGCGCGAAAGTTTTGGGGCGACTCGGCGAGGACAGCGGGATGGAGGGCGGCGGCGATGGTGTAGCGGTTAGCGTATCGGACGCTATACCCAAGTTGCGGTTCAACCCCGATCGAAGCCGGATTTTAAGGGCGAAAAATCCTTCGCGCCTTCCTTCGGAGGGAAGTAGCCGCTGTCCCATGTTAGTACATTTACTGCATGTAAAAGATCCTCAAGCCTAAAATGACGCCTCTGAGCAAATTCAAATCGCCTGTTTCGTCGTCCAAGCAATACCTTCTTCCCCCATGATGGGTGAAAGGAGTGTGAAATTTGCGTGGTCAGACGGAAGAGCAGGCCTCATAGCCTGAGTCTCGCCACAAAATAAGGCAAATTTAATTCAATTCAATTCAAAGAGAGCGCCTCCTTTTTTCATTCCCAACCGTATCGTGTTCGAATCCGCGTACGTGCATTAGGGAAGCCACGAAAATGAAAGTTTACCCCAACTTTTAGATCGGTGTTGGTTATTAGTGATTATTGTTGGTTGTTAGATAGTTAGTTGGTTGGTTATTAGATATTTTCGACACAGTTTTCAGCTATGTCGAATTCAGCCACTGTCTGGAGGAAAACTTCTATAGGCCAGCTGATCTGAACGGTACTATTTTTTCTATCAACACCAGGCGCATGCCGGAGCAGTACCCTCACAAACGGGCCACGCACTGCTCGCTGTTTATCGTTCCTTTTTTGGTCATATCCTCATCTCTTACACACATTCTAACATGCACTACACTACCACACATGCCGGGAGACCGGTCGGGAGCTTAGAGCTTGTCCTGTCTGGAGCGGGTTTCCTTTCTGGTGGGAAATACCCCGGTTGAGGGAAACCCCGCGAGCCGACGGTGGATCGGCGCCGGGTCCGCCATCCAGCGGAGAAGATTCCGCCAGATGAGAAACGTACACGCATTTAGGGACTAATAACCTCAGTAGTTGAGTGCCGGAATCACGAACAACGAACCAACCAGCCAACTTTAAATGAAAAGGTACCGAAGGACACAGCTCACTAACAAATTTAATTTGACCCCGCTATCTCGCAGGTTAAAATTTGGAATAGTTGCGGTTTCTCCTCCAGGCCGCGTTGCGTCGCGTCGCGCGATTGCCGTCCTCGCACGGGCCGTTTCGCGCCCGCGCCGCCCGCGTTAATCCGCTGCCGGCAGCGCGCCATGTCTGCGATGGGGGCCGGCGCGCTGAAGGTGGAGACGGGGCGTGGCATGCGGCGAGGCCCGGAGCGGAACGGAAACGGCGCAACGACAGAGACAATTTATGTGGAGCCCCGGTAACTGACGGAAGAAGGGAAGAGGGAGAGGGGAAGGGGCAATGTGAAGGGGGGAGAGTCGAGGCATAGACTAAAGATGAAGTCGAGGCTTCCGCGGCCGGATCATGTGGATTATTGGCTTCAGACGCGCGTCGAAGGTGTTGTCAACTTTGAATCATCCTCGTGGTCTTCATTTCGTGGTCTTGTCAGACAAGCCTGGGGGAAGACCACGAAATGATGGTCGAAACGTTACAAAACAGCCTGGCAGGTCACCGGACAGCAAGATCATCTATAGCTAAAGATGTAAAACCAAAGACTTTTTTTACTCTATGATAATACTTTTACTCTATGGAAGAGGGGGGAAGGCTGGCTTAGGGATGGGAGGTGTGGGAAAGAGCGTGGTAGCGCAGGGAGGAGGAAGGAGCCGAAAAGGGCGAGTGGGGAAATGCAAGGTCAAAGAGCGATGTGCGGGGATGGGGTAGGGCGGGGGGAAGAGAAGATAGGGAAACTGGACGTATTTATTTATTTCTTTATTTACTTATTTATTTAGTCAAAACACTCAAAACTGTATGTGACAAATGGGGAAAATCATCTGCACGCTTTTAGTTTTAGAACTTCCAACTATTTAACTATTAATAGTTGAAAGATTAAATAATAATAATAATAATAATAATAATAATAATAATAATAATAATAATAATAATAAATAAATTTAAAAAGGAGATTATCATTTTAAAAACTAGATATTTTCGTTGCCGAATTATAGAAAACTTATTTTTAACGGTAAAAAGAACGAACAGATTTTGATTTTCTTTCTTAAAAAAATAGAAACTAACCTAAGCTCTACTACCACTATAAGCCCAAAAGAAAGCTAAAAAAGTGCGCATAGTGAAGCACATTTACGTCCAGAAGCAAATCAAAGGCCATCTCAACATTTGCTCAATGGATCAGGGAAACTGGACAAAACTCGATCGAGATGGGCATTGACCTGGAAGCTTGTATAACTTGTTACAGGGTTGCATTGTAAAGACACAGTCTTGCAGCAGAAAATTAAGTCTTTTTTAAAAATTATACAATGCAAATGTAAACTATAGTATATCTTGTTATTGTTAAAGTAAACATTATTTTTCTTTTAGACGATCAGTATAGTCTCTAATTGTATAGACACAGTCTTGCAGCAGAAAAGATATTACTTTTAACTTAAATTTGTGTACCAATTTTAGTTGTTTAATTTCAGTAGTCAAGGGAAGCAGCGGGTCCGGGGGGCGCAGGGCTCACGGCATAGCTTTGCAGGGTAGCGTAGCTTTGCAAGACTATACTTGTCGGGGCGTGGCGGCTGTTTATGGTCAGGTAGAGGGTTGGTGGAGGAGCTGTACGTATGGTGGTGGAGGGGATCGGTGGACAGATGCAAGGCTATGCGTGCGGGCCGGAGAGGGGCGTGGCGGAGCGGGTGTCGGGGGGGGGTGGTGGTGGTGGTGGGGGGTGGAGCTGGTGGTGGTGGAGCTGGTGGTGGAGGGGATCGACGGAGAGATGCAGGCCTATAAAGATGGCGGACGAGGGGGCGGGGCGGAGCGGGGCTGTACGCGGGGGGCGCAGGGGTGGTGGTGGAGCTGTACGTATGGTGGTGGAGGGGATCGGCGTATAGATGCGGGGCTCTGCGTGAAGGCCCGAGAGGGGCGTGGCAGAACGGGGCTGTACGCGGGGGGGGGGCAGAGGGATGGATGTGGGTGGGGCTGTACGTGGCGGGAAGGAGGGTTGGTGTTGGAGCTGTACGTATGGTGGAAGAGGGATTGACGGAGAGGGCGTGGCGGAACGGGGTGGTACGTGGGGCAGGTGAGATCGTGACACGCCGCAGAGGCGGAGGCAGGGCGTGCGGAGGGGCCTTGGGGTGGAGACGGAAGTTGTGTGTTTGGCGCAATGAGACGAGACAAGAGCCCCGGAGCGTCCAACGGAATGAACGCGCGTGGGAGGGCGCACACCCAGATTGCACGGGAGTTGCAGGAGGCCATTCGGCGGAGCCCTGGCAATTCGCCTACACACGCCCGTGCACGCAGAGAAACGCACGGTACACATGAACGATGCTTTGGAGAATTAAATGCGGCAATCATTTAGCGCGTGCTTCAAAGGGAGTAGTGGAATCTCAGAATTATATTTTGTATATATATGATACCCTAATTTTGTGTCGCTTGTTCTCGTGTCAGATTCACAAAACATACGAATTTCTCTGCTGACAGGAACGTCAAATTTAAAAATTATTGGATGAGTAAATCATCACATTTCACAACACAAGATTCGAAATTGTGTCTACAATGAGCGTATATACTGAGCTTCCGAAAAAATACGCAGTTGATAAGAAGAAAGAAGGCTTGAGGAGTCTGCCATTTACAGAGTTACGCATAGTGGAAAACCTTGAACACCAACGCAAAGCAGTAGGATAATAAAATAAGAATAGTTGTACTAAAACAGCATGTACATTCTCGTATTAATTGTAATGGTTACATAATATTATATAGTTTAATCGTCTACCATACTAATCCTTCGGCTATCACTTTAAAAATTCTCCAAAAAATATAACTCAAAATTACGTGATTACCTGTAATATTTTGAAAAATGTACATTAAAAGATTTAAAGATCTAAAATTGAAGGATAGGCTGCATTATTTACGAAACATTTGGCTGATATATTGATAGTAGAGGACAGATTCGAAAAACCATTTAAGTTTTCAATTTTCGAAATCCCTGAAGCTTTATTGAAAATCAAAATTTTAGTTTTAACATTAGGAAAACCAAACTTAAATGATTTTTTAAAGCACGGATTGCCATGTTTCAGCAAAATATCTAAAAAAGAACTTTAGCGGTTTTTGAGGACGCCTTGTTTACGGATTCTTTTTCATTGTCATGCTTCGTCTAACAATTACACGAAAAATACTCATACTTTCAAAAAAATCATATGACTTACTTTGAAGATCTAATTCTGAGAAGATATTTGTATGAACTTAAAATATACTTTAAGATCGAAAACCTTTCTTTTGCAATTTCCAATGGCAATGAGTAGTTTACTGACAACTGAACCTGTGCCACTTTTACAATTGAACATTGATCTTTCAGAGAAAAAATTCAAGACAAAAAAAGATCCATTTTATGAGAAAATTTTCAAATATCCTGGGTGTTTTAAGAAAAATAGCGCCAGAACTTAAAATATACTTTAAAAATTCGAGAGGTCTCGACGGCCAGAAGAATAAAATTATATCCATTTTGGTGAAAGTTTAAAAGAATATGAACTGAAAATTGGAAATCTAGAAAAAATTACGAATAAATACTTTTTGGTGGATTTCAAACCACCATCCGTGAAAATGGTATGAATAATTCTTTTTCGTCCTAACATAAATCGTTAAAATTGATTCTTAACATTAACGATAATCCAATACTATTTCATAATAACAGAATAACAATAAAAAAATATTTCTTTCAATAGATTTTTATGTACAGAACTGTGCAGTAGCGGCCTTCGGGTCTTCCGGGGAAGAGCACCACCCTAAAGCCCTTAAGAAGCAGTCGCCATTTCAACTATGTTATGTTTAAAATACGTTCTTATTAAATCTCGCATATCACAAATCAAAACATTAAACCCGAAATATCCAGCAGAAGCGCCGCGCCAAACAAGTACAATCACGTCCTGTAGAGAAACAGAATTTCGCACACGAGACGACCCTTCCAGCAACGAACGACAAATGACGGAGTAGCTCCATCCGAGAAACAACTTGTCAGACGATAGCATCTTCCATAAATAATGCATCGGCTGGCAGACAAAGGAGCCTGGGGCCCAATTCCACTCCGTCGGCGCAATCCGCCCGCCGCGCCGCGCCCCCTCGCGGCCGCCGCGGAAGCGCGGGAGGCTGTCTGGCGCACGACGAGCGCAGCGGCGCAGCAGCGGCGCAGCGCGGCGCGGCCCCGCCCCCTTCGGCCCCCGGGCGCAGCACAGCGCAGCGCAGCGGCCGGCGCGCGCAGACGGGCGGAAGCAGCGGTGACGTGAAACGCTCCGCACGCTACACACGCCGGGCCGCTGCAGGCTTGAGTGAACGGAGACTTCAGAAGGGGCGCGGAACGTTTCTCGAAATTTAACGAATTATTTGATTTTTATTTACAACTATAATAACGATGATGATGATGATGATGATGATGATGATGATAATAATAATAATAATAATAATAATAATAATAATAATAATGAGAAGAAGAAGAAACCGGGAGACGTGGCTCAGTGCATCAACTGATGACACCGCAGTGCCTTTGATACGGAAGTCCTACGTTCCAGTCCAGACAGCGGCAGGATTTTCGACATTAGCTGGTCAGCTCGGTCGAATTCAGTCGCTGTCTGGAGGAGAATTCTAGCGGTCGGCTGCTTTGGTAGTTTTCCGTCGTTTCTCCGATCAACACCACGCGGGTGCCAGAGCAGTGCCCTGCCAAACGGGCCACAGACCGCGCGCAATCTGTCCTTCCTCCTCCTTGTCCTATTACACACACTTACACTAACATGCACTGCACTACCGCACATGACAGGAGACCAATCGGAGATAAGAGCTTGTCCCAGCTGGGGCGGTGCCCCGCTGATGGGAGAGTCCTGGTTAGGGGTAAACCCCGCTAGTCGACAGTAGGTCGTAGCCGGATCTCGCCATCCACCGGGGACGGATCACCACCAGCACCTCCCGATGAAAAACACACACTAGTCTTACGGAACTAATGACCTCAGTAGTTGACGCGCCCGGAATTACTACCAATCAATCAATCAACAAGAAAAACCCGCCTTTTCTTAATAATAGTTCCCGTTCCCGTATTTGCCCCCCTAATTTTTTTGAACGAGTTTCGCAAACTCGTGTATCTTATTGTTTTAGGACAACGGTAGTTATTTCAATATTTTTTATAAGATACGTTTTTGTTCGTATTATTTTAACTATTAGTTAAAAATATTAACTCGCCCTAATTCACATGACAAATAATGGCAAAGTAACACGTTGTCACTAACAATGGACACCCAAAAAATACCTGACGCCCGATAATGCGTGGGATAATATCGATGTAACGAAATATCGAAGTTGAAAATAATGCTTCAGTTTCCGATATATCAATATTGTACGACCATTTCAAGGGCTCGAGTCCGCAGATGGCAGGCGAAGGCTTGCATCGGGCGATGTGGAAGGGCGCATCACGCAAGGGGAACGGGGCAAAAAACGCGGCGCCCGCCGGAGGGCGGGGTGGGGGAGGAGGAACCCGGCGCCAGACGATAATCACCACCTTCCCCCCTCTTCGGTGAGGCATCGGCACACAGCCATTGCCAAGCAACCCACACAACCTCATCGCCACAGCCATCCCCACAGTCATCGCCGCAGCCACGCCGCCACAGCCATCACCTCAGCCATCACCACAGTCATCGCCACAGCCACGCCGCCACAGTCATCGCCACACCATCGCCTTAGCCACGCCACCACAGCCATCACCACAGTCACGCCGCACAGCCATCGCCACAGCCACACCCACGCCACAGCCACGCCGCCACATCCATCGTCACAGCCACGCCGCCACAGCCAGGCCGCTACAGCTAGGGATGGCAAAAAAACATCGATGTTTTAAAACATCGATGTTTTCTACTAGAAACATGGATATATTAACGGCGATATTTTGCTTTCAATGTTTTCTTTACATCGATTTTTTTAATTTTTAATTTCTTTAAATAAAGGGGTAGCATAGGGTAAAATAAAGCACGTTGACGAGTAGCAGCAATCCACAGCAATATCGTTGTTTTGCGTCATCCTCTTTATCACGCTACACATTTCGCCGGCGCAATTCGAGGGAATTTTACGTGGTTTTACTTCGATGGTGTATGAATGGAAGTGACTAAAGGAAGAAGTAGCGAAACACAATGTTTTTTATTGTTAATTTTATTCTTTACATTCGATAATATTTTTTATTAACATACTTCTAACATGCTAGTAACCAAAAGTTAAAATACATTCCTTTTTAGTTCTGTAATTACAAATGGAAAGGAAATAACATATTTATTAGCCTATAATTAAAACATAGATGTTTTAAACATCGATGTTTTTTTCGTCGAAATTTTCATCGTCATCGAAAACCATTTAGCGATGAAAGGAAACATCGATGTTTTGGTAAAATTTGCCATCACTAGCCACAGACGCCTCAGCAAGTGCGTCCGCTTTCGGAGAAGCCGACGCTTCCAGGACAGCCAACATCACCACCACCACGCATCCACAGCCTTCGCCCCCGCCAACGCCATTGTCATCACCACGTCACTCCGCTTAACCACGACCGCGGGCATCAACTGATGTCACTGCAGTTTCTCTGACCGGGAGGTCCTAGGTTCGAGTTCTGACGTCGGCAAGATTTTCGACACAGCTTTCCAGCTACGTCGAATTCAGTTGCTGCCTGGAGGAGAATTCTGGCGGCCGGCTGCTCTGATCCGTAGTTTTCCGTGGTTTCTCCGATCAACACCAGGTGAATGCTGGAGCAGTACCCTAACAAACGGGCCACGAACAGCCTGCGATTTTTCCTTCCCCTTCCTTGTCCTATCCTCACCTTTTACTATCACATACACAGTTATATGCACTACACCACCACAGATACCAGACGGGAGCTTAAAGCTCGTCCCCGCTGGTGGGACCTCCTTGATTGGCCTCCTTCCCGCAAGCCAACGGTAGGTCGGCGCCGGATCTCGCCATCCAGCGGGGCAAGATTGCCACCACTGCCAGAGGGGAAACATGCACTACAGTTACGGGAATAATAACCTCTGCAGTTGACCCACCCTGACTCACCAACAATCATTAACTACGTCCACCATCGCCCCTATGTCCGCTATCACCATGGCCAGCGTGACGTCACATCGCTAACAGTTTCTCCCTTGTTGCCATCTCCGCCATCAGCACTGGCCCTCTGAAACGCTGCCGCTGCCAAGTTGTCCCCGCCGAAACCGCAGCCGCCCCCTTCACCTGCTGGGTAAGACCTTCGTGCCAGCGCACTCCGGAATTTCAGGTCGTCTGCGCAGCTGTGATGAGGGGGTGGGAGCAACAAGCAGAGTGAGGAGAGGAAACAAAGAAAGGTCACATTCTGATATTTTGCCTGACTGAAGATTAGATGTATAGAAAGTAGGAGATGCGAAGATGGTGTAGTTTTTTATTAAACTGAACGATAAAATTGTAATATTTTATCGTATGAGTAAAGTTTCAATTGACGACCCTTTATTTCCTTTTATAATTTATTTTTTACTGATACGAATGATTCGATTTTGATTCTGATTAATACACTGTAAATCTGTAGTGATCTGTACCTCTTAGCGACTGCTCGAACAATCTTCGTCACAACAGGTGCCGTGAACAAAGATCGCACTATTGCGATTTGAATGAAACACTTCAAAATTCTCTACACGATGAGCTGTCTGCCGAGTCCAAGATGAGCATGTGAAGATAAAGATGTGCGAGTTTTGAACGAGTTGAATTCTGAAACTTCCGACCGCATCGTTTACAGAAGCGACATGAAGATGAATACTATGTTGCAGAACCCATCCGAACCGGTCCGACAAGCAGCAATGGCCATTGGGTGATTTTTGTTAATACCAACATTATTAATTTCCTATTTAGAGATCATACGTGTAACCAGTGGTGTCTCAATTGTAAGTAAACTTGTGCACAATTGACGAGAGAATGCTGTGAATCGTGAAGTAAAACCGATAGGATCCTCTAAATGTGACTTAATTACTCTCAGTGATCCTCAGACTTAGAGTTTTGATTACACGTTTCTCTATATGCAACATCCCCGTTCAGGTACTTTCTTGTGAAAAAGGCACTTCTTATGTTTTTCTTACGAACGTCAAAATAAAAAAATAGAGAAAGAAATGAGTAACAAAGAACACTCAAAATGACGTGAATACATTGCTAGATATAGCGGGCTGTGATCCTTCGCGCGCCGGATTTCCTGTAGTTAACACAGGGCCAGGGATGTCGAAAAGATGGGGTTTTAACTAGGGCCTGGGTACATAAAACGTACCCAAAGAAAACGTTTTATGACCTTTCCCAGGTAACGCCTCTTTTTCTGTTCTTGCCGACTGGAAATGCTATCAATACATTTCGTCAATAGCCGACCTGTGGTCCTCTTGTTTTCCAACTTATCAAACTATACATTCGTCTATTGGTTTAATGGTGAGTTATAGTTGACATTTACATAATTGAAATGATTGAAGGCGTTGTCATTGTCAACAATACTATTTATTTCAATAAGAGCAGTTTTAGAAGGCTTAGCCATCATCAGTTTTCTGCTGTCATTTCAATTATATATTCGTCTCCAAAGCACCCGCACCCCCTTTGAAGTTAGGGTCTCTAAGTCAGGGGGCTTATTTTCTAATTATGACTACTAGTTGATGTCCATTTTCAGAAGAATGGACTGAAACACGGAATAACATACGTTTATTTTCGATCTCCATTACTTATTTCAAATGCTTACCGAAATTGAAAGGAAAGTGCAGGCCTTTTTCATGTGAGAGATCTCTGTGGTTTCGTTAGACATCCAACCACTCGTAAAAAACCCAAAAACAATCGAAATGTCTCCATTTTTAAAGATAAATACAAAAACATTCGAGTCCGGTTATAGTATACTTCTGGGGACTGACATGTTTGGTTCACTATAATCGATGATGTCAAAATATAGGTAGCTGATGTCAAGAGACAGCAGAGCGAAAGTGAAGAACGCGTCCAACATTAAATATTTGCTATCCACATGTAGCCTCATAGAACAGAAACTCTTTTATATGCATGGTTTGCAAAGAGCTTTTGTTCTGTGTATATATAATATTCTATGCTATTGATGTATTTGTGAAGGCTGTTTTGTTAGAATATTCAATTTATTAGTGTTACACGAGAGCATTTGATTTTTCTCGTGCAGTGTTAGGGACGGTAGCTCAGTGCATCAATGATGTCACTGCAGCGCCTCTGACCAGGAGGTCCTAGGTTCGAGTTCTGACGGCGGCAGCATTTTCGACACTAGCTTTCAGCTAGGTCGAATTCAGTCGCTGTCTGTAGAATTGTAGCGGCCGGCTGCTCTGATCGGTAGTTTTCCTCCGATCAACACGCGGCGAATGCCGGAGCAGTACCCTACCAAACGGGCCATTGACCGCGCGCGATGTGTCCTTCCCCTTCCTTCTCCTATCCTCTCCCCTTACACACACACTTACACTAACATGCACTACACTACCACATATTCCGGGAGACCTGTCGGGAGCTTAGAGGTTGTCCCGGCTGGGGCAGTGCCCCGTTGGTGGGAGAGTCCTGGTTAGGGGGAACCCCACTTCCCGACGGTAGGTCGGTGCCGGATCTCGCCATCCATCGACGGCAAAATCACCCCAAAATCGTGCAGGGTTCCTGCTGAGTTTTGGAGAACCTTTGTTAAGGCTAGATTAAAAAATATATAAGCTAAAAATATTGTAGAGGTATACTACACAGTACATACATCTCTACAATATTAAATACTTTTCATCTCTGTAGTCTATACTATTACTTATTTATATTTTTAATTGTCCATATGATTAGAATGACTGTTTCACTCGTGAAACTAAATCGAATAACGTTCAAGCATACATATAAAATACCTATTAGGGACCTGTATCTCAAAGCATTTATCGCATTTTCTATCCAATTTTTCTTACCGCTCCTCCCTAGTAATAATCTTTGACTCGTCTATCATAGCAAGCGGCATGTATCGATCGCTGTGTTGATGTGCAATAAACCGCGTATAAACTATAACCTCTTTGATTTTAACAAGCTTTCAATTATTTTCAATATTTGGCGCATTTTGGAACTCTGTTGTACGTAATTTATTCGTGGAATATATCAGTCGCGCTTTGGAAATTCTCAGATAAATCGACAATTTCCAAAGCACTCATGGTATTATCTATGATAATCTCTTATGATCTGATGTATTATGTTAAGGATATATAATTCCTTAGATGCATCAGTTTTGAAATGTAGACAGTATTTATTAAACTAAATAGAATAAAAAGATAGCTCTCGCAGACAGATCACAACATTTAAAAAATACATTTTTGTTCTTCTCGCAGTTCTGGCATTCGCGCTAACAGACGATTTACTAACAGCGCATGGCTCCTCCCCCTTTACATCAGTCAGTTTTTGGTTGATCAAAGACCCATTCATTCTCGAATTGTGTTTTAAGCAGCCTCGTTTATCTGGATGATCTCAGAAACATCACTGGTTGGTTTATGAGAGAGAAAAGCTGATTCACAAGCAAAGGAACGTTTTCATCATCTCTGTCAGATTATAAACGTTCGATGAATAGTGTTACAGCTGAAAGTTTTAAACAAAATACATGTGAAACAAAGTAAACTGGTGACGCTAAAAGAGCACGTGTGTAATAGTAGAGTTGGGAAAGAAAATTTTTAAAACTTTAAACTGAAAAAAAATTAAAGTCAACGCAAAATCAATATTTATTTTAATAGTTAACAAATCGTGTTTTGACGGTTGAAGGAATTCTCTACCTCGGCCGGTAATCGAACCAGGACCTGCCGACGTACTAGTGGCGGCCTGTGTTCAGAAATGGGAGTTGGAGCTCCAGCAAATTATGGAAATTTAATTCCCACTATAACACTAATATATGAAAAACGTAAGCAATTAAAAATAATTAAAACTAAATTGAATAAAACATTACTTACATAATTTTTTAATACATTAAGGTGACCAAACAGTGTCTTTTCATAATTTGTTTTCATTCTACTTGTGTTGGATGTGTCTCTTACTTGTATGCTTTCGAAGACGTGGTGTTATTTTTTGTGACGAGGCTCCCTGTCAAAAGGCTAGTAAGTCAATGTTTTTGAAGCGGCATTTAGAGTAGTCTTCTTCTGTGACTTCAGTCGAGTGCACAGATTCTGCACGCGAACTTCACCCGATCCACCCTTCCCTATCCCCATTTCTTTCCTGAGTATTTCGCGAAACGATGATTCCTCATCCCAATTTTCCCATCCCTCATAATCTAGAACGACTCTGGTAGTACTGCGAGTATGCAGATATCAGGCCAAATTCTATGAATGCAGCGCCGTTCGGAGCACAATACATTATATACAAATGCGAATTGACGGGGATTGTCGGGGATCGTTCTTCTAGAGACTTTGTATTGTTTGAAAAATTAATAAATTATTTTTTCCTGAGGTCCAATTACTCCAAAATAGATACGTAATATTTGGAAATGTTCAAATAAAGAAATTTGATAAGGAAACATTTCCGAAAGTGTTCTTAAGGTTTATTCACACTCTGTTTCGTAAGCAAAGAAGGTCTTCATTAATTAATTCTTCAATCCCTTCTTGGAGTTTTGAATGTATAATTTGTAAAAGTTTTTAGCAAGTGAAAAAAACATTGCGATAAGCAGACATTACTTTTCTTCACATAATCAATGTTGGTTAGAAATCGGTTTACTTTTTCATATTCATCCATAAACGTCACCAGACAACCTGTATTGACAATAAAAGGCTGAATTTGGTATTGTGTGAAAAATGATTTCAAACTGAGCCTGACACAAGTAATTCATTACCTAATTTTTTACTGCGCCACGCCAAATTCTTTTTCACTCGAAACAACCAATAAAGTAAATGAAATTGAATGAAAAATATAAATAATTACTACTAATTTTAATAGAACGAAGCCTCAATCCGAGCTAATATGGGAGAACACTAATTTATGCCACTGTAAGAAAATTAAATCCTTGCCAGCACAATGGCGTATATAGGCCAAATGTGAAGTCAGATATCAAACCTTTCTTTACACACTGTTTAATGGAACGAAATTGCTTATTAGTGAGAGTATAGGTTTATCTTTTTTCTAAATATTAGGGTCAAACTATTCTACACGCCATGACTAAACAAGAAGTAATGAATAAACCTAATATGGAATACACTGACAATGAGTTTAACTTTGTATCATTGTTATTATCATAAAATAATTCACAGTTTTTTTCACCTGACTTTTTCCTTAACAAATATTTTATATGAGCATTATCGTAATACGCAACGCAATTCTTTGCTACACTTTTTCTTTGTTATTATTTTTGTAATAATTACTAAAACTGATAGAATGCCGAATACTTTTTACTTTGCATTTTGTCATATTTTTAAACTTTTTTATTTTATAGTATGCTATTATTTGTTCTGAATCTAATATTACACTGCAAAGTATGCAAGTTGTAATAATTCTAATCTCATGATCCCTTATACTCATCCCTAAGGAACTACACACCACTATCACGACAGCAAAATACCTTTTCATTCAACAAGGAAAATAACTTGAAATAGTTCATAAGCATCGACAATATTTATTATTTGATTATATTTCTTTATTTGATTAAAATAAGTGATATAAGATTTTGAAGAATTTTAAATAATTCATTATCACACAAGTGTTATAATGCTAAAACGTCAGCGTAGTTAAGCTTTGTGATTACTTGTGTAGTTGAAATACATTTTATTGATACCATTATACTTACTGGCTTGTAATATTATAAGAAGAATTTTCATCGCTTGTGGAAATGAAAAGTCATAACGAAATTCCTTTTAAACCAACTTTTCCGACTTTTTCGACCTTTTCGAAAAAAACAACAACAATATAATTGACACAGGCTGAATTGCCTACCTGGTATGTCCAAAAAGTACGTAAAGCTGTTACTTCTATATCTGCAAACTGCACATTGCAATACCCTCCTAGGGTTAAAACATTATACTGAACTAGATTCAGAACTAGGTTCAGATACAGCCGTCTTTACTTCTCCTCCGAAGGATTTTTCGCCCTTAAAAGAATTGAATTGAATTGAATTGAATTTGCCTTATTTTACGTGACGAGACTCAGGCCATGAAGCCTGCTCTTCCGTCTGACCACGCAAATTTCGTTACACTCCTTTCACCAATCATGGGAGAAAGAAGGTGTGCGGGGTGACGAATCAGGCGATTTGTATTTAGCTCAAAGGCTTCTTATACATGCAGTAAATCTACAACATAGATCATCCAGCTTTACTTCCCCTCACAAGGAAGGCGTACGAAGGATTTTTTCGCCCTTAAAAAATCCACGGCTTCGATCGGGTTTGAACCCGCATACTTGGGTATTGCAGTCCGATACGCTAACCGCTACACCATCGTAGCCGCCGGGAAGAATCGGGTTCGAACTCGCAACCACGAGGACAACTGTTTCATACGCTAATCGAAACCGCAATGGAGGCTTGAACGCTCACCCGCCGTCCTCGTCGTCGTCCTCGTCGTCCACCTCCTCCTCGGAGGGCGCGGGCGCCGGCGCGTCCTCGGCCTGCTGCATCTGCTGCAGGTGGCGGCGCCGCTGCCGCTGCTGCTCCTGCTGCTGCTGGGCGGGCGGCGGCCGCGGGGACGGCGGCTGGTTGGTCGTCGACGACGACGTCTGCATGCTCAGCGGGGCCATGCGCGCGAGGGCGGCGCGCGCGCCCCTGCCCCGGCTCGTGCTTCCGCTGGCTCAGCACGGTGCCGGCCAACGACCGGCGGACACTGACGGCGGTGGCGGTGTGCGGAGATCCGTGAGGGCGCGCGCGTCGCCCGCCGCCCTCGCCGCCCCCGCCCTACGCCGCACAGTGGGCCGATTGTTCTCATTTCAATTCTCAGCTTTCTATTGTTAGTTAGTTAATGCTTTATTTTACATGGCGAGACTCGGGCCATCAGGCCCGCTCTTCCGTCTAACCACGCAAATTTCGCTACGCTCCTTTCACCACCTAGCGGAGAAAGGAGATATTATCTCGTGCGACGAAACAGGCGGATATCGGTGCTCACTTAAGGCATCTCTTTTTAAAAGCGAGGATGCATGCTGTAAATCACCATGGCAGCCGGCTGCTTCCCCTCCGAAGGAAGGCGTACGAAGGATTTTTTCGCCCTTAAAAATCCACGGCTTCGATCGGGTTTGAACCCGCAAACTCGGGTACAACAGTCCGGTACACTGGCCGTTATACCATCGAATTCGCTTGTTGTGTGGAATTTTGTGATTGTGTGCGAATTTTTTTTTTATTTGGATTCTCCACCACGCTGGCTCAGAATAAATGTTACAAACTTCTATGGCATGTACAGGTGTCAAAAATATTTACTTTTGCTCATTAACATATAGTGAAAATTTTAAGCTGTGTTATAGTTTTGTATTATTATAGCTGAGCTATACGCGTCTTTACCAGAGCAAATTTGGATTCTCTGCCATTATATAGGCTGTCTCAAAATAAATGTTACAAACTCCTACGGCATGTAAAGGGGTCAAAAATGATTGCTTTTGCCAATTAACTTATAGTAGGAAATTGAATATAACAGAGTTATGTGCAACTGCACATGTGGTATTTACCCTGATTGTTAGGCAATCCTAAATGCACAGATGTTCGGCAGATCACGTTCTAACGCAGTCAAGAAGATATCAAGTACCCGCCGAACACTTATACATACGGGTTGCGTACAAATCAGGGGCAAATGTCACCTGCAAAAATGCATGTATGAAATAAACCTCTATGTTCATTCGCAAAAAAAGTGATCATCTTCTATACTTCTATGTGCACTCGAAGTTGGTAACATTTATTTTTAGACAACCTTAGAAAATAAGTAATGTTTTACGATGTCTCAGAATAAATGTTGCTAACTTCTAGGGCATACAGGTCGGAGATGTTCACTTTTATCAATGATAATGTAGTGGGAAATTTTTTGTAACAAAGTTTCGAAGGTTCCCAACACATCATTGCTAAAGAGGATCATTTTCGACTGTCTATGTGCATCTTGTACCCACAATTCTTGGGAACTGTTTATTTTTAATTTGTTTACTGTCCACATTTCGATTACATTTTTGTATAATCTTCCAGTATTGATTTTTGTTAATAATTAATAGGCGTTACCTCCGTATCTATAAACGTTTATTTTGAATTATTAACAATTACAAGCCTTGAACGAGTTAAAAAACTGCGACCGAAACATTGGAAGAAATAAAAGTTATAAATACAGATATAAAGAAAGACGTTAGTTGCCTATACGCAAGAACTATATAGAAAATTATTTCTTTGCAAAACTCACTATTTACAAAATTTGACCTTTTAGAGGAATTAGGAAGAGGAATTAGTATTAGCCGCAAATGCATCGGAGGGAACATTGGGAACTATATCCCTACCCCACCCCAATGATTTCTCCCTTGATTATTTCTAAATAAAACCAAACAGGGTAGACGAAAGTGTTAAAGAGGAAGTACCTAACTTCCTCGGCTCGGAGAGTCGTGGGTTTGCTTCCGCCTCGGTCATGGACGTTTGCTTGTGTGATGAGGAGAGGCGGCGTTATCCCAACCACCTTGACACATCTTTCAATCCATGTTTTTCCTTTCTCTTATGTAGCACCCTTCCACATAAGCGGCAAAACACTTTAGCTAACCCGGAGTACCTCAACGACTAAAATCGGGAGAGGTGGCTCAGGGCATTTACTGATGTCACTGCAGTGCCTCTGACCAGGGGTCGTAGGTTCCAGTCCCGACGGTGGCAGGATTTTCGATACTAGCTTCTCAGCTAAGTCGAATACAGTCACTGTCTGAAGAATTCTAGCGGTCGGCTGCTCTGATTGGTAGTTTTCCGTGTTTTTTTCGATCAATACCAAGCGAATGCTAAAGCAGTACCCTAAGAAACGGGCCATGGACCGCTTGAGATATTTACTTCCTCTTCCTTGTCTTATCCTCACCCCTCACTTACACACACACCCACACTTACTGCTACATATGCCGGGAGACCGGTCGGGAGCTTTGAGCTATTCCCGCTGGGCCGGTACCCCCGCTGGAAGGAAATGCCTGGTTGGGGAAAACCCGCTAGCCGACGGTAGATCAGCGCCGGATCTCAACAATACAGGGGTGAAAGTCACCGGCTCTATCCTCCCAAGAAAAATGCGTTTTCAGGACTAACTACCGAGCAGTCAATTGATAGATTGATTGATTTTTTCGTGTTTCCGGGCGCGTCAACTGCTTTGGTAATTAGTCCCGTTAGTGTAGTGCATGTTTTTTCTCAGGAGATGGCGGTGATTTTCCCCGGTGGATGGCGAGATCCGGCGCCGACGGCAAATCGGCTAGTGGGGTTCCCCCTGGACTCTCCCCTGGCAGGCACCTCCCCAGCCAGGACAGCTCTGAAGCACGATCGATCTTCAGATAATGTGGTAGTGTAGTGCATGTTAGTGTGAAGTGTGAATGTCAAGGAGAGTGGGAACAAGGAAGAGGAGGAATAGGCCAACGCGGTCCGTGGCCCGTTTGGTGAGGTACTGCCGGCATTCGCCTGGTGTGATCGGAGAAACCACGAGAAAACTGCGATCAAGCAGCCAGCGCCATGCGAGCTCTCACTCGAACAGCGACTGGTCGACTGGTGTCGAAAATCCCTGCCGCCATCGAAGTCGAGACCTAGAACCGCAGTCGGGGGCAGTGACATCAGTTGATGCACTGAGCTACCGCTCCCGGTCCGAGCAGTCGACGTGCCCGGAATCACTAATCAATCAATCAAAAATCGTCAACTAAAGGAAACAGAACTGGCTGAGAGGAACCTAGAGACGACTTCTAGTAGGCGTGTCGGGGAAGGGTTCCATCTCAGACAGAATCATGCCACAGGGGATGGAAAAGAGTGTTGCGTGGTTGTTATTTAAATTAACGTGGATAACTGAAATGGGGCCGTGAAAGTGTTGCCTTGATAATTGCCGTGATAGAGATTGCTGGTACCAAGAAGGAGGAAACGATCTTATTATCCCCCTCTATTCATTACATTCATTCCTTATTCGCATTATGAATAGGCATTTTGTTTACTTGAAGCTAATACATCATTTTTATTACGATACTATTAACGATCTGAAATTGCCCCTTCCGCCTCTCCGACATACTTTCTCAACCGGCCCTCAGTGTGTGTGGTGTTTGAAATTATTTGGCGTCAGTATTTAATACCAAGTCCCCATGAATTCTCAATGAAAACAGTGTTATTTTTCCATAAGTAAATGTAGAGAAAGTGATACATTCTCTTTTCATAAAACTATACATCCCTATAATTTTAATAAAAAATACATCCTCAATTAATTTTACCATCATTCTCTTGGTTTTAAACATTACTCGCTATAGCCACTAAGTTAATAGGGTACATTGTAATCAGGTGTTGATTTAGGGCATGAAAACATAATATCCAACTTCAATTTTGTTAATTCTATGATTTAGTTCTAAATAAGCTTAGCAGAGAATGAATGTTGTTTCTTTTGGAAATTGTTTCTTGTTAGAGATGGCCAGATGTATTATACAGAAACATGCAGATCCCAAATACAAAAATAATGAATACATAAATTTCTGTTTCATTTTGCGTTTAGTGATGCCAGCCTTCATGTTTCATGCAAAACAAGATTTTCAGCAAAGTGAGGCTTGCAAGAAAGCTCACCAATGGCTGTAGATTCCACCCCAGACAACAGAACAACAGTGTCTTCACTTGTCAAGCAAGAGAACCTAGGGATGCTACGATAAGTTGAATTTCAATAGAAAGCTTTTGGAAACCCCTCTATTTGGATAGTTGTAAAATATCGTACATTCTCGGGCATTTGTTAGATTAAATACTTTGTTCTTTTGAGACTAGGATCATTGTTAGCGTTAGTTTGCTGCGGGAAACCGCATTTCTATCCGCATAATATACCTCTTGCAATTTCAATTAACTAAAATAAACTTAAGATTGAACAGAACGTTATTTTAAACAGCCTTCTGGAGCATACTCACTACCACTTTACTAGTCCTCGTCTGTGCGAATTTAGTTAGGGTAAAGATGAATTATTTTGAAGAAACAAACAAACATGAGTACGATGTTTGCAAACCACCAAGTAATATCACTAGCTTACAAACAGGCAGGATATAAATGTACAATCCTTATCTATCGACTTCATGCACACTCCAAGAAACATTGGGAGAGGAGCCATAATCATCATCGTTGGTTGGTTGGTTAGTGATTCCGGGCGCGTCAACAGCTTTGTTCATTAGTCCAGTAAGTGTAGTGCTTTTCCTAGGGAGGTGGCGTTGATCTTCCCCCGCTGGATGACGAGATCCGGCGCCGACTAGCGGGGGTTTCCCCCTAACCAGGACTCTCCCACCAGCCTGACACGCTCCGCCCCAGCCGGGACAAGCTCTAAGCTCCCGACCGGTCTCTCGAATGTATCGTCCATATTAGTATAAGTGCGTGTGTGAAGGGGAGAGGATAGGACAAGGAAGAGGAAGGAAAGATCGCGCGCGGCCCGTTTGTTAAACTACTGCTCCGGCATTCGGAGAAACCACGGAAAACTACCGATCAGAGCAGCCGACCGCTGGAATTCTCCTCCAGATAGCGACTGAATTCGACCTAGCTGAATAGCTAGTGTCGAAAATCCTGTCGCCGTCAGGACTCGAACCTAGGATCTCTCGGTCAGAGGCTCTGCAGTGACATCAATTGATGCACTGAGCTCCCGAGATCATCATCGTCGTCGACCTCATCATATCATCATCATCATCATACCAGATTCAATTGTTTTTAATACTTATTTACTTGTATTGTTTCTTATTTTTATTTATATTTTAAAATATTCATTCTCTTTACTTTCGTTACGTGTGTATTTTGCTATGTTTCGGCCATTGCGCGTTGCCACCATCCGTCGCCAGGGCGCTCCACCGTCGCCCGCGTGGGCCCTGGCCTTCGCCGTCGCACGCGACGTCGCCGCCGCCCCCGCCCCCTCGGGCTGCCCTTGGGTGGGGGAGTGGGAGCGAAGGTGTTTTGTCGACGGGGGTAGAAGACTGAAATCTGGATCCATATGGCGGTTCTATTTGAAATGTTTTCTTTGTCTTTTTTGTCCTTTTCAAAATGGTTCGACTGTTGTTTCTCGTGAATTGAACTCATTTTTGCGGGTGCCATGCTGAATAGAAAAAATATCCCCGTTACCTAAATCGTTAGTTTACTTTTGAGCTAACGTACTTGCCGGTATTTAAAATTTGTAAATATTATTCAGCACACTTATAATTTTGACATATTCGAGTGTTGTACTCATTTCACTTAAATACATTTGTAAAATAATATTTGTTTCAATTAGTACCAAATTCACTTGTGAATATAGTTGATAGGAAATTAACACAATTATATAATACCTAAACGTTTATTTACAATTAAAGGGGCAAGCCTATGTCATCTTCATTGATCAGTAAATTCTGTTCAGTTCAGAAATATTAATCGCGATTTATTACGATTTGGAGTTGGATTTCAATGATAAAAGAAACTGCTAAAAGTCCTACCTCTCACTAATGATAGGTTGCAAACCTAAATATAAAGATTCTTGACTGTATATACTATATTCATACGACCTTCATAAATATTATTTGGGGTGCAATTTTATACCGTCTCTCTTCTTGTAGCCCACACGTTAGCGGGAGTCGCGGCGATGGGAACACGTGATTTAAACGACACCATTCACTCGCGAGCAGCATTTCTACAAGTGTGATGGCTGGAAGATAACACATAATTAATTCTAAACTAGAATTTTTGGTATTCAAAAGTATATAAATCAGCTCCACCGTTCAGAAAAGTATTAGAATCACCTCTACTGTATTTCTCGAAACAACGGTGAGGTCAACCAGACCGTGTTTAACGATCTTTTGATCAGTAACTTCACACATACGTCAGAATTAAGGTCTATTAGTGTTGTTTCTAAAATGGTTTAGACCGGTGCAGGTGGCGAGTAAATATACCCAATTTTATACCTGAAAAGGGATATGCCTGAATGGATGGAAATATGTCATCGATAACGCTTATTATATTCAAAACCAGTTGAAATTGGGTAAATATGTCACAAGTAAGATCTAATTTCGCCGTTCCGTAGATCATTAAAATATGCTTTTGGGGGACTTTAAATGAAGCACCTAGGTCATTTTCAAACTTTTCTGAAAAATGGCTGCGTTTCTTTATTTTTTCTAGAATAGAAGAAAGGGAATTTATAACTTTCTTATAACCCAATTTCCATTAAAATATCTGACATTTTGAATATTGCAAAAATTGAACTATTTTAGAACATGTCCTACATTTCCAATTAACTAGTCAACATAGTGACATTATAACTATATAGATATCAACATTGTCCGAGGTTACGGGTTGCATTGGACATGAATATTTAGATTATTTTCTCCAAAACATCCTTTTTATTTTAAATTTAAAATGCAATTCTTCACGTGTCCGTGAAATTCTCTATCTTCAGAGACCTCGTTTATAAAGACTGGTAGCGTGTGAAGGTCGGAAAACCCATCTATATCAAAAACAATATAGGAGAGGATTTGATAAATGTAGAATATTTTTGTATTGTTCTGTGCAGATAAGACACAGAAATCTCTGAGTTCATAACTGAAAATGTAAAAACATTTTTTGGAGTATTCATTTAGCGTGTCAAGACAATGTTTAGTAAATCACACCAAGGATTTTTATCGGTTTTCCACAGTCAGAAAATCTTGCTTTTATAGTAAATGTAACGAAGGAAATCGTCGAAAGCCCAGTGGCGAATATTCATGTCAGAGTATAAAGTTGGTTAGTTTTAAACTCTAATGTACTTTTCGTGATCTGTAACGTTACCTGCCTTCTTAAAAATAAATCGTCATCATCTACCATATATTACTCGCGACGAAACGTTCCTCACAGCGTATTCTCCAAAATGTGAACTTCTTGGACATTCTATTATATTTTTGCTTGTACGGCGCATTTTCAAACACTGCAAAGAGTAAGGTGCCTTATGTTGTATTTTCGCACGGAAAACTTTTCCAAGCTTTCTCAAGAATAAAAATACAAATACATTGTTCCAAGAATATCTGTATGTAACACTAAATAAGCCTTTATTGAAAATTTGTTTCAAATATAAATTGCATTGATTTATTAGGTTTATTTGTGTATATTTATATATATATTAGAAGTTACTTTTATTCATTTTTAGAGAAACAAACAGGTTTCATGAACAACTTTCCCCCTTAATATGGAAATGGAAGGACAGAAAGGGAGTGAGTTTTACCCTGCGAGAGTTCTTGCACAAACACAGTATTATTATATATTAAATATAATTGTATCTTTACAAAAAAATTACGAGAATATGAAATTATTACAACAATTATTGTGTTTGTGCAGTAAAAAGTTATACTGGGATTTTGGTATTAACTTGCAAACAGGCCTTTCAAAGTTTTAAAGATACATCTAGTTAATATCAACACTAGTATAAGTTATAATAACCTAAATTTTAGATCGTATCACACATTGAATTTGGCAAAATAATAAATATAGGAATTGCCCTAATACGTAAACTAATAAAAAAAACTAATATACAAGATACATACTTATTTATTTCTAAGGTGGCAGTGAATCTTCCGTGAAAAGTGAGATTTTACGTGCCTTCATTCTACTATCGTGACGTCAGAAAGTCTGTAAATAACAGAGGACGCTTCCTTCGCGTCCTACCGCCAACCCTGACATCCGCCACACGGCACGATTCCCGTGCCCAAGCAGCAGTGCAGCGTTGCCCTGAGACCATAGCGAGTCGTCACACATGCGAATTTGCCAGCGCTTGCCTTGAGCTCTTACTGGTCAGGGGCCTTCGGTCCAGCACTAAAAGTTATTTTAATTTTAAATGTCATACATACAAGGTTTCATGCATTTTTCATCCATAAACACAATTCTTATGCGCAAGAGGTGGAGTTATTTGCGGAGCAGCCACACAGCACAAGAGTTGCAGATGTGAAAAACCTTAGCAATACAACATTGTTCCGTCCATATTTATCCAGGGTAAAAAGGAATGTTTCTGGTAGAATACTAAGTCTCCGTCATCTTGGTGGAGACTTTCATTTTATTTGGAGGAGGAAAAGAAACTGAAGAAAACACCAGGAGGGATTTATTCTGAAAGGTAGAGAAGTCAAACCGCGCCCGCACGAGCTACTTGCTCGCCTGGGGAGCCGGCGCTCCTGCGAACACGAGTAACTTCCCCTGACTTCGCTCTTCTTTCCACTCCAAATCCAGAAAAGGGTTTACACGCGCAACCTGAAACGGCGTTAGGCGGCGAATATTGGCTTCATACGAAAAGATGGGTGCAAATTTGTTCTCACAAACAAACAAGACTTGAATTATAATTACTTATATTATTTTATATTTATTATTATTTCATGTTTATTTCCTTTTTAAATTCTATGTATTATAAACATTTTTTGTCGTGGGGCAGGAATATGTTTGAATGGTGAATGCTTTCCTGTTTTAATTTCGTATCATGTTTTAATAATTCAGTTTCTGTTGTATATAGCATTAACGTGCAATACAATCTCTACAGTTAACAATTCCCGCTTACGGATGGACAAGAATCTTTATCTGTTAGATCTCCTCATCTGAACGTAGAAAGTTAATGCAATTATTGTTCTCTTAAGGAAACACGATTACAAAATGAAGATTAATTTCGATTCAAAATAATTAATTTTATTCTCACTTGGCAATGTGACATCCGACTGATTTATTATATTTTAATGGATTATTTATGTGCATTTGTAGAAGAATAAGAATTAATTTCGCTAAATTTGCGGCAGTGACTGTCAATTGACTTCTTCCAATGACAGTCATGGGCTTGGTATCCCGCTAATGTCCCGCTACTCCTGAGCAATTTGTACAACCCTTACTTTTAAATCTCGCGTCAGTTCCTCTGGACAGAGTGCCTACAAGCCGTTACCTTCCCCGCGATCTTGTCGTGCCTGATGTAAGGAGTCGTAAGGTAGATAAAACGGGGAGTCCTTCTGGTTATAAAAAAAATATTGGACTTGTTATCAACTTTAACGTAAAAATAAGTTTAAACCAGTATAGTTTTGTAATAAATCAATTAATATTAGATACTATCAAAGAAATTTAAATAATAATAGTAAGGAAAAACAGAAATTTAATCAAAATATATTATGATAATTTTAAGAAAAATCTTCATTTTTGTGCAGAAAAAACTTTGTTAGTGCAACAAAACGCGTTCAGAGCTCAATATCAGATTACTGTTCTATCTAATAAAATAAACAAAAAATCGAGTATATTCCGAAGCATGTTAGCCCTTAAGCGAATTTGTATACTTTAAACTTGAGAAAATAAATGCTCTGAGCAGCAATTAGTATTCATGAGTTAAAAATACGCAATGTAATAAAAAAAAAGACTGAATTTTAAACTTGAAAATAACGTAACAATGGAAGAAAGTATTTTGTCTTTTTATGGAGTAAAGCCTTAAACTGAAGCTTGAGAGATGATAAAGCAGGAGACCAGTGAGTAGCACTTATATAGCAGCATGTTTCCTAAAATATTAAGAAGTGGGATTAGGGGTCGTTCATAAATTACGTAACACAAATTCCGAGTATTCTAGATACCCCTCTACTGTAATACACTGGTAATGCCAACTAATAATAGCGCCGCGTCAATTCTTTAGTTTATAAAAGGTATAAATAAATTTTAACAAAAAATAATTTTTAATAATTTTATTTGTGTTATATAAGTTAAAATTTATAATGATTATTAAAGAAGTGCTATATTTGATATATAAATTAGAAAAAAATGTTCAGGAATCATCTTTCCACAGTGTTATCAGATATCTATCTATTGCAGTCACAAGAACTTAGACTTTATCTTCCACCTGACCTTTAAGTATTTTGCTCGCCGTTATTTCGATAAACATTGACAAAAAAAATAATATCAACAATACGTAATTCTGAACTGATACCCCCTACTCCTATTTATCGATTCCTCAAATCCTCTCCTCTCCCCTTAAGCACTACGTTATTATAAATGAACCAAGTAGAGAATGCTAACCATGACCTTGATTCACGTGTCATTACTCCCGGCAACTATTCACAGCGTTTCCCTTCAAGAAATATGTAAGAAAACTTTGATCGGGAGATGGAGATTATAGCGTCTCTTTTATAGATTTGGTCTATGCAGCTTTTTCTTCGTATCACGGAAATAGAACCCGCAGCAGAAATGACTCATAAATCTGTGTATTTTAGGAGACCATTTCCTGGATTACAGTTCTTAGTATTCGATTTGGAATTTAAAAAAATTGGTAATATATGGGACGAACAAATCTTGTTAATTGGTTTACGTAACGTAGTAATGTGTGCAGCAATAATCACTTAATATAATGTGTATGAGCACCACAAACGATTACAGCAGTGGTGGCTCGTGCCAGTTGTATAATGCTCGCGCTACAAACAAAATGTTCTCACTTTGAGTATATTTAATTACAATATCGGTGCACAAGAAACGCGACGTCTCAAAAAGACAACCGGTAGCGGTAGCTCAGTGCATCAACTGATGCGCCAGTGCAGCGCCTCTGACCGGGAGGTCCTAGGTTACACTCCCCACTGCGGCAGGATTTTCGACACTAGCTTTTCAGCTAGGTCAAATTCAGTCGCTGCCTGGAGGAGAATTCTGGCGGCCGACTGCTCTGATCGGTAGTTTTCCGTGGTTTCTCCGATCAACACCAGGCGAATGCCGGAGCAGTACCCTACCAAACGGGTCACGGACCGCGCGCTATCTGTCCTTCCTCTTCCTTGTCCTACCCTCTCCCCTTACACACACACTTACACCAACATGCACTACACTACCATATATTCCGGGAGATCGGTCGGGAGCTTTAAGTCATTTTGAATTTTTAGGGTGCACTTTAATGAACATTTCAATATTTTTTTTTTTTCAAAAAAATGGGCACAAAATGTTCGCAATACGCAGTTGCTTTAGACCATTATACATACATTTATTTGAACTGCAATTGGGTATGACCCGGTGGCAGTTAAATAACAATAATTACAATAATAATAACTATATTAACAATAACAACAATAATAAAGGAGTACAGTACAAGCTGAAGACACAATAATCATATTATCACTAATATTATTACAACAATTATGTGAACTCTGTCATGATATACAATAATTATATGTTGGTGATGCTAAAATTTAATACAAGCTACCTAAATATTGGCTAAATTAGATTTTTTAATTCGTTGATCGCGTTCACTACACTTAACAGCACTGCACTGTACTACGCTACACTGTTTTTGCTTTGAATTACACTGACCAGCACTTTACAGCTCTTACTCATTTAATATCTATTACTCTCATATTGTTCTAACTTATTTCTAAAACTTCGGACACTTAGAGGAAAAGCTTTGAAAATTGCTGCGGGTAAACTGTTCCAATCTTTAATTGTTTATAACAGAAGTAAAATTTCCCAAGATCTGAATTTTGTTTCCTTGTTCGAATTTTGTGAGTGTGATCGCTTCGACCGAAATAATTTGTTTTTTCTAGCCTAACCTGAATTTCCTTCCAAGCTGGTTGACCTACGTACGATTTATAAAGAGCGCAAAGCCTCGCCCTTGTTTTCTCGTTTCTAGAGGTTCCCATGACTTTTTATTGCGTTAGTTCTAGTAAAGTAAACTTATTGCTTTCCTCTGTATGCTATCTAAATTTTTCCGGTGCGACTATCTGTATGGATCCCAACATGACATTCCATGAGAGGGCGAACCAGCGATAGAGGGCGAACCAAATGTTTTGATTAAGTCTTTTCCTCGATTAAATCAAAAAAATTGGTGCATGTTCCACTTTCGTATAACTCATTATTCTGCAGGAGTGCAGGTGAACGGTCGAGCAGAGATATTTATTTCGAGTCCAAAAGTCATATTTTACTCTACCAACTGTAAAGTGTATCATAGTGATATTTTTGGGTTAATATATTAAGTATGGATCTTACCCTGAATGGTCGAGGTGGCTTAGAACGAGTACCGACTCAGCGCTTCGGTCCGAAGGGTGGCGAGTTCGAGTCCCGCCTTGGGCATGGTTGTTTGTCCATTGACTTTGTATGAGTTGTCGCGGAGGGCCTCGCGTTCTGCTGACCCCAGATCAGAGGAACCCGCAAGTGTGTTGGTCTAGAGTTTGGTCGAATATGCGTCCCATCGGGACGTAAAGTGTAACCCGGCTGTTGGCTGGATAAAAGCCCTACGGAAAAAATGAAACTTACGATATGAGGCCACCAAAATTAAAAATTAGGTCACACATTTTCCTAGTAAAAATTTATTATTTTACAAACATGTTTCGTTACATAATTAAAACATGACGAGTTTTGAATTGGTCACCTTTCTTGTGCGTCGACTTGTCATTGCATATTTGTTGTACCAACAGCAAATCGAATGAGCAGCACGCGTATACTTCAGGATTGGAAGTTAATTCGGACTGTCATTGAGCAACATACTGATAAAAAGTGTAGGCAATGACCGACGGTTTGCAGCTGGGGGTTGAGGGCGCAGGAAGCAAATGTTTGTCAACTATCTCTAAGACCTAGAGAGAGGTCAGGGCTGTCTGACAACTGTGCACTCGAATGACCTTCAGATCGCTTTCGCGCATGCGGCATGTTCTGCCGGTCGATGATAAAATATCAAACAGGACACGGGTGAGCAAAGGTAGCGGAGATGAGCAAACTGTATGAGTTCTACAAATTGCGCACAGCAAACGCATTGGTATTATTTTATACAAAGACATTTCATTAAAAAACAATGGTCTACGAAATTAAACTTTAATACTTGCTCTTCATTTGGGAACGTTGGAAAAACTTTCGGAGGAGGAAGAGGTAACATTTTTAAAAACTAATGTAATCACAAAATGAACACAAAATTAAGTTCATTATGCTACGCGTTCAAATTCTTTTAAATTCGAGTCAGCCTTCATACTGCTCGTTGTGTATACTTCGCGAATGTACATTCCGCCTGAGATATGGCATAATATTCTGGGGAAATACATCTTATAGCTCCCAGACTTTTAGATTACAAAAACGAATTGTACGAATAATAACCAAATCCCACCCACGTGATTCATGTAAGCCTCTCTTCGTTAATCTAGGAATTCTACCATTACCGTGTCTTTTTATTTACGAATCAGTGGTTTTTGTAAAAAAATGACTTGCTCAAGGGCAGGAATATTTTTCCAGAAAATGCCAAAATCTATTACTATAACACTCGACGTAGAAATCCTTATTCATCAGGTGATGATATCAACAACTCCTTACAAAATTCACATACAATACATGTATCTTTCTTTACAACACTTTGCCAGTTGACATTAAACGATTAAATTCAATAGAAACGATTTAAATCCCAAGGTAATCGTTTCACATAACAATTTCTATACAATTAGAGACTATACTGAGCATCACAAGAAAAGTAACATTAATTTTAACAATGATACATAATGCATTATTTACCGCGGACTGTATAAATGAGTATAAACAACCTGTAACAACTATTGTACACAACTTCGGGTCAAATGACCCCCATCTCGATCAGGTTTTTCGTCCAGTTTCCCTGATTCCATTGAGCAAATGTGAGATGGCCCCTTGTTCTTCTGGACATAAATGTAACTTCATTTCTGTGCACGTCTTCTAAATTCAGTAGAAATACAATTATTCAAATTATCGTTTCCATGTTGTCGCGGCAGGAAGTAATAAGAGCCAAAATTTATTGCTTATTTATCCTTGAAAATAGAGTTTATTACATGGGAGTTTTTTGTTGTTTTTTCTCCCTTTCAAAATTCAAAATTTATTGCTTATTAATTTTTGAAAATAGATTTTACTACATGGGAGTTTTGTTTTTTCTCCCTTTCAAAATTCAAAATTGTGTATTTATTGTTGAAAATAGATTTTACTACATGGGAGTTTTTGTTTTTCTCCCTTTCAAAATTCAAAATTTAAGTAGTATATGACTTAGTGTAGGGATCACAGAATTTTGAAAATGTGCACACAATTCACTTTTCCCGATAGCACGTCATACGCAGTTTTAACTGTTTTTTTGACGTAAAATAAATAAAAAAAAATCAGCTCATATGTGCTTGCTGTCTTAAGAGGCAGGCGGACTGTTGAGTTTGTTGACGGAGAAAACTGGTCACTCCGCCATCTATTTTTGTGAACCAACCTGGCATAATTTTGTTAACCACCAACTTTTGAAGTCACCAACTTCCACTTGGAATGGAACTTGTAATGCAAACGCATACTCCAAGTGTAATTCTCGCAAAATAGTAGGCATATTCCGCAAACGCTGCCAGCCTTTCATTAAAGGAAACATTAATGTTTAAGATGAAATCAGTTCGAGCTGAAGGCGAGCTCTTAACGACCATATAAGATTCTGCCTGCTGAGATTCTAAACGCAGATTTCATTATACAGTTTGACAGGAAAGGCAAAGTACGACAGTTACTCAGAAGGGTATGTGTGTGGAGGAGGTGTTGTAAAAAAGTCGTTCAACACGTGGGTATACAGTGTGTCTCAGAATTAATGCAACAAACTTCTAGGACAGATGAGAGTCGAATATGATTTTTTCTGCAGATGAACGTGTGGTGAGAAATTTCTCAGTTACACACATGACAGGTGAACATCGTCTTGCATGTGTTTAGGAGAATTACGAAATCATTTTGACATCAAAACGTCTATCTACAAATTTATTGCACGATGATTTGCAATCAGGAACGAATTTCATATGTGTAACTTCGTTACATGAATTTCCATGTTCGCAAGCAAAAGTGGCCTTCGACCTCTACATGGTTTGGTTTATATCTTTTTATTCACAATTCTGATAACCGCACTGATGTGGGACACGCCCTCTGGCAACCTCCACATATTGCCGTTGTTGATACAGGGATCGAAACGAAACTAGATTTTTAAGTGTCATGTAGGGAGATAAGTTAGTGACGTTCAAAAGTGAAGAAATGTGAAAATTTCGAAGGGACAATTTTATTGTTTTCAAAAATTGGTTTTTGCTTTCTGCTTAAAATTATGTCAATATGAACCCGAAGAGTATAACTCTACACTTTGGCATTTATGAAATATACTCCTTGTTTTAACCCCGGCGCAACACGCTAACTAAAGCACTTTGATATCTTAATTTAAATACAAAACGTACAATTTTTTAAATCAATAAGACTGTCATGTCAGAAAATTTTCACATTCTTTTACTTTTGAACGTCAATAACTTACAAGTGATGAACCTAAAAAAATGGATATAAATATCATCCCAAGTGCTCTTTGAACATTACAAGTTTCATACTGTTCCACGACTCAACGACCTGAGGCCCTTCCCAACGATAATTATTGCCAGTCAGATTCCACAGAGCCTGTCTCGAAAAAAACTTCTTGAAATAAAATATCTTTTTAAAAAAATCATAGTGAAGAAGATTGATTGATTGATTTTTTCGTGTTTCCGGGCGCGTCAACTGCTTCGGTCATTAGTCCCGTTAATGAAGTGTATTTTTTTCTCGGGGATGGCGGTGAACTTCCCCGCTGGTGGCGGATCAGCCGACCACCGTCGGCTAGTGGGGTTTCCCACAACAGGACTCTCCACCAGCAGGGCACCCGCCCAGTCGGGACAAGCTTTGGCTCGAGCGGTCTCCCGGAATATGTGGTAGTGGTGCATCTTAGGTAGGTGTGTGTGTAAGGGGAGAGGATAGGACAAGGAATAGGAAGGACAGATCGTGCGCGGTCCGTGGCCCGTTTGGTAGGATACTGCTCCGGCATTCGCCTGGTGTTGATCGGAGAAACCACGGAGAACTACCGATCAGAGCAGCCGGCCGCTAGAATTCTCCTCCAGACAGCAGCTGAATTCGACCTAGCTGAAAAGCTAGTGTCGAAAATCCTGCCGCTGTGAGGAGTGGAACCTAGGACCTCCCGGTTAGAGGCACTGCAGTGACATCAGTTGATGCACTGAGCTATTGCTACCGGTATAGTGAAGAAGAGAGGAAGATGCAGTCGTATGGCCCCCCGCACAGGGCCGGCATCGTGGTGCAGAGCTTGACGCAGCGAGAGGCGGTGGGCATCGCGAGGTCATTAGCACGTGAAAAGGTTGCGGGGCCCCGCGTCCACCACCTGGCCGGGCAGTCAGTGACCCTTGGCCAGAGGCCCACAACCTGCCTTGCGGGATCAATACAACTGAGATCAATATCGCGTCATGCAACGCACTGGGAGGCCCGCCTTAGCAAGGCCGTGCTTGCGAAGGAAAAGGAAATTCTCATGGCAAGGGCACACCGCAAGGTCCCCCGCTCGCGCACTCGGCAGAGGCCGAAATTGGCGCATCTGGAATGCACGGCCCTGTCCGGCTCTGCCTCTTCGGCGTAAGTAATACTTGCGCCATTTTGGATGCCTTCCTTGAGAAAGAATCCCTGGAAATGTCTACAAAGTTAGACGGGTACTGTAATTTTCTGGGAACCCGGCCTTATCGAGGATAGCACACTAGCTTCGAAAACCTGAGTTCGTGGGTTGAAACCGGCAAGGAACAGATAAAATGAGTGAAACTGCTGTATCGGTTTGAGAATTTAATGTTCCGAGCGCATCATTTGCTATTATCATTAGACCCGTAAATATTGGGCTTTTTTAGTCGGTGTTCCTCTCCCGTTGGAAGAGCCGGCCTGCAGGTATCCCCCCGCGAGGCATTGCCACAGCCGGGACAATTTCTAAGATCCCGACATGTTTGAATGTGGATACTGAATGTAAGAGTGCGTGTATGTCTGGGGAAACGGAGAGGATGAAACAAGGAAGGAAGGAAGAGGAAGGAAGGAAAGGTCGCGAGCGATATTTGTTGGGTACTTCGATTGATTGAGATTCCGGGCGCGCAAACGTCTGAGGCCATTATTCCCGTAAGTGTAGTGCATGTTTTTTCATCGCGAGGGGGCTGTGATTTTCCCCGCAGGATGGAGAGATCCGGCTGGAAACCTACCTAACGAGTTTCCTGAATCAGGTATCTCACCAGCTGAACCTCCCCAGCCGGGAAAAGTTTAAGTCCCCGATCAGTCTCCCGGCGGCATGTGTGGTGGTAGAAGTGCATGTTAGTCAGCAGGTGTGTGTGTAGGGGTGAAGATAGGACGGAAGGTCAAGGAAAGTTCGCGTGCGGTACGGCCCGTTTGTTAGACCGCTAAAATTCTCCTCCAGACAGCTGAATTCGACCTAGCTATCTAGCTAGTGTCGAAAATCCTGCCACCGTCGGGACTCGAATCTAGGACCTCCCGTCGAGCACTGCAGCGACATCAGTTGTTACCGAGCCACCACTTTCCCAGTTACTGCTTCGACATTTGCTGGCCATTGAATGGAAAAACGATCGACTAGAGCAGATGGACTCTCAATGTTCCTCTAAGATGGAATTCGACCTATTAGTAGTTAGTGTCGAAAATGCATAACAGGAACTGGTATCCTAGGGCCTACCGTCTTGCTACAAAAGCAGCAATGAAGACCGATGAGAAGTGGTAGCTCAGTGCATCAACTTATGTCACTGCAGCGCCTCTGACCGGGAGGTCCTAGGTTCGAGTCCTGACGGCGCCAGGATTTTCGACACTAGCTTTTCCAGCTAGGTCGAATTCAGTCGCTGTCTGGAGGAGAATTCTAGCGGCCGCCTGCTCTGATCGGTAGTTTTCCGTGGTTTCTCCGATCAACAGCAGGCGAATGCCGAACAGTACCCTACAAACGGGCCACGGACCGCGCACGATCTGTCCTTCCTCTTCCTTGTCCTTACACACACACTTACACTAACTTGCACTACACTGCCACATATTCCGGGAGACCGGTCGGGAGCTTAGAGCTTGTCCCGGCTGGGGTGGTGCCCCGCTGGTGGGAGAGTCCTGGTTAGGGGGAAACCCCACTAGCCGACGGTAGATCGGCGCCGGATCTCGCCATCCAGCGGGAAGATCACCGCCATCTCCCGAGAAAAAACATGCACTACACTAACGGGACTAATGACCGAAGCAGTTGACGCGCCCGAAATACGAAAATCAAATAATCAATACAAAAGCAACAGCAATGCACCCACCAAGCCATCGCAGCCGATGTTGAGTCGGTTCCTGGTGGCAACCGTGGGAGTCAAAGATTTTTACAATTGGTAATGTTGGGTGCCCTTGTGGAGCCAAATTTCAAAATACCTGACAATGCAATCTGTGTCACAAACAATGTTCCCTGTGCTTGGGTATTAGACAAAGTCAATACTATTGCCTGAGGTAATGAAATTTCTCAATATGGGGAGCTTGAATTGGCAACAAGTAGGTAGTAGTGGTAGAATTTGACTCTTAATTTCCATAAAATGAGACCAAGTGGTATAGCTCACATTCTTCCTTGTTCTGAGATGTCTTGTACAAGGTTGTTAAACAAATTCAGCAGTATATTATTTTACATTGTTTTTTCAAGTGTTTATGGAGGTTTGTTTGAACTCAGAAACATTAAGCAGTTAAATTCGTCCACTTACAGACTTAGTTTGAGGGCCTAAATTGAGTTACACCACCTGTGGTAGAACAAATATGAAAAATTATGAACTGTAGTTAACAATAATTATTTATCATTACTATCAACATTTTCATTTTGATTTGGTGGCCTGATGTCTTAACATCAAGCTTATAAAAATTGATGTACTGATAATGTTGTAGTTGAGTACACTCAATATAAGGGCCTAAATGGAATTACTCTACTTGTGATCCAAACGGTACAGAATGTTATTGACAACAAAATATGAAATGCGGTTAACAATACTCCATTTACATATATTTTTAGACAAATTTTAAATTAAATGTACAAAATTACCGAAAGTGGAGAAAACAAGAATTCCAAATTTAAAATTTATGTTTAAAAGATAAGTTTTGGTAACATTATAAGAACGTATCCAATCTCAAACAAATTAAAATTAAAACCTGAATTATTTCCCCAAGTTGCATAATTTTTGTTACTCATCAGTCATTATCAGCATTATTATTTTCATTCAGTGGTTTGATGTCTTCAATTGTCAGAAGTAAGAAGACACTTTAAGTAGATGTGTTAAAAAATAGCCCTTTTCCTTCCTCCATTAGGCTGTGGCTTACAGCTAATGGAGTCTGTTAGCAAGAGAAATTGGTATCTTTTGTTAAATCTCATTGTGAAGGACAACTAGCAAAATAGCATGTACCCAGAAAGTTTCTTTAAAAAGAATTGTGAGTGGTTAATGTTTTGGGCACTAACTGAATATGTGCAGCAAAATGAGAAAACAAATCAGTTACAGGTAAAATGGTGCTACTCCCAACAACACCACTTTGCCTGTCAGCAGATGGATGGCTCAACTGATAGCAAAAATTTGTGTTTCTACCAGTACTGACGCTCTGTTGCTACAGCATGAACAACTATGCCCTTTCAGCTGATAGTAGAATGCCACCTGCAAGAAATTATTATCAACCTAATTAAAAAATATGAAAAATTGAGTGACACCTCTTGGGCTTTAAGAGGCTCATAAAAAGAAAATGTTAATTATAAAATAATGCTTTATTTACTTGCATGACACTGTTATTTCATTTGTAGATATGAATAAAGAAATAATGTTTTCATTTCTTTTCATTAATACTTGCATATACATACCATTATCAGAACAAAAAATTAAAAATTATAATAACTATGTTTCATGACCTTTACAGATATTTTTTTTATTAATTGCCATTAATACCCTTATCAGACTTTTAACAAAACATTTCTTTCATTTTAAACATTTTTAACAATTTAACTCTTCTTTCAATTCAAGTATTCACATAGTTGTAACTGGTGAGGAAATAGATACATCAAACTTTTCCAATTGTTAAAACAATTTCTACAAATACTAATGTAATTTTCTGTTTGTTTTGAAAGGGCAGACTTTGGTACACCTTACGCCAATATGCTACATTTAACATCCAGAAGCTAAGAAGGGCAAAATTTTACCATTTGTTGCTGATTGACAGAACAAAAATCCAATAGAAGAGTCATTGTCAAGGAGAGCTCAATCTATTACAGAAATGGCATTTGTCTGTTTCAGTAGAATTAGATAGTCTTTATTGTAACAATTATCTTTGATATTTGTAGTAACAGGAAAAAACATATTGTTCTCAGTGTATAGTACCTAATTATAATTGTAAAAAATGTATCAGAGTTGCTTCCTAACTTCTCAACCCAAAAAAATTACATTTCTTGTAAGAAAGCAAACAAGAAAACCAACGAAACAAATTACTCAAGTAGAGACAACAAATTTCAGACTCCTTTTGGCTTTCAAACTATTTTGTAATGCACAAATTACCTTAAAAATTATCAAAAATTGTTACATATATATACCAGTTAGGAAAGCAGACCTTTATTTTACACAATATTCATCAAAATTTAAATAAGGTCACTATAACAATTTCAAATCAATAACTGTGAAGGCCTAATTAATATTTTGCTCTTAGGTCTGTGCACATATAAAACAACTGAGCTATAAAAAAGAATATAAAATGGACAACAATAGTTCTCAGAGGTAGAATTTGCACTAGGAATCTATGCATTTAGCTGATGGCAGAAGGGATGGAGATGGCTGCCTACCATCCCAAAATCTTCAGCTTCCTAACTTCTCAACACAAAAAAATTACATTTACATTTCTTGTAAGGAAGCAAACAAGAAAACCAATGAAACAAATTACTCAAGCAGAGACAACAAATTTCTGGCTCATATTGGGCTATCCAATGTTTTCTGAACAGGTACTTGTTTGAGTGAATGGCTCTACAGTTCATTCTCTTTTCTTATGTGTCTCTCTTATACTTTAACAGTTTTCAAGTGCACCGATGTCTTGTGTGAACTCTTGTTTATATACCATAGTCCTAAATAAGAACTGTAAACAGGAAGTAGATATGTTTCTTACGTCTCACTAGCATGAAAGTAGTCATTTATCATCCTGCTATTCTCTGCATTAGAACAAATTTTCATTTTTCTCATATTCTGCTAACAGCAAAGGGATTAGAGAAGAAATGCAAACGTGAAAAAAAGAGAGAGAGAAAAGAAAATGCATTTAAATATTACTATTTAATTTTTCATTGTACCAAAGTATCAATTCAGGTCCTTCAGTCCTGCTATGACTGGTAAATCTGCTTCATTCAAAAACTTCCCGGAATTTTAAAGTAGCAATGTCACTGACAATTACAAATCTCAAAAATAATTTCCAATTAATATGAATTCAAAGATGAAAGTTATTGGAGTGTAAATTGTTCTCAAAATTCCTTCTGACATGTGATTGTCATTCACCAGTTTAAGGTATATAATGTGAGCCTTACGAAAACAATGGACAATTGATTTGTTTTCTTACCTCAATTCCAGAACAAGGTCAGTTAACAAGTTCGTAAAAGCGTGTATAACAACACTAAAGATTACTTTTTTGGGATTGCAACTTCTGAAATTCCACTGCCATTTGAGCTGCAATTTTTGCATTATTGATGATAAGGGCCTGGTCTAGGTATATCTTAAGGATAACAGTCTCAAACTCTTTAAATACTTTCAACACAAAATATATTATTCACTAGAATGAAGAAAGTAATTTTTCTAGTATTGCAGTGTAAAATAAATAGTGATTTTGCATTTAATTTAATTAAGCACTTGGTAATGTTTTTCCTTTACAAATAAGCGTTTTTTAATGGGATTAAAAAAAAAAAGCCACATATAAATTGCTACATTGATAAAATTTTAGGTCCCAGAATGCACCCAAAATTAATTAATAATTTAATTGAAATAGTTATTTATTCTTAATATTATTTAATAATTATTCCCAAGGTACCAAATGCCATTCCATCATGTTCCACCAGAAAGCTAGCCCTGATTCTAACATATTAGACACATGTGCATTGAATTTTTAAAACAAAATAACCCAATCATATTTGGAAAGAATAACATTTTCTTCATTGGCTATTATGAAGAACAGTGAAACTTTAAAAAAGGTACCCTGTAAAATTTGGTCTTGACAACTATTTCTTTTTTCTGGGACAAAAGGCACTTGAATTGTAAAGAAAAATACCTCGTAAAAACTCTAATCCAATTTATCCAGCAAGCTCATTATTTAACAGATTTATGTTTCATCATTGGCTGTTGCATATATCATCATCTTGCAAATTTTCTGATTACTATGTTTCTCTAATTACATCACACTACAATAGAAAATAAAAACCAGTGTCTGGTCCAATACAACACACAGCTATATTTAAAGGATACTCGCAACTAGGGCATGTCCTTTGTACTCTGGGAAATTCTCTGCAACAGGAAAGGAGTAATGTCTTTTCCTTGAATCCCCATTACCTCTGCTTCTTTCAAAGCATTTCCTACAGCATCTTCTACCATTGCATCTGCACATACATCAACCAATTTTCAACCATATTCAAATTAAAAATTGACACATTACAGAATTGAAGTAAAAACTAAGAATAATACTATCATTATTTACAATTTTTTAAAAATAAATAAAAACCTATTTTTAGATCCCTTTCGGGTGGTTATTTCATTTTAATTTTCTGATTACTATGTTTCTCTAATTACATCACACTACAATAGAAAATAAAAACCAGTGTTTTTACAATAGAATAGACTACAATAGAAAAACTAAACAAACTACAATAGAAAATAAAAACCACCAATTTTTTAAAAATAAATAAAAACCTATTTTTAGATCCCTTTTGGGTGGTTATTTCATTTTAATCTTCCTGATTGTGTGAAATATACCACCAACTATATAACTATTCACTATAAATGATATAGTACCATCAATTCAATGGCGACATAAGCGGGAATACATACAACTTAAAAGCTGAGGGCTGTAGGATCACGCCACATAGGATCAGGATGCTTTCTTTTTGTAATTGTATGTAGAAAGCAATAGCTTACTACCTGATATCCCATCCACTCCTATTTTTCCAACAGTTAGGAACCGGATTTATTGCAATAAAGAAAGCAAAATATGTAGATATATATGTACTTATTTTTTACTAAATATGTAAGAAAAAATAAAAATTCATATTGTATTTCAAATTGTTCTCTACAAGCATTTTCTGAGCACAGAACGTTATTGGAAATTACTTTCACCTAAGACAGAATAAACCGGGAGCGATAGCTCAGTGCATCAACTGATGTCACTGCAGCGCCTCTGACCGGGAAGTCCTAGGTTCGAGTCCTGATGGCCGCAGGATTTTCAACACTAGCTTTTCAGCTAGGTCGAATTCAGTTGCTGTCTGGAGGAGAATTCTAGCGGTCGGCTCCTCTGATCGGTAGTTCTCCGTGGTTTCTCCAATCAACACCAAGCAAATGCTGGAGCAGTACCCTACCAAACGGGCCACAGACCGCACGCAATCTGTCCTTCCTCTTCCTTGTCCTATCCTCTCCCCTTACACACACACTTACACTAACATGCACTACACTACCACATATTCTGGGAGGCTAGTGGGGAGGTCAGAGCTTGTCCCGGCTTGGGCGGTGCTCCGCTGGTGGGAGAGTCCTGGTGAGGAAACCTGGCGAGAACCAGCGGTAAAGTCGGTGCGGATCTCGCTATCAGTGGGAAAGATCACGCGCATATCCGAGAAAAAACATGCACTATTCTAAACGGGACTAATGACCAAAGCAGTTGACGTGCCCAGAAGCACAAAAAAACCAAATCAAGACAGAATAACAACTTATAATTACCAGGAAGGGCATGTTCTGGTGGTACTGGTACAGCTAGGAGCATGCCAGATCTCAAGCCTAAATCTGTTAAAGAATCTAGAAGTCCAGCTGCTTCTTCTGGGGAACTCACACACAATGGAGCTTTGTGCCCACTTCCTTGGGAATAAAAATGCTGGAAAAAGAAAGGCCTGGAGCACCTAGGGCAGCCACACACACTCCTTGTGTTTCCTGTGTGTAAAATGATGTGCATGATACATAAAATATCATAATACAAGATTACAAGCTTTTTAAAAAGAGCTGATGAAAAATATACTTCTCACCAAAAACTCTAGAGTACGTGGTATATCAAGGATGGCTTTCACCCCACTTGATACAACAGCAACTGGAGTGCGACCCAATTCTGTCAGATCAGCACTAATATCAAAGGTTGATTCTCCACCCCGATGAACTCCTCCAATACCACCTGCAAATGAAATTGATGGAAATAAACATAATTCTAAAGATTACAATTGATTTAAAATAAAAGTACTAGGGCTCATCTATGAAAAAAGAAACAGTAAAAATAGATTTTACCAGTAGCAAATATTCTAATTCCTACAAGATCAGCAATTACCATGGTGCCAGACACAGTGGTTCCACCATTAATTTTCTAGGGCAAAAATTCTACACATCACAAGAATATTCATTTATAGATACTTTCAGATACAATGAACAATATGTGAATAGGGCTTACTTTACTAATAGCATAAGGAAAATCACGTCTTGATATCTTAAGGGAAGGAGCTGTTCCTTCAGCTAATTCAACAAGTTCATCATGTTGCAAACCCACTTTCACTCTGCCGTGCAGAATAGCAATTGTTGCTGGTACAGCTCCCTACATTAAAAAAAAATAGTTTAGTTACTATTCAGTAACAGAATGTTTTAAATATGAAATATTTTTTTAATAAACAATAAATAATAGGAGACCTTCCTAAGATAAATATTACGATAATTAAGTTATATCTTCAGATTACTTACTTGAGAAGAAACAGCTTCTTCAGCAGATATTGCAGTCTTTAAATTTTCAGGATGAGGCATTCCATGAGTGACAAGTGCTGTTTCAAGAGCTACAACTGGGATATTTTTATTGAGGGCATTCCTAACCTCTTCCGAAATATGTATACGAGAGCTAACATGTCTAGTATTAAATGCTCGTAAAATTCTACATCGATTAAAAAAAATCAACATGATAAACGATTTAAAATTAAATGATATAATACGAGTAATTCAATGTAACTATCATAGACGTTTAAACAAGCACGATTCCCCGCCTAAATACGAGCAGTACTCTCTGGGTGGTACAGTGAAGAGACACATGGAAGCACTTCTCTTTACACTTTGAAACTTGCGTGGTTTTCTGCGGTCAGAAAAGCAGTTCTCCAGTACATGGAACGCCCACTATAAGATTTGACATGCATCTCCTTGATGTATAAAATTGCACGCGCGGAATGTGGTTTTGTTCATGTGTTATCACGCGTTGGGTTAGAGTTTGCTGATTTATGTTCGGACGGTAGTGGTGTAGTTATCAGCGTATAATTATATAAGATATTGAATTTCCAACATGTTGACGACCAAAACTTTTCTGAAAAAGACCAAGCGTGGAAATATACTGAAGGTGAAGTACTTTTAGGTTATGAGTTTTTGTTACTGATTTCGCACATATTTACTCAAATATATCTTCTGCATCTCTTGAACTTCCTGAAATAATTATTAACCAAAACAATTCTTATGTTGAGGGATTTCGTGGTACAGAGCTAAGGCATGCAGTCATAACATATAATATACATGTTAAAGTATATCTGACCACAGACTATTTCTTTTTTCAGATTGTCCGAGAGCATTATTTAAGAGAAGATATATGGTGTGGTTCTGCTTTGTGCAATAAATGTCCTATGAGTGAACCTGTGCTTGCTGAGAACCCAGGATCTGCTAGTGAATTATTTTCGTTCCCTCATTATATAGTTTTGGACACGTGTGTTGTTGTACATCAGGTGTGTGTGGTTAAAATGGGTCTCCTTAGTCTTTATTAAAATGCAAAATATTTATTTGCATTTTTGTTTTAGATTGATGTACTAGAAGAAAAAACTTTGTGCAATGTCATCATTCCACAAACCGTAATTGAAGAAGTGAAACATCAAAGTAGTACAATTTATAAAAGACTTAAAGATATTATTGGTAATCCAGGCAGAAATTTCTATGTGTTTGTGAATGAGCATCATATGTATGTATTAATTTATGTGAAATTTATTTGTTATCAAAGTATGCATCTCACCAAACGTTTTGTTCAATTATAATTATATTTCATCTTGAGACAATGCTTCATACAAGGCTGGGTGCAAAATGACAGTGATGGTAATAGAGTGATTTAACAAATTGGCATAAATAATTAAGTCATCTCTAGAACAGTAATTTAAACATTCATCTTTGAATAAGTGTCAATAATTAACTAAAATAGTTTAATCATTTAAATAAATGATAAAAATATTTTAAATATGTATGTTGTGAAGAATTGTTTTATGGCACATATATGGCAAATATGCCCCTTCCAATTTACACTAATTCATTGATTTGTATCTTTTCTTAAAATACAATTGTATTTTATTTTCTGTGATAATTGTTATTTAAATTGTTAAGTAGCATTAGAGATGTCAGGTTATTCTTGTGAATTATTACATATATTTTTGGGATACTTTCAGGAAAACCTACATTGAGCGGCAACGTGGGGAAACTGCTAATGATCGTAATGATCGTGCAATTCGAAAGACAGTGGCTTGGTATGAAAGTCACCTTGCTAGTAGTCAGAGTGGTATCAATAAGTCTGACCGTGTTCGAATCCTCCTCTTAACAAATGATGGAAAGAACAAAGAGTTAGCTGCCAAGGAAGGACTCTGTGTGGCATCAGGTACAGTAGATCACTTTAACAATAAAGACTTCTTCAATCTTGGTATGTTAATTGTAATGAATGATTTTAAATCTTCTGTAGAAAATGTACATTACAATGGAGTGGTATCATACAGCTGTCTTCCTTTTCCACTGGATACTATAAGATAATGTTGTTGTGTATTATACAATTATGAAAATCACAGATTGGTTCGGAACATGATACACCCTTAGAGAAGCACGGCGGTGGAGATGGGGCGAGGCTGGGGCTTCCGGCCCTCCTGATCATTATAAACGACCTTGAGTTTATCCACCGCATAATTACCAATTCACTTTTATAAGACAGCACTTCAGTAAGCAATTAATAAGAAAACCTTGAACTGCTGCAATGAATTCGAATGATGAGAGCTTTGTTTATCACAGAGGCACACACCATGAATGCAGGCAGCATGGAGCTCTGACAAGACACTAGGGCCTCCCCTAACTTACGACATGACGTTCATGACCAATTATTATAATTACCTAACCACCCCTCGACCTCTCCACTGTGTATTTCCCCTTCGCCAGAGCGGTGCAATGTGCTGGTTTAAATGACTTCCTTAGGTTGTACCGTGTTCTGTACTTCAACCCATAGATTTTTAATTTTAAAACTAATTGTACATCGATTCCTATAATCAATCTTTCTAGTGAACAATTTACATTTAAGATTGACACTAGTTAATTTTGCTTTCTATGGAAATATACTATATTAAATATTTCTTGGTCAGAATTTGCATTTTATTCTAGACTAGCTTAAATAACTGGTGTTACCTAGCTAGTTTGTGTTACCTAGTGGTGTTACCTAGTTTTTATTTTTTTATTTTTATTTTTATTTTTTTTTTTTTTTTTTTGTTTTTTTAAATCCTCTATTACAGTGGAAAAGGAATGAATTCATTATGCAGTGTAAAATACAATTCGCCCTCCATGTTCTGTACGTTCTCCATGACCTTCCCCTCCTCATCAGAATTAATTTTTAATTTCGGACTTGAACTGCTCAAAGTGTAATAGTGCTAATGTGGTGAATCAAAATGTTTTAGTAGAACATTTTAATAGATTTAGAAAATCCAGGACCACTGTGGCTGATTTCCTCACTGTTTTTCAGCTATTCACCAAGAACTGAAAGAGCAAGTACTTAAATTCTGCTTTAAATGGTGGGAAAGGAGAATGGAGGGTAGATTTTTTCAAAGGCTGTGACAAGTGTGCAAAATTCTGTCAAGATCAGAATAAGAGTAATTTGCATCAAAAATAAACATTCTTGTGTATATAATTGATTAGATATATTCACAATAAAGTGATTAATATTCACAATTTTTTATCTGTACAGTGCAAACATAATGCTTGACTTAGGCATTGTAAAACTTGTTTTTATCAGTTATTGAATTAGTTTCACATACTTATTTATGTTTGAATGCTATCAGTGTACTTTTCCTTGGATGGTGAGTTAATGAGTTTTTATTTGGAAAATGTACAATTTTATATTTGTTTTCTTTGTTGTCAGTGCGGGAGTACATTCAAAGTCTAATAGGTTGCCCAGGTCTTCAGGATAAACTTGCTGTAACAGAACCAGAGCGTGATGGCAGTGCCCGAGAATATTTATTCCTCTACTTTTAAATCCTTATTCATGATGGCATTAAGTCGAAACTTCTCAGGGCACCTTCTATGCATCCGAGAGAATTTCTTGGAGGGTCATATTGTGTTGAAGGACAAGAAAATGGTAGAAGTTATTGTGCACCTTGAATTCTTTGAAAGTTTGTGTCGATAAATTATTTGAGTCATTGTTAATTTATAAAGCGTAAGATAACTAATTTTCTTCTGCAAATAGATTTATTTGAGTAGCATTAGTCCTTTCCATTTGCTTTTTCTTTTTCTGAAAATTGTTTTAAAGAATAAATTCTAACATAATACACTAGATAGTGTGTTTTAGAATTTAGTTTGAAATCTTTCAAAACATTATCTTCATGATGAAGCTTAATCATGAAATATAATACTTTAATTATAATAACTAGTGGCCTATGGCAGCAAAAGCTTTACATCCATTGAACAATACATTAACAATGGTAATAAATCAATTCTTTTCCTTCTTTCTGATGGCTAAACCACTGGGTTCAGGCCTCGTTCTTAAATTTGTAAATTTCTAGTACTGCTGGGGCCCTCTGCAACTATCAGATTAATTCTTTTATTTGACACGAGGCTTTCACATAACTATAAAATACGTTGTGCATCATAGACAATGCTAGAAACTAAATATTTTTAGGTTATACTAGCAGAACCTGGCAGATGTCCTGCTCTCTCTCTCTCTCTCTCTCTTTCCTCTCACCTTTCCCCCTCTCTGTTTTCTTCCTGCTCTTTTATTTCCTCTCACTCATTTTCCTCTCTCTGGTTCCCCCTCTCTCTCTCTCGTTCCCTCTCTCTCATTCCCTCTCTCTCTCTTGTTCCTCTCTCTCTCTTGTTCCTCTCTCTCTCTTTGTTCCCTCTCTCTCTCTTGTTCCCTCTCTCTCGTTCCTCTCTCTCATTCCCTCTCTCTCGTTCCCTCTCTCTCTTGTTCCCTTTCTCTCGTTACCTCTCTCTCGTTCCCTCTCTCTCGTTCCTCTCTCTCTCTCTCTCTCTCTCGTTTCACTCTCTCTGACTTCCTTGCCTATTTGCTATGTTCTATTTGCACTCCTTAAAATAACAAAGTGAAAGAAGATTGAATGTTATAATAATATGTGTAATAATATATTTCACATTGTAATTAGTATTAAAATACATTACAGTTTTATACTTTTATATCTGATGTAAATAAACTGTTATAGATTTATGGTCTGTACTCGTAATACGGTCGACTCCGGTTATAGTGAACTTGGATATAGTAAACCCTCGGTTATAGTGAATTGAAGTCATTGGTCCTGTTTCTCTTACATTACAAAGAAAGATGAGAAGACTCGGTTATAGTGAACCTGAACTTTGAGTACAATGTCCTGGAAATTAATTCACTTCTCAAAACGAATATATCGCCTCAGTGCCACAAATTCCAACACTAGGCAGCTTGGAAAAGTATCATCAGCCAAAAGTCATAATCGAAGAAGTTTCCCCAGAGGTGAAGGTAGTGGTCCTGGAATAGGGATCTTATTCATGACCTTATGCCACGGGGTTTCACCGTGCAAAGAAAGTCTGTCCTGTGTGTTTTACAAATGGTAGCAGCAACTTGCAACTGCTTAGTTTAAATTATCAAGCTTGGTGTTACTTGATTTTCTGCAAGACAAAGCGCGTTGAATTCTGTGATGGTGACAGGAGAAGGATGCAACTTTCTGCAGCCTGGTGATGTGTCGCCATTACTTATAATATGGATAAGCAATCATGATTTCATTGATCGCTTGCCCCAACCATTACGAGAAATCATCTGTATGTTGTTTGGTAAGAGAAAGGGTCTTCAGAGAGTGAGATGGTGTTTCAACAGTGCAAAAGGCATAGAAGAGTGTCAAAACTGCATTACCCTACTTAGACACAGAAGACAGTGAAGAATAAAGTTTAGAGAGAACACAAACTCTGCAAAAGATCTGGAGAAAGTACTAATGAAAAATGTATGAAGCAAACAATTGAAAATAACTGACTTTTAAGGCCAAATAAAGATATTGAAATTTTCAGGTTGTGCTGTTCATATATTTTGCTGTATCTCTTTATTAATAAAATCAATTGTTATGGAGAATTCTTTTTAATTTTGACATCATCGGATGTAGTGAACCAAAAACGTCAGTCCCCAGAAGTTCACTACAGCCGGAGTCGACTGTAGATGCTGAAAATGTTTTCACTGATGGCATGCTTCATGCTGAACTTTCCACTCAAGTTTCTTCTGCATCATTTGCACATACATTAATGATAGCTGACAGGTCAGTAATCTCATTTTGGAGGAAGCCATCGCATATTTTTGTTAAATAATGAACATTTGTTATTATATTGTGTATTATTTTTGTAGTATATATGATACAATACAATATTATTTTTAAATAATTACATAATTCTCATAAATAAATATTTAAATAAATTTTGCCAAATAAAAGAAGGTAACAAACGAAAACTCTAGGCCCTTTCCCCAAAGGCCATGGCCCATGGCCTCCCCGACCATGACCTCCAGCCTTCCTCCCCCCCACACACACACACTAGATCCTCTACTGTTAATGACATCTATATTAAGTTCATCAAGTGTTTTTGGATGGCTTTTGTACACTGCAGATTTTTGCACACACACCCCTCCCCCTAATAACCTGCTAATTAGATCAGAGGACTTAGGTGGCGAGAGTTCTTTAGTTATTGTCAAAAAAATTATTTAAAGTGGTTAGTTGGATGTAAGTGTTGTAGCTTTGCCCTCCTGAAAGAAGCGACACTCAATTTTGTTTTTCAGTTAAGCAATAAATTTGAAAATTATATCAAAACAGTGGACATCCTTATTCAGTGACTATCAAAGATTGGCCTTATTATTCATTCTCATGAAATAGCAACTTTTATGCTGATATTTTATTAATGCAGTGGTATTTCTCTTGTTGCACTGGAATGTCAGAAGATCATACTAGTTGATATAATCAGATGAATGAGATAACACCTCATCCAGAACAAAAGTTTTATTTAAAATTTCTGATGTTTGTTATGAATCTTAGGAACGACTGACAATACATCAACCTCTTGTAATAATTTTGTGTTAATTTATGAACCACAGTAATTTTAGAGTAGTTCAAATAATGTCTCTTCTTTTACAAATTTATGTGCTGTCCACTTAAAGACACTGGTCTAGTGTTCCCTCTTCCATATTAACTTTTTAGGATTATGCTGCTTTATATCTGAGATTGTATTAAGTTTGTTGTGCATTAAAACAATAAGCTTGTCTGTTCTTGGTGCTTTGTGAACTGAGCTAGTGATACAACATGAATTTATTAACTAGCCAACAGCATTTTAATATAGGCACTTGAAATTAAGAAAAATGCACACAGATTTTTAATTTCATATTTTCTGTAAATTGATCACAGTTGTGAAAAACAAGTTCCTTTAGAAATGCTCTCTCTTCAGCATGATGCCTTAGGACATTTAGGACGTACGACGTAGAAATCATGTTCATCAAGCGTCGAAGTATCAGCAGCTCACTACATGAAATCCATATTATACATGTACGTTACTTTACAACGTATTGCCAGATAAAATTAAACAATTAAAATCGGTACACAGATTTAAGTTAAAAGTAAAATCTTTTCTGCTCCATAACTGTTTCTACACAATTAGAGACTATACTGATCCTCAAAAAGAAAAACCGGTAGCGGTAGCTCAGTGCATCAACTGATGTCACTGCAGCGCCTCTGAGCGGGAGGTCCTAGGTTCACTCCCCAAGGCGGCAGGATTTTCGACACTAGCTTTTCAGCTAGGTCGAATTCAGTCGCTGTCTGGAGGAGAATTCTAGCGGCCGGCTGCTCTGATCCGTAGTTTTCCGTTGTATCTCGATCAACACCAGGCGAATGCCGGAGCAGTACCCTACCAAACGGGCCACGGACCGCGCGCGATCTGTCCTTCCTCTTCCTTGTCCTATCCTCTCCCCCTTACACACACCAGTGGCGTGCATTCCAGGTAAGCTAGGTATGCTGCGCCTACCCAGGAGAAAAGATAGATAAATGTAATTATTATATTTTGAAATCACCACTCTCGCCATAGAGAACCAAGCTTGATTTTTAAAATTCTGCCGAGTACACTGGCTCGCGTAGGCGGCGGCCCTTCATTGAGCATACACCGCTGTTGCTGACGAAGACAGAAAGCGGTTGAAAGAGACGGAGGTAGTAGGCGCCGCAGCCCATTCGAAGTAGGCATGACGCGGTTCTCCATCTAAATACATTAGGCAGTTCTTGCCATGCATCTTACGACTTTCTGGGCTCCATTTGGTTGTATGCAGACGCTGGTAAGCACCGCCACGGGCCCCTGCCGGCACGCCGCCCAGAGCTGGCTCTGAATTGAGCTTGCAGATGTGTTCGCATGCGTACGAACCGACACACTGGTATAAGCGCCATATACTTACGTAATGCCACGGTCTTTCTCTTGTGGATTTATTTGATCTGTGCAGTTATTCACGCTGTACATATTATTTTTAATGTGCACTGTCTTTTGTGCTACATAACGATAAGATACTGTGCTATGGCAGAAAATACATTTATAATTGAGGATATAAAAAATATATATATTCAGTTGTACTTTTGTGGAAAAAGGAAATTATTCGTATAGGAAGGTCTGTTACAGAACATGTCTTCATGTGTTTGCGCAAAGAAAAGGGAAGGGAGCATGTTCGCTACTTTAACCCCTCAAAATATGAAAACACCAATTGGTTCATAGGAAACAGGAAACTAATAATTATTTACCTGGGCCATGATCAGTGTTTCCCATGTTCGTAATGTGAGGGAATAAAGGCGCTGTAACAATTTACACAATCCCTCAAAAACAATCACAAAAATGAACAATAACTGAGTGATTTGTGTCCACTTATTGAGCTGGCCAGTTTTAAAGTGTCAGCATTGAAACTTAAATTGATCTATCAGATGAAACGCAACATAATTACTCGGAACGAATAGAGTTACATTAAAATGCCCATTAAGATGCCGAATTTTTTTTTTCAATCCAGAAATTACGTTTTGAAGGCATCGTAAAAAATGCAGGTTAGTTAGCAAGGCTACGTTGATCAGACTTCTAAATTTGTTAAGTATGTTACGATCCAACACAATGTAAAATTTGCCAAAACATTTAGACACTGTAGGGTAGAATGATTTTGCAATTATTAATTTCTTGTTAGATCTATTAAAAGAAAACATTTCCATGGTCCAGCATGTTGTAATTGTTTTAGATGAAATATAAATATAGGTAATATAGATAAATCTGGCTAAAATGTAGTCATTGATCAGATGCTATGTTGTGGGGGAGAGGGCAGTGTGAAGGAAGCTTCTTAAGAGTCGTGAGTGTTGTCACATAAGCACGAATAACAGTTTCTCTTATACGGGATGCAGCGTTTATTACGTTCCGAAAGATAACACGGTAGCACGACGTGTGAAGCGTTCAAAGGCAGAGGTTAATAACTGACTTTTGGTTCGAGTGAATTGTGGTGTGTATGGGAGGTTGCCTTCAGAGCTTACCCGGTAAATTGATCACCGCACGCCCGTGACACACTTACACTAACATACTACTACCATATTCCGGAGACCGGTCAGATTGCTTAGGCTTGTCGGCGGGGCGGTGCCCGCTGGTGGAAGTCCTGATTAAGGAAAAAACCCACTAGCCGACGCACGGAGTGTTTGACCAGAAGGCAAAACGTGGCTGAAACCTCAAAAATTAAGAATTTGTGGAGTTCGACCATTTCCCATGAAAGAGGAATGTTTGCACATCTGTGAGAAAGTATGAAGGATAATCCTGCACATAGCACCAGTGGGTTTGAAGTTGGAGTGCATGGTCAGTGCTCTTCTGACGTCAGAGGCGATAGTAAGCTGTGCTTTCAATAATTATACCGACGTGCTAAAATTATTTTTGTGTGCTGCAATTATTAATGTCCCTGTTGGTGGTAGTAGCTTAAAAAGTATGTTAATTTACTATGGATTACGATTATTTATATTGGATGCAATGTGATATAAAATATAACAAGCCTAAAGTAATATATAACGCAATATAACTATACATTTAATGACAATTTAAGCATATATTAATCATTCAGTTAAAAGAAAATTTGGCTGCGTCTCGCTGCGAATTCGTGTTTATAGAAATATTTTATCACTGATCTTATATCTCGTAGCTGCAACCTGCATTACTGAGCAGGGGACTTAAAAACTAACAATCATTCCATTCTCAAGTTCTGTACCAGCAAATATTGTGGTGCTTGTGGTGCAGATATTAGTCATGAGAATATTACATTACATATAATGTTAATAAGGTTGGCCAGTATAAACGCATATTTAGTTTTACCAGCTATTGTTTTTCTGAGCACACGCATCTCTGCGACACGCTGCGTTAGATAAAGTTTAAAATAAAAGCGAAAGAAAAGTATAAAATAAATCATTTAAATTGCATTCAGCTATAAGATTACTTGATCATCTTTCTAAAAATGCATTTATCGCGCGGATGCTGCCAAATAATGTTTACTGAATAGTTAGTAAAGAATGAATGGGTCATTGGCACTGGTAAAATAATTTCGCATGAATGTTATCAGTTCGTCGAAATATGTTTGTATAGATAATTAACTAATTCTTCCGAAAACTCGTGAATTAATAAACGATATTTTCATTCTGTGATCGTATAGAATGTTTCAATTTTCCTTGAAGGTACCCCGCGGTAGCCTGATTAGTAAAATTCATCGAGAATTACGATTTTTCTTTCGATTCGAGAGTTCACGAATTTTTTCAAATATAATGAGTGCGCATAAAGATTTATAACTTTATTCACCGAATAGAGTAATTAAATAAGTCATGAATGAAGCAAACACTTATTGCAAATTTCTGCAGTTTTAGGTTTTATGACTAATTTCTTAAGTGCGTGTGCATCTCGGCGCGGAACAGAGTCATAGTGAAATATACGAAGAGTTCATGGGGTTTTGTACTAATACGAAATACGAATAACGATTTATAACTCGTATAAACGAATAGAGTAATTCAATTAGTTATAAATGAAGGAAACCTATATTGCAAATATCTGCGATTTGAGGGTTTTTGACTAATTTCTTATGAGCGTGTGCATCTCGACCCGGAACAGTGTCATAGTGAAATATACGAAAGGTTCATGGGGTTTTATTACTGTAGAATACGTATAACTCACTTATAAACGAATAGAGTAATTCAATAAGTTATAAATAAAGGAAACCTATATTGCAAATATCTGCGGTTTGAGGTTTTTTTGACTAATTTCTTATTAGCGTGTGCATCTCGACCCGGAACAGTATCGTAGTGAAATATACGAAGTTCGTGGGGTTTTGTACTAGTAAGAAATGCATATTACAATCTATAAATCATATAAACGAATAGACTAATTCAATAAGTTATAAGTAAAGGAAATGTTTATTGTAAATATCTGCGGTTTGAGGTTTTATGACTAATTTCTTACGTGCGTGTGCATCTCGACCCGGAACAGTGTCATAGTGAAATATAAAAACAGTTCTGTTCATAACCGTTCATAACTCACATAAACGAATATATTAATTGAATAAGTTATAAATAAAGCAAACACGTATTGCAAATATCTGCGGTTTGAGGTTTTATGATTAATTTCTTATGTTTTGTATATGTTGTTTCTTATGTATGTTTGTATATTTTCAGTCCACCATATTGGATCCGCATGGTTTGTATAATTTTGATAACAGATATGAAGTCAGCGACCTCGAAAACCCCCATGTACAGCTTAGTAAATGAATTCGAACCCATTTGAGGTTTTGGCCCCGTTTTCACCATCTGGTCACACCGTGCGACGGTATGTCGGTGCCGGATCTCGCCATCCAGCGGGGGAAGATCACCGCCATCTCCCGAGAACAAAACATGCACTACACTAACGGGACTAATGACCGAAGCAGTTGACGCGCCCGTAACAAAAAAAATCAATCAAAAAGGAGGATTAATGGAGGATTACTCCCAAGCGCAAAGCGCTCAACGCCCCTCAAGGGGCTTAAAGACGCGTTGCCTCAAGTTGTACACGCAACAAAAAGAAAAAAAATCCATTGTGCAAATGCTGAGATGGCCTCTGGACGTAAATGTAGCTTCATTATGCGCATGTTTTGTTGAGGTCAGCTTTTGCTTGTAGTGGTAGTAGAGGTTAGGGCGAGTTTCTATTTTGTTAGCAATACAGAAAAATCAAATCTGAAGTTTGTTTACCGTTACAAATAAGTTCTCTATAAATTGAAACGAAAATCACTAGTTTTGAGATGTTAATTTCTGGATATTTTAAAATTATTATTATTATTATTGTGTATTATTATTATTATTATTATTATTATTATTATTTTGGTTCACTTGAATAGGCCGCTTGGACTACACTTAAGGACAATATTACACTTATGGGCTCAGTATCATTTATAACGTTGCAAGTCTTGCATGAAATCAGGTAGGGGATCAGCATTAGGCTGAATCCAATTTTAAGACCCCAGGGTCCAGGGGGAATGGAAGATGGAATGATGATAATGAAGGATGAATGGACGGCACACACAAACAGACATACACAAACACACCCATGCAGGCGGGACTCGAACCCGCGATCCTTCCCTCTGAGATCGCCACGGCACTACTGCCTTAGCGGTCTCGACAATCCGGACTGGCATTTATTATTATTATTATTATTATTATTATTATTATTATTATTATTATTATTATTTTTTCATTTTCTAACTATTAATAGTTAAATTGTTGGGAAAAGATTCTGAAACTAAAGAGCGTGCATGATAGTTTTCTCCCCCAACCCGTCACACAGTTTTTTTACTGTTTTGAATAAATAAATAAACAAGCCTCTGTAAGTGAAAATGCTTCAGTATGAAGCAAACTTGCCTAAGAGCATGTGGTTTTACATATTTTAATAAACTGTTTCTTCTTGGATCTTGGGAGAAAGTTTCTCGCAAGTACTGGTCTTTCTCCATCTGTGGGAAGAATTTTAGAGTTGTACGAATTCTGCTGTCCAAATAACCATTAACGTTAACCATTTATGATTCGGCTGAGTGATATCTATGGAAATATATTTATTAATCGTTTAGTACGATATATTTTATACATTTTATATTGTATTTATGTTCACTTTGCATTTCATGTCCTCACCAGAACGCTTTCATAGCTCTCTTAGACGCCTCTCAAACATAGAGTACACACGATGCTGACCCCATGCCCTGCGTACTTGGGCGTCTGATTGGTTGCGTTAAAGGTTTCAATGTAAAAATATAATCTCCCGCGCTTCTGTTCTCGCAATTGTGGCCAGCACGTAACTGCCGGCAATCCACACCCCTATGCCGGTGTGTTTCGAAACTGCTCGTTTCCTATCGTTGCCTTACAGCAATGGGTCTTAGACATTAAAGAATAGTTTGTAGTAATTGCGGCTACAGCAGTCTGCACATTTTATAGAGAGCAGAAGATTTGCCACCTAACAGTCTGACTTTAATGCTATGGGACACCTTGTTGACTGAAGAAGATATCGGAAATACTCTCACGAGCAAGAGATTCAATGAACAACAATGTGGTATAGAAATGAACTTGTTTGCAACTATTTTGGGGGTGTTGGAACAAGACAGTAAAAACCATGTGCTAAAATTTCTTATTTTAAATTTGTACACGATAACGCAACATTTACATTAATGAACTTATTTCATATGAAATGTTAGAAGAATTTAAATAAACAATTTCTTAAAAGATGTTATTTCTCCATATTTCTTTCAACATAATCATCTTCACAGCATGCGTATCTGCTTCTGCCGCCTATTTTCTTCTCCGAATTGCAAATACTTTGTACTCTTGCTTAGTTACTTATCTTTATAATGACATTCTTGCTTTCTTTATTTCATCATTGTAAAACTGCTCCATTGCCAGGAGGGTTTCACCCTAGCATCCTCAACAGTCCTGTTTCTTCCAGGACGCCTCCTGGAGCACTAACTGGCAGAAGGATGTCAGCGGCTGCGGAGGTGACGGGTGGCTGTGGACGGCTGGTTGCTGCGGAGTTGACTGGAAGTGTGGTTGCAGTGGTGACTGCAGGTATGGCTATGAACTGGTTTACTGTAGTTTTGACTGGGAGTGTAGCTGAGGAACGGGTGGCTGCGGAGGAGAATGTAAGCTGGGTAGTTGTGGTGGTGACTGGCAGGTGTGGCGAGGGACTGGTTTCTGCAGGTTGACTGGAAGTGTGGCGGTTGAATGGGTGGCTGCGGAGGTGACTGGCAGGTTTCACTTTGGAACAGAAAGCTGCAGTGGTGACTCTAGCTCGGGTGTTTGCGGATGTGCCTTTCAGTTGTCGCTGGAGCACGGGTGGTTTCGAGGGTGACTGGCAGGTGTTGCTTTGGAAGTGGTGGCAGCGGAGGTGGCTCTTGCACCGATGGTTGGGAGGTGACTGGCGGTATCACTTTGGAACGGGGCGCTGCAGTGAGCTCTGGATTTGTGTGGTTGTGGAGGTGACTGCTAGGTGTGGCTGTGGAACGGGTTGCTGGAAGGGACTGTGGTGCAGTTGGTGGCAGTGGTGCCTTTCAGCTGTGGCTGTGGAACGGTTGGCTACGCAAGTGACTGTGACACGGGTTGTGTCGGAGGTGACTTGCAGGTGTGGCTGCGGATGTTACTTTAAAGTGTTGCTGTGGCACGTGTGGTTGCGGAGGTAACTGGCAGGTTTGGCTTTGGAACGGGTAGTTCCGGAGGTGTACTGGCACTGGTGGTTGCGGAGGTTCCTTTCATGTGTGGCTGTGGAACGGGTGGCTGTGATGGTGACTGTGGTACGGGTGGTTGCGGAGGTGACTGGCGGATGTGGCCTTGGAAGTGGCTGCAAGATGGCCGTGGAACAGGTGGTTGCAAGTGTTTTTCATGGTGGCGCTGTGGCACGGGTGGTTGCCGGGAAGACTGGCAGGTGTGGCTTTGGAACGGTGACTGCGGAAATGACTTGGCATGTGTGATTTCGAAGATGACTGGCAGATGTGGCTGCGGAGGTGACTGTGGCACGTGTGGTTGCGGAGGTTTTTTTTCAGGTGTTGCTGTGGCATGCATGGTTGTGGAGGTAACTGGCAGGTGTAATTGTGGTACGGTTGGCTGCGGAGTTGACTGTGGAGGGGTGGGTCTGATTTTTCGATTCGAAGGGATTTTCCATTCTCTCTGCAGCTGGACCCATAAATTCTTTAACACGTTCATGTATCCTATCTATAGGAATTGATACCGACAGCCCTGCAATGTGGACGTAAGTTTATGGACATATCACATTTGTGGTGAGAGTATGTTAATAAATCCAGATCTGTTAGAACTTATTTATACTTTTTTTTTCCTGTCTAAAGGCTCCCGTTAGACAATTTTTCTTACATTCAACATAAACTAAATATACACACATTGGTTTCCAAAAAGAAAATTACTTTACTACCTGTAACTATCTTTGGCACTTTATTTACCTTCCCATCTTTCCTCCTCTTTATTGTTTTTTTTAGAAGACCTGTAAACATTTTAAGCTTCTCGAGCATCTACTTGTTTCGGCATTAAATTCTGTGTACACTTGTTCCCACATTTTATTTTTGGAAAACCTGGACGAATTGTAGGAACGGCCATTAAACTTTATTGTATTTGCTAATAATAGACACAAGTAATTCCCTTTCCCCTGGAGAGAAATTGGCCGCTCTCTTCGCATTCTTTTCAACTTCTGTTGAATCCATCACAGGAAAAGAGAACTACCTGACGCAACGGAACGCACGCAACAACCAGAGGTGGAAATCACGATCCCGGTTTGGGCATGGCCGAGTCAACCGTGATTGGGCACTTATGATGTCTCGCGATTTAGTATTTTTCGTGTTTCATTGCAAGAAAGAATATTGGTCACCGGACACACAAAATCAGGCGCTATTAACTATATTGGAGTCCTTTTAGACGCATTGTGATGTCTGACAGGTGTTAATTTCTTTTAATTGTGTTGTGTTAAAAGCGAGAGCCATGCATATTTCCAACTATATATTTTAATTTCCAAAGAATGAGGATTTCCACTTAAAACGCCAGTTTGAACTTACAACAACAAAAAACAACAATAGAGTTACATTGCGAAAATCCGCTAGCACAGTAATTTACTATTGATCATTTTGACATTCGTGTTCAGCAGTCAATAGGTTTGTTATTTATTTATTTTGTTATTTTGTTATTTATTTATTTATTTTACGCCAAAAAAAGCAGTTAAAACTGCGTATAACGTGCTATGGAGAAAAGTGAATTGTGTGCACATTTATAAAATTCTGTGATCTCTACACTAAGTCATATACTACTTAAAGTTTGAAGAAAAAAACTCCCATGTAATAAAATCTATTTTCAAGGATAAAAAGGCAATAAATTTTGGCTCTTATCCATGTTGTCCTTCAGAATAATACTTCCTGCCGCGACACATTGGAAACAATAATTTGAATAATTGTATTTCCCACTGAATTCTAGAAGACGTGCACAGAAAATGAAGTTACATTTATGTCCAGAAGCAAAACAAAGGGACCATCTCAGCATTTGCTCAATGAATCAAGGAAACTGGACGAAAAACCAGATCGAGATAGGTTCATCACCCAGAAGCTGTAGTACAATAGTTGTTACAGGTTGTTTATACTCATTTACACAGTTCAAATGGTAAATAATGCATTATGTATCATTGTTAAAATTAATGTTAGTTTTCTTGTGATGCACAGTATAGTCTCTAATTGTATAGAAACAGTTATGCAGCAGAAACGATTTCACTTGGGATTTAAACTTTTCTATTGAATTTAATCGTTTAATGTCATCTGGCAAATTGTTGTAAAATAATGTACATGTATTGTATGTGAATTTTTTGTAATGAGCTGTTGATACTGTCACCTGATGAATATGATTTCTACGTCGAGTGTTATAGTAATAGACTTCGGCATTTTCTGAAAATATATTCCCGCCGTTGAGCAAGTCATTTGTTACAAAAACCACTGATTCGTAAATAAAAAGACACGGTAATGGTAGAATTCCTAGATTAATGAAGAGAGGCTTACATGAATCACGTGGGTGGATTTGTGGATTTATTATTCGTACAATTCGTTTTTGTAATCTAAAAGTCTAGGAACTATAGATGTATTTCCCAAGAATATTATGCCATATCTCAGGCGGGAATGAACATTCAAATATACACAAGCAGTATGAAGGCTGACTGAATTTGAAAGGATTCTGAACGCATAGCATAATGAACTTAATTTGTGTTCATTTAATTGGACGTACCATTAAGGTTTGTGAATTGAGAACCTAAAAAATTTTTTGTCTCAACAACAGTTAATAATTTACGCAATTCATTTTCAATGGAGCACAGAATTGTTTATTTGAAATGGAAAACTGCATCAAATCGTTTTCTTTTCGTTTTACTATTAATTTATTTCGGAACCAATTTAAAACATTTTAAATTGTACTATTTACCGGTTTCTTTATTGCAAAGGATATTCATTATCATCTGCAAAGAGAACCGTTTTCCATTCGAATCGTCGAGGGCATATCGTTTACGTAGTAGGAACAGAATAGGGCCTAAATCAGTCCTTGAGGAACTCCACGTGCAATGGGCAAAGGGTTTGGAAAGTGCGTACATGTTCCATCATTCAATCAAAGTGTTCAACTCTCCTGAGATCGTTGTTTAAGTTACAAACATAACAATCTGAGCAATACGGATTCCCATATGAAGGTAATTTGGAAGTAAAATGTCTTGATCAGCTTGACGTCAAAAGGTTTAAGAGATACAAAAATAATCCAGCCGAACTCGTTTTGATCCAATGATGAGGCGACATCCTTAAAGAAAAGAGAAGAAAGAAAGTGGATTTTGATTTTGTATAAATCCATGTTGGCAATCTGAAAGCGCGTCGTGTTTACTGAGAATGGATTTCTTTACGTACGTAAAAGTCTCTAATAGTTTTGAAAAAACTGATAGAAGAAAGCGGGCGATAATTTAAATTTCATTATTGTTGCCTTATTTGAAGGCAGCTTAATTTAGCTATTTGAAAATATCTGGAAACGTTCAGTACATGATGAATTAAATATAATGTGAGTTGCTGGATGTATATTGTGCCACAGGTCTTTGTTTCACGAGAATCGGGAATTCGCTCTAAATGGACGAATGTTATTACCGTTTAGTTTTTATTAGATACTGTTCTTTGGATCTTTATATTTGAAACTTTGTCTTTTAACAACCAATGTGATAAATCGGACTACAATGTGAATTAGGTTTTCAAAAATAAGTACGACCTTAAATTGCTGATCCATCATACATAAGCGAGTGGGTGAGGTGGTAAGCCAGCTTACAGACAGTGCTAGTGATGCCATCTGTCAGTAGGGACCATTTTCAGCATAGGGAAAAATGATACAGTGCTACGGGTTTGTGTTATTATACTTACACTGGTTTTTACAGAACTAAACCTCAAGATTACTAAACACCCGTACCACGGTAGCATTTAGGCACGGTATTTTGCGTCTTTCTCAGACGTGACCGCTAGTGTCGCTTCATCTACGGCACTGCTTGATACGGTCGCGATCATGCGACACCTAGCGGCATTACTGCAAAAGACACCTACAACTCTGCCTAGAGAGTATACCTAAACCATGCTAGTAGTGACTGGCTTTGGACGGGCCAGGACGGGCCTTCGGTGACCTTAAGGTGCAGCTCTGTAAAAACCAGTCCTCTGCCAGTAGATAGGCCGGGGCCTGTTCTTATTTGAATTATATTTGAATTTTAAATTGAATTAAAATTTTGAATTAATTCAATTCCCGCCGTAATAAGAAGGGCCCTCCGTAGGAGCCAATAGCGTCGAAGGGCGCAAAGGCGCGGCACGCAAATCTACAGGACAGAACCGACGTCATTAACATGCTGTGTGTGACAGAAACGGTTTCATCCTGAACGTTTTGCCAGAGCTTTTGTGTGTTTTAGCGTTTGTGTGTTTCTCCGTTGTGTTTCTCCGAAATGCCCCAATTTAGGCGTTGTTGGGTACCCAGTGCCGATACAACCAAAATAGAAGGGTGAACAGCAATTCTTTAAGTTTCCAAGAGATCACAAGAAAGGTAAGCGATGAAAAAGAAGCTTAGCATGGTTCTATAACAATTTTCATGTACTATTTGTTGACGTAAATGATCTTTATATGCTAAATATTTTATGAAGTAATTTACATAATGTAATTTATTTGCAGGACATTGTAAACTAATTATTATGAACATCAATGTATTGAAGTCCTTGAAAGCACTGGTTGATTTAATAATCCATGTAATTGATAAGTTATAATAGCTATATTAACATTAAGGTGATTTTGATATAACTAACAATAGCTCAATAATACATTACACTAATTTTATTACAGGTGTATGAAATGGTTAAAGGCAATTGGGGACCTGACTTTGGCATTCTTTAGGAAATTCTCATAGGAGGTTGGGGACTGTATGTATGGAGCGCCATGCTGGAAATATTATTCATGAGCAGACTAGCACATAATGCCCAGGAGCCCATAATTTTGCTGATGTGCGTCCTGAGTTTTCAGAGGTGCACTCAGGTCGTTATAGAAGGCACACAACAGAGTGTACGTTTCTGTGTTATTATTATTATTATTATTATTATTATTATTATTATTATTATTACTTAATAGAAGATTGTAATAAAGAAAACTTTTCGTTTTAATTTAATTAAACATCTTGGCTGTTTGCAGAGATCATCAGTGTAGTGGATGTATTTCTCCTGAGTTCTCGGTTGCCGAAATGAAGAGAAAAATCCTACCAACGTGGGTGTGTGGAATCTCGGTTTGTGGGATCTTGATGCCCGAAAAACCAACTGGAAAACAAAACATCTGTAGTATGTGAACAAACATGGCACTTCAACCATACGTAGAATTTTTCCAAATTGAAGAAACCCTGTCAATATGTATCTAGTAGAGTTAGAAATTTTTAAAAACCTTCCTTAGTTTTAGGGGAACTTTATATGACCGTAAATGATTGAATTTCTCAAAAAGAAATGGCACCAAATTTTGTTTTAATTTCTTGTAAGAACAGAGTAAATACTTATAAAAGGTGGCAAGGTCCAATTTTCAAGATTAACTCTGAATTTTCAGAAATTTTAAAGTGTCCATTTTATCATCAACTTCTTACAATTACAATATGAAGTTGAGACTTTTCCTTCGAATTAAATTTGATGTGCATAAATAGTTCTTCATTTAAAGTGTGAAGATTGTTTTGTAAATATTAGTAGTTTTTATTGCAATTGTGGGTGAACTATTTGGAATTTTAAAAAGTAATAAAAGATGATTTTCTCAAAGCAGCTCACACTGAACAGTATTATATTTATGAGTACATGCACTTTAAATAATGTCAAGTAAATTTTCTCGAAAACTCAGCACTTTTTATTCAATGAGCTCAAAATTACTCCGTTTTCAGAATGGCTTAAACACCATTTTCTCAAAGGTAGCACAATTTCTTTCTTTAAACTATTTCAACTTGGGCCAAGTGGTAGTAAATTTGCTGTTTAATATAATATAATGCCAATATTCATTTTGCGTATTCTTTTGTTTCCCAAAATTGCACAAATGTTTCATTCATAAACCTCTCATGCCAGTAATATGCACATTTAATGGATATATTATTGAATTTATTAGTGGAAGTTCTTCAAATTACTTCAAATGAAGTTTTTCAAAACTCAAATAGATTCAGAGAAAAGAGCTTCCAATTTTGCATTTAGTAACAGCTTAACGCCTTTTTTTAAGTAGCTGATTTTCAATGGGAAATTGCTATTATTTAAGACAAGGTTTTAGCCTTCTTTAATACTCTTAAAATAATATTTCGGTTCTACTATTTGGTAATCGAAGAGTTGAGAAAATGGCAAAAAATGTATTTTGAGCAGTGATAGATGCCAGCTGGCAAGAGGATGAGAGAAGACAGAGCCGGTCCACTCCAAAGGAAATTAGAAAACAGCTTCGAGAAGGCTGTGTGCTATTCTGTAGCACTTCCTGTTACTATATAATTTGTAGTAAATCCAAACTGCATGACCACTTGTAGTAGACATGTACCAAATTGAAATTTTGGGATTCAATTTAATAAATAACAAATTGTATTTTTGAGTGATAATCATTTGTGATGTTTCTGTTGCAGTAGGAGAGAAATTTTAATCTCAGGTTTTTGGCCCACTATCTGTCTTGTGAACTATGTATAAGTCTTTTGTGCTTAACAGTTTGGCATTTTTACCAGGAAGCATTAGCTATTTCCCCGACATATTTCCTGATGGTTCTTGAGATGTCTGTTGGGTATAATCTCCTGAGTATGATAGAAGTGCTTTATTTAGTTATATTGTTTGCAGAAATTGTGCGTTAGTCACATAACGCGGTGGGAGAAAGACATGAAAATATTTTTAGTAATTGAAAAACTGTTTAATACCTGCTTAATCAAATGTTGAAGGTAATTCTGGATATATTATCGACCTTTGGATTTTCATCCACAATCCATTGAACAACTAGCCATGCTTTTTGAACAAATATGTAGCCTGTATGATATCAGATATTAGTGAAACCTACAAGTCCCTAAAACTCTGCTTTAAAGATTAATGAAGTTGAAGTAGGAATATGTAATTTTTTACTTGTTCATACTTGTACTAGGTAGGAGGTAAAAGCCATGTTTCTTGTAATGCAGTTTAATGTGTAATGTGCTTTTGAAAGCAAGCAAAAAGACAGATTTTGTGGACTGTTTGTGCAGATGCAAGTTTCCTGTTTATTTATGAAATTTATCAATAATATTCATTTTGTATTTGTACCTTAAGCAGCAATTTGATAATAGCCTGAAATTTGACAGGTGTTGATACTGGAATCTCATTTAATAATGATGCAATGTAAAGAAGTAATGGTCACTAATTATATTTGGACAATTGTCAATTCCTTGGTTTCAATATTTAGTCAATGGCAAAGTAAAATAAATCTTTATAATGTCTGATTACTTGCTCCCATTTATTTTGTAAAAAATTGTATTGTGTTTATATTGTGTATGACTATTTACATAATTTAGAAATAAATATTGTGTTTATAAAAATAACTTTTTATTTTGCACTACCTGGACAATAATTCCATTCAGTGATTTGGATTCCAAATCCTATTATTTTAGTCTTCTTAATTGCCTAGCGTATTTTGTAAAATAATGCATTATTCATTTGACGCCATTTTTGAAAACAACTTCATTTTAAATATCCCGGTCGTCAATACGCCACCCTCCATTGGTAGAACGCCTTCTGACGCTATTAAGCTCAATCAGGGGCCCAGATGGCAACTTCCCCCTCCATGAAAATTAGAAATTGGAATAGAGCCTTAGGATTAACATTGAGTGCCGTCTCTATTAGTATACTCTCTGGTAAAACCGCAGTATATGTGTAGTATGCACATGCAGTATATGTACCATATACTCTTTGGATGTATCCTCAAGACGATACATTACATACTCTGCAAATACTGTGTGAATAAGAAAATTGTAGTGCTGACCGCGATGGAAGAAATAGATCTTGTAGCGGAAAGCGTTATTAAAATAGAAGAGGTATGCCGCTTTTGTGTGTTTGATATGTTGGTGCTGTAATTTTAATCCAAAAAAAAAAAAAAAAAAATTATTTCAGCAACTATTCTCTATTTCCAAAATTTGAAACCATTTAATAATAATTTCTTTCTCACATACGAAAAAGGTATTTTCCATACAATGTTTTTAAAATGGAACAACTATCTTTCTGTTTTTCTTTTTACTTTATATCCCATTTGAAAATCTCTACATGTCAGTGGTTATCAAGACAGTTTATTTTGAAATTTAAAGTTCTTGTTTATTTTGCTTATTATATTTTATGGACTCGAAATGCCGAAATATAGTTGTAACATTTTATGACTGACAATTCATTTTTGTTTCCTGAAAATCTTGCTCTGATGTGAGGGAGTTTCTCAGTTATGATCATGTTGAACCTTATGATTCAGCTGCTCTTGTTTGTTATCTGTAGATAAAGAAGAGCCGTGGACAAGAAGAAGACTGTTGCTGGAATTCTATTGTGAGTTAATTTTATAGTAGCGTTATTAACTCAACGTTATTGAAATTAGTGGATTTTGAGATAATCACCCAAAAATTGTAATGTTTCATACTATTTCAAATTTTAGTGTATTGATCTATGTAGAAACAATTGGAGAGAAAATAATGATTGGTGTAAATCATCATCATGTTTTGTTTGCATGCGAGCTGGCTATATTAATATTTGTTATGAAAATATGTTCGTGCCTGTTCTTGAATTGCAATTCGTAAGACTTCACGCTCACAAACACCATCCCCACATTGGTATACTAGAAGTGGGAGTTTTTGTATTTTTTGACTTTTCATAATAAATCTCTACTCTGGATTGTAATAAATCATTGGGCTATGATGAATATTTAAACAAATCAAGCAGACAATGGAGAATCTTTTGATTTAAATTAAATTTTTAATAATGCAATTGAAAAGAGTATTAATTATAATGTAAGTGAAGAAAAGTGGTGAGAAGTTCACCTATAAATAATATCAATAAAATCTTCTCCAGAACTGCTGAAGATCTGTACAGATGTAATGGAAATTACTCTTGCTGTCAGCTTGCTCGACCAAGGGCCAAGAGATGTGCTGTCGATAATGAATAATTAAGATGATTAAGGCGCTGGCAAATACACGAAAAAAGTTTTATTTTTTGTTTGTTATTCAAAGCAAGTCTTGGTTACATTTTTATTGCAGCCAACTTGAGTTGTTTTTAGATGCTTCTCTATGGGCAGCCATGAGCTCTTTCTTTTTCTTTTAGGCCAGAGATGTACCCAGTGCTTTGCTGCATTCAATAAAAGAAGAAGATGATAAAGATGACGTGAGTACAGTCATTCATCTTGTCTTATAACAATAAAATAATTTTTAACATAATTAGGACAAGCAAATCCTTTTGTAATTGAAATGATATTAATTCATTATACAACTGAGGGAATAATACAATTTAAATTGAACAATAGAAAGAGTCGTTAAAATTCAAATGTGGTCATAAAGCATTTTTATTTATTCTCTCATCCTCAATCCTACGATGTGAGTTATGTAATGAATATGACATGTTGTGTATAAATGTAAAAATTTAAAATTATTACCCCCTTATTAGAAGAGTGCTGCTACACTCTGACTTATCATGCATAACTAGTGATAAATGCTGATGATGATTGATCTGTCACTGAAGAAGGAATTGCCAGAATGATATATCTTTGTGAAAAGGAAAGGTCAATGTTGTGAAATGGACAGAAGGATTGTTATATTTTTTTGATAGCTGGAATAGCGGGAAGTACATTCGTATGATGGCATGGGCAATGTTACAATATTTCTTACCTCATATCAATTAAATGAGAAAATACAGTATGCTTGTATAGCACCATTAGTTCGGTTGCTGTACTTTTTTTTTTACTGTGCAGGAGTTGGAGCCTCCAGTTGCCGTGTTTGTTCAGCCAATGGAGAAGCAAGAAGGAGCCTGTATTGAAGAAACAAAGGTAAGACTGTTATATACATTTACTTGATAATATTTTAATACAAGGAAGCCTTTGGTAGTGACATGTTAAAACCCTCTGTAAATGTCTTTATTTTAAATAGATGGTAATTCTTAGTTATGTTAACAATTCTTTGAAACAATGGAAAATGTTGCATGCACGGCAACATAATGCAAGATCAAAATTTACTTAATGTTAAGAGAACCCGGTTAAGTTGCACATTAACCAGACAGTGGGGATAAAGATGTATGATCGACCATGTGAGGATCATTTTGAACTTCTTCCAGTGAACTGATAATGGTAACAGGGTGCTGGGTAAAGTAAATAGTTCAAGTGTCAGGCATGTTGAGGGTTTTCAGGGGCATTATTACTGGGAGTGTTTGTAATTTAATGTTCCACAGGCAGATTTAATTCTTAAAGAATTGAAACAAACCCAAATAATTTATGGAATCACAGCAACATTTGACTTGGCTCTTAGTCTCTGTTTTTTGTTCAATTCTTAGAAAGTTAGAATAATCCTTTCTATTTGTAAGCAGGAAAGAGAACATCCCTTTTGCTAACTTCACTTCAGTTTTTTAGCCACTTTATCTAATCATGTTTTAAAAAAGTTAATACTAAACCAGTTGTTGTGTGTTTTATAACTTGTACATTTTTTAAAATTCTACAAAATCTAACTTGCACCATTTTTGTACTTATTTTCTGTACAATATGATGAAACAATTGGATTCTTTTTTTTTATTGTTTTAATTAAAATGTTAAATTAAAACCTCATTTTAAACATATCTGATATTTCATTCAAAACTGCTCGGGGGTGTAGATAACTTTATTTAATTCCTAGTTGTGAAGAAGATATTTTATTAGGAAACTCGTGGTGGCACTGACTTTCTTACATTAAATCACTTTCTAATATCAAGGCAAGTGTTTTGGTATTGTCCCACCTTCTTCGCAGTTGCTCACAGTCTACATTTAAAGTAATTTTTTCACATTTTCTTAATTTTTAGGCTTCATAATAGTAGAATTGAATTATGAGTTCAAGAATATTATTGAAGAGTAAAACACTGTTCTCTATGCAAATTCTAATTTTAAAGTTTGGAACTGTCCTACAGAAAATGTTGGTTTGTAAGAATGTGAGCTTGTAAGCTTGAAGAATGTAAGATTGTAAGAATACGCAATTTGGAGGTAATTTTTAGAGAGAAGTTTTTATTTTGTGAGAAACTTCATCAGAAATCATTAGAAGTGTAAGTGCTCACAAATACAATGATGTATTTAAAATGCCAGTTATGTGAATAATAAGGTTTTGAGTAATATTTGAGAAAAATACATTTAAGAAAAAACAACAACAAAAACACACACTGAAAATGGTGTTTATGGCTTTTTTTCAGTGAATTTAGTTCTCTCTGTATTTTTGCTTTCCTTTGCGGATGCCTTTGGTGGCATGTGGGAGCGGAAATTGCGTAGCCAAAAGTAGCTTCTAGTCAGCCAACCCTTGACTAATTCTTCTGATCAAAAGTAAATTATTTTTTATTTAAAAGTTATATTTTTCTTTAAATTGAATGGTAAATATATTACTTGCATTTGCCCATGCAGTATTAATTTAAGAATTTCCTACTTCAGGGAGAATGGGATTCCTGTCATTGTACTGTGATGGAAATGCTTTTATCAACAAAGAACACATACACATTTATGAAATTAATGATAAATTTATTGGCCCCTTACACTAAAATATGAAATGGCATAAGTGCAGGCATACAAATGATACATTTGGCAATCATAGAATTGTCGTCTTAGGAAAGAAGTAAATGTCTTTCTTTTGATTCTATTCTTTATTCGCCAAAAAATAAATAATTATTGCTCTGTTTAAACAGACGTCACCCAGCTGTTTGGAAAGGGGCATACTTTGCATGTCAGACTTGTGGTTTCGTGTGGGAGCGCGAACCAGAAGGTACACTCACTTCGCTGAATGACCTGGTTTGTGGAACATCTTTCATAGACGTCCTTCACAGGTCATAGGCAGCAGATTATTCAATGTGCCCACTTCTTTCGCCAAATTACATCATTGTCATGTGCCAGTCTTTCACGAGTGTCACAGTGTACGATAGTTCCTGAAACCTTTCTGATCTTGAACTCGTGTGGCAGAACTTTTGACACAAGTCGGCAACCTACGCTAAAGTGAATCACAGAAGAAATTCAGCAAAAGTCACACAGGGCATTACTGTGCCCAGTGTCCTGTGCCAAACAAGTCTGTCAGCAAGTGCGACATACGCCTGGTCGCTACACAGCAGCCTGGTGACCTACTGGGAAGCACATCCCTGCATATAGTGTGTCTCTTCCTCCCTTAAGCTCATCTTGTTGAAGCTTTGTATCTCTCTCTTTGACTTTTCATTTTGAGCTCTGGTTGACTCAAGCCGATTGCGTTTTAAATAATTCACCACCACTCACATTTCGCTTGTGGAAGGTTCCAGAAGTGGAATTTTCCATTTGTGCTTTTTCTTGTTTGCACAAACTAAGAAAACTCGTAGTTTCATCTCGCAGCTGCAATGATTACATTTAATTTGTTGGTGTCTGAAGGAAATGCTGATGCGACCAAGAGCAATCGGATTTAAAGCCTGCTCACCTAGGGTGGACTGAGGTAGGTTGGTCTGGGGACGGTGCAGCAGGAGGGTGTGTGTGCTAAGACTATTTATGACCGGCACGGCTCAGGGTGGGGCAGATCCCAAGTAGTTGAAAGGTTCGTGCTCTCACTTGGAGCGCGCAAGGGGGCTGGGGCAAGTTAGAAAAACACACCAAGGCGCGAAAACAATATACTCCGTCGTGGAGATTAAATAGCTCTGTCTTGGTTAGCAGAATCTCTGTGCTGCCACAATATGATTTCAAAAAGTAAGCTAGTTCCTATTTTGTTATTTAATGTTCCATTACAAGAAGAATAACAGGGAGACGAGTTTGGAGCTTAGAGCTTGTCCTGAGTGGGGCAATGCCCTGCTGGTGGAAGAGTCTTGGCTGGGTGAAACCCCCACTAGCCCACGCTAGGTCGGCACCGGATCTGACCATTCAGCAGGGAAACATCACTGCCATCTCCCAAGAAAACACACGCACTACACTAACGGGACTAATGACCAAAGCAGTTGATACCCCGGAAACACAAAAATCAATCAATCAAATACAAGAAGAATAACATCCCAAATAATTAAAATTGTATAATTTAATAAGGAAAAATAAGATTAAAAATTGCAAAATAAAAATCCATTTATGACAGTGCAAAACTTTATTTCTGAAAACAAGTTATTATTTGCTGGTGAAAGTATTTAGCTTTTGTTTCTTAACGAGGTAGTTTTTCTCATATCCCATCAAGTTGTTTACTGTTTTACTTTCTAGTATACATATGTATATAGAGAGTAATATACGTAGTATAGAGAAAGTTCTGTAATGCTGTGGATTTCAAGATTTTAATGGAAATACACTTGTAGGGGTCCCCTGATACCGATACCAATTTTATTTTATTTTTTTCCAAAACGGCCATCTGTTTGTCCATCTCTCTGAATACTACTGGTGCTTAAACAATGTATAGGAATTTTTTCAAAAATCCCCTGCCCATCTGCCTTTAGTTGATGCTTTGAAAAAAAGATTTGTTAAAATTGGGGTACAATTTTAAATAACAAAAGAAAAATTTATAAAATGTCCAGAGAGTTTGTTTGCTATCTCTCTGAATACTACTAGTGCATGGTTTAAGCACTAGTAGTATTCAGAGAGATGGACAAACAAACTCTGGACATTTTATAAATTTTTCTTTAAATTTTTGGTAAGGGTTGAGTCCAAGGTTCCCTTAGTCGAGTCCACACTAGATTCTCAGTACTACAACATAAACAATTTCGTGTATGAATAGCCAACTTACTTATTACTCTGATCAACTCCTTCGCTTTTGTTTGTTTGTTAACCTCTCTCCTCATGCGTTTGTGAGACAGTTCACTGTCCAATAATGTATGACTCATTTTTCTTTAGTATTAAAAAAATTATCTGTAAACAAATATTAACTAAATGAACAATATAGTTAGTTAAGAGTTACCATAATAAATTACTGCAAGGAAAAGAGACATTAAAAGGTGTCAAGTGCAAATGAAAAATACAACCTGGAAAGTTATGTAGTCAAATTTCTTGTTCATAATGCTTTTGAGATTGTACTACTATCAATTCTTGATAGTAAATAAACATTTTCTTAAATATTTTTTTAATAATAAATGCCCTCCAAGGAGAACCTTTGTTCTTTAATAATTATCAATTCCTTAATAGTTTCAACTGTTAATGGTTTATACGGAACATAAATAAATGCCATAAATATTTAAGTTAATTAAAATTGTATAAATGGCAATTTTTAAGTGACCTAATGAATTGTTTCTATCAGTCCAGTGATGTCAAAATTAATGTAAATGCATCCATTTAAACTATTTTCAATTATTCATTAGCTTTTAAAAGTAAATTTTTTAAAAATAAATTAGAAAATCGTCATTAATTTAACTAAATCTTCAGTAACTTGTTGTAACCAGAGACAGTCTTCCTCTTTATACATATTTCTTCTCCATTTCAACAGGGTGTGATGCACAAGATTGGGAAATTTATGGTAATAAATATAACTTTTTGATTTTTTTAAGTTCTTTATTGAAACAGGAATATAACACTCAATATAAATGGCACAGTAAATATATAGTTGTACAATAATATTCATTTTTCTTTGATATTGTAACTACATTACTAGTATAAACTACTACTTAAAGATGCAGTAATTACACCAGTTAGCCCCCTCATTCACTTGTTAAATAAATCAAATGAAAATTATTCCTTACACCAGTTTCCATTACAAATGCTTGCCAAATAATTTCCAATAGGCAGCCAAGCAGTACAAGATTAATATACTTATTACACCAGTTAAAAACACACTCTTGCTGTGCTTATAGGAATTATGAAAATATTCAAGGGTTAAGACATGGTTATTTTCAGCATCAAAATTAGTGTATTGTGTTAAAGAATTTCAAAATGCATGTGGGATTTAAGGAGAGAAACTTGCTGCCACTTGCCCAAAACCAGTATTTATTTATTTATTTATGCCAATCGGCTTTATACATTTAAATAAGTAACATTATTATAAAAATACAAATGTGAATATAATGTAAAAACAATATAGAATTATTTATAGTATAGTACATATATATGTGTGTTATAGAGCATAATTAACATTTTCATTCCAGTTGTAAGTACATTTCTAGTTAGATAAGAAATATGATATGGAAAATCCGAAAAAGTTGATGTCAGAGCAATGTTCATTTACAAGGTTAGCTATTCTGTTCTTTGGTCCATGAAGTACATGGTTTTTAGTAGATTTAACCATGTTTAACAATCTACCAGACCTCAAACCTGGCTTTGGGCATATAAATTCAAATAATTCTAATATCTCTGGACAATCGATTTCCCATTGATAGATCTATAAAAAAATATTAGATCCGCAACTTTTCTTTGACTTGAAAAAACTATCAATATCAAATTTATTGTAGATGTCTTCGATGTTCATACTGTATCCTCTGGTGTTCATAAAATGTACAATATATTTGCAAAATTTTCTCTGTATTTTTTCGACTTGATTCGCTAAAAAATGTGTATGTGGTGATCAAATGACTGTGTAGTATTAAAGTTTCAGACGAACTATGGTCGAATATAGTTGGATAAGTGTGTGCACATCATTGAATTATCTTCCTGATCTGAGTATGAATCCAAGGATCCTATATGCCTCTGATGTCTTGTCCACAGGTTTCGAAAAATTCAGTTGATTTTCGCTGTAATGAGCGAGAGAAGGATATTACCACACATTTATTAGTATTTAATATAAGCTTGTTTTCCTCGCACCATTTATTAAGTTCATTGATGTCTTGTTGAAGAATGTGAACATCGTCCTCACGAACTATTTTTCTAAAGATTTTCAAATCATCAGTGTATAGTAAGTATTGTGATTTTAATTTATCTCCAATATCATTTATAAAAATGATGAAAAGTATTGGTCCTCGGTGTGAGCCTTGTGACACACCAGATATCTGTCAGATATGAATGAAACCACAGGTGGTTTCCAACCAAGGTAGTGCATTACGATGCACTACCTTGTATACCAAATCGACTTAGTTTAATGGCCGGTCCAGACACTCCGTTTTACTGGCGTTTTGTCTCCACCAGTTCGAACGTTGCAGACAAAACGCGTTGCGTGGACGGAAAATACGCAGTTTGGTCGTCGGGAGGACTGCACAGTTGCAGCGATAACTGATCTCGTGAGCTCTGAAAACCGTGACCTGCTCAGACATGTCGTTGCGTGTGGACACTTGCTCCGTTTTCCAATCCGTTTTGTTCCTCAGTTTTCTCTAATCATCAAACCGCGGCAGATCTGCGTGTATTCTCGCAGGTTACGACGGATTTTATTGCGTTGCCGAAAGTTTTCCGTGCCTTTGTTGAAGTTAAAATCCAAAGAGTACAGTGACAGGGACGGGGGAAGCGTACGAGAGATTGGTTGAAAGAAGTTCAAAAGGAAATAGATGTCAACGCGAGCAGGGGTGATGGTGAAAATCAATTCTTTGGCGCTTTATCGCAAGAAATTGAGGTAAAATCAAAATCGATTCGATCAGGGCAGGAAGGCGAAATTTACAAGCCATCTCTGTGGTATTTCGTTGCCATTTCTGTGATCAGGAACCTGGGCCGTCGAGGAATACCATGGACGAAGTGAAGAGTCTATGAAACTCGACGAATCGTAGAACTGGTAGAAAAAACACTTAAAATTTCCTATTATTACCTAATCCTTTATTACTTTAAACATATTCTTTTATTTAATAGGTACAATCAGCTTTTACAATGTTTATTACAAGAGTCTACTAAAAAATTACAAGTACCAAATAATTATTTATGTACGCCATTAATTGTTTAAAGTTATAAATCTATCTTGCCAAGGAACAGACCCCTCATTGTTAAAGTACTCCTTGAAATGATCTCTGACCCCGTTAGCATTGTTCAACATGTGGCCTCTTGGTCCACGCTGTAGGTCGTGCACTAATTCTGGGTTACATCTTTCACCTAATTAGACAGTACATTCAGAAATATTTTCCTGATCCATACTTTCTGGGAGGGGTGTAGTTTGGGGGGACTTTCTTAGCAAAAAGTTGTGTAAGCGCAACACGCAAGAACGCTACAGTATCGACGTTGTACATCACAAATTAATACTTGTGTGGAAAATCTGGCTCAGAGGAAGCCAAAATGTAGAATGTATTTTCAACAACACATACTCGCCTAGATAAGTGATGATTAAAATTCTTAGGTCCCTTGTTAATGTTTCTGTTATTATGGTTGAGAAGGTCTGGGCGCTATGTGAGGCTTCATCCCCAACAAAACATATCTTAAGCTCTGTTTAGACTTCAATGGATCAGGTTTGATTACCTTTCGTTATTAGCAAGTTTTTCATGAAATTGAGTGTTATTATGACTCCTCCATCACGAGATCCGACCCGTTTGTTCCTATATCACAATACAAAAACTCGCAATTGGCATTGGCTATTGCCATAAGAACAACACTGTGGGTTTTTTTGTAATTGAAATAATAGGACCCACTTCCTTTAGGTGGCACAATTCTAATATGTTTTCCGTCAATTGACCCTAAACAATGAGGGAACTGTACATTCTTTCAAACTCATGCAGCTTCCATCCTCCTCTTCAGTCTTGGGAAACTGAAACAAAACAAAAAAAGAAGAAATATTGCAAGAGTGTCATCCTCATTGAAAATTTGTAAAAATAATAAAAATATTGAGATCAATAATACATTTATTGTTTAATATTTTCAGGTGGAAGACGATGTGCAAGAAGCTGTTATTGACAGTGGGCCCAGTAGGCTTTGCTACTACCCCTGCTACTCTGCTTCCGAAGCATCTCAGATGCTTCCATTCTGTCAATACCTCGCGCAAATTAACTCGTAACAGGAAGGCTGTTGGGAATGATGATGGCACAACTGAAGTCCTGCAGGTGGTAGGAAAAACTGGAATATTCTGAGCAGATGATGCATTTCAGGTATTCGAACATGTGGCTAATGACTCAGAAGTCCGAATTCACAAAACATAATTGCTCAGAAACTAATTTCCGACGTTTTATTGAAGCTGGGTTGAATTAAGCTTGCAAATTTTTCAATTGTTGACATGAAAAGCCAGCGACAAGATGATTTTGGTTCAGATACCAGTGTGGCCTCAACAGAATCACATACATCAAATCAGAATGCAGCAAAATCTTTCTTCTAGAGTTGGACAATACCACTCCTTCTACTTGGCAACGCCTTCCATATGCCACATAACTATTTAGAACAAATCTACACTCAGAGTATGAAACAATTGGAAAATTCCAGCAGTTTCATGCATCATCCACAACAAGGTGAACAAGATGCACAGACACGCGCCACAAGCCCTACCCACTCTCGGTTTGAACCTACTTGTCATCTCATTTCAACCAAACTGTTATGCTTGCGTGCATTTCTATTGCTTACCATAATAACTTTTCTCATGTAAGTTTATAATATTTCAATTAAATAATAAATCGTTTATGGAAAATAACAATATTTCTTACCTTCAAGTAATCCTTCTTCAGCACCTTGTAGATAGCTTCACACTTTAGAATGGCGTTCATAGCGATTGTTTTGATATAATTGTTGTGAACTCCAGGTCTTTGTAACTTCTGCCGGTTGCCAAAAATCTTAAAGTTGCTGTTAGCCTTTCATGTGGTGGTATTGCTGCTCTCATACAAGTATTTTCTTTCTTGATATGCGGTGTCACTAATTCCAATAAGTAAATATACGTGTCCACCATCCCATTCTCAAGTAGTTTCGCCAATCACATTAGGTTAAATCACGTAATTCATAATAATCTTATATGGGAAAAGTCCCGCCTTTTAAAGCCATTTCATTGACCATTTTGAGCGAGCAGTTTCCTCTGATGTGTTCAATCTTTTTTCTATTTGCAGTGAAAATTGACCACAGGAGAACCTCCATGCGCGATATCACACAAAACTGAAGCGGAAAATAAGACACCCGTCAAGACTGTACCGTCTGAATGGCGCTCAAGTTACAACGGTTCATTCCGTCTCTTAAAACTGCAGCGGATTTAAGCGTTGTGCAAAGCGGAGTGTCTGGACCGACCATAATACATAGTATAGTGATTTACCATGTCAAAGGCTTTACTGAGAATCTGTGTAAACTGCATGAGCGTCTTGACAGCTATTTATATGCTTCAAACACATAGTTTATACATTATGTGAAGGAGTTGGTAGCTGTAGATCTCCTTTCACAAATCCATGTTGTTTTGTTGAGATGATGTTTCAAAAGAGAAATTCCCATTGGCAAGTAATCTTTTCAAACATTTGTATGGATGACGAATGCATATTGGTCTGTAGTTGATTATAGTGGATTTGGATCGATTTATGTATTGGAGTAATAAATGCAATTTCCAGGCTGTTGGAAAAATTCCAAGTTGTGTTTAGTAAGAAATGTGGGTTATGAGCTCTTAGTCCAGCAACTAGTCTAAGGGTGGATGGGTATCCTATCCGGTCCAGCGCAGCTTTTTGCATCTAACACATGGTTATTTGAAAAACTTCATCCATGAATGGTGGATTCAGATGATTAACATTGGCCAGTGGGCTGGTTCCTCACACTGATGAACTCTAATGTAGTAGCGTTTGAGATCGTTATGTAGATGCTTCCAGTGCAGCAAATAAGTTTGCTCGCCTCACTTCCATTTTGTCAGTTTCTGGATTCAGAACATCGAAGGAATATTTAGACAACCGTCTCTTATTTTTTATAAATTTAAAATTGTTTGACATCTGTATCTTATCCTCAATTCTTGATATATATAGAGTGTAACATTTTTTTGCAATTTCTTTACATTCCGATCTCAGTTTTTGGAAGCACTTATAAGCAACATTTGTTTTTGTTTGTTTGTATTTTGCATGTGCCTTCTTTTTTAATTTAGTTTTATTTATTAATTTCAAGAAGAGAATATCAAGGGTGTTTCTCTCATTGCCAGTGTGTGCAGAACATGTGTGAATTCCCTTGTTGATTTGTCTCATAGAACCAGATTACTTTGTCATCCAGAGACTCCGGTTTGTAAAGTTCGATCCAATTAGTTCTCAAAAAGAAACTATTAAGCTCGATATAATTTGCATTCCTGAAATTGAAAGTGGGTGTACTATTGGTTTGAAGATTAGCCTTAATATCTACACATATGCTCAGGGCTGGATGGTGTTTATCGTCGTCGATGATAGCTTCTGTTTCAGTTACTTTCAAATCCATGCTTCTAAAACACAAATCAAGAATATGATGTTAAAGTTACGAATCTCGTTGTACTGTTGGCAATCATTCAATTTCATTTCATTATTTAAGGTATTCACGCAGTCATTTCGTGTATAGCTGCTTGAAAGGTTGTAATCGGCCATAACTAATAATTCACAATTTGGATATCTCCTTTAAGTATGATATTGTAATGTGTGGTCAATGTATGTGTCTGCGGTTGATTTTGTGGTAGATATATGCATCGATTATCATATCCCTTTGTTACATTTTATCTTTATATAGGTATCAGCATGTGTATGCCATTCCAGTAATTCGGCAGTGGTGTTTCGTTCCACTGTGATAATGACACCACCTCCATGTTCACAGTTACTAGATATAGATAGAGAATAGATCTCTATCTCTTCTAAATATCACATCAGTTTTATTGTCAATTACTTCTCCTTCTTAAATTGATTGGTTTAACCATGATTCACTTACGCATACAATATCACAGTAATGGTTTTGCAGACGAGGTCAGAAAATTATTCAATTTTGTTCTCCAACCCTCTGTTCTGATATTAGATAAGTATTTATGTTTTTCTTGCACTTTTCTCTGGCGTGCGAAACTTTCTTTTGGCTTTTCTTTATCTTTGGTATTCCATTTATATCTAATAGTTTGTCTTCATCTCCATTTTTTTATAATAGATTCAAGTTCAGGCGCTAGAGCTTTAGATGATTTGCTTAGCTTTAGTTAAATTTGGCTTTATTGAAATGTTTGATTCAGTTGGTGGTTTGATTTTCAATAATGTCCTTGCATCAGCTATTGATGGAGTAATGGACGAGTTTTTCCCACTGTTGGTCGGCCAAGTCTGCGAAGTTTAAGATGTGGTACCATTTCTGATATCTCCTGTGGAATAAATGCTGCTATCTTCTCGTAATCATCCTGATGTCGATCATATGGAATAGTTTTTTCTGATTCCGGTACCTTGAAAGCTATCACATCGGTTTCCTGTTTTCTGAGTTCATTTATTTCATACATTATATTATCAGGATTAGTTGGTAATTTCTCAAAAGAGGACAATTTACTCTCTATGATTTTGATTCTATTCTCCAGCTTTGCATTTTGTTCAGTATATTTGTTCAAATCTGATCTTATACCTGCAACACTTTTCTCAATTTTCTCGATTTGTTTTTTGAAAGGAGCCAAATGCTTCACAAATAGTTTTTCCAGTTCAGTCTTGCTGGTAGCTAATGGTGAATTTTCGATGTCTTCCTCATCCCTATTGCCGACCTCTTCATCATCCTCGTCAGATTCGATTATGCTGACCTCAAGGTCACATCTCGAACATTGCCATTTATTTTTACCTTTTTTTTTTTGGATTCAGTAACATTTTTTTAAAATTCTTCATTGCTCAGGTTGCTGCATTTTTTATGGAACCAAAGTTTACAATTACTGCAGCTCAAGCTTCCAGAATTTTCTCGAATTTGCTTGGGGCACATACATATTTATTTCACGCCATCTCAATTGAATTTCAAATTTTATCGTGGGAAAAACTGTTTATCTTTGGTTGGTATTACTGGTTCGGATTGCTACACGGAAATCAGCGGATTGGTCTAAGTCTTATTCTTCTGACGAAGATAGTAATTTTGCTTCTCAATTGTTGGTAGAAGTTTCAAGCAGTGTCGCATATATCGTTATGTCTCGCACTGGTGGAGCTAAGGCACGGGAAGTGGTGCCACGGTCAACCAACCTCGCCGTCGCCGCACTAGAACTCAATGTTATGTCTCGCACTGCTGAAGCATTAGAAATAATGTCACAAATGCTTCCCATCAAATGTTACAACAGGCCACAAAACAATGGGACAATATTAAAACTTTTGCATATTAATTTAAATGTATGAGACAAGTTGTTGTGTAAAAACTAAGAACTACAAGAGATGAACGATGTGGAATAATAACGATAATGCTGATGATGGAGTAAATGGAATATGTATGATACAATCTTTATGGGAAATTATTCTTCTGAATGTTTAAAACAAATGTCTGGAACAAACACTGTTTAGGATATTACAAAATCAATAAGTTCTATTGATGATTAAAGAAAAGGATTATCATGTAAAATTGTGCCAATAAAACTTGCTCCAAAAAGAAGATTAAGAGGTACTAGTTTAGACACACTTCACATGTTGGGGAACAACACATTATTACATCAATCATGTATCTACTTCATGCAATACAACATTTAGCCATTACAACATTTAACCATAAGGTTGAAGTCTTACTTGAAACCCAGGTTATGCATCACATTAATTGTTCTACCAAAAACCATTGAGCATGACAGTTCAAATGGAATGCATAGTGCATTCTTCTGTAAATGCATATTATTAATAAATAGTTAATTCCTTGTTTCTGTTAATAAATGATTAATTGTTGTCATGATTAAACTTTTTAAAATATAAGAAAGATAGTTATAATAGTATTGTACCTATTATCCCTCACTGTCGTTCTCATCCTCTTCTCCAGAAATATTCTCTAAATTTATTAGGATTTCATAGACTTTTATTTATTTATTTATTTATTTATTTTACGTCAAAGAAACAGTTAAAAACTGCGTATGACGTGGACTAAAATACTTTTCTTATTTCATGCCCTCTTTCTTTATATTGGATAATTGCTCATTTATCTAACAAACTTTTCATAAAATTTCATCTTGTCATGGGAATATTGTCTTGTCGGTTAAAAAAATCTGCATTCAATATAATCAAAGGACAAGAGAAACTGTTCCAAATATTTGAAGAAAGAAAAGAAAAAAATTTTAAAATTGAAGTAATTTTGTTGTTGATAAATGTTACATGTAGTACATGAGAAAACAACGTTAAGGGCGTTCAAAATAACAAGGCTCCACACAAAGAGATCAACATACACACTGTATTCTTTACATTTTTAATATACTATCATTAGATACAGAAAACATTATCCTTGAATTGCAGAACTAACTAAATTCACAAAACTTGTACAAGATTTTTCTTTTGCTGTCTACTCACTGTCCAGCACTTCATCCCACCCCTCCCTCTCGCAAATCTCCTAATACTAAATTTCTGATATATTTGACTGGGAAATAGTTCAGGTGAATGGAAAAAGGTTGGAATTCTTTTAGTTTGGGACTTGGAACATGAAGTCCAATTAAATATCATTTGCCTTTTAAACATTTTTCTATTTAAGAAATGTGCTAAAAAAATATGCAAAAGCAGTTTCTGGTTAAAAAACTTACTTGTGGAACATCTTTGATTTCTTTCCTTCAATATTCTTTTATAATTCTTTCAGTATGCTACTCATAATTGTTCCACTTTTATGGGGTGACTTGTGAGGATATGTGTCAAAAAGAATAGTTAGATTATATCGTATTCCATATTACAATTAAAATAAGATAAATATTGAAAATAATAAATTTAATAATAAGCAATATCGGTTACACAAAAGAAAGCAACGAAATACAAAAAGTAATTGTGAAATACCTGCACTCAGATGTGTAAATAATAAATAATTAATATTAATAATAATATTTTTTAATTTATAGCAGTTAACTTCAAAAACTATTATTATTTTTGTTCAAGTCTTTGTACTTAACTGTAATAAAGCCTTATATCAATATCAAGAAGATGCAAATGTTGCCACCTGTGTAATTCTATCAATGCAACTGCCTGGCCTTGAAACAATTACATTTTGTCTCAGATCATTCATGTTCTATGGCATTGAAAAAAGAATGGTATGGAGGAAGGCATAAAGGTTTGTCAACAACATAATTAGAAAGAAGAAAACAATCCATCTCAAACATTTTCTTCATTCAAGATTTGGAAAATGTAATTGATTACTTAAATGTGCATAGTTGCCTGAAGAGAACAACAGTGGCATTATTTGTTGGTCGCCATGCCTTGTTGTAACCACCTCTATAAAAATTTATTGTTAAAATAATTTATATTTCAAATTCAACCTTTAATTTTTAATGGTTGCTTACCACCAAATGATTTTTTTCCACCTTCATGAAATGTTTTCATCTACTACACATGAAGCATTGTCATTTACGATTAGGCAAAGCCCCAAATTTTTAAGTCAGGAGTTATCAGAGCTTGGATCCATTTTTGGAAGTTTGCAAAAATCAATATAAATATTGATTTAAGAACTTTAACTTTGACCACATTGAATATTAATATGCATCTTTCATAATTCTATTCCACTAATTCATATAGCACCGATTAATCTGGCCCATTCATCAAATCCGTTCAAAAATTTATTTCCTGGTCACCTCCTTTCAGAGGTAAATGTCTCTTGCAGTTCTCTTTGGGTGTTATCAGTGCTTCTTGTATTTTGTATTTGTTGATAATTGTTTCAACAAATATCACACCCAGTAAATTTGAAAAAAGAAAATTGGATTTATTACTATTAATTCAGGATTAATGGTAATTAATAGTTAAAGATAATAAACAACTACATTCATCACTATTGTAATTAAGAAAATTACCCTTGTAAATTTTAAGATGATTTAAAAATAAAAAAAAAACATTAATCTTACATGTAATACTTTTGCCTCTCCTAATTTCTAACAAGTGTATGTAACATGGACTACTCCTTGCACTGATTCCTTCCACAAACCTTAACGACAAAATACTTAGTATAGGTGCAGTTGTGGTTTGGCTATCCATTATTTTCTAATTATTAATAAATAGTATTCAGGAAAATTAATAATGGCTATAATAAAATTGGTAAATCAAGAACTTTAAAATTATAAAATTGGTAAATTTTACTACTAAAGCTAATTCAACTAACTTCATTATGATTGCTGATAAAAACAATTGGAAAATAATAAGTAAAAATAAAAAATGCCAAGTACTAAATTAATAAGTTGAACATAACGACCAAATGCAGATTACAAAAAAAGCAAATATAAGCATTTCAAATATCTCACACTGTTAATATGCACATATCTGTCGATCTGTATACATATTGCATTTGTGAGTGGTAGTACTTCAAATGACTTTAAAAGAAGTTTTTCGGAAACTCAATAGAACCTGTGAAAAAGAGCTAATTTCGCATTTACAGTAATGCTTATTCATGCAATTTTCTTAAAACTGGCTTCAAATTTTTCAGTGAAAATTTCTATTAAGGACAAGGCTTTACTGTTCTTTAATATTTTTGAAGTATTATTTCGGTTGTATTATTAGAAAACAAAGAAGATGAGAAAATTTAGAAAAAATGTAATTAGGGTGACGAGATGGCAGCTGGCAAGAGGATGGGGCAAGACCGTAAAACCCAGTCCACCCAGGAAACTTAAAGATCATTACTAAGAGAATGCTTTTGCCATTCTGTAGCACCGCTATTCCCCGTTCACCCTAAGGAAAAAGTGGATTTAAACTATAGCACGTGCTTTGGGATACTTGCCATTGGTTAGTTGACGAGAGACCTCGAACGTATTCATGTGCAGAAGAAAATAGTTTTCGATATAGTGGCTCACGAAACTTATAATCTATAACTCAGACTCGAAAATAAGAAGACCATTGTTTTTTTAAATTTATTTTTACGTCAAAAAAAACAGTTAAAAACTGCGTATGACGTGCTATGGGGAAAAGTGAATTGTGTGCATATTTTCAAAATTCTGTGATCCCTACACTAAGTTATATACTACTTAAATTTTGAATTTTGAAAGGGAGAAAAAAAAACAAAAACTTCCATGTAGTAAAATCTATTTTCAAAAATAAATAAGCAATAAATTTTGAATTTTGAAAGGGAAAACAAAAACAAAAACTCCCATGTAATAAAATCTTTGGGATCATTAACAATAAAATTTTGAATTTTGTTCCCGCCTGCCCTTCCCGGAGAAATATCGATTTCAGTGACAGGTTGTCAGCACCCGCTCTCTACTTGAGTCAAGAGGCAAACTGTACCCACGCGCAGAAGTAACTGGAGCTGTTGATTTCGTAAGAACTGATGATAGACGCAGGTTCGGTCACGCACGATGGAAGGCGGTATACTCATGCGAAGCGAAGCAGATCAGTTTAGAGATTTTAGTCAAGCAGTTCGCAACGTTCGCTTGAAGATGTCGGAGAGCGGTGCAGGACCTTCCGTAGTGAAACACTATGGTGGTAAACTATTACGGAGTGGTTAGAAGCGTGTGGTATCGAACGTTTTGGATTCATTTTTAGCGCTTTTCAGCACTTCTCGAACAAGGTATTTCTAAAGTGACTCTAGAACGCCGGCGGCGCTAGCCGAATGCGTTTACTACGCTCCGTGAAGTCACGAAGGTTAAGCGCATTCGAGACTCGCGGGTTTGTCAGTTGGGTGACCGGCCAGTTGCAGGATCTAACGTCGTCAGTGGCCCTGTGGCCGAGGATAAAAGGCATTGACTGAGCTGCGACGTGACGGACTTGACAATTATTAAAGTAAAAGCACATTAATGGGATTACTCCCAAGTGTAAAGAGCTCAACGCCCCTTAAGGGGCTTGGAGACGCGTTGCGTCAAGATGTGGACGCAACAAATTAAAAAAAACAAAAAAAACGTGATGTAGAGCGTACTATTAAAGAGGAACAGAGGTTGTGGGAGGTAGATGGCTTCAGTGACAGTGTCGTGGACAAGATAGTCATCACCGAAGGTTCTTCTTCCAACACCGAATCGTTTGCTTCAGGCATGGAAGGAATTTAACCTCTTCCTGAAGCAGAGTGATCGTAAGTAAATTGTTTGCATGAGATCAAAGTAAATGTTAATACATTCGAAATAATGTAAATTGGATATTGACATTACGTAGTTTCTGTTAATGTTGGTAAACATGTGTTTGCGGAGCTATTAGAAATGTTAATATTCAACTGGTGATCTGCAGATGTCGGGTTCTCTTTTGGGCTATACCGACACGTGAGCGCGCTTGGCCGAAAGTAGTGCTGCGCAGTCGGCGATTGAGAATCGGAGCAAGACGGGTGAATGCCTCGGGTTTATTTACATCAGCTTTTTTCTGAGGGTGAACGAAGAATAGAGTATGTAATTATTAATAGAATGACACTCTGAAATATAGGTTTCCTTCCAAATATGGGCCATGCGAAAAATCCTCTGAAAACAAAAATAAATCAAAAGGATATGAAAAGTAATTTAGTTTTAATTAAAGTTTCTTATTGAATATTCTAATATTAATTAGATTTTTACTCTATTCTACAATTTGCATTGTCTATGTATTGATTTTTTATTTGTTGCGTCTACTTCCAACAGCGTCTGCAACTACGTTGCAAACGCGTTGCCACGCGTCTCCCCCCCCCCCCAATCGAACAACGCATAAGACAATTTTCTGTAAAAAATATTTGTTAATTTTCGATCGAGTAACGAATGTGCTGTTGGAAATATGAGCAAAATCGTAGTTGAAATTACTTTTGTTCACAGAAATCCGCTCATTCTTGACTCCGAGTACGCAGTAAGCGGGAGGGGGTTGACAAATATGGCGAAGATATGGTGGTCATAGAAGCCCAGCAGCATTACATTTGATCTTTATGAAAGATGATTCCGTAGCATATAATGCAAACGTGCATCTGAAATGTTCCGTTTCGATATATAAACATATTAAAATATAACGAAATATGTAGTAGTAGGTAAAATATGTAAAAACATGTAATTATACCAAAATATGTGAAATAAAAATAGTTTCAATTCATTCAGAATGTCTTGTGAACTCTAAAAATTATTATTGAATGCAAGTATCTAGTTCCTGTAAAAACATGTAAATACATGAAAATCCGTTCCCTAGTAATGATGTTTTGAATGCTGTATTACGATACATATAATGGCCTTTGCTTCTCGATGTTCAGTTTATATGTGAAATTTTCCTTGCTTCCCTGTTTCATCTTTTGGAAATAATATGACAAAGTATGTGCAATTGTATTGCTACTAGTTTTCCATTTCTATGCACTGCAAAAACCAGTCTTTGCTAATCTGCAGCACGCCTAGTTATTATAACCATACTTTTCTTTATAGTAGTAAAAATAGTGAAGAAGGAGATACTGGAGCCATTTGTCCCAGGGGCCAACACAAAAACATTGGGCGTTTCATTTCAAATTCGTAGGAATTTGAGTAGAGCTAGACTCATCGGGGAATATTAATTTTGAAGAAAACAATTTATGTAGTTCTGTGATGTTCAAAAGTGACAGATGATTTTCAAAACCAACACTTGCGATATCACGGACCCCAAAGCGTGTATATCCTCTGGTGTTTGTTAACCCCATAAACTAGGTTAGTGATCAAATTGTACTGTACCAAGGCTAATGATATCCTCCAACCTTTGCATTTGTGTATCTCAGTTCTGAGTGATATAATTTTGTAACGTCTGGCTGTAGGATCCTCTTGCGGAATGCTCTGAAAGTTCTTCTAGTGCAGCAATCAAACCAGAAGTTGCTTCATGCTCCTCAGGTGAGTGGAAAAAACTTTTAAAGTAATCGTAAACGGAGTTGTAAGGGCCTTTAAGTTTAATGTAGTAACAGACAGACTGAGAGGCAGAACGAGAGGCAAACAGGTAGAACGAGAGGCAGACAGGCTAGAACGAGAGGCGGGACAGGCGGAACGAGGGGCGGAGGCGGGACAGGCGAAACGAGGGGCAGGACAGGCGGAACGAGAGGCAGAGAGCCGGAACGAGGGGCCAGACAGGCCGAACGAGAGACGAAACTGATCAAATGAGAGGCGCGACAGGCGGAACGAGGGATGGGCAGGCGGAACGAGAGGCGGGACAAGCGAAACGAGGGGCAGGACAGGCGGAACGAGGCGAGACAGGCGGAACGGGGCAAACGGGCGGGGCAGGGGAGCAGGCAGGCGGGGCAGGGGCAAGCGGGCAGAACGAGAGGCAGACAGGCAGAACGAGAGGCAAACGGGCAGAACGAGAGGCAGACAGGCAGAACGAGAGGCAAACGGGCAGAACGAGAGGCAGACAGGCAGAACGAGAGGCAGAACAGGCAGAACGAGAGGCAGACGGGCAGAACGAGAGGCAGACAGGCAGAACGAGAGGCAGACGGGCAGAACGAGAGGCAAACAGGCAGGGCAGGGGCAGACAGGCGGGGCGAGGCGGACAGGCGGGGCGAGGCAGAGCGGGCAGGGCAGGGGCGGGCGGTGGAGCAGAGGCAGGCAGGCGGGGCGAGAGGCGGGTGGAGCGGGGCAGGAGGCGGGCAGGCCAGAACGAGGGCAGACGGGGCTGGACGGGGGCAAACGGGCAGGGCAGGGGCAGACAGGCGGGGCAGAGGCAGAGCAGAGCGGAGACAGCGAGAGGCAGAGCAGGCAGGGCAGGGGCAGACAGGCGGGAACGAGGAGGCAGGCGCAGGCGGGGCAGGGGAGGCCAGGCGGGCGGGGCGAGGTGGCGGGCGGGACGGGAGGCAGAGCGGGCGGGGGGCAGAGCGGGCGGGGCAGGGGCAGGCAGGCAGAACGAGGGCGAGACGGGCGGAACGAGATGCAGGCAGAACGAGGGGCAGGCAGGCGGAACGGCGAGGGGCAGGCGCGGGCGGCGCGGTGCAAAGAAAGGAGACAAACGGAGCAGGGCAAGGCAGGCAGGCAGGGGGCAGAGGCAAGCAGGCAGAACAGCGAGGCAGGCGGGCGGGGCGAGGCCGGGCAGGCGGGGGCAGGGGCGGGCAGGCGGGGCGAGAGGCAGACAGGCAAGGCAGAGCAGACCCAGGCGGGACGAGAGGCAGACAGGCAGAACGAGAGGCAGACAGGCAGAACGAGAGGCAGACAGGCAGAACGAGAGGCAAACGGGCAGAACAAGAGGCAAACAAACAGACGCAGACAGATGGACGGACAGACAGACGGACGGACCGGCCGACGGACTGACAGATGAACTGACGGACGAAGTGCCTCACAGGCGGACGGATAGTCAGACAGACGTACGTTTTGCAGTTAATCGAATTGTGTGTATTTAGGAATCAACAAAACATGAATTCTGCGTACACCACGTGATTGAGATTTTCTAAATTTAGGAACAGGATTTATTAACTTTTTCGTTACCAGGCCCGGAAAAAACGTTTTTTTCTTCCGAAAATTCACGGGTTTTCTCCGTAGTATAAAATAACTTTCGGAAAATTTCGTAAGTCGCGAAAGTAAAAATTGTATCTTCACAGTTGCAGTTGAAAGACGCCAAAAATGTTTGAAGTTTTCTAAAAAATTTTCCCAAAATCAGTTATTTCAACAACCATGAGATTTGCACCATTCTCCTAATTGCCCTTTACGCTATCTAAATATTAAATTTCATTAAAAAAAATGTGCCGTTTTCAAGAAAAAATGACGTAAAGAAAATAAAATTTGTTATATTTGTCACAGAATGATGCAAAAAGAATTGAAATTTTTGAAAATTTGCACCTCATATTATTTTAAATTTCTTTTTTTTTCTGCGCACATTTCATTAAGAAACAAATATCAATCTTAATGATTGTTGATCCGAAATACTTTTAAATTTATTTTAATTTTCTAAAAATTAGGTATTTCACCGAACGACCTCCGCTATTGCCTTAAACATCCTCCACGCCATCCATTAGGAAAATTAAATCAAAAACGTTGGTGCGATATTTTGAATACCTCCCAGGGCTTCATGTAGAGTGCTTCGTAAAATTAAAATATCGGTTTCAAATTCGAGGCTCCAAATCGATTCATCAGTTAAGGAGAAAACGAGCCAAACGGTTTATCGGCCAGCGTTTTTGACGGAAGGACGCATAGACGTCGATTTTGACATCAAACGATATTTCGGTATCAAGGTCTCTCAGAACATTGCTACTGGTTACTACACCACTTGTTGAAGGATTTTCCCCCATACACTTAACATATGGATTTATCCACCTTTTCGTTGCCAGGTCTGTAAGGAGCGTTTTCCTCCCGAAAATTCGCCGTTTCTCCGCTCAGCATTACATAATTCTCGCTATCATATGGGTCGTGAGAAGCTTACATTATACATGTGTAAGCAGTAGATACACTGACGTTTATGGCCATTTTCTACAAATGGGTGTTTTAAGTCACTTTTAGTCATCTTAACGATAGTTTATCACTAAGCTGTTTCTTAATATGTCAATACCACATTTTGACCTAGTAAGTAAAGAGTGCGTTGTTCTTTGCTTTAGTGTTGATAGTGCTAATGCAAGTGCACTTTGTTGACAGATCCAGAGTTTGGTAGCTTCTTTCTCATCCACGCTAGTGAAAAACTTTTCCAGTGCTCTATCTGCGAAAAGCGCTTCAGTGAAGAAGGGAGCTTGTGTACGCACGTGCGCACGCACACCGGCGAAAATCCTTTTCAGTGTTGCATCTGTGGGAAGAGTTTCAGTCTTGAAAGAAAATTGTATGAGCATTTGCGCATTCACAGCGAAACACATTTTGAGTGTTCCACTTGTGAAAAGAGCTTCAGACATAAAGGAAACTTAGATAGGCACATGCGCATCCACTCTGGGGAAAAACCTTTCCAGTGTTCTCTCTGTGATAAGAACTTCAGTCAGAAAAGAACTTTACATATGCACATTCGCACCCACACTGGTGATAAACCTTTTCAGTGTTCTACCTGTGAAAAGAGCTTCAGTAGCAAAGCAACTTAAAAAATCACATGCTCACCCACTCTGGGGAAAAACCTTACCAATGTTCTCTCTGCGAGATGACCTTTAGGGAAAAAGGAACCTTAGATAGGCACATACGTGCCCACACTGGTGACAAACCTTTTCAGTGTTCTACTTGTGGAAAGAGATTCATTCAGAAAGGACACTTACGAAGGCACATGCGCACCCACTCTAAGGAAAAGCCTTTCCAGTGTTCTCTCTGTAAAAAGAGCTACAGTCATAAAAGATCTTTGCATATGCACAATTGCGCCCACACTTGTGATAATTCTTTTCTACCTGTGGAAAGAGCTTCAGTCAGAAAGCGAGTTTAGATATAAACGTTCGCTCTCACACGGGCGAAAAACCTTTCCAGTGTTCTCTCTGTGAGAAGAGCTTCAGTCTCAAAGGACCCTTACGAAGACACATGCTCACCCACACTGGTGAAAACCTTTCCAGTGTTCTGTCAAAAGAGCTTCAGTGTAAAACAGACCTTAGATATACCAACCTTTACAGTAGTCTGTGAAAAGAGCTTGAGCGATAAACAACCTTAGAAAGTTACTTGCGCTCCTACACATGTGGAAAACCTCTGTATATGAAAAAATTCAGTATAATGGAAACTTACGTAAGAACATGCGCTTTTACATATTTTAATAAAGTTTTGATTGTTTGATCTCCAGAGGCAGTTTCTCGCGCGTACTGGGGAATAGTCTTTCTCCATCTGCGGGAAGAATGTTACAGTTAGCACGAAATCGGTCAAACAAGTGACCATTCACGTAGTTAACATTTATCCCGTTTTCCATTCGCCGCACTGGTGCGCACTCAGGGCAGCTTTCGTGTTCCATTCGACCGCTAGGGCGCAAGTAAGCGCATGCTCCGTTTGCACATTCAGAGGGAAGAGAGCAGCTCGTCAGTGCAGTCTGTTGCATCGGGCCATTTTGAAGTTAGATATGGATGTTATGAATGGTGAAAATACATTTAAAAAATAAAAATACATAAAGAAAATAAAATTTCGAAAACTATTTTTCTACACCAAATTCCTTGAATCTCTCGAGTACACCATTAATTGGAATCGGTAATTTTAGCTTTTATTTCTCATAGGATCGTAATTTCCTATAAATTGGCTTCTTTAATGGTTTTTACACATTTTTTCCTAAACAACGTATTAGGGAATAGTTTTATTTATTTTACATCAAAAATAGTTAAAAACTGTGTGTGACGTGCTACGAAGTTAATTCTGTGCGTTTTCATAATTCCTTGATCCCCACCCGAAGCCATATACTACTTGAATTTTGAATTATATTACATCGGAGAAAATGTATTAAGTTCTTCTTGTTAGCAAGATTCGATACTTGTATTCAGTTACCAACAAAACATACAGGCAGTCATCAGAAAACTATGGTATCCGCATTTCATAGTAGAGCTTTTGAAATTATATCTTGTGTAACCAAGAAATAGTATAATGTTTTAGAGTGGAAAGTTTTGTTTTACGATTGGAAATCACTAAAAAGATTGTTTTGTAATTTTAAGTTGTGTTTGTGTCTATTAATTATATTATGAGAATTTAATGTATTGATGTAGAATAATATGTAATAAATGTTCAGAATTCTTTAAAAAATTGTTTCAATTTTGTTTTATTTTTTCGTATAACTCCCTTCAATAACTATTTGTAAACCTTTACAATAAAACAATATTGCTAGTATTAATGAGGAAATTAGGAATCAAAGTTGAAATCAACCGCCTGCTCTTTGAACTGCTAGCTCTAGATCGGCCTTGACTTCCCTCTCCCCGACACCTCACCGCCATTCTGTGACCCTCTGGGAGGGAGGTCGCAGGAGCTTAGGAAGCAGCGTTACCGACCAGCCAAGCACTTGACTACAAGTGTCTTCTTACTCTCGCTTACGCGTTAGAAAGTTATGTAATGCACGAAAAAACGGCGAGTGTTCGGCAGAACAACTCTTTATTACTGGCCCCTGGCAACGAAAACAATGGATAAATTGAGATTCTAAATTTAGAAGAAAAAACTCGAACACGTGGTGCAGCCAGAATCCATGTTCTGTGGGTCTTTGGTATCGAAAAATCCATTGACGACAAAACGCCTATTTGTCCTTCTCTGAACAACGCCAGCGTCTAAAGCGTTCAGTCGATTTTCTCCAAAATTGACATTTCTCAATCGGTCTGGCATATGTCGCGGCTCCTTGAATTTGAAACCGATATAATATTTTTCCTTAGGGGGGGTACTTTACATGAAGCCCATTGACTTTACAATTACCCAAGACATTGAAAAAAATGGCTCCATCGTTTCTGTTTAAATTAAGTTGTTGGATAATGTGAAAGACGTTTAAGAAATTGGTGCAGGTCTCGATCTCTTACAACTGACTTTTCGAAAATTGAAGAAATACATTTTTTAGCGTCTTTCTACAAGTACAATTGTGATGATGCAATTTTTTTATTAATGAAATTTGGTTTTCAAAAACAGATTTTAAAAGAAAATCGTGTTGAATTTTTTCGTATTTAAGTATTTTTTGAGTAATTTAGTGTCAAACATAGTCGTCCTCTTTGATTTTGCTTTGCTTAATATGTGGCAATGGAGAGTAATGCACGTAAGAATTTTATCGCTTCTGGAAGTTTATGAACTAGGTGAATTTTTATTAAGAAATAAAATTTTCTGTTAACATTTTTAGAGAAAAAGGTGATTTTAATCAATTTATTACTCTATGCATTGAACGGCATCTGCAAGTGAGTTTTTAACTAATTATTACTGTTAAGTTCATATCAGAAGCAAAAAATAAAAGAAATGCCATAATTTAAACAGGAAAAAACATTTTTCCTTGTAAGTAGTTACCATGTAGATATTATAGCTTCATATTTTGAAAATAATATGTTCTACATCCAAACATGAGGGGAAAATGCGTGTCGAATTACATACTCAGGCCGAAAACCCCCCACATACGGTTAGAGCCTTGGAGTTCATTTTCACAAAAAAAAAAGTTTGTGTTTCCGAGAAATTTTATCCGACAATATTTAAAGCATATGTACCCATAAAAACAGAAATGTGAACGACGTTCCGTCAATATAAATGAGAGACAAGACAAAAAATTAGTAAATTTGGAAAAATGAAAGAGTATAGGAAGAATGAAAGAGTATAGGAGTTTATGTCATCTTATAGAGTGAGTTTGCACTATCCCTAACAAAAGTTTAATTCCATAATTCTTCAATTTTATAGTTGTATGAAGACGTCGAAAAAATCAAACTTTAGAGTTAACTCGGAAATTCGAACCTATACCCCCTTTATATGTGTATTTTAATCTATTCTTACAAGAACTTTAAAGAAAAAATTGGCGTCGTTTTGAAAAAAATCTTTGTATTTTTTATTGCAAATATTGTACACCATATTATGAGCAAACTGCTAAAATTTTCAAAAGAATGCCTTAATGAAAGGACTAATTATGGACAACAAATATAATTTGAAGGAAAAATTTCTATATTTAATTTTCTAGTTCTAGGAAGACGCCAAAGAAAATTCGGTGATTGTAATTTTCGAAAATTCAGTTATAAGTTAAAATAGTAGCTATGCCATCTTTATAAGTGTTTTACACTAATCTTGCAATAAATTTAAAGCAAAAATTGGAGTTGTTTTTCAGAAAATGTTGAAAATGTCCGGAGAAATTAGGCTCTGATAGTACAGACACTACTGAATTTACACTGCCGATTCAGAACTATTGGTTTAATTCTGTTGAATGACGACTTTTGTGGAGTAATATAAATAACATACAATTCATAAAATTTCACCATTGATTAAAACATTTACAAAACATCTTAAGTACTGACCTTTTGAAGCATTAATTTGAGTGGTGCCAGAACCACGTTACTTATATGTCTATAAAGCTGGCAGACACTATAGGAGAACACACACAAAAAAAAAAAAGCTCATAATATTACGCTAATTATAGGCTAATTGCTGTATTCCCAAATTTTAGGCTCTTGTAGTTTTCTCGAAAATTAATGTTCTGCCAGCTTTAGAATAAAGCCAGCAGACACAAAATCAAATATTAAAGTTAGAACAAACTTACTTATACACAAATTATATGCTAATTTTAGGCTCTCCAAAAATATTAATATTATTAATAAATATTAATGTTCATAAATATATGTACTCAAATATAAATACTCATGCAAAATAATAATTTGCAATACCATTCAATTGGCGAAAGACCATTCAACTGCTAAACTTTTTTACATAGAAACATTAAAATTACAGTTAGAACAAAACTACATATACCCAAATTATAGGCTCACCGATATTAATAATATTATTAATTATTAGTATATATTATAGTAATTAAATATACCAAATTGCAACACCATTCAACTCGTACTTTTAAACGAACGAACAGAATATACAGAACATGCTTTCAACATACTATTCATACCATAACGTACTATTTGTCGATATGCGGATCGTTGAAGTGGTGCTCGTGAACTTGTGAAAAGTATTTACTACAATTCAACAAAACGTCTCAAGTACGTACATCTTCACGGCATTCAGGCTTCATAATTTTTAAACTAGTTAGCAGAACACAGCTGTATTTTCATATTACTCGTATTGTTATGTAGTGATAAGTTAATATAGCCTTAGCTCGTCAGCTAGCTAAATGCGCTGCGATACAACAAAAGCACTCAAGTACGGACATCTTCACAGTATTCAGAGCTTCATAATTTTTAAACTATACGGCAGAAAACAGCTGTCTTTTAATATATTATACGTATTGTTATGTAGTATTTGTTAATATAGCCCTTAAATTAAGTGCTTGTGAACTTTAGCGAAAAATAGTACAAGGACTTCTTATCATTTCGGCACTTTTTTTCACTTGCAATGTGGAAATAAATTTATGTTTCTATCCGGTCTCAAATAAATCGTGCGATTTAGAAGATTTGTGAACTAAATGACGCCTAATGAGCTAGTGATAGTTTTTGTGACATTAACCGTAAGTATTTTACACGAAGATGGGGAAACCCGGCAGACCCTCCATTGTGAGCAGTGAAAATGTTGAAAATGTAATTTTAAAATATAGCTCACAAATTGTGTTACCAAATAATAAAATTACATCTAAAAGCGACAGTTTATGGAAGACTATTTCTACAGAATTAGATGGCAAGAAAACTGCATCGTCACTGTATTCTTACGTATGTGACAACAGAAATCATGTTCGAGAAAAGTTACTCATAAAAGAACAACAACTACCTATCCCCCTGCTTACTGAAAATGACTGCAAGTACGCCAATAATAGTTATTACTCAATTTAGTATCAGTTTCACTAAACAGTGCCGGCTGTCGCCGTGCCCGGGTAAGTGCTCAAACGAAGCCCCCGCAAAAAAATTAAAAATATAAAAGTTGCATGAAGAAGGTATTTAATTTCAACAAAATAACAAAAAAAAAAACTTTTAAATTTGAAAATAGTTTTGGAAATATATTTTAAATAATAGTTTTAAGTAAATGTAGGTAGTTTCTTTTTATTGCAAGCTTCTTTAAATATTACGTCCACAGCATATAAAGCGTCTACGTTATGGTGAACATATTCAAAATTAAATGCACTTAGTAAATGTGCGTGTGTTCGTTTATGAGGACATCCGCGACGTTTCTCGCCGATAATGGCGATATTACTGCACTTAAGTCATGGAGGTAGCTGAATCGTACACTGAAGAATTAGTGAATAAAAGGGTTAAAATAGCTAACAAGATATTAGTTAGTGCTGAAAGTAAAGAAAAACAAACGCACAGAATTAATGCATCTTCTGGAGTGTCTTTGACAAATTTAAATTGTACAATTAATATTCATGTTCCTAAGAATTAATTAGACGCTCTTTGTTATTCTTGTTAAATATTACCAAATGAAAGCAACATATAATTTTAAAGGAGTAATGAATTAGTTTTTATAAGTGTAAGTTTTGTCATAACGTATTTGATTTTATTGCTGCATGGCAATCTGTCTACATGGTACCACTGCCTTCTTTATACATCATGGTTGGATGATAAAAGGGGGTTGTGACTATTGTGTCAGTGATGAGTCATAATTAGTGCAGAAATAGCGATGACGTAATTGTTTGTGCCATAATATGCCATTTTATGAACGATTTTGTTAATAGAAAAGGGTTGTTTATAATGCTGGTATACAAAAAATATTTTTTTATTTCCTTTTTGAGAAATACTTTATTTGTTTTTGAAATTGTTCCGCGGATGTGAGTCATATCGTGTCAAAATGCATATGGATGGGTGAAATATGTCCTAATAATTTCTTCTAAAGTGCAATGTGTCGTACATGTGAATTCTAGTTCCACGGTCCAATAATAATTCCGATATGCACTATGTGGTAGAACTTCGATAACACCTAATTCCGAAATATACACAAATTTATTATAAAAAGGTAGGATATATTTCAATTATGAACCTTTTCAATACAATACACAGGTTAGGTATTTTTTAGAACCAGATTTTTCAAATGCAGTTCTCGTAGCTTAAAATTCTTGATAAAATACATTAGCATTTACCTTTCGCATTACATCGCTATCGTTGTACGTTATGTTATATTATGTCCTATCATTTTACATTATTGTCGTTATTATAATACAATTGTCATACATTATCGTTTAACCCATGCTTTGATCCCGCGTCACAGGTTTCTCCTCCAGGTCTTGCTGCACCATTTTGTTGTGGAACTGGGAATGGTCGCACTGCTCTCAATTGCCTTTCAGGGAATCGGTTAGAATGCGCGGCTGTAATATCTCGTCCGGTGACAACGTGTTCTGCCAACTTCCGTGCGCTGACCCGTGAGTTGTCTCGTGACGCGAATGTTCTCGAGTATTCGATTTCTCCGCTGAATGCATTGTGCCAGCTGAAGCATTTATTGTTTCTTCTGGTATTTTTATCATTTAATATCGTTAATAAATGAGAACAATTTAGAAAAATGGTTTTGGATGTGCTAGATGAAGCTACTGATTTTGAAATTGGTATTTTAGACAGAGAGGAAGAAAATTATCTGCTAGACAATGATCGTAATTCGTCTGTGGAAGAATCAGGCAATGACGCGATGTCGAAGCGTCATCTGCAACTAATTTCTGCGTTCAGAAAGTAAGGAAATGAAAATTGTAATGTAAAATATGTGCAAGGTGAGGTAGACTGTAAAAACAACGTATTTCAATCGAACTTCCAGATGAAATTGCAGATTGTGATTTGACGCTGCAGCATGTTTCGACAGTTCTTTTCTTGATTTGCCCTTCATTTACGATAAAAGAATACTTTGTGGCATGTGTAAACCGCCTGAAAAATTGCGTACACCTCACCCACTAATACAGAGTGTTTCTTATATTTACCAGGGTGAAAGGTCAGCAAACAATATGAAATCCGTAGCCGGTGCATGGAATATCTTCTTTCCTGGTTCCACTCTAGAAAAAGTAGTAACATACACAAATCAGAGGATAACCCAAGACAGATAAAACTGAACTTGTGAAAGGGCAATTCTACTAATAGGGTTGAAATAAAAGCTGTTCTTGATATTGCATCAAAATCTCATGAATTACGTTAAAAAATGTATCAAGTGACATGTCCAAAAATCGCATCGCATGTCCAAAAATCACAAACTGCGAGTAATCTTCAAAAGCTCTAAGACGATCTTTCCGTGATTGAGAAAAAAATCGTCAAACCTCAATCAGATATTATATGCGCAGGCGTTTCATTACGTTCAATTTTAAAAAATCCCTCATTTAATAACAATATTATGTTTGAAATTTTTATTTATGTAAAACTGAACGATAGATTAATGTGCATTAAAAACTGTATCAATTAAAACATTTTTGACTGACTAAATGTTTTGGTTTCATGCGCAATTTGTGAACACGAAACTCTCCATATTGAGACTATTTAGGTAAATCAGTTCTGCGACTAAAGAGGGTTAAAATGCTTATATTTTACAAATTCTTTCGCAAGTTTGGACAGATTAAACGTCGCACGGTGGTCTGAATGGGGGATTTACCCCTTGACGCAAGGGGAAATGACGTAAAAACTAAGTCGAGATAGTGTTTATAAAGTTTTTAGGAATAGTTTTTAAAAGTAGAAGAACAGAAAAACTCTCAAGTAGTAAAAGGAATAAATTGTATATAATAGTAGTAATGAATTAGTAAATAAAATATAGTACTGAGTTCCACAGTACTACTCGTTTGCCATTTTTGTTATCAAACAATAATTAATCATTTTATATTATTTCACTATTCTGTTACTTATCCTGTCAAAGATGGCGCATGTCAAAGTGGGCCAATGCGCCGCCCACAAAGTGATAACTGATAAGTATCATGATATGGAAATGCCAGTGACCTAGCCACCTGGCTTGGCTTCCTGTGAACCAGTTATCTTCATGTCACTAGAGACCTGTTTTTAGAAGTCGCGGTTGCGCATATGACCGAGGTCATTTCCTGTCCAGATCATGTCACCCACGCGTCGACTACTGATTGCGTGTACACAGAGAGAGGCAAATTGAAGCAATATTTGCAATGGTTTACTTGATATCATGTATTAATTTGACGAAGATGTTTCTATGTTGTTGTTTTTTTATAATTGTTCGTCAATGATCACTTAGGCAAATGGCACTTTCTTCAAAAGCTCGTCAAGTAAAGTTTAAACGTTCGCCATTTTCAAAAAAAGAGGTCGAGACGACTGTTATTAACGAAATATATTATCAAATGTCCACTAAATAACATGTATTAATTTCATGGAAGTGCTTTTAGTTGTTTTTCTGGAATAGCCCGTCAAAGGTCACTTAGTTAATGAAAATTACGCTTTATTTTTCATCCTCGTTATGTAAACTTTAAATGGACACCATTTTGAAAGGAGTTGGACAAGAGCGGTAGTTGTCAACGACTGTTTACAAATATTTCTTAATAACATACATTAATTTCACCGAAGTGTTCAGTTGTTTTAATGTTATTGCCCGTCAAAATTCACTTACTTATTGCAGATCTCAATTTCACATGTTTAAATTTATTGAAAAAAAAAGAAATTTGGCAAAATGAAAGAAATATTTTTGAAAAGAAATTGAAAATGTTAGCACAGCAATGTAAATCTGAAAGTGGAGAAGATAATGCCGAAAGAGTTTATAGCAGAAAATTTATTTAGTCCAGGTGGACCATACTCTTTCCAAACCTTAATGTTAACTATAAATAGTCATCATTTGAGGGCAGACAGGTGGAGTAATCTCAAATGGAAGGAATGTTCAATAATGTTCCATAACTAACATATGTGAATTTCATTGGATGTGTTTTTGGTGCTTTTTAATTCCTGTGAAAATTTATTTAGTTAAAAGAAAAAGCAGTTTTGCTCACCTTAATGCTTCCGGTAACTGAAAAATAAAAATAATTGACACATCAAAAAGTTTAATATATTTAGAAGAGTATATGAAAGCGTTGAAGTTGAAAAGTTGATTAGGAAATAGTAGTTTATGCTATTAGTTTATAATGTTAAGCTTTCAAATTTGTACGAATGCAATAAAGCAACATTATAAACGAGTTACATACGCTATTTTTTGTATAACAGCATTATAAATTTTTAAGTGAATCAAACTTAGTAATACGAAACAACTTCCATGTGACGTCTCGGGTATTTGACATTGTACGAGAAAACTGTGGTCGACTTACCGCTACCTCCCCAAGATTCTCTCTTTGCGGTTGGCTGAATGTGTGATGACGCAATGATTCGTGCCGTAAAATCTAATACGTCATTTGTGTCGTAAAAGGTCCTTTTATGAACGATTTCTTGCAACAGGAAAGGTCGTTTATAATGCTGGTAGAAAAAAAAAGTTACAAACAATGTAAGATAGGTGTTTTTTCACTGCTTGGATGGCTGAATGTTTCTTCGGCTGAAACGCTTGGCTAAACGAACATCCATATGGCTAGCTGTATGCATTGATAAAAACTATTTTCTGTGGTTTCTAGTAATTACAAGATGTAAATTAGTATTTATCAAAAGCCATGATTTTTCAAATTCAAAGTTTGGTGCTAGGCACGTTTCAGCCCTGTTCCGGTACCGACCACCGTCAAATCGTTCATTCATATGGAAAAATAAAGTAGCACCACTGTTTGAAAGGGTATGATTACAAACATTTCTTTTCACTCTACCTTTCCTAGAAGTACTGGCATTTACGTGCTATTTTAGTGTAGAAATTATTAAAATTAAATCGACTGGAGCAAACAATAGATAAAAATGAGAACCTTTAGGTGAAGGAATGCTGAAAAAAAGTATACCTTGATCATGTACATTCCTTCATTTGAAAACCAAGACCGACCTTGCATGCCTACGCTCAATGTGTTGATTAAATATTTGTTTCAATGGTCTATGGAAAAAGTGGAAATGTGGTTAACTCTTGAATTAACCATTTAATGTTCGTATTACCCAAAATGGGTGCATAAATTCTGAAATCATCCTCGAAGGAGACTGATGAAGTTGGCATTAGCCAACACGTGGAGGATGAGGACTTACGTGATGTAATAAAAAGGGATAAGGCTACTGTGATACGGGATGCCAAATCATTCAATACAGGATGTCAGGTCTCCTAAACGTATAGCTAGATAGTTCTCAACCCTCAATGGATCTACTAGACCCACAATTGCCTAACGAAGGGATATTAACGAATTGGTATTGGCGAAATATTGCATTTCCGATAATAGTTTTAGAGCGACGAATATTCCCTTTGGACAAGTAATTAGCAAAAAAAAAAAAACTACATAAATTTCTCATGTAGTGGTTTTGATTTATCATGTTATGTTTCTGTTAAAATTATCTTATTTACATTCATCAACAACTCGGTTATTAGCGACTAGCCATTTATTATTATTATTATTACATTATTTGTTCTTTTTATTATTATGAATATTCCTACAAGAAGTGTTCTTTAAAACACCTCGTGGCACACTCTTAATCCGGAGGCGTTTCATCTATTGATTTAATAATAAACAAAATATGAATTAATGAATGAGCATTATTTATCTACTTATTATGTAAGTGGTAATACGAATATTATAATAATACGATTATTTATTTTTATTTAAAGTTATTATATTTTCTATTTTCATTGTAAAAGGAAAAATGTACTCAAACGAGCTTTAGGGATCTGTTTTGAACATTTTGTCAATTTCTTGAAAAAACTTTTTAAAAATATTGTAATTATCTAATAAGTAATATTGTTTTGCATCTTCATGATATAATGATTAACTTTAGATATTAGAAAGCACTGTGTTTACATTTTTGTGAAATACAAAATAACTTTGAGTAATTAATATCTGAACATTTGTTTCTAGATCAAATAGTGAATATGAGAATGATTCGGTTTCTAATAGTGAAGACCATTTGAGTCCCACCAACACTTCATTAAATGGAAGAAATTTGAAATTAATTCAAATTTCAGTGTTCAAAGATCTAACTTTGATGAAATGAATCACGTAAAAGAAACCCCGCACGAAGAGTAAACGGAAAAAGAAGAATTGCCTTACGTTATAAATTTAATGAAGGCATTTGGCAAGATATGATCACAAACAAAGTATGGGAAAAGACTAAGTTGAAGTATGGTTTTCAATTTAAATACCATTACATCAGTGCAGACCTTTCATGTGGTAGTGTTCAAGGTAAGTAAATACTAGTGGGAGTCAAATACAGCTCAGGTAATTCTCGTAGGAGGTTTGAATGATATAAAATTGATCCAACTATTAAACAGGCCTTCTAAATATATTTTCTAGCAGTCAATGCCCTCGTGCTCGAAACTTCGACCTGCTGTGGCAAGAACACTGTACTTGCGCGGTGAGAAAGTTCCCTTGTAAGTGAAATGAAAGATGGGGCTTTCGCAGGCAATGACAATTGATCTGACTATAAACTTATCAGAATTTTTAATACTAGAGGTGCTGAAACAGCACGTGCCTTCTCGCTCGTATTTGTACGCAAAATTACACCAAAAGTACTCAAATGTTCGAAAAATTATACGTTATCTTATTTCCAAATCTATCTTTAAGGAACACATTTCATAAAGGATAAATTTCTTTAAGGAACACATTTCAAAATTCAAAATTTATTGCTTATTTATCCTTGAAACTAGATTTATTACATGGGAGTTTTGTTTTTTTTCTCCCTTTCAAAATTCAAAATTTATTGTATTTATCCTTGAAAATTGATTTTTACTACATAGGAGTTTTGTTTTTCTCCTTCCAAAATTCAAAATTTAAGTAGTATATGACTTAGTGTAGGGATCACAATTTGAAAATGTGCACACAATTCACTTTTCCTATAGCGTCATACGCCTTGCTGTTTTTGACGTAAAATAAATAAATAGGAACAAATCTCTCTTTAGTTTATTTCTATCTTCGGTATGGTGGTTTTCGAAAAATTAGTGTTTTCAACGAGCATCAGATGCCCACCATTCTCTTAAACGTTTTTCGCACTAACCACAACAAATTTAATCAAAAAGGCTGGGGCCAATTTTTTAAATTTGGAAAACATCCCGCTGTCTTCATTTATAGTACTCCTCCCAAAAAAATTAAAATATCGCTTTCAAACTTGAGGAACATTTATATATATATATATATATATATATATATATCTCTCTCCTATATAGGATCTTTTCATGAAATCTCAGACGTTTCAATTTTCAAAAAAAATAACCAAAAATGTTTTGCTCCATTAGACCACAGTGCATTTTGTATAATTGGTACTTGATAGATTTTCATTCAAACCTCTGACATTTAAAAAATGCAATGTTCAATTTTGTCGGCCTCTCTAAAACTACAAGATACATGTTTTATATTCAGCGTTAAACAATATATTCCTCGTGTTACATTTTTAATATGAGAACTTTTTGCGTAATTTTGTATTGCTTTGTGTGTATTTTTCGGCAGTTAGCAAGTGTTATCAGAAAGAGTTTAAAATGTGTCTCTGAACTAAAAATGAAAGTAGCATAAAAGTCAAATAGTCGATTTAATACATGTGAGTTCCTTGCACGTTACATACTTCTTGTCATTTTTCTGGAAACAGTGTTTTCATGTTATGCCGTTCTTTCAACGACATCCTCATTGTAAAGTAACCTACAAAAAAATTGTATCTATGAATGTAAGCCCCCAATATTGTTGTTTAATTTTTTGTTCTATTCTGATTTGATATTTTTTATTATTACATGTACTAATTGGAAATAAAAATTTCAGGTGAATGTGCATGCGGTTCCAAACTCTTTATCAGAATTGACATCGCAGAAGTTTGTGTTATGTTCCATTGCAAAATTCGCCTCGGAACTGAAAGTGGATGTAGAAAGAGATTTCTACGACGTCTCATGCGACAGCGTATTGGTAGGAAACTCTGCGAAATGTCGACAGACCGCTATCGTGCCCAACAAGCCAGTGTCTTAATGTCTCCTGGAGTTCCCGAACCTCCACAAATCCCGAAGCGATCGGTTTTAATTATGGCAAGAAAAGAATTGAAAGATTTAGAGTTTTCTGAAAAAAATGCAGTAAAATATTTGCAAATGTTCAAGAGTGAAAATGATGGCACTTTTGTTCAAAGTAGTGGGTGACCCTTTTTAGCTACATTTTCAACAAATTTCAAAAAAACATTCAGGCTCACGAGAAGAACCTCACGCGCATGGCTATTGATGCTGGTGATATGTGCAACAAATAGACGACTTCCAGTGGTCACATCTTTTTATACATATGTGTCATAAATTGTCGGGCCGGGCAATTTGCAGTTAACCAAATGCTGTCTGTATTCCCGGAAATCCCAGAGGGTAGGGGACTGGTTCATAGACGCCGAGCACAAAAGGCTTCATGACGAGTGCGTGGAAGGGAGGAGGTCATGTGACTCGGGCCTATATTAAGGTGCGTCGCAGGACTATTTCGGGGGTAACGATTCTGGTATTCCTCGCGGCAAACACCGCAAAACTTGTCCGGCCAAGTCTGGCGCGGAAGTGCTGAAGGCACGAGTAGGTGTTCGAGGTTCGGACACGGTGAAGTATGCCTTATACTTCAGGGCAGATGGTCTGCCGAGGCACATGAGGTGCCAGTTGTAATCAGCCAAGTTGGCTAGTCGCAAGCGCGGCCGCAAGGCGTGTGTTGGGGAGGAGGGCTGCGGCAGGTAGCTCCGACAAACGCCTTAGAGTGAGGTTTTAGTTCCTGTACATAATTTATTGTAATTAAATTGTAAATACCCACTCGTGTCTGTTTCTTTGTGGTGTAGATCCCTACCCACGACGTTACACTTGTCCTATCCTCTCCCCTTAAACACACACACTATCATACACTCCTCTATAACATACGCCGGGAGACTGGTCGGGAGCTTAGAGCTTGACCCGGCTGGGGCTGTGCCTCGCTGATTGGAGATACCTGGTTGAGGGAAACCCCGGTAGTCGACGGTCGGTCGGCGCCGGATCTCGCCATCCAGTGGGGGAAGAACACCACCTCCTCTCGAGAAAAAACACGCACTGCATTTACGAAACTAATGACCCTAGTAGATGACGTGCCCGGTGTCACTAACAGCCAATCACCGGGAGCGGTAGCTCAGTGCATCAACTGAAGTCACCAAGCGAATCCCGGAGCAGTACCCTACCAAACGGGCCACGGACCGCGCCGATCTGTCCTTCCTTTTCTTTCCTATCCTTCCCCATGCACTACACAACCACATATTCGGAGACCGGTCGGGAGCTTAGAGCTTGTTTCGGCTGGGGCGGTGCCCTGCTGGTGGGAGAGTCCTGGTTAGGGGGAAACCCCACTAGCTGACGGTAGGTCGGCGCCGGATCTCGACATCCCCTGGGGGAAGACCACTGCTATCTTCCGAGAAAAATCATGCACTACACTAACGGGACTAATTAGCAAAGCAGTTGACGCGCCCGGAAACACGAAAAAACCAAACCAAACCAAACAGCCAATCAATTGAAGTGAAAAGATCTAAATAAATTTCATTAAAATCCGCCCCCTACTGATAGTCATTTTTACTTCTTCTCCCTCCGCTGAATGCTCTCATTCGCGCATCGGCGCCAGGTTTCGCGGTCACGTTCCGCATCGCCGCGAATCGATCTCGAGCGGGCGGACTGGTGGTCAAGGGACGCCCCGCGATCCCTCCGTCCCCCCTCGGACCACGCCCCTCCCCGGCCGAGAGCCACAGGCGATCGCCACAATGTAAACGGTCGCTCAATGGATTCCTGAGGTTTGTCACCTCGTAGCGCCTCGTTTTGTTTCTCCGGAATCGCCGAGACGGCAAAAAGTGCGCGGTTAACGGCTTGGACGCCCTGAAAAAAGGCCTTTTCGCGAAAGCAGGTTTGGGTGTATGTGTATTGGCGGGTTGGACCGCTCGTTTTGCAAACTGTTTATCACCTCCAGTTCTCGACCTCATTTTTTTTACAGCCCGGAAAGCGAGAACTTGTTCCATTAGGGAAATCTGCAGACGAAGTTCGGCGGGCGATAGTATGTTGGTCGTGTTTACCAACAGTTTTTGGGTTATCGCTCCCGATGGAAAGAACGGGCACCGTTCAGTGTCGTCTGTCAGTTTGACATACTACTATCAGGCGCATAACACAGAAGGACGTATTATTTATCTGTTTGGATTTGGCAGTCAAAACTTTTTTTTTGAAGACGATATATCGGGGAAAGATTACAACCGTTTTCTCGCAATATTGCAGACAGCTGCACAGCTGTGTTGCGGATTACCACGAAATGTAGAGCGGCATTTTATGAGTTTAAGGATTTCGTTGATATCTTGCGAGTACAAAAGTTACGTTGTCACACATGGAAAACGTGAGTGTGAGTGAAGATTCGCAAAATGTTATACGTTCTAAAAAATAATATGACTCGTTTCTTATTTCAAAATCTATACATTTCGATGTTAGGACTTTTACTTACCAAGACAACATCAATATTGATTATTGCCTGATACGTCTGTGTTACTAATTTCTTATGCGCGCAGAAATTCATAAAAGCGCTGAGAAGCCGCCGGTTCGTTAAATACACAGAAACTCTGAACAATCCAAAGATAATGAAAGTTTCGATTTTGTCTGGAAGATGCAAATATTTGATTGTGTTGTTCCTCTTATTCTTGATAAGTAATGAACTATTTTATTTTGTATCCATTTATGCTACAATATTACTGCAGTGTACGTGAAGACTGTTATTGTAGAGCAACACGAGATAATTTCATTTGTTCTTCAGCAGTGGGTATTCTTCTTTCTGGAAAACAATTTTTTTCTGGTGGTATCGTAGGCTTCCGCGGCCAGAGTCATGATCTGGGCTGTCCGGGTGACGCCGCGTCGAAGGCTGGGGTGCCGACGTTTCGACCGACATATCGCGGTCCTCTTCAGGGCTGTACTGCCTACGCAGTACTATCTATCGCAGTACAGCTCTGAAGAGGACCGCGATATGTCGGCGAAATCAGACCCCAGCCTTCAACGCGGCGTCCTGAACCCAGATCAATTTTATGATTTTGTTCAGCAACGTTTTAGCTGCTTCGGACCTCTGAAATTAGGAATTTTAATATTTTTTTACATCTTTATTTTTTACCTGTTCAATCCGCTGATTTTACAGGGATTTGCACGTTATAAGGTTTACATACTCGAAATACATATCTCTTCGTAAGGTTTACTTACTCGAGGTATTTTAATATTTACTTACTCGAAAAGAGGAAGTATTGTAATGCTTTGGCGAAAACAGGCAATTTTTTGACAAAAACTCATATTGAGGGGGCCTGATAACGGAACTGTGAATAAATTTTGTTCCTAAATGTAGTAAATTACATTCTCTAACACATTACGTAGTCACAATCTATGTGTTGTGGGTTTCTTGACGCTGAAAAATCGATTGACAGCAAATGTCAGTCGTGCGTCCGTCCGTCCCTCCGTGCGTCCGTCCCTCCGTCCGTCCGTCCCTCCGTCCGTCCGTCCATCCGTCCTCCTCCGTCCGTCCTCCGTGAGTCCGTCCCTCCGTCCGTCCGTCCCTCCGTGCGCGTCCTCCTCCGTCCGTCCGTCCGTCCGTCGTCCGTCCGTCCGTCCGTCCCTCCGTCCGTCCTCGTCAGTCGTCCCTCGTCAGTCGTCCCTCAGTGCGTCCTGCCTCCGTCCGTCCGTCCGTCCGTCCTCAGTCCATCCGTCCCTCCAGTCGTCCGTCCGTTCTCCCTCCGTTCTCCGTCCCTCCGTGGTCCGTCGTCCCTCCGTCCATCCGTCTGTCTCCTCCGTCCTCCGTCCGTCCTTCGTCCGTCTGTCCGTTCGTCCGTCTATCCGTCTGACTGTCCGTCCGTCGGGACTGCAAACTAGGGATGGGCGATTGAATCGCGATTAGTTCAGCAATCGATTATTTTATACGATTAATCGAAAAGTTCAAATCGATTAGCTTTGTACCATTTAATGAACACACCGATTAATTTTTCGAGTTTTAAGCTCGATTATTTTACTTCAAATATTAATTTTCAAGACTAGCAAAATATGAAAGTACATTTCTTCTCTTAAACTTAAGTAACGGAATTCCAGTCCTGCTCATCTCTCTCCAACTGCAAAACATAATAGAGACAAACATCTCCCATTAATTTCATATCAGTAAAACTAATAAAATGAAAACGTGACTGTGTATGATCTATTTTTTTATGATGGTATTATATTCAGTATGAAATAAGAAAGAGACAGAATTACCCGTTTTTCTAAAATAATCCTCAGTTAAGTACATCGTTGACAATTATTGAAGTTACTGAATCTAGAAATGCTACGATCATTTTCCTTTTAAACTGAATTACAGTCATTTCTTAGGTGTACGTGTGGAATGAATATTAGGTATTTCAGAAAAGAATAAACAAATATTAATTAAATATTGCTGTTCTTCTACAAAACTACTAAATGGATAATTGATTTAAAAATTAACAATTTTACGCTTTTTATAAATTATTTAAAACATGTAAAAAATAATCAATTAAATAAGATTAATCGATCAATTCGGAACGATTAATCCATGCATATTAATCTAATAAAAAAACTATTGATTAGATATTAATCGATTATTATTTATTAATCACCCATCCCTAGAGCAAATGGTGAATGTGGTGATTTCGCCTCCTGCAAACCACACTTGAAGCCGCGATGGCCGCCTCGGCGTTGCTTGCACCGGGAGATGACCCTCCGTGGCAGGTGAGTTGCTATCCGCTGGCTGACGTCACGTCCAGTGCTTGCAATGGGGCGCAGCACATCACGGACACGTGACGGAATTCGCGGAGAGCGAGTACGTGGAACGCAAAAGTTTCCTGTGGCAACTGGCCACAAAAACTGCGCTTGGAGAAATACCGTACCAATATTAGGGCATGTAAATGATCTTGGCTGTCCAGGTGACGCCGCGTCGAAGGCTGTGTTGCCGACGTTTCGACCATCTTATCGTGGTCTTCCTCAGGGCTGTTGCATTTCATCGACTCTGGCCGCGGAAGCCTACGACTTCAATATTAGGGCATGTTCTGAGTCCATGACTCCGGCGCGATGGTTGGTTGTTAGTGATTCCGGGCGTGTCAACTGCTTTGGTCATTAGTCCCGTTAGTGTAGTGCATGCTTTTTCTCGGGAAATGGCGGTGATCTTCCCCCGCTGGATGGCAAGATCCGGCACCGACCTACCGTCGGCTGGTGAGGTTTCCTAACCAGGACTCTCCCACCAGCGAGGCACCGCCCCAGCCGGGACAAGCTCTAAGCTCCCGACCGGTCTCCCGACATGTGTGGTGTTGTAGTGCATGTCAGTGTAAGGACACCTGCGGGAGGTGATGGATAGTGGTTGACGTCCAGGAACGGAGAGTCTCTCCAAGCTCAATTATTGTGTGATTAATGCTGCTTTTGATTTTCACTGCTTAAAGTAACACACCATGAGATGCATTAAACAGAATGATTACGTACTACAGTAAAACTTGCTCAAGGCGGAACGTGTGTAATGCGGAAATCTGTTTAATGTGAACATAAATCGCGCTCCCGACAGACGTAAACTTCGCAGTGTTACATTGCATAATGCGGAATCTTGTAAAAATACTGGTCCTTTGAGATTCCGCATTGAGCAAGGTTTACTGTAATTACAAAGCGATAGTCCCTAGATACGAGCAATGGTTAATTTTTAAAATTTTAGATTCCGGTCCACGCCTCAAAATAATTATTAATTCAATACAAATAGTAATTTATATATAAATAATTTAATAATTTTTACCGAGGTACCGAAACGCCGTTCCGTCGCGTTCCACCAGAAATCAAGCCCTGGGTACTGTTATTTCTTTTTGTCATCAGATTTTCTTGTTGGGATGAAAATGCTCTGTGTAAAAGAATTCGATTGGTAAGCTGCTCTGATTGATTGTTTCCGTGATTTTTTGTGATCAATTTTTGCAAATGAGACAGCAACAGCTGCTACTGCAGCGTCTCAGACGAGAAGGCCCAAGGTTTCGAGAAACTACGAGCTATGAATTTCGAAAGAAACGAGTTCGATTTCAGCCGATGGCTGGACGAGAATTTCAGCGCTATCATCTGTAGTTTCTCCTGATTTCTTCAATGAATACGAGATGCATGCGCGAGCAGAACCTTAACCAACTGGCCGCGGAGCCTGATATTTTCCTTAATTTGTCTTGTCTCAACCTCTTCTCTTAATCACGCACATTTACATGCACTCTCTGCCACAAATGTCGATTAATTGATTAATTGACTTTTTCGTGTTTCCGGACACGTCAACTACTTTGGTCATTAGTCCCGTTAGTGTAGTGCATGTTTTTCTCGGAGATGCAGTTATCGTTCCCGCTGGATGGCGATCCGGCGCCGACCTACCGTCGACTAGAGGTTACCTAACCAGGACTCTCCCACCAGCGGGGCACCACCCCAGCCGGGACAAGATTTAAGCTCCCCGACCGGTCGCCTGAAATATGTAGTGCATGTTAGTATAAGTGTGCATAAGGGGAGAGGATAGGACAAGGAAGAGGATGGAAAGATCTCTCGCGGTCCGTAGCCCGTTTGGTAGGGTACTGCTCCGGCATTCGCCTGGTGTTGATCGGAGAAACCACGGAACTACCGATCAGAGCAGCCGGCCGCGAATTCTCCAGACAGCGACTGAATTCGAGTTAGCTGAAAATCTAGTGTTGAAAATCCTGCCACCCTCAGGACTCGAACCTACGACCTCCCGGTCAGAGACGCTGCAGTGACATCTGTTGATGTACTGAGCTACCCCTCCCAGTTTCTTTAATGAATACGAGATGAATGCGCGAGCAGTACCTTGACCAACTGGACCAACTGACCACGGAGCCCGGACGATATTTCCTTAATTTGTCTTGTCTCGACTTCTTCTCTCAACCACGCACATTTACATGCACAACTCTGCCGCGCATGTCGAGAAATTGTTCAGGAGCTTGGAGCTTGTTACAGTTGGGCGGTGCCCTGCTGGGGAGATACCTGATTGGAAAATCCCGTGAGCCCACGTGTAGGTCGACACCGAATTTCTTGTTTCACGAGGGCTAGCGCTGCCACATCCAAGGATATCTGCACCACATCTCCGGGGGTAATGATCACAGTAGTTTCCGCACCCGAAAACACGAAATAACCGTTGATTGATTGATTTTTTCGTGTTTCCGGGCGGGTCAACGGCTTTGGTCATTAGTCCCGTAAGTGTAGTGCATGTTTTTCTCGGGATATAACGGTGACCTTCCCGCTGGATGGCGAGATCCGGCGCCGAACTCCGTCAGCTAGTGGGTTTCCCGTAACCAGGACTCTCCACCAGCGGGCACCGCCCCAGCCGTGACAAGCTCTAAGCTCCGACCAGGGCTCCGGAATATGTGGTACTGTAGGGCATGGTAGTGTAACTGTGTGTGTAAGGGGAGATAGGACAAGGAAGAGGAAGGAAAGATCGCGCGCGGTCCGTGGCCCCTTTTTAGGATACTGCTCCTGCATTCTGCCTGGTGTTGATCGGGAAATTTCGAAAACTACCGATCAGAGCAGCCGGCCGCTAGAATTCTCCTCCAGACAGCGACTGAATTCGACCTAGTGGAAAGCGAGTGTCGAAAATCCTGCCGACGTCGGGACTGGAACCTAGGACTCCCGGTCAGAGGCGTTGCAGTGACATCAGTTGATGCACTGAGCTACGCTCCCGGTACGAAATAACCGTGTTTTTCACATTTCACAATAATGATTCTCAGTAAATGGTCCATATAGTCTGCTGCTACAACTGAAATCATGACGATAGTATGCGAATAATCTTCAAATTCTTCCTAAACTAGTCTAAAAATTATTCCGTGAGGCCATGCTCTTTCAATCACCGGCTGTCTCTTCTTTGGAAATTTTGATTATCAAGTGACTGTGAGGCAAAGGTGGTGATGTTTGGGTTTTTAAAAGTAATGGTTCTCTGTGGTTTTCTCACAATTTTATCCATTTACGAAAATAATATAGATTTATGAGAACTAATACAAAAATTCTCATCATTTCACATCCATAAATATCATGCATAACAGAATGGCTGGTACTAAAATTCTTTACAAAGTCAAAATGACATTGTTTCTCGTTCATTAAAGTTTCAGTACTTTTATGAAAAAAATCAAAGAAAGTCATACTTCTAAATTACATCTCACATCGTTTATCAAGTGGAACAGTCAGGAAATGTAGAAAATGAAACTTTTAAACATCTGAGCATTGTTATTTTCAATTGACATTTCAAGAACTACGTAACTTCTCCTCCAAGAATAAAACTTCTCCGTTAGAACAAAACTACAATTCAGTCGATGCACACACATGCATGTCGTCGTACATACAGTCGATTATACACAAGCATGAAATTTTGTAAGCTCATAATTTGACTTATTTACCTTTTCTATTGTCTATAATTGTCACTAGCCTGTCACCATTTTTGCTCGCAGTTACCCTTGGAAATATGTTTCGTAACAGGAAAATATCCAAACTGTGACCATGTTACTGAGTAACAAATGTTTTTTAAACCAATTTAAAAAATAGTTTTCTCCAAAAAAAAACTATAGTTATTTTTTGGCGGCTTGAAAGTGTTGTTTATATTAATTTATTGAGCGATCTGAGCTGAGCTGAGCTGAGCTGTATGAGCCGAGTTGAGCTTGAGCTGTATTACCTGCTGTCCTCTCCGTGTTAGCTGAGAGCTGAGTCGTGCTTGCACCATGATGGTGTTCCTTTCGCCTCCTTTCTCAGGAAGTCTCGTCCCAGCTGCAGCCCCTTGGTTGCCGCGCTGCCTGCACCAGCGCAGACACCGTCCGTGCTTAGAGTGTGTGCCTTGGGTGCAAGACCAACACATGACTCGGACCGCACAATGTGCGACATTCCAAGTGTTTCTCGCGAGAAGGCATTTTCAGAAGACATACATCCTGTTTCTGCAGTTGGAAACACAAATGTGGTATTTTTCTAACGTTATCAAGACAGCTTTTTTCAGTGTGGAGCTGTAAGCGATTTACATTCCAAAGCCTCATAAAACTAGTGACGCTTCAAAATACATACTTTCTCGTATTGTTTATAATATTTGCAGTTTTCAAAATCCGTTTGCGCCATTTTTTAAATATGCAAAGAAGTAAAAATATTGAAACTTAGAGTTTTGTTATTTTTGCTGCTTTTGTAAACTTGGAAGGAGAAAGATAGCCTAAAAAAATTTATAGGTTCGGCGAAGAAAATAAAATTTTCAGATCCTTTAAATAAGCATCCCACAGGTATTAGAATAATTTTTATTAGAATAAATTAATGTGATATTATATTTCAATAATGTGTGGAATGTGAATGTGTGTGTGTGTGTGTGTGTGTGTGTGTGTGTGGTCGTCGTGTCTGAGTAGGTGAACAATTGTGTGTTTAGTATTTGATAAAAGTTTTATATTTGAAGTCAAATTTCAAACGTAAAATTTAAAATTGTCTCACGAATTCGGAAAAAATCAGACCGCCCACAATTTTTCAGAATACATTTGATACATTCATAAATGTGTCCAGTGAAAGAATATTTGCAGAAACTTTTGTACATGCAGTTACCTTCATTTGCCAAAAAAAAAAAAAAAAAACACTCCTAGCTGTATTTGAGGAGCTCGATGACCTTAGAGATTTTCTTCGTGGCAATTGAGTTGACGCACGTCTGAGTCGGTCAACTGCGTGGTGGGGGCGGGAAAAGAGAAGGAGAGGTCACGAGATTGTTCACTTGCCAACTTGCAAGGTCCCCGCTTTCCCTCCCTTGCCCTACATGCCCGTCCCTTCCTTTCTTAGTCCCTCCCTTTTCAGTCCATCCCTCGCTCAGCCCCCTTCCACGGTTCCATCCTTTCCTCAATCACTCCTTTCCAACATCTTACTTTCTCAGTTTTCAACTCCCACCTTTTCCCATCCCCTTCCATTTCTCAGCGGGAGATACCTGGTTGACAAAACTAGCCGACGGTAGGTCGGCGCCGATCTCACTATCTAGGGGGGATGATTACCGCCACCCTTCATATTAAAACATGCACTGCCCCTACGGGACTAATGACCTATAAGTTACATTCACAATAAAATGAAAAATTGTTTGTAATTTTTGTCTATAGTATCATGTAAATGTTAATGCTCAAAACAAGTTCATACATTTTAATGTAGAACTAGATTTACATATTTACAACTCTTCTGCATTTTATTCTTAATAGTTTGCATTATCCAGTAATATTTGCAAATTACTACTAAATTTTCAAGGATCACGATTTAAAATTTGCGACGAATGGGAAACAAAATCAATCTGAATGCCGAGAAAGATCTTTCGACATCTACTGATGTGACTGCCATGTGTTTTAGAAGTCCAACACTAGCAACTATGAAACCTTCTGGGAACTTTTATTTCCATTTAAAATTTCGTTACCCTCGGTGTATCGACCATATTCGACCATATTCTCAGAACATTGTTGGTATTTATGAAATAGGGAAATGGAGGAAAATTAGTGGGTATACTTTTAGGAATTCTCTGGTATTTTAAAATACCAGGACATGAATTGAAGATTTCGTAATGAATGGTCACGTTGGACCATGGTCGATTCTCTGATGTCTTAGCATTGTATATAAAAATAATACATAAAATGCAAAAAGTACTAGAAAGGTGTACGTAGGCTTCCGCGGCTCGAGTCGATGACTTCTTCTTCGCTGTCGGGTGACGCCGCGTAGTGGCTGAGAGGCCGACGTTTCGCCTGACATGTCGCAGGCTTCATCAGGTATGAGGTCAGGTATCAGGGTATCAGGTCATACCCTGATGAAGCCTGCGACATGTCAGGCGAAACGTCAGCTCTCAGCCACTAGCGGCGTCACCGACACAAGAAGAATACTAGAAAGGTATTTATGCAAAAAAGGCATTTGTGCTAAAAGAGCAAAAAATAAGCAAAAGTTCGCCAGAGTGCAATAGGCATTTCCCTAAACATCCGATGTCTATTCATAACAGATGCTGCAAGTGTCTTCACTTGCATCCCAGTGATCGGGATGCTACCAACATAAATGCAAGTTTTAATAGGAGGCTCTGATTCGGCTCAATGCAGGGGGACTTCCCTGGCGCACTGTATTTTCAAAAATTATATTTACATTCTAGAGTTGAAAATATGCAAATTTAAACATACATTATTTCACTTATAATTTTTTATCATGGAGGTTTTAGCATATCTTTCGGATATGGTGAACGTAAAATTGTTTTCTCTGCGGCGCCGAGTTACTAACTCGGGGCCATCGAGTTAACTGGCCATGCACTGGCCGCCACTCCGCAGTCCCTTACTTTAAGTTATTTTGTGGAAAGGACGGTTTGCCTGATATGTACGGGAACCCTCACGAATGAAGTTCACAGCATAAAGTTCAAGTTAATAATAATAATAATAATAATAATAATAATAATAATAATAATAAATTTATTGTGATTCTCAATACGTATCCGTTTCGTACATGTTTGAGATAAATGGTTTGATGAAAGGTATAGAGGCGGAGAAAGTAGGACTTGAATGATGATGGCAATGATGGAATGAGAGGAAGGAAATTGTCAAGAACAGGAAGGAATATTACCATTAATGTGTGCAATATTTGTATAAATTAGTTGTATTGAAGCTAGAAGCAGCCATCTGTTACCAGTCGACTAGCAGAAATAAACGATTATTAAGTATTATTAATATTGTTAAACTATTAGTTTAATCTTTGCGATTACATTTCACAAAAAGTAAAACTGTATGTTTGGCGTGTATGGTAGTGTAGTGCATGTAAGTGTAAGTGTGTGTGTAAGGGGAGAGGATTGGACAAGGAATGGAAAGGACAGATCGCGCGCTGTCTGTGGCCCGTTTGGTAGGGTACTGCTCCGGCATTCGCCTGGTGTTGATCGGAGAAACCACGGAAAACTACCGATCAGAGCAGCCGGCCGCTAGAATTCTCCTCCAACAGTGACTAAATTCGACCTAGGTGAAAAGCTAGTGTCGAAAATCCTGCCAGCGTGGGGGTGTAACTCTAGTACCTCCCAGTCACAGAGACTGCAGTGACATCAGTTGATGCCCTGAGCCATCTCTCCCGTTTAACTTAAAGGAAGAATTACGAAATGTGGTTGAGTAGAACTGTGAAACGTACTTGAAATCGACGGGCGCTAATGTTTTAAAAATAAAGATGACCAGCCGCGCGCCAAGAACAAGCCGTGCGTGGGAGTCAAGGGGTTGTCGTCCGCGCTGATGTCTAGAGGCGACTGCAGGAGCTGCATTGCCCAGTGCAGAGCGTAAACAGCGCCGTGCTTGTCTCTGGGGGATTCATGGTCGCGGCTGCACCGCGCTCGCCCCTCCCCCTCTCTATCTCCCTCCCTGCCCCTTCCCCTCTCTGTGCACCCGCCCACTCCCTGTCCCCTCTCCCTGTCCCCTCCCCTCCCGGTCCCCTCCTCCCTGTCCCTTCCGCCTCCCTCTCCCCTCCCCGCCCTGTCCTCTCCCCCTCCCGGTCCCTCCCTGTCCTCCGACCCCTCTCTGTCTTCCATGTCTGCCTGTCCCTCCCCTGTTCCCTCTCCATTCCATCCTCCTCTCTATCTCCCTCCCTGCCCCTTTCTCCTCTCTGTGCACCCCCACTCCTGTCCCTCTCCTCCTGCCCCCTCCTTCCTGCCCTCCTCCTCCCTGTCTCTTCCGCCTCCGTCTCCCTCCCACCCTGTCCTTTCCCACCCGGTCCCCTCCTGTCCTCCGCCCCCTCTCTGTCTTCCACGCCTCCCTTTCCCCTCCCCATCCCTCCTCCCCTCGCTTTCTCCCTTCCCGCCGCTCCTCTCCCCCTTCCTGTCTCACCCCTTCCCCTCACGGTCCCTCACCTTCCCTCCACTCAGCTTCCGAACGCCGCGACGCAAGAAGCGGCGCGCGCCGCGGAGGACGCGCGTCCAGGCCCTCGACTGCCCCGCGCGGAGGGCGCCGCCGCGTAATTGCTCATGCGCCGCTCCTGCGCCTTCTTTTTCTGCGCCTCCTCCGCGAAGGAGCCCTCGCCTCTCCTCTCCGCGCGCTCTTGTATAACGGGACCGGCCAGCACTGCAGCACACACGGCTTGCTATCTACGCGGCGTTGGCCTTCACTTTCTCCTCCCTGTTATTTTTCGTTTACCTCTTCATCGTTTTGTTTTCCACTTACTGGGATGGATCGGTGATAACTAGGGTACGGACTTTAATGTAATAAAAAAAGGCAAAATGTGTCAAGTTATGTACTTATGTTTTTCAAAACCTTGTAAAAAATAGAAAATATGTTAAATAAAAATTCATTATTGAGTCTATAATTGTTCTCTATAAGCATTTCTGGCATATCAGTTCTTAAAGGATCCGGGGGGATGAAAGTACGTTCTACCTCTAAAGAGAAGTAATTGTACACTAGACTTCAGCGCACATAACACTGCCAGTGAAGAATTCCCGGGACCAGGGTTAAAGGGAATATACTCCCTTTAGCTCCCAAAAGAAAAGATCTCTAACAACGCGGTAACACAATTTTCTGTGAAATATATTTGTTAGTTTTCGATCAATTAACGAATGTCTGTTTGAAACATGACCAAGTATGCGGTAGAGTCGCTTCATCTGCGGCACTGCTTGATGCGATCGCGAGCATGCGAGACCTAGCGGCAGTACTGAAAAAGACGCGAGAAACCGTGCCTAAATACTACCGTGGTGACAGGCCTTCAGTGACCTTGAAGTCCAGCTACGTAAAATCCGCAGTATGCACTAACATTAACTACACTACCACACATGCCGGGAGACCGATCAGGGGCTTCTAGCTTGCCCCGGCTGAGACCCCACTGGTGTACGATCAATACCAGGCGAATACCGGAACAGTACCTTAATAAACAGCACATGGATCGTGCGCAATGTGTCCGTTGTCATTATTCACTCCTCCCCTTCCTTGCCACACACACACACACACACACACACACACACACACACACACACACGCACACACACACACGCACACACACACACACACACACACACACACACACACACACACACACACACCCACACACACACACACCCACACACACACACACCCCCACACCCCCCACACACCACACACACACACACACACACACACACACACACACACACACACACACACACACACACACACACACACACACACACACACACACCCCCCCCCCCCCACACACACACACACACACACACACACAACATAAAAAAAACACCAAACAACACCAACAACTATAAATACATTGCCAATACTTGAAGGTGTTAAAGAAATTATACAAGACGTAGTATCGATGCAAGGGGCCAAATGAACAGTTTATTCTTATCAGTCGTGACACTTGAACTTATTGTTAGTACACGCAGATAATTTAACGAACCGTTAATACGAGAGAATTTATATTGCAGAGACGTAGTATCGATGCAGGGCAATGAACAGTTTATTCTTATCAAGTGCTTCTTCGAATTCTTGAACGTTAAATGGAAGTAGTAAACTGCATATATCATATCCTTCAGTGACGAAGGTCTAAATGTGATCAAGAATACGTCTTCCGTCAGCTGTTCGGGCGTGCACAAGTCACGTGGCCTTAATTTCTTTTAGCAGCCTGTCAAGTGGCAGGTTGCAGCGATCAGTAGAGAGGACTACGTTGTTGTTTGTGAGCCTTGACCTTGTAAGGTCACAGGCGGCCAGGTTCGACCATCTTTAGAAAGTTTAGCAGAGGGGAAAGGGGCAGCCGGTGGCTAGTACAAAACTGTTAGTAGCTTTTGTCACTGAAAAGGCTTTAACATCCGGGACGCGTCGGCTGGGCAGAGGAGGCTGCTGGCCATGTGGTCCCAGAGCCACCCGCACGTGCAGAGAAGCTAGGAGGGGCATGACCGCCAGAAGCTAGCTGGCCGGAAGGAGGGTTCGTTAAGAGATCGCCTCGCGTGCGAACGCAACTGCGGCCCGTTGGCTAGTGCATTCCTGACACTGCGAGGTAGCACCGTGTCAGGACACCGGCGCGGTAAAGCGTATGGGTGGAGGATGCACTGGCCGGAGATGGGGGCAGTGCGGAGTCCCAGGTAGATTGCGAACGGAACCCCAGAGCTGTACATACTGTATAATATTCTGTAAATAAATATTGTAACTAGAGCTCGTGTCTGTGTAATCATTTCGCTACCACGACGCACACCTTCTATGAAGTGTTTGAAGCCCTGTGAATGTGGGTCGGCGTATAAACGATGTGAAGACGACGAGAGGCTGTGCCTGCAAATTCAAACTTAATTTGTAAAATATTCGAAAATATATATAATTTGTTTTACTCTGTTGAACTTCTAACCCAAATTCCAGTAACATGTTTCATGTAAAGTCACATTTAATATCATGAGCATTAACGAATACTTAACTTTAGATGTTTCAGGTATCATGATGACATTAAATATTGAATTAGAAAAAATACAAGAGCCCAGAAAGAATAAGCGTGCCCAGAAATACTGCGATTTTTTTATTTCGTCATTAAGGACTTGTAATAATAAGAGCAAATAATACATTACGAAATAACTGGTTCATAAATTGTAAGACTGAATGAACTATTTCTTCTGGCCATTGAATTCTATTGCGGGAAATTACTATATTAATATGTATCAAGTCAATTTTCTTTTTATACCATTTGTTCTCAAGGACAATTTTGATTGATTCATATGCTTTCTAAACAGGCATGTATTGCAACAAAAATTAAGAATGTGATTGATAATGAAATAAATAGATGCAATTTGATTGGTAATTAATGCAGATATGTAGTCTGAAGGATTGTCATAAAGAATATTCAATAAAATATGGGGGAAACGAAAAAAGTATCCACCATAGAGACATATTAACAATGTTAATAAAAGATCCATTAGATTTCATCATTGTTATCTCATAATATGAGGAGGGAAGATCACTCGCCATTTCCCGAGAAAAATATGACTACACTTACGGAACTAATGACTAGCTGTTTAGCGCCGGAATCACTAACCAACCAACCAACCAATCATAAATTGCATTTCGCATTTTATATTTGGGGCTAGGCCTCTGCTTCGCCGATTAGAAATCTTCCTTGGACCTAATCGCATGTAAGCTAGTGCATTTTTATATGGGCGCCTTCGTTTGATTGATTGATTTTTCGTGTCTCCGGGCGTCAACTGCTTCGAGTTATATCCCGTTAGTGTAGTGAATTTTTTCCGGAAATGGCGGTGATCTTCCCCGCTGATGGCGAGATCCGGCACTGACTGACCGTCAGCTAGTGGGTTTCCTAACCAGGACTCTCCACCAGCGGGAGCCGCCCAGTCGGAACAAGCTCTGAGCTCCTGACCGGTCTCCCGGAATATGTGGTAGTGTAGTGCATGTTGTGTAAGTGTGTGTAAGGAGATAGGACAAGGAAGGGAAGGACAGATCGCGCGCGGTTCGTGACCCGTTTGGTAGGGCAGCACTAGGCGAATGCCTGGTGTTGATCGGAGATACCTATGGATCAGTTGATGCACTGAGCTACCGCTTCCTGGTCCTGCTTAGACACACACTAACATTCACTGCGCAAACAACATGCAACCAATATTAATTTATAGTGAAACAGTGCGACATTGCTGCAGTATAGCCTTCAACATACTCTGAAAATAATCGGTGAGCACCTCCTTAAACAAAAACAAACATTTTGAGGTTTCCCATTCGACGGGCAATCTGGCGGCAGCACGTGGTGATAAGCTGCGAGAAATCGCAGTTTTTAGCATCTTTCAAGATGCATTGCGTAGGAATGTGGGGAATATACAGTGGTACAATGGTCTTTCACGTATTACGAGCTTTTGCGAACTTATAGGGGCACAGGCACACATATGTACGATACATAAAATGGGGAAGTGTGACTTTAATGGAAATTAATAAGAGTAATGATTGTAAAAATAATCTTCAACCGCCGGTCTGAATAGCCGAGGTCGATAAGGTTGAAGGGGCGTAGCTGCCTCGTGTCTCAACTGTCGCGGTTGAATCCTCCGGGCATGGATGTGTGTGTGTGTGTGTGGTGTGTGTGTGTGTGTGTCCGTATGCCGTTGCCCAATGCTCTTACAGTGATCGCTATATGACCTTAGTAGTTGAAAAGCGACCTTAAATAAGTAAAGGAAATGAATCTTCAATCGCGAATCTTGCACCTTTATTAACAACTGTTTTCGGTCCTTTTTTACAGAAACACTTTTTAGGATGTCTGTCTTGTATCAATATATTTCATGTGATATACAATAGTATTAGTGACGTTTCAGAAAATAATTATTTCCATCTTCAGGCTTATTATATTGTCAAAACAAATAAATATAATGTTTCAAACAATTTTAGATAGTCAGATATAAACAGAAAAGTACAAAATATTAATGTAACAAGTCACAACGAACCCCTTGATAAAAGATAGAGGTACAGAGGGACATTACAAGATCAAGACAGAAAGAAGTTAATCAACAGTTAGAAGGAGAAATATCTTAATTTCGAGAAAAAAAAGTGCTCAATAACCCATCATATAATCTAGTAAATTTATTAATTCCCCTTAAAACTACGATACAATTAATTTTCACGGGCTAAAATTCGTATTTCCTGGAAATGTACATGATGGGAAATTGTAATTCTATGTCATGTTAGAGACTTTTGTCTACATGCCGACTCTTTTACATTTATTTTATGTTGAAATAGTCTTGTGCTCAACTTACGTCTAGTTTGACCAACGTATGAAGGGATGTTCCTCTTCCCTTGTGGTGGGTACTTTTCCGCGCGAGGGCGCCGGAGGAATGCTGGATTTGCGGTGAGTAGTTTCGCCGAGCCAAGTCTTTGCCGAGGAGGCCGAGCAAATCGCCGCCGGGGGGGGGGGGGGGGGGGGGGCGTTTGGGCCGGGCGAGTCAATGAGGATCGATGCGGGCAGAAATAGCCAAGGCCCTACTCGCGCCGAGGCAGGTGAACGCTAGGAGGCGCGGGCCGAATTCATAGTGCAAACCCAAATGAGTGGCTCTCAACTCTGCAGACGTCGCGCCAATCTAAGGGTCCGCACTTTGCCTTTTGAAGGTAGATAAAGGCAAAGTTGATTAGTCAATGAATCTAAGAATAGAAGAAATGTACATTATTTATTTTTTATTTTATTTGTTTATTTTATTTGTTATATTTACGTCAAACAGTTAAAAACTGCGTGTGACCTGCTATGGGAAGAAGTGAATTCTGTGCACGTTTTCAAAATTATGTGATCCGTACCCTAAGCCAAATATTACTTGAATTTTGAATACAAAAAGAAAATGAACGTTTTGCAAGGATTGTTAACAAAATATTCGCTCCGATGTAATAAAATAAATTTCCAAGGGTAAATCAGCAATAAATTTGGGTTGTTATCCCTCATCATGTCCTTCGTCAAGGAATAATACTTCCTGCAACGATATCATTGAGAACGATATTTTGAATTACTATATTTCCACTTAATTCTAGACAACTTGAAACATCATGAATGATACGTGATAAATCCTGACGTCGAATCTGGATCACGTTCGTGGGATACGGGCAATTAAGGATGGGTGAAACTGGCACGAAGTCCCGTATCTTTTGTTTAGTGTACACACGATACGAAGACAAGTTCCTTTTGTGGGTATTATTAGAATTGGAAAGGAAGGATTCATGGTGGAATGAGAATCCAACCATCCCGCCACTGTATATGAAAAAAACTTCTGTTTTGCACAAATCGTCAACCCTCAATCTTCCGCTGTGTACTTGAATGTTGCTCTATGCTTTTGTGCTGCCGTGATTGGTCCTCTGCTTCTTGTGGAATCAATAAATTAACGACAGAATCCATGCTAGAAATTAATGAGATGTACTTCGTCTTTCGCTATCAACACATCGAAAAACCTACTTTCGACTTAACAAACATTCTTTCTCGTAAGTAATTGCCTCATGGCTGAATATGACAAAATATTTGGATGGGAATTGGCCTTTTCATTTCACATAATATGTGGTTCAATAATATACAGTCTGTCAAATAAAAGGAAGGTATTTCATACGGAATTTTATTTTTTATATATTACCAAAATTCATTACGATTAGTACTATTACTTTTTACGAGAGTAACAAGTATTGTATTAATTATCAGAAAAATACGAGCGGTTGGAAAGATTCATATTTGAGAATATTTGAAAATCGTCGTACGTCAGCGGCGTGAAACTCTAGGTCAGGAATTTAGTCGCTGTCTGAGGAGAATTCTAGAGGCCGGCTGCTCTGATCGGTAGTTTCCGTGGTTTCTTCTGATCAACACCAGGCGAATGCGAGCAGTACCTCTACCAAACGGGTCACGAACCGCGCGCGATCTTTTCTTCCTCTTCTTGTCCTATCCTCTCCCCACACACACCACACACTAACATGCACTACACTACCACATATTCCGGGAGACCGGTCGGGAGCTTAGACCTTGTCCCGACTGGGTGGTGCCCGCTGGTGGGAGAGTCCTGGTTGGGGAAACCCCACCAGCCGACGGTAGGTCGGCGCGGATCTCGCCATCCAGCGGGAAGATTAGCGCCATCTCCCGAAAAACATGCACTCACTAACGGGACTAATGACCAAAGTAGTTGACGCGCTGGAAACACGAAAAAAACAATCAATCAATCTTGGTCAGGCAGGCCCGCAAGCCGCGTTGTCCGAGTGAGGGTCCAGACAAAGAAATTCAGGAGATGGCACCAGTGTTGCCAGACTGTAATGTTGGTACTCCAGTAAGATTGTTTTCTCCCTAGATTATGAAATAATCCCCAAAGTTCTTTCTACTTATTTTTCAAGTTGCGTAGTGAATTTTACAAAAATTTATAAATTACTTTATTTTTTCCAATATATGAAATTTTTAGTATACATTACACATAAAATAATATTAAACGTAATCTTACTTTCAAGATTTGATTCAGTAACGATTGTGAATGGAGCCGCGAGCTTTAGATCGTTTCAATATAATTTATGAGTTCATTTTTAGTGCAAACACATTTTTATAGGGATGCTCTAAACTTCCTCCCTCAACTGCCCTCTAATCTAAAAAAAAACGACCAATTTGGCAACACCGAGTGGCGCCTGTCGTATCTTGCGCAGCGTCCGGTTTTGAATTGGTAACCAATGACAGTGCGGATGCTGTTTTTACATATTGAGAATTCAATGTATTCATGTCAAAAGAATGTAGTTGCTTTATGAATAATGAATTCTTCAGACTGATTCAAGCAAACTGCCAGAATCCTACCATTAAATCAAGTTGAAAATGTTAGGGCTTCTGGCTATTTGACAAATTCGAAGAACTATATTTGATCTGAAACATGTTTCTTTGCGTTCGCTGCTTTGATTGCGGACAACGATGAATAAGACCGACAAACTTTTCACCGAATTTTATATGTACATTATTTTAAGTAAATGTTTTAAAAATGATTGATCTCTATTTAAATCATACTCTTGACATAAAGAGTACATAATACTTACTAAATTTTAACACATTCTCTAAAGATGTAAGTAAGAACGTAACTAATCTTTAAATAAAAATATTTAGAATAAACGAAACTTGATAAAAGTTTTAAGTCTCTCAATTCGAAAGTGAAATAGTAAATGGAACGTCATTTAAATGAATTGAACACAAAATTAAGTTCATTATGCTACGCGTTCCGATTCTTGCAAATTCAGTCGGCCTTCGCATACTGCTCGTTGTGTATACTTCGCGATGTTGTTTGCCTGAGATATGGCATAATATTCTGGGAAGTACATCTTATAAGCTCCCAGACTTTTAGATTACAAAAACGAGGTGTACGAATAATAACCAAATCCACCCACGTGATTCATATGGCCTCTCTTCATTAATCTGAAATTCTACCGATACCATGTCTTCTTATTTACGAATCAGTGGTTTTTGTAAAAATGACTTGCTCAAAGGGCAGGAATGTATTTTCAGAAAATGCCAAGTCTATTACTATAACACTCGACGTAGAAATCATATTCATCAGGTGACAGTATCGGCAGCTCATTACAAATTCACATACAATACATATGCATTATTTTACAACACTTTGCCAGATGACGTACAAACGATTAAGTTCAATAGAAAGTTTAAATCCCAAGTGAAATCGTTTCTGCTGCATAACTGTTTCTATACAATTAGAGGCTATACAGGCATCACAAGAAAAGTAACATTAATTTTAACAATGATACATAATGCATTATTTACCATTTGGACTGTATAAATAGTATAAACAACCTGTAACAACTATTGTACTACAGCTTCCGGGTCAATGACCCCATCTCGATCAGGTTTTCGTCCAGTTTCCCTGATCCATTGAGCCAAATGCTGAGATGGCCCCTTGTTTAACTTCTGGACATAAATGTAACTTCATTTTCTGTGCACGTCTTCTAAATTCAGTGGGAAATACAATTATTCAAATTATCGTTTCCATGTTGTCGCAGCGAAGATTAATAAAGTAGCATTGGCCTTATTTATCCTTGAAAATAGATTTTATTACATGGGGTTTTCTCCTTTCAAAATTCAAAATTTATTGCTTATTTATTTTTTAAAATAGATTTTACTACATGGGAGTTTTGTTTTTTTCTCCTTTCAAAAATTCAAAATTTTAAGTAGTATATGACTTAGTGTGAGATCTTAATTTTGAAAATGTGCACACTTTCCCATGGCACGTCATACGCAGTTTTTAACTGTTTTTGACGTAAAATAAATAAATAAATAAATAAATAAATAAATAAATGATGCATCGTAATGCAATTAAAAATTAGTGCACCTGGCTACTCTTTATAGATTCACCACCTTTTCTGCAGTCGTCAGTGGCAGGTGTGATAGAAAACATTATGACTTTATTATTGAATCGTTGACGCCCTAGATTTAGAGAATACGATGAATGTGTCAAGCGAATTCTGAGAAGTACTGAATTATTTATGTTGACCACTAGCGGATGCAAGAGAAAGAACTTGTATCTTTGGCACGATCGACACAAGAACGTTTCCAGCATTGACGGTGCTCATGTGACTATAAAAAAAGTTTCGCGCGAAGTGTGAGATGTAAAATTGGATGTTTGGAAAAGGCTATGTTGTAAGAAATAAGTAACTTCAAATTTTGAACTAGAATTCATCTCATAAAAAGTGTGAAGCACGTGGCTTGTCAAATATTCTCTGTGGAAGCAGCATAAATCTAGTGGAATGTTAATATATCAATTAACAAGTAAATGAAATGAATTTCCACAAAGAATAAAATGTTTCAACTATACATCACAATTCTTAATCGATGCATCTGTTTTTTCTCTAAATGTCCGTAGCTGGTTCCAACTTAATACTTTAAATTTTAACCTCATAAACATGGTATGTAAATGTAAACAAGAGTTTATTCACTCCTCCGAAATCCTCGTAAATAACCGTTAGATTATTGTTACCAAAGACCGTTCATGGTTATTTCTAACGAACAAATTCAAATAGAATTAATTACACGTCCCGCAATTCATCACTCAATACAAATAGTTCATTATTACTGTCAAAATTGACACAGTTGTTCCTCTTCTGTTTAGTTCCTTTTGGACGGTCGTTTTTTCATCATTTTTCAGTACGGAAAATGAATGCAAAAAGGACGTTCATTTCTACTCGCTACTGTTTCTGTATCGAAAATGAGTGAGTGAGACCCAACGTTTAAAACTGTCATTTAGTTTTCTGCCTGAATTCGGGATGTAAATATTCTTCTGGACTCCGCAAAAAGCCTTGAAGCGAAATGAAGTTACATTATTTTAGAACTGAGCGCGGAACGAAACGACATTGGAACATAGTACGTGCTTTATTTCACACTTAACAATATAATTCAACTCATAGAACGCTCTCTAGACAGTACAAAAGGAACAAATCGCACTACATGCAAAGCAAAGTTACTAAAAGCGAGTTCTGGAGAGCAGTAGTCAAACTGGGTGAAATCTGAATTGACTTTATGTTCTGTTTTTATAACGCGTCTCTTTGTGGAGGTCATATAAAGTGATGATGCAGTTGTGCTCGCAGCATTGCGTATCACATAATTGCGACCAGATCAAGCAGCTCTGCAGATCATGCGACATCTACTGGCACGACCGAGAAAGATGCGTGCCGTATGTCATTGTGAAAACAAGGCCCTCACGCGTCATATTATAGAAACCGAAGTATAGCCTGCGAAATTTTTCTATATCTACGCCATCTGAGGTAGCGTTGTCTGAATGAATTACTACCCGTCTGGCCTGTCACTTTTCTGTATCGATGAAAAATGTAGGGGAAAATGACCGTGTAAAACAGGCTTTACCTTCGACTAGGACTAAGTGCGGCGTTCTCATGCATTATGATCATATATCCAAAAGATCACCAAAATACCACAGAACTTTCAGTTATGTAGTAAACTTTATCGTTGTTTAAATCAACGAAATTGTAACTACTTACATTACATTCGCGAATAAATCTCTTCATCATCCCCAAAAATTCAACATGCAAGTATCTGTATTAAACTTCAACCTATTTGTATTGTAATATTGAAATTTATCTATTGTTGTTCATCTACGAAAAACTCACAAACAAGCACAGGAGATTCAAAAACATAAATCTTCATATTTTTCAATTAAAAAGCTTAAGTGAAAATGTCACTGTTATAACAGAATTCAGTGTTTTGTGCCCTCTCTTACAAAAAAGTTTAAACCAAAAATATGTAGCTGTTTTTGCGAAAATCTTGTCTGTCATTTGATTCTTGATTTTTTTACCTTCTGTATGTGGTTTAAAGAAAGCTATGTATTACTCGTTGACTTTACATTTCCAGACGGAGCGCTGCGATCTGTTTTAATGAGGTCACCACCGACTTAATGAGAATCGCACGTATACATACATAGATACAATAGACTACATATTACATAGAGGGCGCTGAGCGGGATGCAGTCCCGCTCATTACAGGGTGCGGCAGAGGAGAAGCGAACCAGAGTACCAACTGTTATGTAATAGATATATGTCAAGGAAAAACAAAGATATATTCCGTGCCTTTTGTGAGTAGCGTGTATTGTCGATGGCAAAGTGCATTGTGCTGCAGCTCTGTCTATAAGTGTTTCAAATGGTTTTAATAACGTCTTTTTCTTTTCTTCGCGGTAGTATTGATTGATTGATTTTTTCGTGTTTCCGGGCGCCTCATCAGTCCCGTTAGTATAGTGCATGTTTTCTCAGGAGATGGCGGTGATCTTCCCCGCCGGATGGCGGATCCGCGCCGACCTACCACTGCCGTCGGCTAGTGGGGTTTCCACTAACCAGGACTCCCACCAGCGGGGCACCGCGCCAGTCGGGACAAGCTCTAAACTCCCGACCGGTCTTCCGGGATATTAATGGTAGTGTAGTGCATCATTGGTGAGGTGTGTGTAAGAGAGGATAGGACGGTCCGTGGCCCGTTTGTTAGGGTACTGCTAATCGCGGTAGTAGTACATTACATTATTTATAATTGATTTCCTGCCAGAACGCACTCTCACTTACCAACGTGGATTTGATTTTTCCCACTGACATCACAGAAACGACAAAAAAAGCTCTTTCTCTCGGACTGTCTCCGCGGACGTCGGTATCGGTCAAACGCTGCTCGACATCGGCCTTATTCGTGCATTCTCGGATGTGTGTTCGGGCCCTCACTTCTAAACAACGGTAGTTCCTAATTCTGCCGTCGGCAAATGTATAATGAACGTGTAATACTAGGATGAAGGCTGAAAAAGGATGTTCTATTTTAACGGAAATACTCGTTTTTAGGATCCCTGACATCGTAAAAAGTGTGTTATAATGTGTGTTGATCCGTCCGTGTTCCGGTGTTGGTATGGATCAAGGTCTAGGCCAGGGTTTAGGTCCAAGTACGTGGTGTCTAGGTCTGGGTCTGGGTTTGTGAGCAAGTCTGGGCTTGACTTGAAAAGCACCAGGTCCAGTACGGATGGTGTCTGGTTTGGGGGAAGCACCAGGTTCAAGTACGGATGGTGTCTAGATCTGGGTCTGGGTTTGTGAGCAGGTCTGGGTTTGTCTTAAAAAGCACCAGGTCCAAGTATGTATGGTGTCTGGGTCTGGGCTTGACTTGAAAAGCACCAGGTCCAAGTACGGATGGTGTCTAGATCTGGGTCTGGGTTTGTGAACAGATCTGGGCTTCGCTTAAAAAGCACCAGGTACGGATGGTGTCTAGGTATGGGACTGGGTTTTGTGAGCAGGTCGGGCCTGGGTCATGCCAGGCGCGAGCGCGTCGCGTCGTCGCCTGCCTTTAAGAGAGAGGCGCTAATTGCCGCTGAGGCGGGCGCTTAAAGCAGACGGCGAGAGTGCGCCGACAAGAAACGCCCCCACCCTCGCTCGCACGCACGACAAAGGACGAGCGGCGCGCGTCTGAGAGCCATTGACGCACGAGGGAGGGCGTGGGGTGACACTTGCCTACTTGATGTAGAGATAAAATGCGTTTCCGTATTAGGTGTCCCGAGATCGGTTCTCGTGAATCAATAGAGAGTTTTGCTTAGTATGAAGCACGATATCGGAAACGGTATGAGTCCACTTTGGAATGTCTGCCCATGCACGAACTCTTTTGATTACTAACACTGACGTTCACCGTATCCTTTTATGTCGCGATGTGCAAAAATTTCCAAAAAATATAAAAATCGTAGTATTAGTATTGGGTAGTGCCAAATCATAACACAGGTATGAAATAAATCGATAGTTTCAACCATGTCTTACCTGCCTATATACCGTCATTAGGACAGAACTGCTTAAAACAGTAATTAATGAGCTTTGTTCCTTACAACTCTTTGAGTGTGTTAATAATTGAAAATTTTCACAATTAACCAATTTTCAGGTGACAACCTTGAATAATAAAATGATAACAATAGAGAACTACAATTCCAAACATGTCCTTCAACCTTCAATGGTTATATTCTCTTTCTCAGCAACTGTTGGTAAAAGCTTGTCCTCTGTAGGGACCGCAACATCAATGATGTATGATGTTTTATATATTTTATTATTATTACTTGTGGTCCCTAGAGTTTAGATTTAGTTTAGTTAATACACAGCCATTTTGCTTATATTGGTTTGAATTTATGCCTATTATTGGTAGTCCCTGGAGAGGACATGCTTTTACCAAAAGTTGCTGAGAAAAAGAGGAAATTCCATTCACTGACTATTGAATTGAGGCGCATGTGTGGATTGCGCGCAGTGGAAACGCTTCCAGTAGAGAGTTGCATTACTGGGAACTGCAATTCAGTCCGTAGGTGCATGGCCCTGAAATGACAGATGAAAAATAACCATGCTCTTGTTCCACTTTGTTCAAATCCTTGTTGCCTTGGTAATTTTAAGCCCACCATCAGTGAATCCATAGAAATGATAAATAATAATAATAGAATATTAATAATGATTATGATGTCATTATTTCTATCGATGCTTAAGCACGCATTTTCACATACGCTAGGAAATCATAGGTGCGTATACAAACTTTACCCTATCTAAGAAATATGTTTATTTTTATTACAAAGTGTTATCCTATAGAATAAAAAATATTTAGTTCTGACTCATCTTAGTTCTCTCTTTCTCTCTCCTCCCTCAATCTTGACCGCTTTCTTGCACCACCCTTTTCTTTTTTGTCTTAGTTATCACCTACGATTTGGTCAGCGCCACTGAATAACTATTAACTAACTGCCAAACTGTTAATGGACCTGTGCTAACCATCTACCTGCTTTAAACATCTAATAATTGATGTTAACATGTCGTTACAAATGTTTCGCAAATATATTTTTGATTCTCTTCTACTTTTATTTTACCTTGCTCTATTGCTGTAACTCTTTATTACTATCTTAGTCAGATGTGATTATTTTCAGTGTTTTAACCTCAATCTTTGCAGAACGATGGCTTAGGATATCTGAGTATATCGTGGTAGCATGTCCATTTTCATGATAATAATAATCTTTTTTTTCAGATCAAATTGCCTCCAATACACCGCGACGGATTCTTACGGCTCTGTGTCTTAGCGCAGGTTAGCCAGCAGAGTATGGAGCAAATTACAACGGCAGCTACATCCCAGGCTGTAGGATGGGAGGCCTCATCATGAACAGCCGCTACTACAACTACTCCAAATCCGCTCAACTTGGCAAGCCGCGTAAAGCACAGACAGCTACAAAGAACAGAGGCCTCAGCTCCATATTCTTCCTTTATCACATTACATTCTTTAAAAGAAAATTGCTGGTAATGTTGCCATATTCTCTCTTCCGAGGAAAGAATGTTGCAATATTAAGTAAACAAATTCTTAGCTGTTGGCTGTCCAGACGCGGCGCCCTGTATAGTGCCAACATTTTGGCCATATTCTGCGACCTTCCTCAGGGCCGAATGCACAGTTTTCGCCCTGAGGAATGTGTCTATGATTCGAACCAGAAATTGCTTTCATTATAGACACATTTAGGGCGTATTGACACCTGACGGCCAAAACTCCGCTTATTTTGCCTATACGAGGCTTGTTTCCAAACATCTGAGTATTTATGGAAAATAATTTACATGTATTGTATGTGAATTTTGTAATGAGCTATTGATACTGTCACCTGATGAATCTGTTTCTACGTCGTGTTTATAGTAATAGACTGGCATTTTCTGAAAATATATTTCCCGCTCTTAAGCAAATCATTTTTTGACAAAACACTGATTCGTAAAATCAACCAGACAAAGTAATGGTTAAATTCTAGATTAATGAGAAGGCTGACGAAGTGGTTTACTAGAGCGTTGTTACGTAATTTTCCTTTAGTTTTAAGAGTTTCAAGCATTTTTATTGATCATTTTTGGCAATATTTTAGGTCATCCAAATCCGCCCCCTAGTGATTATATTATGCCCACATCGTATGTATATACATGTTTTCTTCCGGGCTTGGTGGGCCCGTGATCGATCGGCGTTGAACTGCCGACGTTTCGCCCCTGACTGCGGCGGGCATCTTCAGTGGCGAGGTCTCCGGGCGAAGTGTCGGGACGGCGGCTGACTGGCGACTGGCGGCTGGCGACTGGCGGCTCAGCAGTCGCCAGATCAGCCGCGGGCGAAACGTTTGGCAGTTCAACGCCAATTGGACCACGGCCCACAAGCCCGGAAGAAAACATGTATATTGACTCCAGCCGTGAAGCGCTAATGCATCGCCCTTCGCCATATTTGCATGTAGCGCCAACCGTGTGTGTAGCGCGGACTACCGGACCTGATCGCCTCGCTGGCCTTCCTGCGCCACTCGAAGCAGTACTTCGCGCGCAAGCCCGTAATGCTGGTGCTGAGCTTCCCGGCGCCCCACGGCCCCGAGGACAGCGCGCCGCAGTTCTCGCACCTCTTCTTCAACGTCACCACGCACCAGTCAGTACCAATTCCACTTGCTACAATTCATTTTCATGAGAAATCAGTACCTGCACGTTGGATTTCTTGAAAATAGTACGTGTATTTTGAAGAGAAAACAGTGCCTGCTGCGTCTTCACAACACTTCTTCCAACTCACCACGCACCAGTCCATTGTTCCTTTTCAGTTCATTTGTCATGAAATCAGTACCTGTACGTTGGTTTTCAACGAAAAATAAACCGTGTATTTTTCAACAGAAAACAGTACCTGTATATGATGTACAACACTTCTTCAACTCACCACGCACCAGTCAGTACCAATTCCACTTGCTACAATTCATTTTCATGATAAATCAGTACCTGTACGTTGGTTTCGTGAGAAAATAGTACGTGTATTTTTCAAGAGAAAACAGTACCTGTATATGATGTACAATACTTCAACTCACCACGCACCAGTCAGTACCAATTCCACTTGCTTACAATTCATTTTCATGAAAATCAGTACCTGTACGTTGGTTTCGTGAGAAAATAGTACGTGTATTTTCGTGAGAAAACAGTACCTGTAATAAGTCACTCACCACGCACCAGTCAGTACCCACGCTCACCGTGATGCACACTACTCGCGCCAGGGATGGCTGATTCCGCTTGATCTGATTTATTTTCATGAGTTCCTGTACGTTGTTTTCATGGCGAGAAAATGGAGTTTTGTAAGGTGGGACTTTCATTGTAGCCGTATTATCGTCAATAGTAGTTAAAGTATCTTCAGAAAAATGAGATTTCATGTCGTACAATCAAAACACGTTAAAACTAGAACTAATTGGAACTAGAATACCTCTAACATGATCTAAAGTTTTATTGAACATTTGTATCTAAGTCCATTATTGCTTTATAATCGTACTAGATGGTAAAACGTTTAAAATTAGCCATTAAGTTCCTGCCGTATATTGGTAATGTGTATATTGTATTTTTCATTGCTTTCATGTTTATTGTGTGTTAGTGTTGAATTCGTGTTTAGAGGTGGCGGCGCAAACTACGTAAAGTGTAAGTTACGAACACATTTGTCATGGAACGACAAATCAGGAGAAGGTCAGGAATCGTTAATCAGAAATCCCGTCATTTGATGCGGCGCATGCGCAGTTCAGTTCTCTACAGGATTGTCGTGTTTACGTCTTTCAAATCAACGACACCAAAAGCTGCCAATAGTACCTGTAGTTTTCCAAGAAAGCAGTATCATGCCTTGGTTTCGTGAAAATAGTACATGCATTTTTAAGAAAACAGTGCCATGCGTGATGTATGTGGATAAGTATAGTCTGCGCACGTTACCTTGAGCTGCAGAATTCCTACCCCTCACGTTTACTCTACATAGGGCCGGTTTCACCACCTTCAATTGTGTATTTAACTGCGTTTATTTTGGAGTTTAATCGTGTTTAAGGTTCTCGCGAGTTTCACCGCGTGATTTAAACGCGATTACTGGAAGTTAAACTCACGGAGAGTTAAACGCCCGAGATCGACTGTTTAAGCGCAGATAATCGCAATCATCTATCCATCCTCGCTTCGACGTATTATGGTCTCGTTTTATGATAATAAAATGTTTAAAGACTGTCAAATGCAAAATGCTGAATGAAAACGACCTTGAGCAAAGCCTGATATTCAGGTTCGTGGGCCTACATTTGATCACTTCAGTCTGAGTCATTTTTGTTGAATGAAGGCCCATGATGTTTGAGGTTATTTAAACGCAATGTAGTAGTACGGTAGCAGAAGGTTCATGTTTCTTGTTCGATAGAATGATTTGTTTGGCTATATTTCTGAATATGTATTTCCATCATATGAGTATATCATCATATAGTACATAAAATCGAAAAGCAATGTTTTAAAAACAATTCAATTTTATTTACACATATACATTACAAACAATTACACTAAAATGACAATCAGAGTTTAAAATAATATAAACGGATGATATACAGCTTCTAATAACCTACTCTACATAGTTGATTGTAATTATTTATTTGTCTATATTGTGTTCTTTCATGAAAATAAATCAAAGCATACCATGAGACCAGTTTGAGGCAGCTGCAAACCCTCAATTCAATGCCTAATAATGTGCTTGTTTACGATCTTCTAAGTTCTTTCGTAGACGACTTCTTCTTAACAGTTTCATGTTAAAATTAATTATAGCACTTATTGGCTAAAACATTTAAAAGCAATATTTTTTATTATTTTGTTTGGTCATCGACTCATCAATCGATGGCTGAACGCATATTGATGACCGAACGCCTCGCCACTGTTTCTGCACTAGTTACGTAAAACAACAAACTTTCAAAATTATTTTCCTGTTTAGTGACGTCTATTTCTAAAATACAGAAATAGGATCTGTAAAAAAATTAACTCCGATCCAAATGAAGTTTTTGTATATTTAATGCAAGTGCAAATACCGCGGTGGAGATGCAATGAGCATGAAGGGAGAGCTCGGTGGAAAGGCGGGAGGTGCGTGTTGTCTTCGTCATGCATGGGATGTGACGTGTCTCAGTGGGATTGGTTGCGATTGATTGATTTATTTGTTTTTCTGAAGTGGGAGGTGGTGATGATTTTCCCCTCCAGGATGGTGAGATCCGGCCCTGTCCTACCCGTTAGCCAGGGAGGGTTTCGCTAACCAGGCATCTCCACCCCAACCAGGATAAGCTCAAGCGCGCAGCTGGTCTCCGACATGTGTGGTAGTGTAGTAAATGTGTGTGTGTGTAAGTGAGGGGTGAAGGAAAGGACAAGGAAGAGAAAGGAAAGGCCGCGCGTGATCCGTCGCCCGTTTAATGTTCTGCTCCTGCATTTTGCGGGGTGCCGATCGGAGCTGCCGGCCATTAGAATTCTTCTTCAAACAGCGGCTGAATTCTACCCTGCTACGTAGTTGTATCGAAAATCCTGCCACCGTCGGGATTCGAACCATAGGACATCGGCGGAATGGCGGCGGTGCGTGTCGTCACGGTGCGCGGCGTGCGAGGCGTCGCCAATGGGACACGTCGTGAGCGGAACGTAATCCATCACAATGGGCGATGACGCGCGCTCCCTGCCGCCCCCTGCCACCCCTTTCCCCCTTGCTCCCCTTTAGTTCCCTGCCCCTTGCCCCTGCCCCTTGCCCCTTGCCACCTTGCCACCCCTCCACCTTGCCCCTCTTGCCCCCTTGCCCCCTTGCCCCTTGCCACCGTTTGTCACCCTTCCCCCCGCCGCCCCTGTACCCCTTCCGCCCCCCTTTCCCCCCTTCCGGCCATTCCGCCTTCACTCCTGCCGCCACCTTCCTTTCCGCCCCCTGCCGCCCGCAACCACCCCATGCCACCGCCTGCTGCCCTCTGCGTTCGCCATGCTGCGCACGCGCTCGCCGCAATTGCGCGCGCGGCGTCCAAAGCAGCGCTCGCGAGATTCCCCGCCCTTAATACTCTCTTTGTTTTCTTGCTATTCTGCTTGTTGGTGTCTTCTGATTTCCTTTAATGAAATTTATTGCCTCTGCTTACTTTTCATATTTACTTCTCTTTGTTTTCTACTTCTTTTCGCTATGCTCTTGATTAATCCCATTCAATTTCTTCTTCTTCGTTATACATCGAATAGCCAAGAGGCAAAAAAATGGGTCTTTCCACTGTGGTACAATCGCCTATGAAGAAATTTTTTTTTTTTTTTTTTTTTTTTTTTTTTTTTTTTTTTTTTTTTTTTTTTTTTTTTTTTTTTTTTTTTTCTTTTGTTGCTGCTACTGCTTTCGTATTGTGTGTTTTTGTGCCTTGTGTTAGCTCTCTTACAATAAACCTATTAGTATTTTACCTGTCGTAATTTTTTGTCGGAAAAATAAGTCGACCCTGCCAGGATTCGAACCTGGAATCTTCTGATCCGTAGTCAGACGCGTTATCCGTTGCGCCACAGGGCCTGCAATTGGTGGTAGTGAGTAGTTAATTCGGTTTGGGAAGTGTGCTTGAGAAGGGATTCGTAGTTGCTATGAAGCTTTTGGTGGCAATTCAGGCGGAGGGTTCCAGGAAAGCGTCAAGGTGAATTGCACTTAGCGCACGGGGCCACCTGCACTGCATCCGAAGCGACAGCCAAGAACCCAGGGAGACGGCGAAACGAAGATCTCGCTTGGCGGGGAGCCGCGTATCTATAGCATTCACTTAATGCAACTGTATTTATGTTGGAATATTTGCGAACGCTGTCACCATTTCTTTAGACAATGCCCGTCTGTCGTCTTGCTGATTACATCTTATTGATCAGTAGATTCGAAATATTTGAAGTATTGAAGTAACAATTTTAGCAGCAACTATTTACTGTGCATGCTACATCATACTGTAAACATGTGATGGCATGCAGAGTGTATACACATGATGACTTCGATTGGAAGAGTAGGAAAGAGTAGGAGGCGGAGAGAGAGTAGATGGAAGAAGAAGCCAGAGGGAGATAGTGGAAGAAAGGGACGGGAAGTGTCAGAGGAGGAAGGAATGGAGATAGGAAGGGGAGATGGGAAGAGGAGGAGATGGGGAGACGAAGAGATGGGCAGATGAAAAGAGGGAGAAGACGAAATGTGGAGAGAGATGAAGAAAGGTAGAGGAGAAATGGGAGATAAAAATGGGAACAAGAGGAGGAGGAAATAAGAAGCAAGGAAGAGGAGATGGGGAGAGGAAGAGATGGGCAGAGAGAATATAGGAAGAGGAAGAGAAGGGGAGTGGAGATGGAGGAAAGGGCGAGATGGGGAAAGAAGAAAGAAAAGGGAGTATATACTAAAAACAGAAAACAAAATAATATTTTGTATTTATACAACTGTTCTCTAAAATTCATTACTTACATTTATTTCTGCTGGTTACTTGTTTTCTTCATATTTCTCTATTTACTCTGACCATTTTGTTATGTATGTATTCTGACCATCTCAGGACTGCTGGATTTATTTCACTGCTCACTTGCAAATACCTCATTCAATGATTCCACTCCTACCCTAAACATAAAGCGTCCCTAACAATACAATGGTGGAAATTGTATGAGGATATTTTTTTTACAACAGAAGAGCATATTAATCCTTTCTATCTAGATGAAGTTCACAATTACATGATCAGGATTGGAAAAGAATCTGAACTTTTTCTAAACAAAATACCAACAAATAAAAATTCTGATGTAAAAGCAAATTGGTTTAACTTTTGAGACAATGCAATTATCATAAAATAATGCTTTTATTTCCTTTGTGATTTCTACTGTAGTCTACATTTTTAGGAATTTATTTATTAAAATGATAATTTTGCCGACCTGGATGGCCGAGGTGGCTAAGAGCGAGTACCGACTCAGCGCTTCGGTCCGAAGGGTCGCGGGTTCGAGTCCCGCCTTGGGCATGATTGTTTGTCCCTTGACTTTGTATGTATGTGTTGTCGCGAAGGGCCTCGCGTTCTACTGACCCCAGATCAGAGGAGCCCGCAAGTGTGTTGGTGTCTAGTGTATGGTCGAATATGCGTCCCATCGGGACGCAAAGGGTAACCGGCTGTCGGCTGGATAAAAATCCTAGAAAGAAGAAGAAAATGATAATTTTTCATACATTGTATAATAAACCCGCTTTCATTCACGCCCTGTGTTGTGCTCCAATATAATAATCCCACGTTCTACTGCCAATACAATAATTTTATTTCCTTTCTGCCACTGTAATATTTTCCTATTTTTATTTTTTTTTAACACATCTGGGCGCCTTGTCATTAACACACATACCTTCCTTAAACCTACCTTAGCTTTTGTTAGCTAGCTAGCTAAGTTAGCGTTAGCTAGCTAAATTTATACAACTTCTAAATTCTCCCTGGGCATGACTATGTGAAATAAAAATCAATGAAGAATTTTCCAGAGACATTGATATGCAGTTGGGAATTGATAAATGCAAAATTCAATAAATACATTAGGGTAAACTCGCCAATGAAGCTAGATACAAGATTGATAGAGGAGAAGTAATACCTTCTCTGGAAACCAATGAGTTAAACAAATATCTTGGTATACAACAGGGATGTATGAGAGCACATCACAAGCTGAAGGAAACACTAAAAACTGGGCTCATGAACCGACTCAAGACAGTTTTAAGAACTTCCCTCAATTTTAGAAACCTCACGGTTGCCATCTACATATATGCTCTTCCCACTCTCACATTTTCCATAGGTATTCTCAAATGGTCCTCAACAGATTTATTTATTTTATTTTACGTCAAAAACAAAAACTGTGTGTAACGTTGCTATGGTGAGACATGGATTCTGTGCACGTTTTCAAAATTCTGTGATCCCATTTCTAAGCCATATACTAATTGAATTTTGAATAGAGAAAAAATGAGGGTTTTTTGCAAGGATTGTTAACAAAAGTACTCGCTCCGGTGTAATAAAATATATTTTCAAGGGCAAATCAGCCATAAATTTGGGCTCTTATCCCTCATCATGTCCTTCGTCAAGGAATAATACTTCCTGCCGCGACAACGTGAACGATAACTTGAATAACTATATTTTCCACTAGATTCTCGGAGACGTGCACAGAAAATGAAGTTACATTTATGTCCAGAAGCAAAACAAGGGGCCATTTCAGCATTTACTCAAAGAATCAGGGAAACTGGACGAAAAAACTGATGAGATGGGAAAATAAAGAAATAGCTCTTACTCTGAGTAGTCCTTGACAGTTTTCTATTGTTATTGTAGTTGTTTGAAGGTTTTTATATTGAAACACACATTCTTCATGCTGTTTGATATTGCGTTTAATCAGTATTGCCATACCTCCATGCGCTTTGCAATCCGGATGTTTTGTGTCATGTAGTGTATAGTTTTGCAATTTAAAATAATTCTTTTCTGAGATGTGAGTTTCCGAGATCAATAGTATATATTGTTGTTATTGTAGTTGCAGATCTAGAGGAAACGGAAAGACAGGTGCCAGTCCAAATGACACATGTTGGTTGCCACCACCCAGGAAGCGCTATTCGGAGGATGACACTGCCGCGACGAATGGAAGGGCGTAGTATCATAAAGTGGACAAGCCACCACGCCAAGCAGATAATAGCCATGAGAAAGTATTTTGCAGGGAAAGCGAAAGGGAATTCTCAATTCCATAAGGTGGTCGTTCAGGCAGATGACAACTGTACGCCTCTAAATCTTAAACAACAAAACATATAAATCCAACTAATCTTTTCAACAAGACATGGATTCCTGGAAACAGAAAGCCCTCCACGGTGCATATCCTGCTGCAGTAGCCAATCCAACTGTCGATGGGGAATGTAACAATTGACTCAGCATAGGATATTTGTACTCTGAGACTAAAGGCTTTATGGTGGCAATCCAAGATCAGGTTGTCCCACCAAAGAACTACCTTAAATATATAATTAAAGACTCAGAAATACATAGTGATGAGTGTCGAATGGGTGGGCGAGATCATGAAACCATCCAGCATACCATCTCGGGTTGCAGTGCACTAGCCCCAAAAAACTACAAAACGAGACACGATCTAGTGGGCCTGATCTCCCATGCGAAGCTCGCTAAGAAATATCCACTCCGGCGGGACACAAACACTGTACTACCAATATGATCCAGAAACGGTGCTTGAAAGCGAGTCCCGTAAGTTGTACTGGGACCGCAGTATTCTGACAGACAGAACAATCCAGTACAATAGACCCGATGTTACGCTCAGGGATAAATCTTCCTGTTAAGTTTGGTTTATCGATGTTGCAGTTGTCAATACCGGCTACATGATGACAACATATCAGTCAAAAATCGATAAATACCGAGAGCTAGCGTATGCAGTGAGAGAACAGTGGCATGTTGCAGACGTCAAAACTTCCAATTGTCCCATCAGCAACTGGAGTCGTACCAAAACTCCTTAGTAGATCGTTAGAAGACCTAGGTATGGACAAGAGATCGTCGCTCTTCCAAAATCAGTTATCAGTACTGTTATGGTTTCTATACATACACAAACAACCCTTTACTCCCTTTCTTTATAAATACATATAAAATTACTTTTATAATATCTAAATCTTTGTCTTCCTAATACGGGTTGCGATATACCATTCCACCGATTTTTTATATATCGTGAGTTCACGAAATCCATTCTATACAGGAAATCGAGAGTAATATTACTATTACTTCAGGAAGATGTATATATTTTAATTGTTCCCTATCATTCAGACTGTTGTTACCTAGTAATAATAACTCCATGAACTTTGTCATAAAACCATATAAAATTACCGGATTGGTTTATTCCGTATTCATTGATAAAATATTCAGCGAATTCTACCTCGCTTGCGACATCAAAACATGTGCATCCTTAACAACAGAAAAAACAAACATAAAATACCCTTTGAAAAATGATCTACAATCTAATATTTACAATACATCTTTTCTTCCAACATTCACACAATTAACTATTGTCAACATTCACTCGAGTGCACTCTACCAGTTTGACTAATTAAAAAAAACGGCCATGTCTTTTCTCCAAGGTCTTAAGCACTAACAATCTTGGCCTTGTAATAATTTTTGATAGAAAAACAAAATATAATGTTTTTAAACTTTCCTTTTTGCTGCACGACGATTGGCTGCCATTGCTGTCCACATCCCGACATTTCAAAAAAAGAACAAATCATAACATCTTCAAAATTAACTTCATAAAATTTGGAACTTTGAAATTAACACGCGATGCATTCACTACGGAAACTCGAGATAATCTCATAAGTAAACATCCGTACAAACAAAACCACTCGATGCGCTCGCCACGGAATCTCAAGTCACCTCTCAAGGTTTTGAATCTACTATACTGTAACAATCTAAGATCCCCACGAAGTTTAGATGCAAAGAACAAACATAACAAGGAATGGCATGAGTAGGAGATGGAAAAACAGAAGAAAGCGGTGTCGCGCACTAATAATTTTTTTATAAATTAAAGAAGACGCGACAAAATCCCGATTTGACAGTACGAATCAATAGCATTCATTTAGAGGAACATTTCAAAAGTTATTCGAAGCAAATCGCATCAGGGGTTTAAAAGATATGAGTGATTTTGAAAGTACACTTTTGATGATATAACTAAGGTTACAGCCATTGTTATCGCAAAAGAAAGGTAATAATGTAAAGGCGTTTTTTCCTAAAATTAAGAGAACGCGTAAAGCGATTGAAATGAAACTTTCAAGGATTAACAAAATCACGCGGAAAATTATGACGTACTCGCAACTCTGAAAAATATCGATGAGCTGCAGTGGGATGCAAATTGAAGTGTATGTTGGAATTTTGCAGAGAGAACAAGGATGCGTCGCTGACGTCACAACTACGTCAAGACCTTGGCGACCGTGATCAAGCAATTTTGGCGTTAATAAATATTAGGAAATCGTAAAGAAATAGTAATAAGATGTAAATTGATAATTAGAAGTAGTAATAAAGAGAAATAGCCTGGAAAGGACAGAATTAAAGTAAAATGGTATGATATTTTGGTAAAGACCGTAAGCGATCGGTAAATGTTCAGAAAAAGTTGAAGACACAACGCAACAATGACCGGGAGGATGATGTGTAGCGAGCTCGAAGTCAGACATGGGGAACAACGCTCCGAAAAAAGATAAAATTTTAGTATGCAATTGTGCGACAAAAACGGTGAACATGAATGGATATAGTGAGTTTAGGCAATGATGTTCGTAATAATAACAATGCGTAACGGAAATATTTTATGTCGCAGTATATTCAATAATAGGACATTTGGAGGAAATATAGCACGCGATAGACAGATAATCGCGTTACTAGTTGCGTAATGAAAATAGGATGATAGGGGAATGAAAGGACATGCTAAGAAGATATTAGCGAGTTCAAGAAATTTTTGGTAATGTGTGGGGTGATGGAGAAACGCTGCGGGAGGATGGATTTGGAGGACGCTGCGTAGTATACAGCGAGGACGGCGCGCAACAATGGTTTGCTGCGAATTACAGCGTTTCGGCAAAAGGGAAGTTCATGAAACTTTGTTTTTGTAATGGGAATTCACATTTGAAGGAGAAGAAAGATTAAAATTAGCTTCTGTACAGATCCAAGTTCTGTCTTAACGTAAAAATAGATTAAATAGATATATATGCAGAATGCGCATTCGGGTGTGAATGAGTTTATTTATAATTGTCAGTATGATTGGAAATATTTGAATACATGTACATTATTTTACAACACTTTGCCAGATGACATTAAACGATTAAATTCAATAGAAAAGTTTAAATCCAAATGAAGTTTCTGCTGCATAACTGTTTCTATACAATTAGAGACTATACTCAGCATCACAAGAAAAGTAACATTAATTTTAACACTGATACATAATGCATTATTTACCATTTGAACTGTATAAATGTGTATAAACAATCTGTAACAAGTATTGTATTGCAGCCTCTGGGTCAATGATCGATCAGGTTTTTCGTCCAGTTTCCTGATCCATTGAGCAAATGCTGAGATGGCCCCTTGTTTTGCTTCTGGACATAAATGTAACTTCATTTTCTGTGCACGTCTTCTAGAATTCAGTGGTAAATACAATTATTCAAATTATAGTTTCCATGTTGTCGCGGCAGGAAGTATTATTCCGAAGGACAACATGGATAAGAGCCAAACTTTATTGCTTTTTTATCCTTGAAAATAGATATTATTACATGGGAGCTTTTTTTGTTCCTCAAAATTTAAGTAGTATATGACTTAGTGTAGGGATCACAGAATTTTGAAAATGTGCACACAATTCACTTTTTCCCATAGCACGTCATTCGTAGTTTTAACTGTTTTTTTACGTAAAATAAATAAAAAAAATTCTTTTTGACGATCAGTATAGTCTCTAACTGTATAGAAACAGTTTTGCAGCAGAAAAGATTTTACTTTTAACTTAAATTTGTGTAGCAATTTGAATTGTTTAATTTCATCTGGCAATGTATTGTAAAGTAACGTACATGTATTGTATGTGGATTTCTTGTAGTGAGCTGTTGAACATGATTTCTACGTCGAGTGTTGTAACTATAAATATCAGTATTACATGAAAATAAATTCCCACCGTTACGTAAGTCAGTTTTGACAAATACTACAGACTCATAAATAAATAGGCAAGGCTTAGGTAGGTAGGAATAAATAGGTAAGATAGGTCTGGGCACTAAAGGATGAGCTTCCCCAGAATATTATACCATACTTCAGGTGGGAATGTACATTTGCAAAATACACGCAACGAGCTGCATGAAGGCTGAAAGAATTCGGAAGAATTCTGAACATAATGAGCTTAATTCAGTGTTTAATTCTTTTATATGTACATTCCATTTTAGGTTTGATTGAATTGAGAGCCCTAGAAATTTTACAATACAGTTTACACTAAAAACACTACAATTTAACACAAACAACACAAATTTAACAAACCTCAAAAAACACTACAATTTACATATTACAATTAGGAAATTCAACACAATGTAACTTTAAATTATTTTAAGACATAATAATATAATAAAAATATAAACAATAATAGCAATGATTACAATAATAGCATTAACTCTACAGTTTATGGCTGACATGCACAGTTATTTTAAACTATTAAATGCACGACTACACGACTTTTAAATTACACTTCACTTCACTTTCTACTTCTATATTGCACTACACTTCACAACACGTCACCATACTTCAATACAATACTTTTTTGATTATAATTATAAATGTAATAAAGCTACGCATTTAATAATTACCACAATAATAATAGCAATAATAATAATAATAATAACAATAACAACAACAACAATAATAATAATAATAATAATAATAATAATAATAATAATAATAATAATAATAATAATAATAATAATAATAATAATAATACAGCCAAGCACAGAATGAGGCATCCCAAATCAGCAATTGAAAGGGTAACGCTACCTCCATGCAAGGGAGGAATGGGTATCACGAGTGTCCTTCAATTACACTGCAAGCAAATTCAAGACCTAAGAGGAATGCTTCCATTCTAAGCAGGATAGAAAGCACATGTATGAGATATTGTGCTCTGCAGACGTAAATATAACACCATTAAAACCGCAAAACCAAAACCAAGATCTGGAAAATGCCACAGCAAATCTGGAAGAAAAAATACTGTCATGGAAGCAGAAATCTTTACACGGTTCGTATCCCCATCAGCTTGAGGATACAAATGTTGACAGCACATTTTCGCATCTTTGGTTAACTGCAGGTAACTTGTATGGAGAAACCGCTGGATTCATGATGGCCATTCAGGATCATTGCTTTTACGAAACTACAGAAAATATATATTGAAAGAAACACTGAACGATAAATGTAAGTTATGCTCAACGGGGCAAACAATTGAGCACATAACTGGGGCATGTAAATTCTTGCTGGAACGGAATACCTGCGACGACATAACAACTTTGCAAAAATCCTCTACCAATCTCTGGCTGTTAAAGAACATCTTAGTGTGGAAAACGTACCATACTATCAGTACCAACCTCCCACCGTCTTGGAAAATAAATCCATGAAGATGTATTGGGATAGGGAGATTAGAACAGATAAGACCATCACTGCAAATAGACCAGACATTATAATTGCTAAATAAAACCAAGAAGGGAAATCACCATCATCGATATTGCAGTACCACTGTCACATAATCTCCACTCCGCATACACAAACAAGGTCACAAAATACCAAGAGCTAGCAGATGAGATAAAGAAGATTTGGAAAGTAAAAAAGGTTCAGATCCGTCCCCTGACAATTTCTATAACCGGAATAATACCAAAATCCCTCATCAAACATCTGCAAGAATTGAATATAAAGCATATACTAGGAACAGTACAAAAGCAGTCATTCTAGACACCTGTCACATTGTCAGAAAAACTGTCACTGATGTGTCTGATGTGTAGTGTTAGAGGTCCTGGAAATAAATGAAGATCTTGCTCGTTACTTGCTCTGAGCCGTACGAGTGAGCCTAGCCACAATGATATCTGTGGCAGGTGAATGTTTCCCCCCCCCCTCGCGTGGGAGAAGTGCATAAGTCATAATAATAATAATAATAATAATAATAATAATAATAATAATAAGGGGGGGCAAGTCAAGTCCACGTCCCAGACCTTCCATATTAGAGATAATATAGATGCCAACGGACCTCTGTGAAGATCAACGGGCCAAGAAGCGGAAGAGGAACCAGGTGTCCCAACGGTTCAAGGCGCGGAAGAGTCTACAGAGGAGTATACCTCTATAAAATAACCAGGGTTCAGCTGGTTCCGGCTGTCAGTACCCTGTCAGTACCCTGCCTAGGGTTACAGGTGAATCCGGCGAGGGTGGCGTCGAAGCCGTAGTGAAGGTTACCCTAAGGGAAAACCTAGAAAAACCTTCTTGATCTTAACAATCAGTCGTATTTACTCGCGGTCTTTCCTCCGAAGACCATCCTGTTTCTATTTTCCAACTTGAATACCAAACATGATGGGAACACAAGGAACGAATCCACTACGGGCACCAGTCGCAAGGCTGGATCTACCTAGTCATCGGATTCCGGTGGACCAGAGGAAGAATCATGTAAAGTCTATTCATTGAGAATCAGAACTCTTTCAGACGTATTACGTACAAAACACACACACTTCATCGGCACTTAATGCAAACACACTCTTCAAACTGGGCAAGATAAAACAACTTACAGACATGCTGAAAAATTCACAGCAAAATTCTTGCAATCCAGGAAACGCGATTTGCGGACGAAAACCATTTGACTTTGAAGACTACAGAATCTACAAGGGAAAACCAGCGAGTTAATATGGCCAACTTAGAAGATTCTCAAACAGTTAGGTACAGGATTCGCAGTCCACAAATCCATCAAAGATTCAGTTTATCGACTTCAATTCCACTTCCAGAACGCTTATCAACGCGCTCTCCGTCAAATCAGCTAACAAGCATATACCCTGATCCAGCACACGCACCCACAAATGACTATAACAAGAAAAACTCCCAGAAAGTAGACGACTTCTGGAATGAGCTCGAAGAGATGACCAACAAAATTCCCAAGCACCATGTAATAATACTATTAGGCGACTTTAACTCACAATTAGGCAAAGAGAGAAAATTCAGAAAAATCACAGGAATCCATACAGCTCATAAGAACTAACGAGGAATAGGAAAGATTGATAAGCTTTGCGAAAATTTCAGATTTGTAATCATGTCAACATAATTCGAAACCCAAGAAAAAACTATTCAATTAGATGTCGCCCAACACAATGCTGGGGAAAATTCAGGTTGATCATGTAGCCATCTCTAAGAGCAACATAGTAGAAATTCTGAATGTAGAAAACCAGAAGAGAGCGCTTTTAGATCAGACCAACACCTTCTGCAGATAAATACCAGGTTACAACCCAATAGGAGAAAGCCAAAATTAAACAAAGTGTTCAGGCCAGACCCGAATATTTAAAACTCAACAAAATCATCTTACGAAATCGCTAAACAAACACCACAAATTGGACAGAACCTTGGCGGACGTCCTCAAATCTAATAGAAATTGGGACAACCTCCGAAAAGGAAAACACTGAGTGGTGGAGATGTAATGCAATGACCAAGCAATAGACGAAAGAATCAAAGCCTGGAAAAACTTCAATAGTAACAAAACATCGGACAAATGGCAACAATTTCTGGAGATCCGAAAACAAACATCAAAAACAATTCGGAGGGAAAAACGTAACTTTGATAAAAGGCGACTAGATGAAATAGAACAAGATTTTAAAAAGAATAACACCAGAAATTTCTATAAAACTTTTAAAGAACATCTCAGAGGATACCAACCGCCTAATCTTTGTTTCAAGAAACCAGATGGCTCACTAGAAACCAACACGAAGAATAACTGCCAAATCCTCGCTAACTATTTCAACCAACTTCTCAACTGCGAAGGTCCCACAGACCTTCATGTCGTTTTAACACAATGTACGCACATTTTTTAGACATTTCAATTCGCTTAGCACTTCAGAGTAACCATAAAAACATCTAAGGAGATATGCTAGTGATAGATATTTTGACACATAATCAAGGTAATTGTCACGGATAGACTCGTGTTTCTTGTACGAGATAAAAATCCATCATTGATGACGTATTGACATGGACTCTAAATTGCTTCTATGTTAGTAGTGAGAATGCTATAACGAGTGTTCAGGTTTGTCATCAATAACTTTGCGCGGAAACAAGTTTTTAAAGCCAAAAATATGAACAAAACAGTACTTTTATTTTAGATTTTTCAAAATATTTTAAGTTATCCGATAAAAAAACGCGAAGGGCCTTCAGAACCTACGCATCGCTGAAGGCACAGTAACATTCAGGGATATTTTGCACACTAACGGCAATACCATTGATCCTACAAGAAAACTACATTCACATTGTAGGCAATTTTAACCTCCTTCATTTCATATCCGGTTAATACTTACGAAAAATTTATAGTTTTTAAGTTATATTGAGATAAAATAGGATAATTCCCGCTTTTCATGTGTTTCGCTTACATCACCAAATTTCATGGTGTTCTCACGGCTAAATCGTTAATCGGAGAAACAATTCTTACGGACATTAAATGTAGTAAATTTTATCTTCTTTCATTTTCTATAGGACCATTAATTACGAAAAATGGATGGCTTTTGAGTTATTTTGAAAAAACTGACAAAAGGTGTGGTGGTATTTACGTATTTTTTGCTTAAAAAACGTATTTCTAGACAAAACTTTTCTTGGCAAACCTGATATTCGTGATCAGCGACCCCAAAATATAGGAACCAAATATCAAAACTACACCAAAACTTTCTCTTATTTTCTACCATTGACTGGACTGGAGGCAAATGCTGTCCATCGTTCGTCAGAAAGACCCCGCAGTCGCCTGGGAAGCTCGGGGCTGGAGGGAGGGCAGGTAGCGGGACCAGGCTGGGTCGGCCGACCCGAGAGCCTCCCGTCGGCAACACCCCTTTTCGTGTCCCTCTGCACCGCGCGATATTTCCTACAAATACCCCCCACCAACAGCCAGTCCTGTTCTTCCCTTCACACTTCGCGACGTTGGCGCTTTCTATCGGCGGACGGGAAACTATTCAAAGGAGGTAGCTCGAAACAAGCCTCATGAGTCCTTTATATACATCTTTACTCTATGGTTCAACAGACGTTGTTTAGAGATAATGGACAGTGGCAGAGGGCTTTTGCTACACCCTACAGCCAACCCTACGGAGAGAGAGAAAGAAAGAGAGAAAGAAAGAGAAAGAGAGAAAGGAGAGAAAGGAGAGAAAGGGAGAGATACACCCTACAGCCAACCCTACGGAGAGAGAGAAAGAAAGAGAAGAAAGAAAGAAGAAAGAGAGAGAAAGAGAGAAAGAGAGACAGAGAAGAAAGAAAAAGACAGAGAAAGAGAGAGAGAGAGAGAAAGAAAGAGAAAGAAAGAGAGATAGAGACAGAGGAATCTTCTCAGGCCATTCTTGTCCCCACACCCATTTTTACGCCCCGACAGATACGTATACAATTCTTATCAATTCTACATGACCTACCCCAAAATGATCTCCAAAGCCTCTAAAAGAATGACGTGAACACGTACGCCCGATGGAAGCCCGGCACGAGCTGAACCGCGATCAGAGAGCGAGAGCCAGGGAAAGAGAGCGCTAACGAACGTACGCCGACATAGCACGGTGCGCGGCCAAATTTATCGCCCCGCGAAGTGCCTGCCGGTGTACGCGGAGGCGCGAGCGCGTTGCGGTACCCATGAGTTGCCCGCTCCGGGCCCCGAGAGCCCGCGCCGCCCCCCGCTGTGAGAGAGGCCCCGGCGAATGCATCTCCCGGCGCGCCGCTCCGTTAGAGTGCAAGACCGCGCCGCGGGGCCCCGCGCTCGTACGGCCGTCCCGCGACCCTGCGACCCAACGGCGCGCGCGGAAGAGGCTTTCCGCCTCTTTTGGGAAAATCTCAGCGCCTCACTCCCCTCGCGGATGGACACAATGCGCACACATTCCCCTCGAGGAACACACCGGGAGAGGTTGCTCAGGGCACAGATTGATGTCACTGCAGTGCCTCTGACCGGAAGGACCAAAGTTCCTTTCCCGATGATAACAGGATTTATCGTATGTGATTCGTTTGTAGGTCGAATTCAGGCGATGTCTGGAGACGAATTCCAGCGGCCGGCTGGTGTGATCGGTAGTTTTCAATGATTTCTTCGATCAATATCGGACGAATGCCGGAGCAGTACCCGTCGGGAACCGGTCGGAAGCTTAGAGCTTGTCCCGGGTGGGGCGAGGCCCTGTTCGTGGGAGATAACTGGTTGGGGAAAACCCCGCGACCCGACAGTAGGTCGGCGCCAAATCTCGTTATCCACCGGGGAAAGATAACCGAATCCTCCTGAAGAAAAAAACATGTACTACACTTACTGAACGAATGATTTTAGCAGTTGACGCGCCCGAAATCACTAACAATCAATCAACAAAACAACAGTCGTTTGGTAGCTTTGGAAATGTGGTAGTGGTGAAGAGTATAGAAGGTGTTCTAGACTGAAAAGAAATTGGGATACTGTAATTACATAAAATGTGAAGATGTTGAAATTCCTACTAAAACTATTTGGAACAGAATAGCAACATTGTTAAGACAAGTTTTCGGACATAAAAAAGGTAAAATGCCATTTTTTACCGCAAAATAGTTGGAGAAAGAGGAAGAGGGAGACCTAGAATGAAAATCTTAGAGGAATTTAAAAAACAGCTTAACTTCACTAACTATACAGAGATGAAGAGGGCAGCGGAGAATAGAATGTCATGGTGGCCGCGACAAGGCACATTTTGCCTTGAGGATAATGATGATTGTGATGAACTCCCCTCGCGCCCTGATGCAGCATAGAGGGCCACCCGTGGTGTCACGGCGAGACCGGTCGCCTTCCAACGCTGTAGCCTGCCTTCAATTCCCCGACGAACCATGTGGAATCGGTGGTTGGTAAATTGATTGCTTTGCGATGCTGTGTGATGTCGATTGTGTGATTCCGATCGCGTCAACTAATGAGGTTATTTATCCTTTAAGATAAAATTTAAAACTCCTTGGACAATGTAGATTTGTTATATTCTTGTCTCGTATATTTAAATGTCTCACCACTTAGTCTACACTCTTTGATATATTATGGAACTTCTTTGTTCAACGCTTGAAATGCCTTTGTTATAATGCATAACGCAATGTCGCAATTGCAAAAACTCTTCTGAATGTTGTTCATTACGACCATATAAACTCGATAGCCACGTGATAAATAGAGTTTAAGGCTGTTTCCTTACGCCTGGTGACCGGGAGCGGTAGCTCAGTGCATCAACTGATGTCACTGCAACGCCTCTGACCGGGAGGTCCTAGGTTACACTCCCCATGGTGGCAGGATTTTTGACACTAGCTTTCAGCCAGGTCGAAATTTAGTCGCTGTCTGGGGGAAATTTGCGTCCGACTGCTCTGATCGGTAGTTTTCCGTGGTTTCTCCGATCGACACCAGGCGAATGCCGGAGCAGATATCAAACGAGCCACGGACACGCGCGATCTTTCCTTCCCCTTCTGTCCCATCCTCTCCTAAACCCCACCAACATGCACCACTCCCATATTCCGGAGACCGGTCGGGGCTTTGAGCGTCCGGCTGGGCGGGGCCCCGCTGGTGGGGGAAATCCTGGAGGCGGAAAACCCCCCTAGCCGACGGTGGTCGGCGCCGGATCTCGCCATCCGGCGGGGAAGATCACCCCCATCTCTCGAGAAAAAACATGCACTACACTAACGGGACTAATGACGAAAGCAGTTGATGCGCCCGGAAACACGAAAAAAATCAATCAATCTTACGCTTGGGTCTAAAACTCCCTATTAACGCGCCGTAGTTGGATAGCTGAGAGCAGCGCTCACTCGAACTTCGTCAGCCATCACTACGTCCCACTAGCCTAACGGTCCGTGGACCCGTTCACTTGTTATTTGAAATATTCATAAAGAAATCAACTGAATTAAACACTTGAATGCATTATGCGCCTTTATGAATCACTCAATGCGAGGTACAGAGTCATCGTGTTAGTGCGGAAGAAGTGAGGTGAACCTTACCCTGCCTGCAAGTATTTTTATAATGAAATTCTATAACAATGTCTATAAAACAAACTGTTTAGCACGGTGTATTTGAACACTAATTATGCCTTTCATTATAATTAGAATTTTAGCAATAACTCCAAAACTAATTTTGGGTCAATGGTTGATAGAGAAATTTGATTAATTGTATGTTAGATGACATTTATAATATATTTTTCTGATTTGAAATTTATGAGATCCTTTCTGTGTGCTTACTAAAAAGGAGGAAAGGTTTTTGTTTCCCTGACTACAAGAGCTGTTTCAAGAATATGTCCGTATTTTCTTTTGTTTTAAAGTCGCACGAGGTATTAGTGCACTCGGCGACCGTTAAAGGACCAGCGTTGCTCGGACTTAAACGGTCGGACAAACACAAACACAAACAAAAGGAAAATATTGAATAAGCCCCATAGACAAAATGAAGGAGTACCATGGAGGAGTACCTCTATTATCACTGCTAGATAATATTACATTGTTCATGTCCAGACATGAAGTATTGATTTTTATTTCCCACATCTAGCAAGTTTGTCTTTCTAAATAATAAAACACCACACATAAAACAGAGCGCTAGGAAAGTGTTTCCGCACTCAACCGAATCAGGGCCTCTTTATAAACATTGCCCTTATGCTGGTAGCAACCAAATCGCTGGGAAACAAGTGAATACTACTAGCATCTAGTACGATTGTATTGAGTATACGATTTACGTTTTCTTTTGCTACAACTGCACCTCGTGCTACCAACATACTTCCTGATGCATCACTCTCACTAGCAAGGTGCCACTGCGAAGACCTGGTGCGCTATATAACAAATGCATAGAAACTGTATTGTGGAAATTTTATAATAAATAAAATATGAAAATTATAACTCTTTCTTTGATAGCCATTTAATTTCGGTGAGTTCCCGACCTACTATGTACCACAAGTTGACTGTCCTAAAATCGGAGGTTTAAACATATAATAATTTTATTATTGCATAGTGGAATTAGTATCACTGATAGTGATAAACAGATTAATTATTTCTTGTGAGATATGATAGTTGCGTTTGAGACGTTATATTGACATTCTTATTTTTCCTGATATGAGTTAATTATGAATCGAATAAAATTTATCAGCCTTGTAGATGCCTCTTTAAGGAAGAAAAGGCACACTGCTAGGATATTTAGGGATCTACAATGATCACATTTTGCCAATAAACATGAGAGGGGAAATCTAATTTAATGAAATATCACGTTCATTAATAATTGCGTCCAAAAATGTTTCATGGTTTTTATTCCTTCTACTCCTACATTTTCCTTGTGGAACTTGAGTTACCCAAGAAAAGCAATAAAATTCTGCGAAGGTTAATCAGCGGATACTCCAGTACCTTCACTTGATGTTAGGGTATTACCTACCTTGGCACTAATGTCCTTATATGTGCGGAAATTACAGGTTAAGAACTTGTTTGTACATCTTCAAGTTTTAGTCCATGGAGTTACTAGTCCATACCAAACATAGGAATAATTGTTTTTAATTTGCAGAAATAATTTAAAATACAGCTATTAGTTATCAAGTTACTTTCTTTTTTCGAGTTCAAAATAACTATTAATATTCAGTTATGTCATATATCAATTCCTAAAATGGACAAAGCGATCCGCAAAGTATAAACTTTGATTTTTTTGGCACATATTTAATTATATTCAAGGCAGCTAGCCCTCTGAAAACATAGATGACTTTGCAAGTAAGAAACATGTTTACTACTCTCTAAAGAGAGCCAGCAAAACAGAAATCGGGAAATCCGTTAAGTAAGTTGCCTTTAATGTCTGAAGAACCGGGAAATTCGAAATGTTCCGAATAAAACTTCTAAACCACGCATTTCAGATCTTATCAATAAATGTGTTCACTGTATAAGGAGTGAAATCTTTAATAAATGAATTACTCTAAAGGAATCTTAAAAGAACAGAATAGATTTTCGCCATAATTAAATCAAATCCTTTAAGATATAAAACATAAAATTAACTGGAAAAAGTATTCATACATTTTCCAAATTATTGGTGGGATACAATTCAATAGACGAAGTGCAGATTAACAGGTTCGTTTGGTTTGTTTTTTTCGTGTTTCCGGGCGTGTCAACTGCTTTGGTAATTAGTCCCGTTAGTGTAGTGCATGTTTTTTCTCGGGTGATGGCGGTAATCTTCCCTCGCTGGATGGCCAGATCCGACGACCTACCGTCGGCTAGTGGGGTTTTCCCCTCACTAGGTCTCTCCACAGCGGGCACGCCCTCAGCCGGAGAAGCTCTAAGCTCCCGACCGGTATCCCGGAATATGTGATAGTGTAGTGCATGTTAGTGTAAGGGTGTGGGAAAGGGGGAGAGGATAGGACAAGGAAGCCGAAGGACAGATCGCGCGCGGTCCGTGGCCCGTTTGGTAGGGTACTGCCCGGCATTCGCCTGGTGTTGATCGGAGACACTACGAAAACTGCCCGATCAGAGCAGCCGACCGGTAGAATTCTCCTTCAGACAGTGATCGAATTCGACCTAGCTAAAAGCCAGTGTCGAAAATCCAGCCGCCGTGGGGAGTGGAACTCTAGACCTCCCGGTCAGAGGCGCTGCAGTGACATCAGTTGATGCACTAGCTACCGCTCCCGGTCTGATTACCGGGGGGTCCCCTCCAATATGACTCATATATCAGAAAATATTGGGAGGCACGCCCCCCTCTCCCGGCGGTGACATCCGCGGGTCATCGTACTTAACACATGGAAACGCAGAATGAAACAGAAAGAAATGGATATGTCTAACGTTTGGACGAATGACGGAAAACTTAAATTTTAGTAACCACTTAAACTGTCAAATTTTAGATGTACATAGTCATGTGAATATGGATAATTTCACAAATATGTGCGAAACAGTTAGTCTAACGTAACGCATGAAGCATCAAAACCGCACGGTTCAGAAGTCACCTCCCACACACGAGGAAAATCCGATGCCGGTGGACTAGTCCCGCAGAATCCCGAGAAAATGCCCGTGTGTCGGAATGTGGGACAGTGGGTCCGACCGCACGTGCACTCCCAACCGGAATGGCCCGCCCCTCCGCTCGCCCCTCAGCTTCGCGATCTGCGACCGAGCTCCGCCCCGGACCGCCGCGCCCGCACCCCATGCACCTCGCTGGGGCAGTCCCTGCTGGTCAGAGATACCTGTTTGGGAAACCCAGCAAGCGGAGATGTAGGTGGGCATCGGATCTCGCCATCCAGCGACGGAGATCTCTATTACCTCCGCGATAAAAACACTAGCCTTAATACTTCGACACTAATTATATTCTATTCCGCCTTCTATTCAGCCATCGCCTTCACCTTCTATCCTCTCTACCTTCTCAATTCCGACATCGTCTTTATCTCGTGTTCCTCTTCTCCTTCTATTCCATCCCCGCCTTGGCCTTCTCCGCCGTCGCCGCCTCCCTCGCCACACACGTGCGACAACGCGTCGCCCCCCCACCCGTGGCCGACGAGACCCACGCCGCCGCCGCCACCGCCACGCCGAAACAGCACGCCACACCACCGCCACCCGCCACCCCACCGCCACCGCCACCGCCACCGCCACCGCCACCGCCACCGCCACCGCCAGCCACCGCACGCCACCGCCACCGCCACCCCACCGCCACCGCCACCGCCACCGCCACCGCCACCGCCACCACCGCCACCGCCACCGCCACCGCCACGCCACCGCCACCGCCACCGCCACCGCCACCGCCACCGCCACCGCCACCGCCACCGCCACCGCCACCGCCACCGCCACCGCACCGCCAGCCACCGCCACCGCCACCGCCACCGCCACCGCCACCGCCACCGCCACCGCCACCGCCACCGCCACCGCCACGCCACCCAGCCACCGCCACCGCCACCGCCACCGCCACCCGCCGCCACCGCCACCGCCACCGCCACCGCCACCGCCGCCGCCAGCCACGCACGCCACCACCGACCGCCACCGCCGCCACCGCCACCGCCACCGCCACCGCCACCGCCACCGCCACCGCCACGCCACCGCCACCGCCACCGCCACCACCACCGCCACCGCCACCGCCACCGACCGCCACCGCACCGCCACCGCCACCGCCACCGCCACCGCACACCGCCACCGCCACCGCCCACCGCCACCGCCACCACCGCCGCCACCGCCACCGCCACCGCCACCACGCCGCCACCGCCACCGCCACCGTCACCGCCACCGTCACCGCCACCGCCACCGCCACCGCCACCGCCACCGCCACAGACACAGACACAGACACAGACACCGCCACCGCCACCATCACCACCGCCACCACCACCGCCGCCGCCGCCCGCGCGGAAAAGCACGCCGACCGCCGCCGCCGCGTGTCGGAAAAAAGAGGAAGAATGCCTGGGCGCCGCCGCCGCGCGTTTCTTGTGTAAACCACGCGCGCCGCCCGGGCCACCTCCGCCTCCGCCAGCACTCGGCCCTCGCCCGCCCGGAGGCAGCGTTTGGAGTGGCATTTCGGCAGAAACAAATGCTTTTACGTGCTCATTTACAATATGTTTTTTTTATTTAAGCATTTACTAAATTAGTTCTTTATTATGAACAAATGGATATTAAATATTGTATAGTGTATTTTTTGCGAAATTAGTTTGATCGGAACGATAATTGGAGGTTGTGATTTCTTTTGAGATGTTAATGGTTTTCATTATTATCCAGAAGATTGAGAGATTTATTCAGAAAATATTATACATGCATTGCGAGAAAAAACTACATATATCTGTGCACGTATTCTTGAGCTCCAGAATCGTTGTCTCACTCTTCTACAATACAAGTTGAATTGTAAGACCAAGTTGGTAAGATGCTACACACAGGAATTAATGTTATGTAAAACTTCGTTAGCGCTATAAATGGGTTGACTTTTGACATTTTTAAGCAATCTCTTCCTCATCTTCTGTGCAGTTCCAGCTGCTGTCACATATCCTTCAAACTCATAAGCGCGCAGTCTCCTTATATGTCATAGCACGCTCATAAATATAATACGTCGTCGCTTATACCCATCATAAACTTTAAGTGTCTTTAGACCAATATACTCCATGCATACAAAAATTTACTATACTTTTCGAGTTATAAGCGAAAAACGAAAAAATACTATTTCTAGGTTTTTATATTTTCCTGTGCAGCTGCATTTTTATGGGTGAAAAATATCACATTCGAATTCATCACTCCAAAAATCCTAATGATTCGGAGAGAAAAAAAACGGATTTTTTTGTCGTTTATCAACTGACTGGACGAAAGGAAATTTTACATTAGAAATATCTATATTCTGCGTCTTTGTCGAAAAATTAGAGCTCAAATAAAATAACACACAATAAAATACCGCTCAAATAACAAATTACACACTCTCGTGTCATAGATATGTGTTTACTAAATACACAATAAATAATACCCTGCGAGTTTTCTCAAATAACTGTAATAATGAGTTCCAAATTTACCCTTCAACCCATTCACTTGATGTGCTGTTCATATTTGCGATACTCTAGCATTCGATGGATGCCTACAGAGTGAGCAGAGATATTAAATATTAGAGACGCATTACAAATCAAGAGCACACGCCTACATCTGTGTATATTAATTGGCAATCACGACCTACTGTCTCCAAAATCAAAAGAGACATCCGCATTCTAAAAAAGGTTGAATTTTCAACCTCAAAACTCTGTGTACAAATACCAGACCTTTTTCGGAACTTGTGTATTATTCCAAAGCAGCACGATCTCAAACAACAAAAGTTGACCTTGTGTTCTTAAAACCGCACAGCAGACGGCAGTCGAAGTTCCGTTATCACCAGAGTGCTCTATTGAAGAAAAGAAGAGCAGGTTCAGATCGAGAAGCTTAAATCCATTACGGCGGACAACTGGCTGGTCCACTTTGTCTCTCCAGACGACGAGGAAGGAGTTCATTGAGATGGCCGTTGTTGCTTCTTTGCGAACGCGCCCCTAGTCATTCACGGTCAACACAATCGACCCTCTGTACGCATTCAATCCGCGTCGCGTTCTCTCCACTTCCCCTAGTTGGAGCCTTATTTGACTTTACCGTTACCGGGGCAGAGGCGAAGATGTACCGTACCTTCTCATAGGCACACAGATGAGAGAGGTTTCGAAAGGGTAAGTGGCGATAAAGAGTCAACGATGAACGAAATGACTTCCAATAGCGAATCCCCGCTTGAGATATCGTTTTTGCCAAGCGATAGATCGTGACAACTTCACAGATGGTGAGTTTATGAGTTTTCCGGTTCATTAAATCGAATAGCGGGACTCGGGAGTGGCATGTTTGATTTAGGGAGAGCAACTTATGTTGTTCGGAATTAGAATGTAAGGTAATCACATTTCATGGCGAGACGCGGGCCCTTGGATGCGCAAGAGGCCAATTGTCTCTTTCCACCAAGGATATTCCGATTGTTTGATACATAATCGATGTAACACCTGGAAGGTTTCGAGTTCATATGTCATGTTTAAATATCGGTTAAACCGCTTTTCTATCACATTTAGGCGCGAATTTCAAATTTTTAGACTGTAAAAATTTGTTTTAATTTTTTTCACTACCGTTCACCTTGTTTAAAAATTTGAAAAAAATATACGTTATAGAATGTTATAAGACCCATTTTACAGAGAAAAATTGAGAGAGTGCCCAAGTTCTCACGTCGAAAATTAATTTCAAAAAAAAATTTCTGTATGAATTTGCGTGAAAATTCGTTGACAAAAATACCTGCAAATTAAAAACAAACTGTTTCTTTATTTAAAACACAACAATTTTTCACCCTGACACACGCAATAGAGATTGAGCAAAATAAAACATGCAAAACACGTTTCCGTTGTGTCTCCCGGAATATGTGGTAGTGTAGTGCATGTTAGTGTAAGTGTGTGTGTAAATGGTGAAGATAGGACAAGGAAGAGGAAGGACAGATCGCGCGCGGTCCGTGTCCCTTTTGGTAGGGTACTGCTCCGGCATTCGCCTGGTCAAGAATTCATTCTTGACCAGGCGAAAAAAGAATTCATTTTTAAATTATGGGAATACTTTACTTAAATCCCTTCCGATATATGCAAAATTTTCTCAAAAATTACTCTTCTTTAAATTACTTGTAAGAATAGATTGAAACACTCTAAAGACTGTATATTATATTTAATGTTAATATTATTAATAATGTAATTTAATATTTAAGTTAATATTATTAATAGTACAATTAGAAAAGTGTATATTAGGTAAATTAACCTCATTTTTCTCACATTCCATCAAACGAAACTCTACTCCGGTAATCGTATTTACTGACGATGGAAGGGGTCGCCACTGGAAGTCAACGCGCCAATTTCCTAACCGAACGTCGTTTCTTTAATAAGAGAAAATAATACATATAATAAGGGAAAAATAAATACAGGAAAATGATTTGTATCCATCTTTCTCGAACCACGGTATACAAATATTGTTAATATAGATATATCGCAATACCCCATAATATCGTACTAGCATGCCGCACCAACAGAATTCATTCGTTAACTATCGCAGTCATGTAAATTCTCGCATAATGCGTGAGATTTTATGGTGACCGATAAAATGCTGAACATACCACGAAATGATACAGCGTTATTACTGCCTTATCCAATTTAAAAATCTCGTCTTCAATACCTCGATTTTTATCTTTTGGCCTCGGCAGTAATAACACTCATCACATTTCTAGTTGTGTTAATAGCTATTACATTCCATCTGTTCTTTATATGTTTTTAATCCCTCCGTAAGTTAAAAAATCCGTGACTCCTCTCGCATTGTTAACTCTGCTTAGAAACGATATTTGACTAGCATAATTTTGTCTGCGTAACAACGTTAGTTTTTACGTCGTAATTTTAACGTCGAGAGAACATATTACGAGTACAAAATTAGAGTGTAGACTAATCGAAATGCGTCACTCATGAAAGCGTGTGGCACGTCTTTCATCTGTTCAGCTGCCAACGCTCTACTATCACCGGTGAGGGTGATCACGAATTGAACCACACGTTTCACATAAACATGTTTGCCACAGTTGCGGTGAGACTATGAAAATGCAAAGTGGCAATGACAAATTACAAACTCAAAGTTTGACGCGACAATTCGATGAAAATGCAGTTCGTATGTCCTAAAATTCCTGCAATTGCACCGAGGCCCTGAGAGAGTCAGCAAGAGACATTACTCCCCCCAGATGCAGTATTCACTCGCCCATTCGCAGCCTGCATGTAAGGTCGCGAATCCTCGTTACAGTAGAAGACAAAAGGATCAATGTGAGCATCCTCCCAGGGAAGGAAAGGACATAAAACAAGGTTCATCTCATCTCCAGCATACGGTGCGTGTGGCACTCAGACACAGTTTATACTTGGTTGGTTGGTAGTGATTCCGGGCGCTCAGCTTCTGAGATCCCGTAAGTGTAGTGCATGCTCTTTATCGGGATGTGGCGATGATCTTCCCCCGATGGATGGATATATCAGACATCAACCTACCGTCAACTAGCAGGGTTTTCCCCAACGAGGTATCTCCCACCAGGGGAGCACCGCCCCAGCTGGCACAAGCTCTAAGCCCCCCGGTCTCCCGGCGGTAGTGTCGTGCATGTTAGTGTGTGTGTGTGTGTGTGTGTGTGTGTGTGTATGTGTTTGTAAGGGGTGAGGATAGAATAAGGAAGAGGAAGGAAAGATCGCGCGCGGTTCGTGGCCCGTTTGTTGAACTGCTCCGCCATTCGCGTGGTGTTGATCGGAGAAACAACGGAAAACTACCGATCAGAGCAGCCGGTATCAAGAATTCTCCTCCAGATAGCGACTGAATTCGAGCGAGATGACAAGCTAGTGTCGAAAATCCTGCCACAGTCGGAACTCGAACCTAGGAGCTCCGAGTCAGAGGCACTGCAGTGACATCAGTTGACGCCCTGAGCTATCTCTCCCGGTCCTACTGGAATGTGAGAATCGGCGGCGACCTACACCACACCTTGTGGGGTTTCCCCTGTCAAAACATCCCCAAGTTCTAAGCTCTTTACTGGCAAAAATTCTCAGGGCATCAACAGATGCCTTTGCAGTTCCTCTGTTCTAGAGGTCCTAGGGTTCACGTGATGTGTCAGAATTTTCGATACCAGCTACACAGCTAGGTCGAAATCAGTCCGTAAGAGAACTCTAGCGGCTGGCTGCTCTGATCGGTAGTTCCGTGTTTTTCGTCAAGACCAGGCGAACGCCTGGTCTATCATCACCGGATTTCCCAGCCAGGGGGAAAGATCTCCTGCGATGAAAACATGCAGTACACTTACGGGACTCGTCTCTGGGCCAGTGTTGCTACAAGTATACTTGGGCTTTTATAACCTGTCAGTTGACGTAAATAAGCTTTCGTCCAATCGGGAGCCTGAACGTCACCACAGTGACATCACCGTGATGTCGTTTCAGTTCTCGATTGGATGACACCGTAACAGCTGAATTACGTCAACTCCCATGATATAAAACCCCAAGTATACGTGTAGCAACACTGGCCCAGAGAGGAGTATCTTCCTGGGGATCTGGGCTCCCGGTGTGCACGGGAGATCCGGCGTCTGCCACAGCACCACAACAGCCGGCGCGTCTTCCTCGCCCGTGGGCGCGGGGGGGGGTCGGGGGAGGGGCGGAGAGGGAGGGAAGGGGGCGGGGCGGTAAGAGGAAGCCCCGCTGCGCCTCCTAGCGCCTCTCAGCGCCGCGCGGTCAAAGCCCCGCGCGTGGGAACGACGGCTGCGTGGCGCGGCGCGGAACACAGTGCGCGCGCAAGGCCCCAGACGCGCACCTGCGACGACAACCGTCCCCTGCATTAGTTTTTTGTATACCATCATTTCAAACGACCCTTTTCGATACCCCGAATCGTGCATAATCCAGTATTTTATCGCACACTACATGACGTCATCGCCATTATTAAACGCGACATGACGTCATCACACATTCAGCCAATAGTAGCGAGAGAATCGTAGGAGGTAGAAGAAACGGAACAGCCGACCACCGTTTTCTCGCACGGATGTCAACAATGCCATCTTGAATTTGATTTCCAGAGGGCGTTGGATGTCAAGCACCGAGATGTCAGAAAAGTTGTTTCGCGAAATTAAGTTTGATTCTCTTGTAAATTTATAATGCTGTTATACAAAAATAGCGTATGTAACTCGTTTATAATGTTGCTTTATTGCATTCGTTACAATTTGAAAACTCGCTCCTAACGTCACTCGTTTTGTAAACATGTACTCCTGCAATAAAGCTTAACATTATAAACTAATTGCATAAACTACTATTAGTATTTCTGCGGCTCTCGCACGCAACCAATCTTTATAAATGAGGTGTCTAAAGATAGATAATTTCACGGAGACGTGATGAATTGCACGTTCACTTTAAAAATATGAAGGATTTGTTTTAAGAAAAGCATCTAAATATTTATGCTAAATGCAACTCGCAACACTCGGTCATTTTGTTTTTTAATCCATGTTGTTAAATAACTCATAAATGAAGCGTTTTAGGGTCTTAACAACTAAAATTTTGTGGCCAAAGGCCTCAGAGGCGCGTTTTTCATACAGTAATCTTTTTGATGAGATCTTTTTGATCATTCTACTAGATTTTTGATGATTCTACGCTTCTCGATTCTACGCCTCCTGTTCTGTATGTGAAATTTATTTTATTTATTTATTTATTTATTTTACGTCAAAAAACAGTTAAAACTGCGTATGACGTGCTATGGGGAAAAGTGAATTGTGTGCACATTTTCAAAATTCTGTGATCCCTACACTAAGTCTGATACTACTTAAATTTTGAATTTTGAATTTTGAAAGGAAGAAAAAACAAAAACTCCCACGTAGTAAAATCTATTTTCAGGATAAATAAGCAATAAATTTTGACTCTTATTACTTCCTGCCGCGACGACATGGAAACGATAATTTGAATAATTGTATTTCCACTGAATTCTAGAAGACGTGCACAGAAAATGAAGTTACATTTATGTCCAGAAGAAAACAAGGGCCCATCTCAGCATTTGCTCAATGGATCAGGAAACTGGACGAAAAACCTGATCGAGATGGGGGTCATTGACCCGGAAGCTGTAGTACAATAGTTGTTTCAGGTTGTTTATACTCATTTATACAGTCCAAATGGTAAATAATGCATTATGTATCATTGTTAAAATTAATGTTACTTTTCTTGTGATGCTCAGTATAGTCTCTAATTGTATAGAAACAGTTATGCAGCAGAAACGATTTCACTTGGGATTTAAACTTTTCTATTGAATTTAATCGTTTAATGCCATCTGGCAAAGTGTTGTAAAATAATGTACATGTATTGTATGTGAACTTTTTGTAATGAGCTGTTGATAGTGTCACCTGATGAATATGATTTCTACGTCGAGTGTTATAGAAATAGACTTGGCATTTTCTGAAAATATATTCCGCCCTTAACAAGTCGTTTTTACAAAACCACTAATTCGTAAATAAGAAGACACGGTAATGGTAGAATTCCTAGATTAATGAAGAGAGCTTACATGAATCACGTGGGTGGGATTTGGTTATTATTCGTACAATTCGTTTTGTAATCTAAAAGTCTGGGAGCTATAAGATGTATTTCCCAGAATATTATGCCATATCTCAGGCGGAATGAACATTCCGAAATATACACAACGAGCAGTATGAAGGCTGACTGAATTTGCAAGAATTCTGAATGCGTAGCATAATGAACTTAATTTTGTGTTCAATTCATTTAAATGGACGTTCCATTTAAGGTTTGACTGAATTGAGAGACCTAAAATTTTGTTGCCTTAACATCAGTCAATGGTAGACTGTTCATTTTCAATGGGGCACAGAATTTTTATTTGAAATGGAAAACTGCATTAAAACCGTTTTCTTTTCGTTTACTATTAATTTGTTATTTCGGAACCAATTTGAAACATCTGATATTGTACTATTTACTGTTTCTTTATTGCAAAGGATGTTCGTATCATCCGCAAAGAGAACCGTTCTTCCGTTTCGAATCGTCGAGGGCATATCGTTTACGTAAAGTAGGAACAGAATAGGGCCCAAAATCGATCCTTGAGGAACTCCACATGCAACGGGCAAAGAGTCGGAAAGGTGCGTACGTAATGTTCCATCATTCCAGTAAGGTATTTCAACTCTCTGAGATCGTTGTTTAAGGTACGAACATAACCAATCTAGAGCAATACCACGAATTCCATATGAAGGTAATTTGGAAAGTAAAATGTCATGATCAATGACGTCAAAAGCTTTTGAGAGATCTAAAAAAAATCCAATAGGTGCCTCGTTTTGATCCAATGATGAGGCGACATCTTTAAGAAAAGTAAATATAGATGTTTCCGTTGATTTTGATGTTCTAAATCCATGTTGGCAATCTGAAAGCGCGTCGTGTTTAGTGAGAAAGGTTTCCATTCGTATGTAAAAAAGTCTCTCTAATATTTTTGAAAAGACTGATAGAAGAGAAATGGGCCGATAATTTTGAATTTAATTTTTGTTGCCTTTTTGAAAAGCGGTTAATTTTAGCTGTTTTGAAGCCTCTGTAATATTTTTGAAAAGACTGATAGAAGAATGGCATACGCACAAGTCTTTAACAAAGAATCCGGAATTCATCTAAACCGGACGAATATTTATTTATTAAACTAATTACTTGATATTCTACGCGATTGTACGAATTACACAAATGTATCTATATTCGGTAACAACGTTAAATAAGAATGGTTATTAATACATTATAATTATTAATATAATTCAAATATATTTAAGTAATATAAAGCATTTATTTGAGGGTGAAATGTAATCCTTAGCACCGATCGTCCATCTGTGAGTTTTTAAACGTATAGGAAGTTTACAAAGATCCGTGAAATTTTGGGAGTTCGAAAACGGAGTCCACTGCAGGAGTAAATTTCGGCATGAACTGATGATACAATTAAAACTTTGTTATAGTGTGACATTGTAAATTCATGAAACATTCACAAACAAAAAACACGAGAATGAAACAAAATGGAAAAAAATGACGCAAAGATAAAAAATACAAAAAAATAGAAAATGGTAAAAAATGACCTAATTACTATACATTTCTATCACTCATATGTCGTGATAAACAATCATTTACAATTTACCTTCTTCTAGAATGCACTAACGAAAAGATGACAAGTTATCTCAATCCGAGCCCTGATTATAAGGTACTAACTAGCTAGAGTAACCCAGCGTTGGGAAGGTGTATTACATTCACCTATTAGAAAGGAGTATGAATTCTACTTCAAAAGTAAAATGGGAGATTTTATTTATTTCCTCGCCACCCCACCTTACTTCTTTCCCCTCCACGCTCCGTCCACCGTCATCCCTGCCCACGGTCACCGCTCTGTCCCGCCCTTTGACCCTCCCCGTCATCCAGTTTCGCCCAACTCCGACTTGACGATGCCCTGCCTGCCCGCCCAGCGCTCATCGCTCAATACTCACACAAACAGATTGCATTAAACAGGATTTTCTAACATTATTAATGGAATTTCGGGATGACAGTATCTTGTAGGGATGTGCCCTTAACAGCTAAACTGTTATTTCTTAACCGTGAACGTTTCGTAACTGTTACGCGAAATAACAGTTATTTCGTTTATCCTGTTATTGGCTGTTATCGGTTGAAATGCATAGAACTGCAACCTACTGGGCCTAATCCGAACTACTACAAGCTTTGGTGACAACCATTTTGTACGATAACAGCTTCACTGCAGCTAATCAATTGTTATTCACACGTCATCGTCGAACACTGGTGTGTTCAAAGTATAGATTCATTGATACTAATTGGTCATTATTACACGCCATGTGCCACAATATTTTTATATTTTATTGTATACACTACAACAAGATGTTTGTTCTTTAAATTAAGTCCGTCCAATATGTTACCTTATTTCTGTCCCATTGCTGCTTATGTGAGTTATTTGGCCGTAGGTCATTTGACCGTAGGTCAAATAACTCACTTTATAATACTTGATAGTCGATAGTCATTAACACTTTTGCTATAGTAAGCAAAAACACTGTTTCTCCTCATTATTTTTGGCACTCGTCACTTCACTATGCACAAGTTGCATATTTGAAAGAATATTTGCAATCTGAACCCGAATCACTTTCATTTTAGTAATATTCTATATTCTATACACATACGCTACACATTATATGAATTACTATTCATCCTTGGCAGTTCATCCAGTCTCGTTCATATCAGCTGCTTCTCTGTCCAAACATGTTAGGGAAAGTAGTGCAAGGAAGCGCCCCGTAAGGTAGCTGCATAAGCTTTACGGTGCTACCAACGTTATTCGTTTTGCGTGGTTAACTCTTAGTAGTCGCTACAACTGCTTTATCTCTTAGCAGTCGGTCATGTTAGGTTGCTGGTCATGGACCTGTTATTTTTCAACTGTTATTAATAACACCTATTACGAGTCAGCTGTTATTGTGATAACAGCTATTGAAGAAAAGCTGTTAAGCCCATCGCTAGTATCTTGTGGAGTGAACCATCCCAAATTAAGATGTGTTAGGGTAGTCAGTATATGTGAGATTATCCAAGAATTGCTATATTTTTCCATTCCGTGTACTAAACTTTGAATTTTCACCATTTGTAAACATAAAAATAGGAAGTTTATTTCAATGAGAATGTACTTATTGCAGTTAAAAGATATAAATTTCTCGACGCTGTTTTTAGACCAACTGTCATCCGTTAAGTGAAACAAGTTAAATTCGAAATGCGTATATGGCTTAATTAATGCCTAGAAATGTAAAGATGAGGAACATTTCCGCAGCTAGTGAAGAAATTTCATTCGACGGAAACATTTACTTTCAAGAATAATGCTACATGAAAAAATTAAAACATAGGTCCCTAGTTACTTTTTACTTTCTAGTCGCTTGAAATATCTGGGATAGATACTTCGATAGCCTATGAAAACCAAAAACCAAAAAACAACAAAAAACAAAAACCACAAAAACAACAAAAAACAAAAACAGCAACAAAAACAAAAAAATAACAAAAAACGCTTTTTCCCATCGGACATTTCGGACCAGTGTGCTGTTCGCCTCAGCGCCGAACGTCTGCGCGAAGCTGTAAGCGTTGAGGAGGGGTGAGGGGAGGGGAAAGGGGCGGGGAAGGAGGAGGAGAGCACCGCGAAATGCCCCTCGGCGCCGGAGATAATCGTCGCCCGTCGGTCCCTCCACCGCAGAAGCGGTGCGGGCTGGTGCGAAGAGATTCGTATCCCGAAGACGCCCGGTATTACCCGGCCATTTTACCGCCTCACGAATTTGCAGCTCGGCGGCTGACTGGTGGGGCAACTTTCGCTCCCCGGCGAATCCTACTGCTCGTCTTTGTGCGGGCGACGGTCGCTTTTGCGTGCGCGACGACGTAAACCTGCACACGACTGCACTAGCAACAGAGTTTTCACCACACACCGTAGGATACGGTCATCACGAACATATCCTGACAAAAATCGGAAGCCGCTGGGATTCGCTCGTGACAGGCGCGTTTACTCGTACTACTTGACTGACAGACACCAGAGTAGTAGTAATGATTGTACTAATGGTATAGTACTAGAAGGACTAGTAGAACCAGTAATATTAGTGATAGTAGTATTAGTAGTCAAAGGTGTACTAGCACTTATATTATTATTATTATTATTATTATTATTATTATTATTATCATCATCATCATCATCATCATCAACGTATCGGCTATTTATGACCACGCTACACCTCTTACGAGGCCCACTCATGTTTTACCTTGCAGAATGATTAATGTGTGTCATTATGTCTTTTCGACTGTATCCCTTGGTAAGACAAGGTTGTTAAGCCTTGAACAATGAATTATGAGGTGATAAGAAGATGATGAGGGTTGAAAGGACAATACAAACATGACTAAGCATGATTCGAACCTGCAGTCTCGTCGGTTCAGACGACGGCAGCCGCAACATCCTGCGCCACGGGAGCTGCTTTGTTGTTGTTGGGATTGTTGTTATTGTTGTTGTTGTTGTTGTTATTGTTGGTACTGATGTTATTGTTGTTACTGTTGTTATTGTTGCTACTGATGTTATTGTTGTTGTTATTATTATTATTGTTATTATTATTAGTTGACTTGTTACTTCCTTCTATTGTTAGTAGACAGCAACATTTTAAATTGCGATTTTAGTCGTCCGCAATGCTTTAAAAGTTACAGACAGCTGCTGTAGTTCATTATGATATTTTTATAGTGATAGTAGCAACAATATCCGAAGCGAGCTTAGGATTCGAGTACCGACGATGGCAAGATTTTTGACACTAGCTTGTCAGCCTCGTCGAATTCAGCCGCTGTCTGAAGGAGAATTCTAGCGACGAGCGGTTATGATTGGTAGTTTCTCGTGAGTTCACCGATCAACACCAAGCGAATGCCGGAGAAGTGCCCTACCAAACGGGCTACGGGTTGTGCGGGATCTTTCCTTCCTCTTCAATGACCTTTCCTCATCCCTTACACACACTTACACTCGCCTGCACTGCACTATCATACTTGTCTCGGGACCGGTCGGGAGCTTACAGCTTGTGCCGGCTGGGGCGGTGCCACGTCGGTAGAAGTCACTTGGTTGGGAAAAATACCCGCAAGCCGATAGGTAGATCGGCGGCGAATCTCACCAGCCAACGGGCGAAGATCACCGCCACCTCCCGCGATAAAATCGTGCACTACACTTACGGAACTAATGACCTTAGCTGTTGACACCGGAGTCACTAATCAATCTGTTAACGAATCAATGAACCGAAGTGAGCTCGCAACTGGGAGTTACAAGCACTGAATCTAGTCGGAATACGCCTCCTCTCCTACCAGCGCCCCTTAGGATTTTGCGCAAAACACGCACAATAAGTGTGTATAGAAAGATTACCATAAGAACGGACTGTTTGGCTATTGCTGGCAACACAACTGCAGGTTGTACCCACGCACTGAATTCGTTCAATGGATTCGTTTACGTTAGCTCTATTGCAAGTGGCTTCAACATATCTCTTGCAATGCTATCGTCCTACGTGTCATTTGTTTCCTGACATGTCAAACTGGCCCTTCGTAGAATAACTCCTCTATACTGGGTTTTCACAGAGCTGTGTTTAAAGTAAATTACTTGTTACGGTGTCATCCAATCGGAAGGCTGAACACCACCATTATGACGTCACTGTAGTGGCGTGTAAAGTCCGATTGGACGATACCGTAAAAGCTGATCAAATGTCAGGCGCAGTAAGTAAAACCGCAGTATAATAATAATAATAATAATAATAATAATAATAATAATAATAATAATAATAAAAATAATAATAATACGTTGTTTCTTGGAATTACTAACCATCGATAACCAGTTGTGATGGTTAGCAATACTGAGTTTATAATTTATTATCAGTCTTCTTCTACATAATATTTTTTTATGTGTAGCGTGTTTTTAACAATATTCTTAATTTTGAAAATTTACAATAAAAACTAGCTTTAAATCAAAAAAGTGAAAATTTACAGAGATGCAATAGGTATATTTCCAAGCAAAATATATAATTCATAAATAAATTTATATTTAATTTATACAGCAAACAGTTGTAAGCAATATTTCAGTTAACTTGTTTATATCATTATCATCATGTTTTAAAATCCAAATCTTTAGCTTATGTTTGAAAATATTCAAGGACTTCTATTTTTCAGAGCTAACGGTAATTGATTATATATTTGGGACCCAATGAACACCAAGGTTCTTGATATTAGATATTTATGAATTTTGGGTTTTTAATTTGATTAGTGGCTTTTTACGTATATAACACTAGAAAATACCTGGCTTTGCCTGTGCTTTCTGCATATTCAATCCTTGCGAATGAGGGAAAAGATCAATTTTATGTAAAACACTGTTTAATATTATCTCTTAACGTAATTTGTTCAAATTTTAATAAAATACTATAATTTTCTTTCATGTCATTTTACAACACATTGCTATTAGATGATTTTTTCTAATCTTATGCACTGCTACTGACTCTAGCGAATAAATTAGGTACCAATTTTGCTGCACCACTACTGTGCTCTGGCGGAATATATTAGCAGCCACGTGCTCGAAGCAGGAGACGAAAAATAGTCGCGGTGCATCTACAAATATATTATTTAAATTATTTATTTTCCATATTTAGGTAGTGTTAGTCTTTACCAAATTTTGCAAGGACACTGCGACAATCCTGAAGAAGAGTCTGTAAAAATTTCATATCTATTCATACGGTACTTTTTTTGGTATCGATGTCGGTTACATGCCGTTGAGTTGACTATTATTACTATGGATGTATAAATAGAACGATTTTCCTAAGGATGAGCCAAAGTGACAGCTAGTGCTGGCAACATAACTGAAGGTTCTGTGGTCGTTATGCTCACGAGCCCATTAGACTCCCTTCGTGCATTCGTTCGTTTGCAGTTGGCTAACTTGCAAATGGCGTCGACGCTTCCTTTTGTGATGTCCTCGTCCGACGAAAATATTGTGAGCCGCGAGAAATAATTGAAATTAGGAAGTGCAGTGTTATGTTCTCTTCTGTCAAAATTTTTTTTCTATTAACATTACGTTGAATTTACTTTTCGTGTGATAAATATTATGTTTATTTTAAAACCGAGATTCATACTGGCGCACGTGTTTCCGTCTATTGTGCTGTTGTGTGGCGAGCTGTAATTGAAAGCTTTCTATTTACATTCGTGGCAGTTTTCTTTCAGTGATTGTTAGAACATGTTAAGGGATTTGCCACATACGTAATTAAATGTAAATATTTCCCGGACTCGCGTACGTGCATATACCCCAGCGAAACTCTTAGACTTCTGCATACGGATGTTTTCACACGAGCCATAACCTAACACGTTACGACTGCTGTCGCGGCAGAGGGATACTTCTCTGAATTACATGTGATGTTCACTTGTTACGCGAACTGTCACTTTGGCTCATCCTTAGGAAAATCCTTCTATAACATCCTTCTATAGTACTCGTGGCTCATTGCAAAGTCGAAGCCTTTCACCACTGAGATCCGGGTTCGATTCCCGTCGAATCTCATGTGAAATTTGTTCCAACAAAACGAGTTCGGCTGCTTCACAAGGGCTAGTCCAACCCCTGTGAAGTTTCCTAAACCCTACCCGTATCCTTCTGGCCGCTGAGTAGTGACGCAGGAGCGCGCGGTAGGAGGCGCATACGCGGAGATGATACCTGGCGGTCCTCTTGACAACCAACTGCGACGAGACGCGACAGACAATGTTAACGGAGGATTACTCCATAAAACAAGCGCTGTTAGTAATGGGAGGATTACTCCGAGAAGCGCAAAGCGCTCAACACCCTCCAAGGGGCTTGGAGACGCGTTGCGTCAAAAGAGAAGCAACAAAAAAAAATGGGATAGCTAGGAGAGTGTCGGGCCGTCGTGGGACGTAACCGGATACCATCCCGTTGGCTGGGTACTTCCGTTGGGGCGGAGGCTGTGCTTTATGGAGGGAAACCCGAGTCCCCGCCCGCCGCCGCCGCGCCACCGGCGGAGCGGGGCCAGAGTGCCAAGAGAACATTCGAATCTCTCTAGGTCAAGGATAATGGCGGTTGGCCACGAGATGCAAGATTCTTCTCCCAACACCGCAACACATTCCTCTCCGCTCGTTGTTCTCCAAAGGGCGAACGCTACTTCCTTATTTGTTTATAGCTTTACGATTTGTTTTGTGCTCGGTAAGCTAATGTTATTTCCTTCCGTGATGTATGAATGTGCTAATGTGCTACTTGTCTTACGTGTGTGTTGCGCTAGTTGCCTTTACAGTAGCTGTTCTTGTGTCAAGAGTGAGACGTAAAACGGTGTGAAACCTACAAAGCACTATGTATTAGAAATGAAAGTACTTTTGACAAGAATTCATTACAAGTCCTATTTATTTGTTTATTTTTAATTTAGTAATACATGCCATAGGGTTAATAATCTCCAGAACTGTCAATTGAAGAACGTTTTAGTAATTTAAGATACAAAAAAATGTGCCATTAATTATTGGAAATAATGTGCATGATTTTCGTGTGGTTGACAGGAGAACGTAGAGTTAGTTGACAAAATTTTTTCAGAAAGGTGTTCTGGCCTGTTTCAGACCATAGCTGTGTTGATTGCTAATTTACGCCACGTTGCTTCTATCGTTTATTGCTTGGGATGATTGCTCCCAACAATAGAAATTCTGAGCATTACTCCCTCAAAATAACGAAAATCTGTGTCTTGTTTGATGACGCATAATTATCGGATTACTGACAGTACAGTCAATGCAGAATAATCCAGAAACCTGCATGTGACCGTTCGACGCAGGAATTCTCCTCCAGACAGCGGTTGAATTCGATCTAGCTAATATAAGTAGTGTGTCTATCGTGCACCTATCATGCACTTGTTCTTTACCACGGGGTATTAACTCCGGGGTGGACATCTAGGCGCTAGCCTCTTATCCTTACTCCCGCAGGCGCACAATTACACCTTGTGGGCTGGTATATGGGTCCCGCCAGAACGCAGTTGACCCTCAGGGTAACCTCCCCATACAGTGCCTGGGTCGGGCCGCGCTGCCAGCTCAGAGCTACTAGCTATTCACGCTAGTCAGTCACAATGCGCCACTCCAGCGCCGGGAACAAGTTCCTTCCTTTTGTCCAGAGTATCGGCCACTGCCACGACGAATCCGAGAGCCCAACTGGGGCCACCTGGACTTAGGCCCTGCGGCTCGGAGCCCCATTCCGTCTCCCCAATGCTTACCGCCAGCTCTCGATGTGGGTAATGCCGAAACCGGACTTTAAAGTGGGATCTGGAATACTCCGAAACGCATCCTTCGCCCAATCCTGCTCCAAGGTCGACGCGCCCTAGGCTCAACTGATGGGTGGACGGTTGCCCGGCCACCAGGAGCTTAGCATCGCCTGCTCACTGCCTGCACTCATTCTCTCACTGCCACGCAGTCACTCAAGCTAACGCGTGAGAGCGCCGCAGACTCAGGGTCCGCGGTCGTCCACGAAACTCCACCGAGACCACGACGATTATACCATCGTGACCCCCTGCCGGGAATATAAGTAGTATCGAAATTCGTGCCATCGTCGAGACTCCAACCCTAGAACCTCGCGGTCGGAGGCCAGCAGTGCTCGGGCCCCGAGCCACCTAAGCCGGTTGCCGCATCGATTTGATTTTGATTTGATTTTTTTCGTGTTTCCCGGCGCGTCAACTGCTTTGGTCAATTAGTCCCGTTAGTGTAGTACATGTATTTTCCTCGGGAGATGGCGGACTTCCCCGCTGGATGGCGAGATCCGGCGCCGACCTACCGCCGGATAGTGGGTTTCCCTAACGAGGACTGTCCCACCTGCGGAGCACTCGCCCCAGCCGGGACAAGGTTTAAGCTCCTGACCGGCCTCCCGGAATATGTGGTAGTGTAGTGTATGTTCGTGTAAGAGTGTGTGTCAAGGGAGAGGATAGGAACAAGTTATGAGGAAAGGAGATATTGCGCGCGGTCCGTGGCCCGTTTTGTAGGGTACTGCTCCAGCATTCGCCTGGTGCTGATAGGAGAAACCACGGAAACCACCGATCAGAACAGCCGGACGCAAGAATTCTCCTCCAGACAGCGACTGAATTCGACCTAGCTGAGAAGCAAGTGTCGAAAATCCTGCCGCCGTGGGGAGTGTAACCTAGGACCTCCCGGTCCGAGGCGCTGCAGCGACATCAGTTTATGCACTGAGCTACCGCTCCCGGTTGCCGCAACGCGGAGTGCGGAGTCCAAGAGACGTTAAATCGCGGGAAAAGAGCGCCGAGTGCGCAGGCGGGCGTTGCCCCCTGCACTCACCGCCCGCGCGGTGGCGGCGGAGGAACAAAGGCCCTGGCGGGGGCCCTGTAACGGCGCCCCGCCCGAATTCCTAATTGCATTGTCTGTCCCCGGGCGCCCTTCCGCCCGCAGATGTGGGCTCCCGGAGGCGCCCACCGCAAAGGCGCCAGTGTGTGAACGCGGCTTCAGACCGCCCGCCTTCCGCTTCCCGCCGCGGACAACGGTTGTTCCCTACACCAGTGGGTCTCTCCGCAAGACCCCGGGGAACGCCACCGCCGGCGGTCACAGTGGACGCATGATCATTTTCTCTACGGGTTGGGAAACAAGAACTGTGTTCACTGCAGTGCCTCTGACCGGTAGGTCCTAGGTTCCCACTACCCACGGCGGCAGGATTTTTGACACTCGCTTTTCAGCTAGGTCGAATTCAGTCGCTGTCTGGAGGAGAATTCTAGCGGCCGGCTGCTCTGATCGGTAGTTTTCCGTGGTTTCTCCGATCAGCACCAGGCGAATGCCGGAGCAGTACCCTACCAAACGGGCCACGGACCGCACGCGACCTGACCTTCCCATTCCTTGTCCTATCCTCTCTCCTTACACACACACTTACACCAACATGCACTACACTACCACATATCCCGGAAGACCGGTCGGGAGCTTAGAGCTTGTCCCGGCTGGGGCGGTGCCCCGATGTTGGGAGAGCCCTCTCATTGGGAGGTCCTACGGTTCGAGTCCAGACGCTGGTACGATTTTCGACACTAGCTATACTGCGGTTGTCACAGAGCTGCGTTTGAAGGATATCAGCTATTACGATGTCATCCAATCGGAAGGCTGAACGCCACCATTATGACGTCACTATAGTGACGAGTAAGGTCCCGATTGGACAACACCGTAACAGCTGATCAAATGTCAGCGGCAGCAAAGTAAAAACCACAGTATACATAGACAGGGGAATTATAGCGGGCGGCTACTCTGATCGATAGTTTTCATGTGTTTTTTCGATCAACATCTGACGAATGCTGGAGCAGTAAACTAAGAAATGGACTACTGACACGCGGGATCTTTCCTTCCTTTCCTTGTCCTATCCTCACCACTTACACACTCGTGCACGGGACACTTCTTGTGAGCCCACTCGGAGCTTGAGCTTGTCGCTGGCGGTGAACTCTGGCGGGAGATACCTGGTTAAGGGAAAACCCTTGTAAGCCGACTAAGGTCGGGGCGGATTTCTCCAGCTAGCGGGGGAAGGCCATCGCCCCCTCTCGCGATTAAAACATGCATTAACTTACGGGACTAATTCGAATACCGCGCTAACTCAGCCGTTATCTGTAGAAAGATTACAACGATCGTCTGCTCTGTTCGGTAGATTTCGTGATTTCCGATCAATAGCAGGTGAATGCGCAGCAATACCTAATAAACAGGTCACGACCCTGACAATCTTTCCTTCCTTTCCTTGACCTTGTCTACCTCTCCTCCTTCACATACACTCACACACACACACACACACTACACTTACACACACACATACACTCACACACACATATACACTCACACACACATATACACTCACACACACACACACACATACACTCACACACATACACTCACACACACATACATTCACACACACATACACTCACACACACATACACTCACACACACACATACACTCACACACACACATACACTCACACACATACACTCACACACATACACTCACACACATACACTCACACACACATACATTCACACACACATACACTCACACACACATACACTCACACACAGACATACACACGCATGCGCATACACACACATGCCATTACATACATACACTACACTGCTACACATGTCTGGACATCATTCGTGACCTTAGATATTGCTCCGGTTGGGAGGGTTGCCATTGGTAGAGATAGCTGGAGGGAAAACCCGCAAGCCGACATGTCGTCGGTGGCATATCTCACGTCGCAGCTGGAGAGAAACACCGCCACCACCCGGGGTGTAACAGGCACTACACATACCCCTCCCACCCAACGCGTTTTGAATGAGATCGCCAAATACGTTTTCGGGGTACATTATTTTTAGCGTGAATTCATGGAAACTTAGTATATTCTTCAAATCTTGATAAAATGCGAGACAACAGTCATGTTTATTCATGTTACATCATTGTCTTGTTTACTTTGTTCTTCCCTGTGAATTATCTATTTAGCAGTACGCGAAGTGTTACTTTGCCTTACGCCCACAGCCCCCATGTTTTCCTGGAAGCAAAGTTACCTTCGTCTCCATTAGTTCACTTCGAGATGATAGCAACGAGGGTAAGTGGTCATTGGAGAAGCTGTTGCTAGCTCTCGTCTGTCGCTACAAAACCACTAACGGCGTAACTCCCAAACGTGAAGCACAAATAGTCGGATGAAGCTGCATCGAGAACTTGACCTTACGTGAACATCTTGTGCGTGCGGTAGATTGATTGATCGATTTTCTTGATTGTGTTTCCGGGCGCGTCAACTGCTTTGGTCATTAGTCCCGTTAGTGTAGTGCAGTTTTTCTCCGGAGATGGCGGTGATCTTCCCCCGCTGGATGGCGAGATCGGCGCCGACCAACCGTCGCTAGTGGGGTTTCCCCCTAACCAGGACTCTCCCACCAGCGGGGCACCGCCCAGCCGGGACAAGCTCTAAGCTCCGGACCGGTCTCCCGGGATATGTGGTAGTGTAGTGTATGTTAGTGTAAGTGTATGAAAGGAGTGAGTATAGGTCACGAAGAGGAAGGAAAGATCGCGCGCGGTCCATGACCCGTTTGCTAGGGTACTACACCGGCATTCGCCTGGAGTTGATCGGAGAAACCACGGAAAACTACCGATCAGAGCAGCCGGCCGCTAGAATTCTCCTCGAGACAGCGACTGAATTCGACCTGCTGAAAGGCTAGTGTCGAACATCCTGCCGCTAGTCAGGACTCGAACCTAGGACCTCCCGATCAGAGGTGCTGCAGTGACATCAGTTGATGAACTGAGCTACCGCTCCCGGTAATCACGTGTTGTTTAGCTTCATTACGACAACTTCTTACAACCTGTGCTCACTCTTCAGACTCTTTGCTCACTCTTTAAAGCCATAGACATTCTCAACACTCTGCAGAGTGTTGTGAATTTCTATGGCTTTAAAGAGTTGGACCATTCACACTACAGTCCAGATTCGGCACTCTGTGAAGTCTGCCACTTATCAAAACTGAAGAAAACCTTCAGGGAAGAAGAGTTGCAGACAGAAGTGATGTGAAAGAAGCAGTTTTTGGACATTTTGCGGACAAAAATTCAGAGTATTTTTTTAGGTCTAGAAATGTTAATACATATACATGTGAAAAGTGTGTTGGAGAAAATGATGATTAAGTTAAATGTTATTTGTATTGTATTAAAAACAGAAGTTAGCTAGGTCAGAACCTACTTCAGTGAAAAAGAAGTGTCGCCCGATTAGAAAAGGCGTTTCCCGCGGGGAGGGGGCGCGGCCCACTGTGCGACCCCTGGCCGCGCTCCGCGCGCGGAATGCGCATGCGCCTGGGCCTCCGCCGACCGGCGGGGCCCGGGTCGCGCGTCCGGCCACGCCCGAGATCACCTCCGCCCCCTCCCTCCCTCCCCCACACGAGCAGCCCTTGCACTTCGGCTCAATTTCCTCATCTCTCCCTTTTTTGTTAGGGAGGATTTTGTGCATAATTCTGAAGTTTCTTCTCGAGCAAACGGCACACCTGAATCTGCGATACAATTTGGTGACGGAGAGAGAGAGAGAGAGAGAGAGAGAGAGAGAAGAGAGGAAAAAAAAGAGAAAGAAGAGAAAGAGAGAAAGGAGGAGGAAAAGAGAGAAAGAGGGGGAAAAGAGAAAAAGAGGAAAAGAGAGAAAGAAGAAGAAAGAGAGAAAGAGAGAGAAGAGAGAAAAAGGGAGAAAGAGAGAAGAGAGAAGAAAAGAGAGAGAAAGAGAGAGAAGAAAAGAGAGAGAAAGGGAGAGAAAAGAGATAAAAAGAGAAAGAGAGAGAAAGAGTGAGAGAAGAAGAGAGAAAGAGAGAGGAAAGAGAGAGAAAGGGAGAGAAAAGAAGAGAAAAGAAAGAGAAAAAGAGAGAGGAGAAAGAGAGAGAGAAAAGAGAGAGAGAGAGAGACACACACACACACACACGTGCCACAAGATCATGGAAAATCAGCCACTCACTCACCACGGGGAGTGGGTAGCCGAGCAGGATAGTGAAGGGAAAATCGGGAGAAAACTGTGGCTCTTTGTTAAGGATTTGTTCAGGCAGTCGCTAGGAATTGATCTGACGTAACCACGTAAACGACTTACCAGAGCAGTCGACTGTTTAGTTGGTGTCGAAAAATCTGTCACCGGCCTGACTCGAGCGTAGGACGTCTGGCGTGCAATTCTTTGATTGCGGACTCCCAATTGCATGTACTAAAACTCTTTTTCTCTTTTCTTGCATTCTTTTTCACATCCTTTTCTCTTCCCTTCTTTTGTTGTCTTCATCTTGCAGGCCGTTTTCCCTTACGAGATGTTCCTGCGAATTATGACAAAACTATTATGTAGCTTAACCGCTAATAATGAAACGATAAATGCTGTTCAAAACAACAATTATGTTATTTGGAAGCGAACAAAAGTATTGGCAATTTCACCTCAAAGTGGGAGATTAAGTTTATGTATAAAAGTATATAGTATTTACAGATGAAATCAGTTAATAATTTCACATTTTGTTCTTTCGCAAAATAGGATATAAAATTGAAATGGAATTTATGAGACTTTAATTAAAATTATAGTACAGCAGAGTACAAATTCATGATTTTATTCTGCACGTTATGATGAACTGAAGAGTATCATTCACGTATTATTTTGCTTGATTTAAACGATAGTGCCTTTCTACTACAGTTCAAAACAGTGTACAATCAAATGAAGTTGCTCAATACTATGGCAATTACTAATGTAAGCCGGGAGGATCTTAGTGTTCATTAAATCAATTATTTCGCTAGTTTTTTGGAGGTATTGACTTTTGGTATCTTTATTATCAATATTATTATTATTATTATTATTATTATTTATTTATTTTCATGAGACACATTTAATTAGAATGACTTGAGATTGACATGTGGATCCAAAAGCCTTATCAACAAATCACCTTGTGTGAGTGAGAGCTTTAAGAGTTTATTTTTGCACAAAAAACTTCAATACTCCGACATAAAGAACGATTTCTTAGGAAGTTATATTAAGCACTCTCTCTTAAATGCGCTAAGAAATTAAGTAATTAATTACTTACACTTCTATTTATTTTTTAATTCATTTTTTTAATTTATTTTTTATTTATTTTTTATTTTATTTATCATCACTGGTGTGGGATATTGAACAGTTTCTTGAGGAAGTCTCCAGAGCGTTGTGTCAAAACAAAGACTACCGTAAGGTCAACGACCACAAGCAGCCACTAAACGCAGCTAAGAGACGCCAGCTCGTTCTTGAGGAAGATTGCTGCCCCCTAACCTCGAAAACAAGTAAATCGCGGGTGCCTGCACCGGCGAGTGGGCCAGGCGACCGGTTCCGCCGATGGCGCCACTCGAGGTGAGCGCAGAGGGTGAGAGATGAGGGCAGGGAGGATTTGGAGGTCGGCCAAAAGCGGTCCAACAGACGGGGCCGATACGATCAAGCTCCACGCAACCCAGTGGCGAGTGTCGAGGAGGCAGCAGAGTTTCCGAAAGAAGTGTGAAATGTGCAGTTAATGGCCACGTTTCGCAGACCGGTTTGCCGGGAGTTCAGAGATCGCGCCTGTAGCCTTGGGCTCTACACACCGACGCTAATTACTGCGCTGTCTGGAAACTTGCTGCAAATGTTGATTGAATATTTTTCGCACCATGGGAGATCTATAAGAATACGTCGAACACCTGCGTCAATAAAAAAGTGGTCTCGGAAAGTAATTAAGCTATCCCTACGCACGCTTCAGCAGCAGAAATCGCGGTATGCAAGTCTAAAGTATATTCCACAAGATTCAGAAATTGAAACACATTTTCAATGTCTCTTCTTTCTTTTAACTCAATTTTAAAAATCATTTTCAGAATTCATAAATAAAGTTATAATAATACGAGAAAAATAATACTTATTATTTAAAGGCAAATAAAACCTGGAATGTATTATATGAAATGCAATAACAATAACATCTATACTTTGCAAAATATACAAGAATTTCGAGCTGCGGATATTTACTCATAAATCTAAAGTAATGGCTTTTGTGGGCAAGTATCATTTGAGGTGGAAAACAGTTGTAGAAAGCCATACTAGAACAAGTGACAGAATTTAACTACCTCAGTCATAACATTTCCTATTGCAATAATAATGACATCCAGAAAAAACTGAATAAATTTCAGGTAATGTGTGGAACAATTCAAAGAAATAATAAAAACAAAGTAAGAAAGGATACATAAATGAAATTTTACAAGGTGATGGCGGTTCCTGTACTTGAATATGGTTGCGAAAATTGGAGCATGAATCGCTCAGAGAGAAGGAAAATTGAGGCTGCTGAAATGCGATTTCTAAGATCTGTTGCAGAATATACTCTTCTAGACCACAGAAGACATCAGAAACGAACTAAAAATATTCAACCTCAATATGAGAATCCAAGTGCGAAAAGAAAAATGGTTCCATCATATCCAACGGATGATTTGAGACACTACCAAATAACTACGCACTCGAAGGAAATCGAGATCCAGGTAGACCTAGAAGAAGAAGAAGAAGAAGAAGAAGAAGAAGAAGAGACGATCTTCTTGGCGACGGAACAGGCCATTCGGTCTAGTCCTTGATGACGATGCCGATGATGACGATGATGGAATACGAATAGACTCTACAGAAATTTTCAATTTCTTTCTATGCTTTTAACCGGTAAACATTTTTCCATTGTTTCTTTAGAAGCAATCATCAAGTACAAAAACACCCAGATGAATTTTTCATTCAATGGCCTAAATGGCGATCGTTTTATTCCATCAATTCTTTTACAGGGGAATCCTATCAAGGTCTCGTATAGGTGATTATTCTCACAATACCAAGGTGACTACTATATTAGCAACTACTCTACACTTCATTCTCTGTTCTTAAATTACTTCCATCTCGCCTAAAACGAGCTACTCACGTCGTTTCCGAGAAGCATCACGCGTGCGTTCAGAAAGTGACGACAGGAAACTTCCTTTCAGATTCGGCTAAGTGGCTTTCGTTTCAGCCACGGTGGCGCCTCGGTTCCGTTACTCAAGTGCACATGACGCAGCCAAACCGATTTTCTTTTATTTTGCGTTCTGCTACTTGGGTTTACGCGTGCCTGTTGCGTTACGAACAGATTATGCACTCGGCTCCCAGGCGGATTCCTTAGCGGGAGTCTTCGTCCTAAGCAAGAGCGCGTTGGTTTTAATATTCAATGAGGAGCTTGTGCTTCCTGTTCTCCCGTCAAAGAATGTTTGGTAGAATTCCTGGAATGTTTTTTTTTGACGGGATTCGATGATGTACCGTAAGAGGCTTAATTTAACTTTCAAATGGATATGCTTACAGAAGGGGCGGTGGTGTACAGTACTGAAGACGGATGTCGATTTTGTTGTAAAAATTCTCTAGCTCCGTAAAATTCTCATTGTACAACTTCCATTACGCCCATTTGCTTTAAGAGAAGGCTGCAGATTTTGCGTATTTGCAGTTTCCCTCTTAACTGTAATGATATGCATAAGCAAACAAATTCTTTTTTGTTTGTTTGGAGTTAATATACAAAATATCATTGTGCATATTCTAGCAGGCAAGTGAGGATTGAGCATATTTTTACTTTAAGTGCCTATTTTCGTACATTTAAACAAGTTTGATTTTTTTTGTGTAAAGTGTAAGCCGTGATATCGCTTTAGAGAGCATATTTTATGTTTGAATTGCATGATGTACTATTTCATCAGGCTGTTGCGCATCTGTTTTCCACGTAAAGAATCTGAGCCTAGGTCTGTGGTACGACCTGATCCCCTCTGCATATGTGCCCGCTACATATTATCGGTTCACAAGAAAAGTGACATGTATAAAAAAAGCAATTTTGCAACAGGGAACGGTTTTCATCTTATATGATGAGTAAGACAGTGATTTTACTCTATAACTCGATTGTTGGTAAACTATTTTAAAATGTGCATAGTAAAAGTAGACGATATTGTAAATATATTTTTCCAGGACTAAAAATGACTTTTTTGATAATGCACTTTTCTTGGGCACCGACCATATGTAGGGGGAATGTAGTCAAGCGACCGAAGATATATGTTCATAGCATCCTAAAAGAAGTGTTTGTCAACACCTCTTAGTTTTTACTTCTCATACATAACAATCAATATTATTCACCGCAATTAACTTCCGAGATTTAATACTAAATTGTATATTGTTAAGGAGAGTAATCCAGTAAAGTTTTATAACTATAATAAATACTTTTTTATGTTTTTACTCTTGCATGAAAATTTCGTAACATATGCACAATATTTCTCTCTAAAAAGTATTCATTTTTGCACTCCATGGAGCCAGAAGAAGAATAAAAATCTCAGAAATCTACACTTTAAAAATCCAGAATAATGTGTAAATTGATTACAGTTATAAGTGTAGATTAAAAATTCTAGTTTGGGACGTAAATAAATAAAAAAAAATACTGGTCAGAATCCCGTTTAATAACTTCTTGTAGTATGAAAGAGATCGAAATTCGATTCGATCGAAACCAAAACTTAAAACCGGATGCTCGGGATCTCTCAAATCGGAGTCAGTCGTCCAGAGTCACGAATCTTCTTCTCTCGGACAGAAAAGCACACAACACTTTTTTATCTTGTGCGAAGATCTGCTCAAGTGAATATTTCCGTGTGTTTTGAAGCATGAAGTTGCTCCGTCGCCTCCTACAAAATTGGTCCAAAGCTGTCACGATCCGGTAGAACTGGTGCAGAGTAGTTCCACAGTCCCTCTGGGCGTCAGTTATGAAGACGTCCTCTGTAGATATGGAAGCGGGAGAAAAATACATGTGGAGTAAAGGTAAAACGGATGTAGAAATGAAAGAATGTATACGATTGGGTATTGGGAATAAAATACTTCAAGAGAGTAGGAGTTCAAAAAATGTAAACAAATAGTCTATATAAAAAGAAGTTAAGTGATGCAACCGGATATAGTTGAATAATGTTAATAATTATGAAAAAATAATACAACCCTCAATAATGTGCACATAGAACCTCAGCGAATATGAGAACTATGGAAGGCATCAGAAATATCAAAAGAGAAAAACATCTGGCAGGATCCGTTCGAATATTCTGTTCGGATTTGTTGGAAACCTATTCAAGTATTTTGAATCTTTTTGTTTCCCGAAGTTACAACAGATGTACACTCCACAAAATGCTCTCTTTACACTCCTGTCAATATTTTAACGGTTACTTTTAATCACCAAAACACAAGGGCTTATAAAAGCTGTTTTCTGACGGCGGGATTGGATGTTAGTTTTAACCTCACTCCACAAGAAAGAGCTGGGATACTCGTCTCTGGCTTAAAGCAATCATCTCCTGCTATTTCTCTAAGTTATTAGGTACTACAATTGTAATCTTTAGTTTCCTTAAATCCATTTGCTGGAGGAGACTTCAGGAGAAGGGGTAACAGTTAATAAGCAGTAGTTCATTTACAGGATTTAGGGACAATTACGTCTTGAAAGAAGAGCCACACACCAAAAATGTACTATAAGATCCAAAAGAAACAATTTTGATTATTGCGGTTTAAGAAACATAAATTTCTGCATTTTATTGCGGCCCAGGAGGTCGAAAACAGAATTTGATGGCTCTAGTTTCCCCTCGTTTCTAAGTAAGCAATGGTCACATGTATTACAACATCTTTTGATGTCTTCATTAGTCATTGCCATCTTTTCAACAAAATTCCAAATTTTCATTTAAATGATTTGAAAGCATTTCTAGGGAGTAATTTCCTGATAAACTGCAGGTTTTGTGTGGATGGCTTCCAAAACTCTCAGCTTTTATTAGCTTATTATATAGAAGAGATTATTAGAAAAATGGGACTAAGAGAAAAAAATTGGAGAAGAAGAAAGAGATTTGAGAGTAAGAAAGTGGCAAAAGTGGAAAAGCCCGTTGCCGTTTAGTACATGAAAAGGAGTGGTAGTACGGAGAGCAATACGTCAAAAAATATTGAACTAATGTATTCGTAAACACTGCCAATAACAAAGAAACGAATTGAATGTATTTGGCAGCAATTATTCCCACCCTGATGCTTAAAAATGAAAACCACTGCAAGTATTCAATTTTATTAGAAAATGAAACGTATCTATCTGAAAAGCATATTGCAGAATTCTTTGGAATCGACTGAGTTACAAGGAAAGGTTGACAAAGATCAACAAAAACACGAGGAAAATCAGCGTAGAATCATGCGCATCGCTGAACGTGTTGCAATGAATGCTAGAAGAAAAAGATTTTGAGAAAGATCGGTGGCGGAGGCTGCGGGACCAGAAGTTGGATGAGAGAGGGGGGGAGTGAGAATTTACTGATTCAGTTTCCGACTACTTCTTCTTCTTCTTCTTCTTCTTCTTCTTCTTCATCATCATCATCATCATCATCTTCTTCTTCTTCTTCTTCTTCTTCTTCTTCTTCTTCTTCTTCTTCACTGCAGCGCCTCTGACCGGGAGGTCCTAGGTTACACCCCCACGGCGGCAGGATTTTCGACACTAGCTTCTCAGTTAGGTCGAATTCAGTCGCTGTCTGGAGGAGAATTCTAGTAGCCGGCTGCTCTGATCGGTAGTTTTCCGTGGTTTCTCCGATCAACACCAGGCGAATGCCGGAGCAGTACCCTACCAAACGGGCGATCTAACCTTCCTCTTCCTTGTCCTATCCTATCCTCTTACACACACACACACTAACATGCACTACACTACCACTAATTCCGGGAGACCGGTCGGGAGCTTAGAGCTTGTCCGGCTGGGGCGGTGCCCCCCTGGTGGGAGAGTCCTGTTTAGGGGGAAGCCCCACTACCCGACGGTAGGTCGGCGCCGGATCTCGCCATCCAGCGGGGGAAGATCACCGCCATCTCGCGAGAGAACATGCACTACACGAACGAGACTAATGGCCGAAGCAGTTGACGCGCCCGTAAACACGAAAAATCAATCAATCAAGAGTGTGCGTGTAAGCTGAGAGGAGACAATGATGAAGATCGAGCGCGGTCCTTGGTCTCGTTGTTAGGGTATTGATCTGGCTTTCGCTTGATACTTATCGGAGAAATAACAAAACACTACCGACCAGAGCTGCTAGCCGCTAGGATACTACCTTAGACAGCTGTGTCATGCAACCTAGCTCTGTAGCTAGTGGTGACCCCCCCCCCAGTCGGCACTCGCGCTCTAGGACCTCAACGATGTTGCCATTGAGTTATCGCAGTCGTCGAACAGATCCAGAAAGTGAGAAGCGGGCTGCAACGCAAGGAAGATCAGTAACACTGCGCCAGTGGCGTAGCTAGGAGGGGGGCAGGGGGGTGACACACATTATAAACTTTTATAGTTCAAATTACATAATTATTTTAATGATTTATTTAAAAATTATATATATATATATATATATATATATATATATATATATATAGTTGTAACTTTCCTTTAAAATCGTCCCAGTTTCTGTAGCTGTGTGACGAAGAAAAGCTCAAGCAGACGGATCTTATTAGTTACGGTGAAGTTACGTCATGTTCGCCTCATGTCACTCTTACCCAAAGGCCGTCGGGTGTTTTGACGCCGCTCGATCATTAGAATCCTTATAACGCCCTTGGTGCGTAAATAACTATTTTCAGCGCGGTTCTCCCTGAAGGATTCTCTCTCGTCTTGTCATTGTAGCAAGCAAAGACGAGAGGCGAGTAGGCGGTTAGTGTCTGCGAGGCTGTGTGAGGAGGAGGAGATGGGGAGGTGGGCAGGAGATGGGAGGGAGAGGGAGGGGGGAAGGGGAGGGGAAAGGGAGGGGAGGGATAGGGAGGGGAGGGGAATGAGGACGGGGGAGAGAGGGCAGGGGAGGGAAGGGAGGGGGGGAGGGAGGAGGGTCGCCAGCCACCTGCGTGACCTGCACTGCCCTGTGTGCGCGTGATCGCGAAACCTGCAGACCGTAAGCGCTACACGCTCAACGTGGAGCTCGCAACTGGCCGCGACTTCACCGTCAGATGCGTCTTCCGTCGATTTTTCTTTTTATTATTCTATAAATTTTCTCCTTCGTCATCACCATCGATTGGTTTCCTCATTTTTCTTTAATTCTTAATAAATTCTTTTCGTCACATCAATTGCGTCTTCCTTTTTTTTATTCTTCAAAAATTCTTCTTCTTCCTTTTTTTTTTTTTAATTCTTTTCCCCTAAGCTGCTTCTCATGTTCTTTCGCTGTTGCAGTGAATTCTACTTCAGCTACTACTGCTGCTTCTAATAATACTTCCCCTCTCTGCAATTCGATACACCAATATTGACACGTTTATTCCAAATATTGAACATTCGCCTTCGCGTTAGTAAAGAACCTTCCAGTCAACAGCAATATGTTAGTTAAAATATTTTTCAGGCTTTTTGTTTATGTAAATCAAATTGAATTGACTGTAATGGAAACATATTCAGTTTTTTTATAAACTCATATGCTTATGTAGATTCTATAAAATCCAGTGAAATTGTTTTTACGATTTTTGTCTGTTACAGGTAATCTCACTAAAGGGTGAAACGATTACAATGTTTGAAATTTTTTTTTCGATAATAACTACGGTGTTTTTTCAAATTATTTTTTCTATATTAAAGATGATTTGTTTTTTAAATTTTTTTAGGTGAAACGATTACAATGCTCTTTTAGTTCTTAACGACCATACATTAATATTTGAAAACAGGTTAACGGGGCTTGGTCAGAAAATTTACACTAGTTGTTTGCCAACGTTTCGAAACTTTTATTTCCATCCTCAGGGCTAATATAAAGAAAATGAAAACAACACATGAATAATGTTACCAAAAACAGACGTATGAGAAGCAATTTCTTTAGCTAATTCTTCTCATACGTTGGCAAACAACTAGTGTAAATTTTTCTGACCAAGCCCCTGTCAACCTGTTTTCAAATAGAAATTTTGTGTGCGTGACTTTCAAAATATAAAGTTTAACCAGTATTAACTTTCGTAAACATTATCCCCATCCCCCTTTCCTACCCTTTGGAAGGTTTCAGGTCGTTAGATTCACGGACAAAAAATTCTATTACTCGTTAGATCTAATGAACAGGACGTCTATTGCTCTAACCTCTTACAACAATATTTTAGTGCGCACTCCTTCTGGTTTTCGCAAATATCCCTAAAACATAATAGAACGTTTCTGAAAGTCCATAAAAGTTTATTAAATGTATTTTGATTCATTCCAATAGCAGAATTTGGTTCGGAATTACTGAAGGTCAAAAAGATTACCGATCTTTTGCCGGTAGTATGCTACAATTCATCTGTATACAGCTGCCCTTAGCAATTTTTGGGGGGTAATTTACATGAAGTCCCTGGAACACTTTCAAAATTTAAAAAAACTCCTCATTTTTTATTAAATTTTGTTACTGGATAATGTGAAGGACGTTTAAGAGAATGGTGTAAATCTCATGTTCTTTGAAACCCCTAATTTTTAGAAAATTGCAAAAGTTCAACATTTTTCGCAGTCTTCCTACTACAAAATATTAAAGATAGATATTTTCCCTTAAGGAAATCTGTTTCTTGAAGACATACTTTAAAATAAGGTCATGTCCAATTTTTCGAAAATCTGAGTACTTTTCGCGTAATTTTGCGTAAAAGTACGCGAGAGAAAGTACGTGTTGATTTAGCGCCATTACGTATGATTAATAAATACTCGGCAAATATGGGTACTTATCTAGTATTATATATTTATAGGACCCTTATACTCGTAGATCCATCAGTATAGGAGTGTTTGACCAGTTTCCGCACCTGCGCATATGGCCTTTAGCAAGGCAAAGTACATGATGAGTATGTTGTTCCTACTACTATAGAAAATCGATAATCCGGTTTAATTGAATACGGACCGTATGCATGTGTGGCGCGAGACAAACCACCATGCCTACGGCAGGACTTGAACCCGTGACCCTTCGGTTGATTGATTGATTGATTTTTTCGTGTTTCCGGGCGCGTCAACTGCTTCGGTCATTAGTCCCGTAAGTGTGTAGTGCATGTTTTTTCTCGGGAGATGGCGGTGATCTTCCCCGCTTGATGGCGAGATCCGGCGCCGACCTACCGTCGGCTAGTGGGGTTTCCCCTTAACCAGGACTCTCCACCAGCGGGGCACCGCCAGCCGGGACAAGCTCTAAGTTCCCAACCGGTTTCCCGGAATATGTGATAGTGTGGTGCATGTTAGTGTAAGTATGTGTGTAAGGGGAGAGTAGAGGACAAGGAAGAGGAAGGAAAGATCGCGCGCGGTCCGTGGCCCGTTTGATAGGGCATTCTCCTGGTTGCTCCGGCATTCGCCTGGTGTTGATCGGAGAAACCACGGAAAACTACCGATCAGAGCAGCCGGCCGCTAGAATTCTCCTCCAGACAGCGACTGAATTCGACCTAGCTGGAAAGCTAGTGTCGAAAATCCTGCCGCCGTGGGGAGTGTAACTTAGGACCTCCCGGTCAGAGGCGCTACAGTGGCATCAGTTAATGCACTGAGCTACCGCTCCCGGGTGACCCTTCGGACCGAAGCTCTGAGTCAGCGCACGATAGCCTCCTCGGCCATGCAGGTCCACTGACGTTAATTAACATAATACACTATTATAACATAACATGAACTTCCAGGTCCGCTAGCCACTCCTAATCGCGTCGTGGCACGCACGTGTGGCGCGTGCGGTTTCGGAGGCTGCGCGGAACAGTTCCTGCTTCCGCCTCCGCGCCTCACGTCTCACTCCGACGCTTTGGACTCGGCTCATTTTAATTCCCTTGCCGGGGATTTTTCCAGCCTCACGGGATGCCGATGGCGGCTATCCGTGCCGGCTACCCACTATGTCCCTCATGCGAACACATATTAACCTTTACACGGGAGTCCGAAGCCTTCGGGATTTATAATCTGCCTAGTGCAGTGTCATTCAGCAAGTTGCTGCAACTTCTACTAAGCTACTACTGCTAGTAAAATAATGATAATAATAATATTTACACTAGACACACACGCGAGCTTCTCGGCCTGTGCTCAGTAGACTGTCAGGGCCTTTCGCGACAAGACACATACGTGAAAGACTAGGGACAAACAACCAGGCCCAGGGTGAGACTTGAACCCGAGCCCTTCGGTCAGACGCTGAGTCGGCACACGGTTTAGCCACCTCGGCCATCAAGGTCGACGGCTTCGGTGATTTTAATTCTAATTGTGGAACGTATAACTAAATTTTAAGTTGATTGCCACAGTCGATGAATCTAACGCGGCAATTATTATTGAGAAAACAGTAATAGTATTGCGCTTGTCCACGTATGTGGCGGTTCGGGCAGGGGATTCAGTGGTTCATTGAAATTCTGTAAAATTCCGTGAGGACAGCGCATTTATATCGTGAGCTACTATTACACCCTTTGTTTATTTGCGAGGATAAATTCCCGGAGATGGCACCTAGTCATTTATGTCTTTAACCTCACCCCCGCGGCTATACGCACGCTTTGGGCTACTGGTATCGGGATCCTGCCGGAAGGTAGTTATCTCATTCGAAAACCTCCTCATACAATGTCTGGGACGGGCTGGCAATCCAGCTTAGGGCAACTGGCTTTCCAGGCCAGTGACAGAATCGAATCAATGCGCCACTCACAATGGGCCGGGACAAGTCCCTCCTCTATACCCATTGGCCCACTGACGAAGCCAAGTCCCAAGGGGGTTCACTGCCTCCACCTTGAAGCTATAGACATGAGTGTAGACGGAATCTAGGCAACCCTGACAGTTGGGTTCACGTTCCCCGTTTGAACTTATAAATGTAGGTGTACCGCCGCCAGCTGTACACAGGATGCCGGCTGGACCCCAAAGGTCGGTGGCATGCCATCGACTCACTGCCTCCATCTTCAAGCTAACGACGTGGGTAATTCTTACATAAGGGATAGTAAACCTGCAGAACTTAAGAGCAAGGGACACTACTGTGCCACTTACATTATATCATTTCATATAGATTGATTGATTTTTTCGTGTTTCCGGGCGCGTCAACTGCTTCGGTCATTAGTCCCGTTAGTGTAGTGCATGTTTTTTCGCGGGAGATGGCGGTGATCTTCCCCACCGGATGACGAGATCCGGCGCCGACCTACCGTCGGCTTGTGGGTTTCCCGAAATAAGACTCTCCCACCAACGGGCACCGCCCCAGTCAGGGGCAAGCTCTAAGCTCATGACCTGTCTCCCAGAATATGTGGTAGAGTAGTGCATGTTAATGTAGAGTGTGTCTAGAGAGAGGATAGGACAAGGAAGAGGAAGGAAAGGCCCGTTTGTTAGGGTACTGCTCCGGCATTCGCCTGGTGTTGATCGGAGAAACCACACAAAACTACCGATCAGAGCAGCCGACCGCTAGAATTCTCCTCCAGACAGCGACTGAATTCGACCTAGCTGAAAAGCTAGTGTCGAAAATCCTGCCTCCGTGGGGAGTGGGAACCTAGGACCTCCCGGTCAGAGGCGCTGCAGTGACATCAGTTGATGCATTGAGCTTCCTCTACCGGTCCACGCCATATACTTCTGTTTGATATTCTAAGTGTCAAGTGTTAGTTCCATTACATTCCGAACACAAAGTCAGCTTACTTGCACCGATTAGTGGACCGAAAGCGCTCTAAGCGAACGTAGATATACGTTTACACACAAACACATTGAAACAGGCACAAGAACATAAGATTGATTGATTAATTTTTTCGTGTTTCCGGGCGCGTCAACTGCTTCGGCCATTAGTCCCGTTAGTGTAGTGCATGTTTTTTCTCGGGAGATGGCGGTGATTTTCCCCTCGCTGGATGGCGAGATCCGGCACCGACCTACCGTCAGCTAGTGGGCTTTCCCCCTAAAAACATAAGAAGGTTACCCGATTACTAAATGCATTTTTGATTTCCAGCCATTCCAGCCTTCTGTCGATTGGCCAGTAGCACTTCTCGTTTGCTCACGCAGCCCCACTTGTTTGCGCAAAAGATCGTCGAGTTCTCTACTGGCCCCCACGCCGATGGTCGCTCGTCGACTTGGCCGGCCGAGCAGAAGTGCACGCTCTCCACTCGGAGGCGAGCACACAGTGGCGGGGGGGGGGAGGGGGGCGTCACGCACCACCGCCCACGCGGACATTCCGGGGGGTCTTCGCCCCGCGGGCGATCGCGGCCCCCCCCCCCCCCGTCCGGCACGTGGCCACGGCCGCACCGCCGGCCCCCGGGCAGTTGGCGGCGATGTGTGTTCGTAGCGGTTCATCTGCCGACTCCTCGCGACGAAAAAACTGGTTTCTTTCGTTGGCGCTGGCTCTAATGAGACGAATCACGTACCGCCGTCTGTGGTTCCTGTTCCTAGGAAGGGCGGACGATTATTTTCGGGGAGAATAACTGTTTTGTCCAAACGTTGGACTTTAAGAAAACTATATAGTTTAGTTTACAAGCTTTTTTATTCCTTCTTATGTTTCAATTTCATAACTGTCATCAGCCTTCTTTTCAGTTTTAGGAGTTGGAGACAGGACAAAAGAATTCACTGTTAGAGTCTTTTTCTGCCGATTATCAGCATTACCTAAAAGCTGTCCTAGCGCGTTTATTTTCCCCACCGGTTCGACAACGTCATCTTGCATCTTTGACATCTGGCATTTTGCAAGGGATATTCGTCTTTCTACTTTTTCTTCAACTATTTTTTTCTACTATCATCTTACCGTCACAGGTGGCTCAGAGTTTCAGTTGATGTCTTCGCAGTGCCTCGATCCGGGAGGTCCTAGGATTCCGAGTGCTGACGGCAGGTTTTTGACACTAGCTTGTTGAGCTAGGTCGAATTCAGTCGCTGTCTGAGGAGAATTCTACGGCCGGCTCTCTGATCGGTAGTTTTCCGTGGATACTCCGATCAAACCAGGTGAATGCCGGACAGACCCTACAAATGCGCTAAGGACCGCGCGCGATTTTTTCTTCCTCTTCCTTCCCCTATCCTCACCTCTCACTTTTACACATACTTACAAACGCTACACTACCATACTTGTCGGGAGCTTAGAGCTTGACCCGGCAGGGGCGGTGCACCGCTGGGAGATACTTAGTTGGGGAAATCCCGCTAGACACCGAGTACGTGGGTGCCAGATCTCGCCCTCTAGCGGGGAAAGATCATCGCCTCATATCGCGATAAAAACATGCACTATACTTACTGGACTAAATACCTTATCTATTCACGAGTCCGGAAAAACTAATCATTCAATCAATCTTGTATCATATTGCAGACGCATTGAGTCATCTCCAAAGAACAGAAGAATTATTTTGTAACAAACTAATTATATCCTCATCGTGATCTTGAGATTTCCGAGAATGGACTTCCCCGTTCTTTTTCCTATCCATAAAATTATCTGCTCCCTTTTCTGCTTACATCTGGATGGCATCAATTTTCTAATGTCATCTGCCTGATCATGTTTCTGAAGTATATTTATACAATTTGATCTTCACTCGTAGAAATTGATATCGCAACTTTCAGAAACAATCCAATTTTCAGGGAGAATTAACAATCTCTTCACAATATGAGAATGTTTACCCACAAACAGTATCGAGAATAAATGACAGAATGCACAATCAGGGTCTGTCTGAATTTACGATCGTCTGAAGCAACTTTCACTCTTAAAACATTTACAAATCGATTGTTCACACATTTCCAGCTAATTTTTTAAAAATTATTCATTCTTGTTCGCCGTACAGTCTTCAAGGAATTTAATTTTATATGGAAATCATGACTTCTTTGGAAATGTCATTCCTGTTATTTGTGGGTTAAAATTATGCTATAAAAGCTATGTGCCATTAACGTTATGTGTGGATTGCAACTTTCATTTTTTAAAGTTAATTTAGTTTCGATTGGAAAGCGGAAAGTTAAAGATCATGTCGAGGAGTGCAAAATGTTATGATTTAACGGGTTTGAATTATCTCAGGAAATCTTCGTTTATACGTGGACAGGCTGCATTTTTCCATGATAAATAAGATGGTACTTGGCGATGTATGTAGGTTGTACAAACGACTTACTAATTTGGCTATAGTTTCTTTTAGTTTTGGAATTTTTAATTTCCCTACGAATTTGTTCGTGGTAATCAACCAGGGTGCATTTAGATAATTCTTAGAAATTTAATTTGAATTACTTTAATTTATTTACAGTGCTTGGATCTGCACCTTCCCAAATTAGACATCCGTAAGTTAAGTTGGGAAGAATAATTCACTTTTAATAATAGTGGTCAGTATTTAATTTTCATTGAAGAGCTCTCATTAAATATTGGATATTTTTACTCTAGTTTTGTTTCCTATTTCATTGATATGTAATTTTCATTTTATCCTCCTATCAATTTCAACGTATGGCCCATGATATATTTGTGCCTAAGTATTGTTAGATCAGTTGGATTTTATGGCCTACATAAGACAAAAATTTTCACCTCACATGTTTCACGGAAATCACTTCAGATAATTGAGTGAATTCATTCGTGAAATTTACTCTCCAGTTTTGTGTCCTATTTATTTAGGGAAGACTATTTGATAGGAATATCATGGTTATAAATATCGTCTCCTATGTTATTTCAATAGTATACACACCTTCTCTGGTTCTCATAGACAATCAATCTTTACAAATGAGGACTCTAAAGAAAGAGAATTTCGCTTAGACGTGATGAATTGCACTTTGTCTTTAAAATATGAAGGACTTGTTTAAAAAAACGCATCTAAATATTAATACGAGATACAACCCGCAACACTCACTGCAAAAAATTTCATATAAAATACATGTATTCGTACGTTATTTCTCAACACATTACCGAATGACATTAAACGATTAAAATGGATATACAAGTTTAAGTGCCAAGTAAAATCTTTTCAGCTGAATAACTGGTTATATACAATCAGGTACTACACAATACATCAAAAAGAAAAGTAAATTAATTTTAACAATCATATTTAATACATTATTTACCATTTCCATCGCCAATTATCTCCACTGTTCAAGATCCCTGCAAGCAAAGCCTCAGATTCTTTCTGGATTTAATCAAATGAATGTTTTGGCACAGTGGTTTAGTTTTAGGTTGACGGAACGGTATTGTGGATTATTTTAACGATTTAATGATGGCATTAGAAAAGCTGTTAATTTCGTAATCAATCTCTTTTATATAATTAATAAATATACGGGTACAAGTCATTAAATTAGAACATTTATTCTAGTTTGTGATTCCACTTATGTTGGCGAGTTGCTCTGATTAGTTGAATATAGCTACAACTATTGGACAACGATTTAAATCAAGTTCATTAGATGTTGATAAGGAAGAAATTTGTTTTCAGTCACAAGAATATCTCAGATATCAGGTCCAACATTTGGATTCGATGGCGAGTCAGTTCACGTTCGAATCGAGTCAGTTCACGTGGTGACATTATTTATTATTGCATTGTTATCTATGGCAGGGAAATCTGATTGGTTTTTTTTCGTGCCAAGCCGTAGAATTGCACCTCCAGGCGGTATTTTTGCTATTAAGATCTCCTATAAAAATAGTTGTTATATTGGTATAAAATGTCTGTTTATTTGCATTTATCGGATACATCCTAATTATTTGAATACTGCAATTACGTTCCAGATTTATTATTCAGTTGTTTTTATTTCCGATCGTTTAACGGTTTGCGGAAAATGGTGTCGGAATTCGTTCTTGTTTGATTTTCTTTGATATAAATATTGCTACTCCGCCTGAGGCTATATGAGAGGCTACTCTTTCGTGACGATAAGAGACGTAACATGGAAAATGAAATCTGCCGCCTTGCTTTAGCTGGTTTCTGTAACTAGCGATTGTAATATTTCGTAGGCGTAAGAATTCTCTAAACAAGTTTTCCTGTCATTTTAAAACAGTGACATTCCAACTTAATATGTTATTTTATCGTATTTTTGCTTACTTCGATATGCGGTAATCATTGAATTAAGTCTCGATGAAGTTACGTTAAATATGAAGCAATTTTCACTCTTAAAACAATAATTTTCAAGGTGAGCTATTTCGAGCGGTAGGGGATTATTGAGTATAAAATTACAGAGAAGAGGTGAATAACTGACAGCGTAGGATTATTGAATAAAACTTTTAATAACACCGCTTGTGTAGTTTACATACACTAATACGAAAATTGTAGGATATAAACGGCAAATATAAGCGCTTCTTAATACCGCCTAGTTTGTGGTTGCTCTTTTCTTGGATGATAATACTTTCGTTGAATACAAAGTATCTTCATTTTGTGAGATTGTTAGGTCAGTTAAATTGCCTATTTCTCACTCTAAATATTATTAAACCGGAAACTGATTACGAGAGCCGGTTTAACGATTGTGGCGAATTACTGAGGAAGCTAATAGTAAACTGCTATTGTTATTGTCAACTAATATACCACTCCAATTTTAACATCATTTTACGTTACATAGTGCATCTGGTTGATGGATTAAAACAGTGTCAGTGTTAGCATTTCTCCAATCCGATCAGAAAGTCCACCTCGATTAAAGACAACCGGAGGTTACACTTCTGAATGGCAAATAAGTCAATGTAGGTAAAGTTCTCTATGTGGAATACGTTTGTAATGTGAAATACCGAAGTATCAGACCTGTATTAAACTGACATCTCGATACAAAATTTGGGAATTACTCTAATGAGGCTCCTAATCAAGAGTAGATAATGTTTTTTGAGTTTAAGCTTTTGAGTGAAGTGATAGAGCATATTTTCTTCAGAGCGTCAAGAAAAATATTAGAGCAGTAAACAAAAGAATTGTTACTCGTGTGCAGTAAATATTAGAATAATTATCTATATAAATGTATTAGTTGTATATCAAAGGAAATATCACAGAATGTATAAAGAATACTGACGCAGATTTTGACCGCGAAACAGCTTGAAAGCAATACGGCCCCATTGTCCTACCGTAACATATTCCGCATTGCTGCTGTATGTAAAATGTACATGGTATTTTGGCAATATACAGTAAGTTGCATTTTATAACATGTTAATTTTGATATTCTATACCATTCTATGGAGGTACATGGTCCAAAAGCTGAACTGATTGGACTCAGTGTCAAAGTGTAAAAACCGGGCTCATGTCATATGTACTGGTATTCCAAAAAAGAATTTCGTCTGCAGAAATTGTCTGGAATATTAAACCCCGTATGTAATTTTGCTAAAAATAAAAAGAATTCACAATTCCAATTTAGGAACAGGGTACACCTAATATGGAATACATGTAGACCTTTTTTAATTACAAAATATTGTGCATTTCTAATAGATTTAAGTAATAACACACGTTTAACATACGGTTTATAAATGTTTAATTTAAGTATTTATCTACACTAGTCATAAAATTTGCGCTTATTCGTCAAGTTGTAGACGAAAATTTAAACAGTATTCCACATTCGGGCACTTTAATATTCATATTGCGCCTATTCTAAGTCTAATTACACTCAGCGAACGAAATAACGATTTAAGTGCGGGCGTGAAAACAAATTTAATTACTAATATTCCCAACTAGAGCTGAAACACTCTTTGAGTGAAACCTCAACTAACCATCGACGCGTCTCCACAAAATGCAGAAAGAAATTTGATTACAATGTTAGTAATGGTAATGAGCATTTTCATTCGAACATAAGATATGAAGGTATTTCTTATATTCTTATAAAAAAGTATTGCACAAATTAATTAACTCTATAGAAATGTGTGAAAGGTAGATATAATTTAATCACTATCATTGATATGAAATAGACTCGTTAGAATGACAGAACTTGATTCTGTTTATACTACCCAGAAAATATTCATGGAAAACCATTTTTTAGGTAGACACTAGTTAAAACCGGGGTAATACACATTTAGGGCACGAACAGAGTGCTAAAAGTTTAAATTTTAGCACTTGTGCTCGTCTTGCCGCAGCAACTACTACTGACCTTCATGTATCATTAAGACATGTATATACTTGAATTAAAAAATACGAATGTCTACTATTGATATTTGCTTTGTTATTGTAGCATTAAAAAATAATTGGGCACCAGAAGAAGCATATATAGCTATAAGCAAAACGTTATGTGTGGAGACAAATGCTTATAAACATTTACGTTATTTAAAGTTCGATTATAATGTTTTTCTGAAACACATTGTTTTTATTGTCTCTAAACCTAAAAGGTTCCTTATTTTTTCAATATTCTAGTTCACCAAAGTTTCATTTTAATTTATTTAGCTCATAGGATTTATTCATGTATTTTTTTAAATTAATTCACGTCTTTACGGTATATTCCACCAATTATCCATTAACCTTAGGAATGCTGTGTCATTTTGATCTTTTTCATCATTCTTTTCTCAGAAATTCACGATGATGAATACTCGGCAGGCGACTACATAGAATTTAACTTTAATGACTTGGAATAAAACTTAATGTTCCATTACGCGAATAAAGTATGACTCTCAAACAAAACACGGGCAGGGAGCTCTTCCTTAATGGAATTTTAATGGTGTCTACCGCACATTGGTCCGATTAACGAAAACGTGGTCGAAAGTCGAAAACGTAAATTCATTTTACGAAAGATAAGAAATGTGAGATTTTAAGGTCTCTATTTCAAATTATATAAACTCGGAAAAACAATGACGAAAATAAAAAATATGGAAGCCAAATAATTACCCCCCTAGCAAAAGTAGATAAAAGAAAACGAAGTACGAAGATACTATATTTCGAATTTTGCTGTACATAATCTAACGTTTACTTGCTTTTAGTTGTTGCCCTCAAGTAACTCCAAGTAAGATCCATTGAAAAATGGTTACCGCAACAGGGAAGAGAACCTCTTGATGACTATTGAATAACAAATCACAGAAAAATAATCCGAAATTGGAAAGGGCATTTAGTCTCGTGTTTGGTGCAAGGTCCTGAGATGCGGCTAAAAACGCTCATATACATTCCGAGAGACAGGCATCTCGCGTACTTTTTCTCGATCCCCGACTCACCACGGCCATTCAGAAACCCACTCGACACGTTGATATTTTTATTTATTTAACGTAAAAAAACAGTTAAAACTGCGTATGAAGTCCTATGGGGAGAAGTTAATTCTGTGCACATTTTCAAAATGCTGTGATCCCTACACTAGGTCATATACTACTTGAATTTTGAATGAAAAAAAAAAGAATTCCAATTAATAATATCCAAAGAATATCAATCCAAAGAATATAAAATTCCAATTCGAGAAGCGCAGCCACGTTCTGGCTTCCAAAACGAAATTTGGTGGGTTCACTCCTCAGTGCATGTTGTCACGTTTGTGGCATGTGAAAGGTCGCGGGCTAAATGTCCCACAAAATTAAAACATCCCACAATTACGTCCTTATCGGACCCCATATTCGCTCTACCATGAAACGACGTTAGTAACTGATAAATATGACAAAACATGATGTTTTGTTGGTTAATGGTAGTAAATATAGGAGTAAAATGAGTTATTAGTATGGAGACCCATGATGTGGCGATGCAGACAATTCCAAACGAGCTATCTCATGTCGGTTGTGAGCAATTGCCAGTTTAGGACAAAAGTAACTGAGTGATCGGTTGACCTCTAATAAAACGATTATTATTTACATCAGTTCCGATTGTCCTACTGCCCTGTTTAGAACTTACCCAACATCCGCGTTTTAACAGTACTGTCACAGTACTTCATGGGGGATGGGTCGCATAGGAACGTGAGATCAACCCTAAACCAGGCCCTAAGGACGTGAAGGGAACAGATCTGGGAAGGAAGGATCTCAGAAGATGTGTTGCCCGTTGATTAGGAAACCGCGCCGGTTTCCGCCTAGGATTGACATTAGACGAACTGTATTCTTCTTCTTCTATTACGTAATGAAAATAGAGTCATGTATAACGCAACACAGATTAATTATCTGATATAAGATAAGGTATGTTAGATTGTGACATAACATTCATTTTCCTAATTTTCCGAGGTCTTGAGTTAATAGTGAATTTTGCGTTTAAGCAATAGTTTTCTAAAAATTTATCCCATTTTTAATGAGGCACATAAGGCGCACGGGATTAGAAATGGAAGCACCTCAAGTGCCTTTTACACGGGGTAATTGAAATTTCAAATAATCATGGAACAGGTGTTAACAAAATAGAATACTTATGGCATTAAAAGGTTGTACATACATTACTATATTTCAATACAGAACTTCGCCTGTTACTGACCTACGTCTAATACAAATGAAAAATGTAAACACCTCAACTTCGCTTGTTCTGTAGCTAGTTCAGTAGCAATTTAACCCGATGCATTCCGTTTATAAGTGATCGCTAAACGACCTGATCGATAGCTAGAAAATGCTCACAAATAGTATGTTCATTCGGCTCACAAAAACAGTTCTTTGTAACGGTTATAAGATACCAAATCTAATCTTCTTTGGACCTTCAACGTCCCTAAACCGGCTTAGGTGCATCGGGGCAGCAACTGATGACACTGCAGCGCAGGGCCGGGAGATCTTAGGGTACAAGAACCGGCGGTGGCAGGATTTTCTACACCAGCAACGTAGCTAGATCGAATTTATCCGCTGTGTGAGAGGAAGTCTTCATCTGTTAAGGAATTAATCTGTTAAGGAATCAATCTGTGGACGATTCAGTCAACTGAGCTTGTAATCGGCAGTTACGACCACTGAAGATAGTCCTAATACGCATCCTCTCCTTCCAGGGTGACTCAGCATTTTGCGGATAATACGCCCCGTATATATGTGTATAGAAACATTACTATGAAAAGGGACTACTTGGCTATTGCCGGCAACATAACTGCAGGTTATATCCATACACTGAATTGGGATCGTTTTCGGAATCACTAATCAATCACTGAACGTCCCTAAACTGAATCTTCCCTTGCACAGATTTTGACCGCGTTTTGAAGTGTCGGGCCCAACGCCCGCCCGCCAGGTGCGTGCTTTACGCCGCTCGGCGGTCCGTGCTCAGCACACTCTCACTGCGGACGGGGGAGGGGAGAGGGTCGTGTGCATGCTGCCGACTTGTGCCCGTCATGCATCGCGGAAACATGAATGCGTGAGGCGCCGATTACATCTGCTCACGGCGCGGGCGCCGCGTCTCGCGCCGCGCGCTGCCCACCGCCGCCGGCCGCTGTGACGCGGCGCGCAGGACGTCGAACCGCGCGCGACCGTTACCCGCGCAGCAAGACGCTCAACGCGCGTATTGTGAGGGCAACAGGAAGCTGCAGGCGCCATCTCGTCCCCGGTTTCCAGGCTGACGTTTCTCGGCTTCCCCGTCGGGTTGTTGCAAACGGGGAAATGTTTTCTTGGAAGCGTCCCGACTGTGGCGAGATTTTCGACACGAGCTTGTCAGCTAGGTCGAGCTCAGTGGGTGTCTGGAGGGGAATTCTGGCGGCTGGATGCTCTGAACGGTAGTTTTCCGAGGTTTCTTTCAAACGGAGAAAATGTTTTCTTGCAAGCGTGATAAACATTAAGTTATCCAATGCCGCTGGCCGGGAGGTCCTAGGTTTGAGTCCCGATAGTGGCAAAATTTTCGACACTAGCTTGTCAGCTAGTTCGAGTTCAGTGGGTGTCTGGAGGGAATTCTAGCGGCCGGTTGCTCTGATCGGTAGTTTTCCGTGATTTCTTCGATCAACACCAGGCGAATGCCGAAGCAATACCCTAACAAACGGGTCAAGGACCGCACACAATCTTTCCATCCTGTTCCTTGCCTATCCTCTCCCCTACCACACACATAACATGCAGTACACTCATCACACTTGCCGGGAGACCGGTCGGGAGCTTAGAGCTTGTCCCGGCTGGGGGCAGGGCCCCTCAGGCGGGAGATGTCTGGTTGAGGAAAACCCCGCAGGCAGATGGTAGGCCGCCGTTGGATCTCGCCATCGAGCGGGAGATCACCACCTCCTCCCGTGAAAAAAACATGCACTTCACTTTCGAGACTAATAACATTTGAAGTTGACTCGCCCGGAATCACTAACAACCAACCAACCATTAATTTCATCAATAATTTGGTGAGGTTGAAAGTTTTGTTCCTCTTCCCTGTTATTTCATTTAAAATTGGGGTTACACATTTTCAAAGCCATAAAACAATATTAAACTTTACCTCCGAACATTCTAGAGTTTGAGTACTTTTTCAATTTTTCGTATCTACACACACTAATCCCATTCATCAAAGTCGTACTGCTCTTACTGAAACGGCACTTTTTGTCGACGAAAGTATTGTCTATTTGTAAAAATATTATCACTTTTTGCCGAGAAGAGCCTTTGTAATACAGGTATACACGATTATTTGAACAGTAGTGTATAGGGACAGAAGTATCACCTACCAAAGCATGTCTACGAAATTATTAATACAACTTATAAAACAATTGTATATCAATAAACAGAATAAGTAGTTATCATAGAGACGATAAATATATATTTACGTACACAATACAGAAACATATTTGCATTCAAGGTTGTAGAACCTAAAAACTTCCGTTACTTCTCAGAAATTTCCTGATATATGTACTGAGAAAAACAGATTTCTGACGACTGATGGTAATATTCTTTTTAATTCTGAGTTTTCGTAGGAGTGCTTAAAGGCCTTCGGAATAGCACCCGTTGCTGAAAGAACGACACGGGCTGTCTTTGTCTCTCAGAGGTCCACTACACACTTCACAACATGGGCCAATTCTTTGAACGTCTGGATGCTTGCCTCTCGTAAAATTGCTAGAAAGAAGATGCTATATCCACAAATCATGTTTTTTTCTTGCTTTTATCCCTGTATAAAGATGCGGCAAGCAGTCAAATATTTCGAACAGATTATATTATTATTATTATTATTATTATTATTATTATTATTATTATTACACGCTCCTTCCCAAATTTCCTTCATCCCAGCCATTCAAAGCACAGAGGAACCAAGAAAATAGCAGATGGAACAAAATAAACTGCCAACTCTGAAAACTGCCAACTCGCGAAAAATGTGAAAGGAACAATACCCGAAACCCTATCGACAAAACATTCCCCGAACAGTCACCTTAGTCACCATCTTCCCGGCTACCTCGCCGCACATCTTCTCAGGATGAACGTCCTGCTTATCCCAGAGCATGGTTAAAGCATGGTTCTGCATGGTTAAAGATCCTCTTCACGGCTGCCCGGCCCTGGACCACACAGATCATTCGATGTCTTCTGCATAACGAAGTAAAATCTCTCAACAACCAAGAGTGGAAGTTCGCTGGAAAATGTTTTTGAGTTTACACAAAGTACACTGAACACTAGCTTGTATACACCAATCATGCAACAAGGAAGAGCTGGAAATAAAGAAATATTGAAAGAAGTGAAAATAGAGTTATTCCTGTTAAAACTAAATTCCAAAAGATAAAGGTATAGATCCAAGACTAAAAGTCTAGAGTCTATTATTCAGTTGTTATTAAGTTTATGGATTCCGCTCGTAAACTTTTATTTTCAGTTAGCACAAATCAGTTCAATGCAGATTTCCCCTGCAATAAAACAAGGAAAACAAAATGAATTTAACGTTGCTTGCATTTCATTGCACTTTAATTTTCCAATCAAACCATTCCTTGAAAATCAACAATGTAATACAAATCATAAAATGGACTCCAATAAACTCAAACGATTTATCACTATCCGTGGCAAAGGAAAAAATCTCCTCCACCGTTGCTTTGCATCCTCTTCGTGGACCAAAGAATCCGCTCGTAAAACTTATTCAGTGAGCACAATAAGTGCAATAAAACAAGGAATATCCCCATAAAATATAGTTTATTTTTTACCGATCTTTCTTTACTGATTTTTATTGCTTATTAATTGCCTTCAATACGGAGATCGATATTCACTACATAACTTACCTAAATCGAGAGGATCGTGGTAACGAGGGAAATACAAAAACAGTTGAATGTTGCTGCATGTTTTCTTACCAATTTTTGCAGAACAATTTCTTTGCGTTTCAATTTCCTACTCCAACCACTGCTTGGAAGAAAACAGTGTATGTGGCGTACATTTCTATAATGTTGTAAGAGCCAAAATACTCAAAATTGACTTGCGCAAAAATGGGATGAAAGAACCCAAATGCATTTTTACATAGTTGATTTTCGCTATACAATTGCTCCCAGTGACGCAATCGGTCTGTACAAGTTGTCGTGGAAGGCATATGGTTGTAAGTGTTCAGTGATATCTGTCGGGTGCATTTGTATGTTGTTGCTTTCTGCGATGCATTATCAAAGTTTATTATATTAGAATATTATGCAACCAGTTTATAAAGTTAAGCTTTATTTTATGAGTACATGTTTTGAACATGAGCAACGTTTGGAGTGATTTTCAAATTTGTACGAATGCAATTAAGTAACATTACAAAAGAGTTACATATGCTATTGTTTGTATAACAGCATTATAAATTTATAAGATAATCAAAGTTAATTATTAGAAACGACTTTCTTGTGGCGCCACGGGTATTTGACAAGTGTTCGAGAAAAAGGTGATCGACTGTTTGGTTTACCACTACCTCCCCACGATTCTCTCGCTTCGATTGGGTGAATGTGTGATGAGGCAGTTATTCGTGCTATAAACGGGAGATACGACATAATCTATGCCACAAGATGTAATTTGATAAACGATTTCTCCTAAAAATATCGTTTATAAAGCTAGAATACAAAAGAATAGATTACCGTATACTCAAATTTCGTGACTGACTAGCGAACCTTGCTACGAGGAAGTATCCTCCCGCGTAGCCTATGAGGTAGTAACCTCAATCTCTCTTGCCTACATCCTTGACTAATAGATTAGTGATTCCGCGTGCGTCAACTTCTAAGGTCATTACTCCCGTACGCATAGTGCTTGTTCTTATCGCGGGAGGTGGCGCTGATCTCCCAACGGTGGATGACGAGATCCGGTGCCAACCTTGTGCGGTCCGTGGCCCGTTTGTTAGGGTACTGCTCCGGCATTCGCCTGGTGTTGATCGGAGAAATCACGGAAAACTACCGATCAGAGCAGCCGCCGCAAGAATTTCTCCTCCAGACAGCGACTGAATTGACGAGCTGAAAGCTTAGTGCCGGGAAATCCGCCGCCGGGGAGGGAACCGAACCTCCCGGTCAGAGGCGCTGCAGTGACATCAGTTGATGCACTGAGCTCCCGCTCCCGGTAGTGGCGTGAATCCACGCCCTGAGCCATCTCAGCGACCGCGATCCGAGCAGCGCAGCGCTTCCTCTGAGAAGCCTCCTGCTGAGAGGCGACTCCCACGCGCGGCGCGCCGTATGAACACAAGCGGCCGCACGGACGGGCGAGCAGCGGCTATTTACACAGCCCCTCACGCCTCGTCGGAGAATGAAGTGACGTGAGAATGACTCGCGTTCCGTCTTCCCCGCGCGCCCGCTCCTGGCCACGAGTGCGGTTCCTCCGGGACGGCTGGTGGTAGCGTCAACATGCAATGGGCAACCCTCCATCCATTTTGAACAACGCATTATATTTACAAATATCCCCTGAGCTAATACCTCCCCCCTTAAATCAAAGCTCTTCATTATAAATTGGGTGAAATTTTGTGTATTATATTCTAAACATTTTTTAAAATAAAAATTGACTTTAAATATTCGTATTAATTTTAACATTCATTACGTTTGATATTAAAATTAATTTGTTTTAATAAAAATTCCTTTAATTTTAAAAAGGGTTAAAATTCCAAATTTTTTAAATTAAAATATTATTCGAAATGTGTGCCGGAGCAGTACCCTAAAAACGGGTCACGGACTTCGCGCGATCTTTCCTTCCTCTTCCTTATCCTTTCCCTTACACACTCACACTAACATGCACTACACTACCCACATTCCGAGACCGGTCTGAGCCAGAGTTGTCAGGGCTGGGGGGGTGGCCGCTGGTGGGAGAGTCCTGGTTAGGGGGAAACCCCACTAGCCGACGGTACGTCGGCGCCGGATCACGCCATCCAGCGGGGGAAGACCACCGCCATCTCCCGAGAAAAAACATACACTACACAAACGGGACTAATGACCAAAGCAGTTGACGCGCCCAGAAACACGAAAAAATCAATCAATCAATCGAAATGTGTCTCATTTTGTTATTCCCTCAAACCCCTCATAAATATTAACAACAACTGAAACACGATGAGGCATGATTTCACTACAATAGATTAATTAACATACGCATCAAGAGTATTGATGGCGTGGCGCGGCGTGGCGCGGCGTGGCGCGGCGTGGCGCGGCGTGGCGCGGCGTGGCGCGGCGTGGCGGGCGTGGCGCGGCGTGGCGCGGCGTGGCGCGGCGTTGCGTGGCGTGGCGTGGCGTGGCGCGGCGAGGCGCGGGGCGTGAAGCGGCGTGGGAGTGGAGTGGGGTGGCCTGGTCCATCGCACGTGAGGTCTCGCCGTGGCTGCGAAGGTCTCGCATCGTTTGATCACGTGCCGCACGTAGCGTGTGATACCCACACTAGAGGGGTCCCTAATTTCTTCTCACCGGCTGAGAAGGCTCAGGGCAACAATATTACCTCTGTGTCGCTCTGACTGGAAGGGCTTGGTATTCAGAGTCCCGGTGGTCGCGGATTATCGACACCAGCTAGAAACTGGGTGAAATTTAACTGGAGAATGGAGAATTCTAGTTTTCCACGCGCTGCTCGAAATGCTAGTTTTCCATGGGGTTCGTCCCACCAGTTTTATAGGTGTGTTATAGAGATACAAATACAACTTCTTACAGACGATACCACCTCATTTTAGACAAATTTCGCAGCCTCTATCGTTAGAAGAAGTTGTTAGAAAAATATTTCTTGTTGATAGAATACACCAAAGCGAAAAGCACGAAATATGAGTTTACTGTTTGTACTTTTTGAACGTAACTATGTACAGGGTATCGAACGTGTGTGGGAGAATAAATGTGAATTCGTTTCATGTATGTATTTTTTATGAAGAGCCTTTAAAATAAACATCTATAACCTTGGGTTTTTTTTTTTTTTAATTTGGAAGAGCCTAAAATAAACATCTATTTTACATTGTCAATTTTAGTTTTTACAATATTGGGGTTATAATTGAGGTTAAAGTACAGAGATGATATGGATATAAAAACATAAAACTTAAACGTGAAAATTACATAACTGTTAATTACTACAAACAGGAAAGGAAGATTACGTTATTCTAATACAGTTAAATATTTACTGAAATACCTATTTCATTACAAAATTTTAAATCATTACTTTGGTAAGAATTATCCCTTAGAATGGTACTTAAATCTTTCTTATCAAAGAATTAAGGTCTAAAGAATTGAATTGGGGACATTTCTGGAGGATGTGATTAAATTTTATCATAAGGTTATCAGCCAAAATTGCAGCTTTTAAAAATATGGCAACTCCACCAGAAGCATAATCACTGGTTCTATTTTTAAAGAGACATTGATAATTTTTAATGTTAGCTGAGTGATTAGCCTTGAAATTGGATTCTAGCAAACAAATGATATCTGGGTAATAGTTGCAGATACTCAAGATGACAATAGTATCCATTAATATTCCGGAGTATCTCCAATGGAGTATCTTCATTTGTTTGCTTGAAATTTATTTAGCAAGGGGGAATGGTGTCTTTAAGAGACCTGAATTAAAAGATTTAGTGTCAGATAGTTTCCATACTGATTCAGAGTCAACTGTGTCTGATTCTCAGTAGTTGTTTGTGCAGTTTTTTCTTATTCTGGTAACTCTGCCTTTGATAATTCTATCCTTTAATACAGGGTAAATGTCACTGAGCATTTTATAACAGCTGGAATATCATTGAATAGTCCTTTACTAAGGTTAGAAGATCAGCAGAGCCTCAGAGCATTTTCTAGTAGTAAGTGTAATTGATTCACTGACAGAGGAAGGAGTTTTGGTTCATTTCAATCAGATCTTTAATTGGGCTGAGTATGTCTTCAAGTGTTTTATCAGGATTGCTATCTTGGTCCAGTTCTTTCATGTTTTGAAGAATTCTTTTCTGTTTCTTTTTTTGTTTTTAACATCATTATCTTGATTATTATCATTAATATTATTTGTTGCTTCAGATAGGAAGAGGTTTCATTGGGGAGGCTTTTAAGAGGGAGAAAGTTCTAGGTCACTGGTGAGGGGCAGGGTGTTTAGTTATGGTAGGCTGTACTCCTATTATTAGAAGGATAGTTGGATATTTGTACTGGGAGTGTCCAGAAGGCAATTCTCTTTGGGGATATTTTGTGGGCAGTTACTAGCAGTATGGCCTTCCATTTTGCAATTGAAACAAGTAATGTTTTCAGCAGAGAAAAAGATTCTATATGGTGTACCTTCATGTACAATCACTGATGACTGAGGGAGTTTGAAGTTCCTCAGGTTGATAAATGTTGCCTTCTGAAGCTCTGAAGTGACTGAAGTTAGGTCAGACAGACCAGCTCTGATGAAAGATATACTGAGGTAGTTTTGATGTCATGATTCTTGAAAATATTTGTGATTTCTGTTTGGAATAAAAGGGCATACATTTGATATTATGATTCTCTTGAATTTGTTAATTAGGGTCTCTACATTAACAGTAGTATTTTTAATGATTAGAGTAGGGTATTTGTTAGTTATAAGATCAGCATTGACCTTCGAGTTCAGAAACACACATATTCTGTTATTGGATATTCTTGATATGAAAGTAATGGCACTGGGGGGAACAATTTCAGTTAGTTTACTTATATAGTCTTTGACAGTTAGATTTTCGCATGCGTCCAGTAGTATAGATTGTTCTTTTGACGGAAAACTCACAGTATTTGCAGCTCCGGCGTACGACTTCGTGGGTTGCTCTTGGAGGTTAAGTGACGGATTCATCTGAGTTTGGCTGTACTGCTTTATTCATGTGGATATGTTGAGCCAGCCGGCAGGCCGGCCAGATAAACGTTGTACACTGCTTGGAACACTGATAGCACTTTAAATAACACTGTTAGGTAATATTAAAACTGAAGTGTTTTGGTTCGGAGATACAGTGTATCGGTAAGCTGATAGAGCGCAGCAGTAGTTGTTGCATCTGTTTCATATTTTCTTCCTCACTTTGCACGAGATTCAAATGGGAGAATACGAACTCGTATCTCACGTCGAAATAGAGTTTTGCATCATGCATGTATCATGTAATTCACAGTCAAGGAATTTTCACCACTGACGGTAGGTTCACTGGCAGGAGATGAGCCTTCATCGTTTTCAGGAGTATCAGATGATTCGTCATGTCGGTATTCGTAACGAATAGCACACGCCGAATTTACTTCAATGTTGTACTGGTGACAATTTTCGACTGCTGAACAAGTATTGCCATTGGCTAACCAGCTTCTTTGAACCTAGAATCAGTCTCCTGTCTGGGTTCCTCTCTCTTCATGTTCGGAAAACTTCTATTTCTGTTCTACTACTTTTGAATATTAAAAGCACCGTATCACGCCTTTATTTCGTCTTCAGTCATACCTGAAATTTTTTTGGAGCACTGCCGGCTCTGGTAACATTAGCCAACGACGGCAAGGTGACATTAGCTTGGTTTTGAGCAAGTACGGGGCGTTTGGTAGAACAAGATAGTTAAAATTCATTCTATAAGAACGGTTGAATTATTCCTGTTGATCCTGTTTTATATAGTAGAAAGATGGATCTTTTTTAAACTATTGATCATGGATCATCATCAGAAATCAGGAATATGATGAACATCACTAATAACTGTTATAACATTAAACTGAAGTGTTTTGGTTCGAGATACATGTATGTCTATAAGCATTTGATAATGTTTCATATTTTCTTCCTCAATGCTTGAATTAAGGAGAATACAACTGTATTAGTCGAAATAATTTCATATGCATGTATCTTAATCACATCAAAGATTTTCACCACTGAGTAGTTCACTGCGTGCTTATCGTTTCAGGACAATGATTGCATGTCCTTTTCAAAGCAGCATTTGATTAATGTTATCTGACAATTTGACTGCTGAACATAGATGTGCCATTTCAAAGCATTTGAACTAGAAAGCTTTCTGCCTTATCAATGTTGAAAACTCTATGTTCTTACAATATAAGCAACGTAAGCTGATTAAATGTATGTATCTTATACCTGAAATTGTACATCATAAATTCCTGATCGCAGATGATCTATTTGTCAATAGTTTAAAGACATCTTTGTAACAATAGTTAAAAATCATTCTATTTATCTTTTTATTAATTTTCATAAATTATATTTATTATCATTACCCTCTAATTCTTCAACTAAAATTGCTTGGTACCGTCTAAAATACAATCTAATTCAGGTTATAACTAGATTCCTAAGGTGGTGATCAATCCCACTACAAGACATTACGCAAAATATGGAATGTTCCCAATAATAACGCGATGTCCTTCACTTCCCAGTCTTTTGAATTAAAGGGGTATTAGACATATTCTTGTATAAATTTTGAGGGACAAAACCCCGAGCTCCGATACCTGTCGGCATATCCGTGAGGTTTCGCCCCCTATCAGACTGATCTCCATTTTCAAACTCATTTATTTAAGATGTATCTCTTACTCCTTGCTAACGACGTTCTGATAGCATAGCACAGCTACATCAAAAGTAGATCCAATTTGTTCTTGAAATCCCTATTAACAGTATTATTTGTGCTATCTTACAATCAGTATATATTTGTTGGACTTATCGTATTCCACATAGTCTCAAAGAATTCGCCGGTTTTGATGAGAGTTCGCACGACATGGAGCATATGTTTGGAACTTTGATGGCGTTACAGATCTGTCACTAGAGATACAGACACTTCATAAATTGTCTATATATTCGGACATCGCTAGAAGTAAACAAGGAAAAGGTGATTGAAAGTTTATTATTGTTATTTTTATTATGCAGAAATATTTGTGTTATTAATAAACTAAAGTTTAAAGATTTTGTGAACGAGGTTTGCCTCAGGACGTTTGTGAAAGGCATTCTTACAGTGGGAACAAAGCAAGTAACTGAGCAACGTGAATAAATGGAGAAAATTGTTTCTCTTCCAGAGCCTTAACAGTATTTAACACCTTGGCGCAGTGTAGGTAAAATATGCAAACTTGCATTCCCAACATTAACTTCTACTTGGACTCGCAAGAACGCAAGTCAGTGCGAATGAGGTGAACAAGTTTGCCATTTCTCACCTCAGAAAACGGCTTGTTTCGAGTTATTTATGACGCGCAATCTTCCTTTTATACTATAATGCAAATATTTTATATCTTTATAATTGTGCTTTCGCATTCAATTACTCTTGAAGAGTTCCAGTAGTAAAATATGCATTGCAAATAGAGAAGATGTAGTGTTTTTCTCCGACGGACTGCGGCACTCGGACGAACAAGAAGACTTTGAAAAGGATAACATTAATTTTGGAATCGGAAACTCTCAATACTGACAAATTTTGAAATGTGTATGTGCACATCACTCTTTAGTAATCGATACTGAAAAGTTAAAATTCTAATACGTGAAAAAACTAACCTCTTCTAACTTCTTCGTAAGTTCGGCAGCAGGCTTGCAAACACTTCCTTTCGCATCCTCGGCAGTGATCTGCCCAAGACCCATCCTCATCCACACCTCCTAGTTCTCTTCCCTCCTCCGGGCCCCCTGTGGACGCAATTATGTATTCCTTGAACCTAATCCTTAAATTCTCTCCAATTATTCATTCCTTTCCACCTGTCGCCCCATCTACCTCACGCCCTGTCACTGCTGGGAATGATACTTTCTTCGACCATGCCTCGAGGTAAAAATGAGAAATATAAATAGCAATTAAAGACAAACACAGCAGAGAAAATATCCATGTAGGTTGATGCAAAAGATCTACATAATGTGCCATACTGTTTAATGTCTTTCAAATAAAATTGAATTTACCAAGGCAACATTACTGTGCAATCTAGTTCAAATATGAGTTATTTTCTTTACAGAGCACTGGTGACTTGCAGGATCCTATTGTAAAGAGAGAAAGAAAGAAAGAGAAAACGAGAAAATGGGAAAAGAGAGAGAGAGAGAGAGAGAGAGAGAGAGAGAGAGAGAGAGAGAGAGAGAGAGAGAGAGAGAGAGAGAGAGAGAGAGAATTAAATAAGGGCCCTGTACAGAGAGGTTTGTGTTTTTACGTGTGAAATGACATTGATTCCTACCTTCTTGTCTGAAAGCAATTTATATTCAAAAGAAAGTGTTTTTGAAATAACAGGCGTCTTGATACGCTGGAAATGATCTTACTGAAAGATAAAAATCATCTTGTAATCAACATATGTTATTTATATTTTAAAACTCCTAGTTGACTTTTTACATGTAATACAAATATTCTTCTCAAAGGCTTGTGTATTGGAATTCCTCTGCTCGTAATATCTGCATGCAACGATATCAACGATAATTGATATAGTATAATAGTCAACTATATACCACATACTATATCCTATATTACAAAAATATATTAAGTAATTTCTTAACTTAACCCACACTAAATCTACAGCTACGCAGTTTGGATGCAGATCATTTTAAAATTATGTTATCAAGAAAATATTGGCGACGATCCAAAAACTCAATTCAGTAATACTAGATTCAACATCTTTTCTCTGTTGACAACCATTTTTCCTAAAACCGTACCATGATATTGTTTTCTTAAACTAGTTTGTAATATTTGAGAATTCTTTATTAGCATCTCCCTTATTCTCACATAATCTCATTTAGCCAACTTCATGATTACTGTAAACTGTTTTTCCGACAGAGATAGAGCAAGTTAACCTTAACTGCTGTGCTTCCAACTGACTGTTTCGCACTCTTTTCATCAAGTGCGGAAACTAGGCGAGAACAAAGGAGCGTCTTGAAAAATCCGCTGTGAGAGTCCCGTTGCTGGGACCTCTTCGTACGCCCTCGGCCGCCGCAGGAGCTCACATGCTCACTCGCTGGGGGGGGGGGGGGCTGTGCCCTCGGAGGGCGACGCACAGTGGCTACGACTTCAACGACGCCGGCGCTAAATTTTAAATTGGCTTTACACAGGGATTTACATAGCAATCATCAGAGCTGAAAAAATTACTTGAAAATAGATGATATTTAATGAAAACATATGACGAGATTTAAGCAAAACTGAAATTTTGTTGCAAAATTGTGAGCTCCGATGATGTTGCTACACGATAGAAAAATACGAATATTAAATCATTAGAAACCTGGACAATAAGTGTCTCTTTAATTATAACAAAGATACCAACATACACAAAAATGTTTTATAAAGTTTGTCCAGGGAGGAAACGTCGAAACTTCGAAAATAAGCTCATAAGACCATTTTAAGCATATTCTGTCTAATCAACTCCTTGGGTATTCCGAATGACTAAGCTCAAAAAATTTTAATACAATATTAGCATTTCAGAAAAAATACAATAAATGTTTATTATTTACAAAAATGAATATATTTGTTCAGAAAATAACAGAATATAAAAAGTAGTCGAATTGTGTAAATTGGTGCTTTTTATTTTTGTGTTATTTTTTCTTTCTGAACAAATATGTTAATTTCTTTCATAAATAATAAACAATTTAAATTATTCTTGAGTGTTCATATGTTTCCGAATTGTGTAAATTGGTGCTTTTTCTTATTTGAAGTTTGACATTTCCTCTGGTCCGGTATGTAAACATTTTGTACAGTTATACCTTTGTTATAATTAATGAGACACCTATTTTCTAGGTTTCTAATGATTTAATATCCGTATTTTTCTATCGTGTAGCGATCATCATCGGAACTCAAAATTTTACAACAAAATTTTAATTTTGTAAGTGATTCATATGTTTTATCAATATCATATATTTAGATTTCTGCTCAATAATGACTGTGGTCGAAAGACTTACATCATTAAATCAATAGACAGAGAACTTATAAATTTATAATGTAATTTAGAAATTAACTGCAATTATTCTATTCTTTACATAATCGTGAAAATTGAAATGAAAATCTGTTTACAATATACTTTGAATTTACCGAGACCATAGTTTTGTAATTTATTAGAAGAAAAGCATTTTGAAATTTACAATAATAATTTTTAAGATAATGTTGAAATTGGAACGTAATTTATTTTTAAATATTTTATTAATTCTCGTTCTCCTCCCATTGTGCGGTGAGTGAATCTGTACGTAAATCTTCCCTGCGCAGCGCTTACGCGGGTGTCGCGATTTTTCGAGAGATATCGGACGTTTCCGGCGCGTCCACGAAACAAAAGCGCCTCGCTGCGCGCCGCGAGACTCCGCGATTTCCAGGCGGCCATTACTCTAATTAGGAGCAACAAGGCCCCCTGCGGTGGCTGCTACCGATGGCTTTTGCCACTGCCCCCTCCGAGAACAGTGGTCCTACAGAACATCGAATGACAATCTTTTACGAAATGAACCTCGCATTATCCAAAATAGTTCGTATTCGAGTCGCGTACCAGAAAAGGTGGCTCAGGGCATCGACTGATGTCACTGAAGTACCTCTGAGCGGTATGTCCTAGCTTTGGTTTGGTTTGTTTTTTTCGTGTTTCCGGGTGCGTCAACTGCTTTGGTCATTAGTCCCGTTAGTGTAGTGCATGCTTGTTTCTCGGGAGATGGCGGTGTCACCCGCCGGATGACGAGATCCGCGCAGACATACCGTCGGCTGGGTTTCCAGCAAGACTCTCCACCAGCGGGGCACCGCCCAGCCGGACAACTCTAAGCCCGACCAGTCTCCCGGGATAGTGTAGTGAGTCATTAGTCGTAGATGTGTAGGTGGTACGGATCAGGAGAGGCGTCGGCGGTCTGCCCGTGGATGGGAGATCCGCGCCATTCACCTGGTGATGGGATCAACCAGGACTTCCGATCAGAGCAGCCGGCCCTAGAATTCTCCAGACAGCGACTAATTCGACCTAGCTGAAAAGCTAGTGTCGAAAATCCTGCCGTCAGTGGACTCGAACCTAGGACCTCCCGGTGAGAAGCGCTGCAGTGACATCAATTGATGCACTGAGCTACCGCTCCCGGTTTTAAGGATATCGAATGGCTTCACACAATCCTTTACCAAATTATTTATTTATTGTACGTCAAAAAAAAGTTAAAATTGTGTATGGCGTGCTATGGGGAGAAGTGAATTCTGTGCACGTTTTCAAAATTCTGTTATCCCTAAACTAAGTCATATACTACTTGAATTTTGAATTAAAAAAACAACAAAGAAAAACACTCCCATGTAATAAAATCTATTTTCAAGAATAAATAAGCAATACATTTTGGGATCTGATCCATGATGTCCTTCGTCAAGGAATAATACTTCCTGCCGCGACAACATGGAAACGATCATTCGAATAACTATATTTCCCACTGAATTCGTGAATGAAGTGGTGCACAGATAATGAAGTTACAAATAAATCCCATGTTATCGGACATGTTCGCATTCGAGATGCAACCCAAAAAACTCTGGTAACAGTGAGTCTACTATTTATTGTTTTTCTGTAACTTATCAACTTTTAATCTAGTTTAATATACTTCTCGGAACATTTTTCAATATTCAATTTTTAACTTATTGTATGGGTAAAATTAAAATTTAAACAATTTTTCATCTGTGATTTCTATGAACTATCATCCTTGTTCACCTTTTGGATTTCCCTTGTACTTGGCACTGATGGCACTGAAGGAGAAAAAGCAGCATTCACTACCTCACCTTTTGCTTCCAAATTCTGGCACCTTTTGATACATGTCTGATTTATTCATGTTTTGTGTCTGTCGTTGTGTTCACAGCCCGACGTGTTTCGCCCACTATGAGGTATCACCGCTGAAGGTGGCAAGGAGCCCTGCAATTAAAAATCTCCGAGAAGAAGAGAGGAAAGAGGTCGAAGTCGTGAGAAACGGGTAGCGCGTAATAACTGCGATAACGTTGTAACAGTGAATGCAACAGAAGAGTACGGAATTTGTCTCACAGGGAGATTCAAGAGCTCTGCGCGGTGGCTGGTGGGTATATCTTAAAACCGCAAAGAGTTGCAACCTTTTGAAAAACGGTGACCTGGATATTTTCAGAAAGGAAGTTGATATCAAAAAAGTTTTAATTTAAGATCGGAGTTAACACTTAGTATAAGACAATGAAGGGTATTCGCAACTTATTTTTTTATTGTGTTGATAACAATGTAAAGTCACATCAAATACAGTTTGAAGTGACCCTAACAAAAAAAAATTAATATGGGAGTGTTGATGTTAAAATAACCAACACACTTGCAGAGTATATGGATATTAGTAAATTTCTTGTTTGTTTAACATGAGGTGAACAATCCAGAAGTTCTCTTCCCGACCCGTTTGCATCCTAGTGGGTGTTGTCCTCGTATTATTTTTGGTTGCAGATACACTGACGCTAGCAGTCTTCTTCGTTGACACTGCCATCCCAAACGACAATAATGCAAGTCGAGAGTAGACACATTCATTTTTGATTTTAACTTCAAGTTCTCACTACAAAGTTGACAGAAGTTATTATGAGTCTGCTGCGTTATTTTAATCTCAATACTCCTATTTAACAATATAATAAATATTTAAATTTATTTTTATTTGAAAGTTTTCCTCACTACTAGCTTGCTTAGACACACACGAGATCCGTTTACATGTATAAGAAGGTAGTAATGTCAGTTTCGGGTTGACGTCATCCTACGTTGCTGAGTTAGAACCCATCAGTTGTTACCATCAGAGCCGCTTCATACAATCATCAACCACACATGAATACAAATAAATATTAAAAAATTACGAAAGAGCATTTAAAACACTAAATAAAGATGTAGAAACTCCTCTAATTTTTTTTTCAATAATTAGGTATTGATTTTGCTCTTCATACGTACAGTTTAGTATAGAAGAAGTTTAGAATAGAGTTACTTTAGAATAGAAGAATTTCTAAACAAAAAATATACATGAGTTCTGCCATTAGAATGTAATCCTTCACGCGTTCACGCCACTATCCTCTCATCTGTTCTCTCCACACCACGTACCTCTTCATTCAAAAGACCTAGGGACATCCTTCCTAAAATTTAATTGGCTGGTTGTCCTCTCACTCCATTCAATGATTTTGTTATGTATATCGTCATGACTGCGAAAGTCGCTGTCAGAACTTTCTTAATCGTTCTAATACGCTATGATTCAAATGTTCATTTTTCTAACGTCCATTTAAGCTATTTCAGATAGTCTTTACTCAGATCTAACTGCTTTGTTTATATTCTGGAGAATTTTTCTCACTACATAAATAATCCATCATTTTAGTTAGAAAACATTAAATTATTCTACAAATTGTCTCGATTTATCTCCTATTTATGTAAATTAGTCAATTGGAATTAACTCTTTTTTATTGGAACCATGGGTCATCTTAAAGTTTTTAGGATAATTGCCAAGATATTAAATTTTGCTTGACTTCGCAAAGAATTTTTGTATAGGTACTTGAAGCGCATGACATTTTGAATTTTCTCAGATGACCCTTTAACGTCGACAATTTTGGAATGAGGGAGCATTGACCTCATAGCTATCCCACCAGAGGTTGCTACCGCTACTTTAGAATCCACCAAAAGAGCAAATAGTATCAGTAATTTTCTTCTCACTTTTAAAAGCACTTTGTAAAAGTTAGCCAAAGCATGATAATTGATTTTCTGGAACGAAAGTATTCAATTTGTTTCAGTTTACAGTACATACAAGAAAAAGTAATTGTGCAACGAACGTATTTTGTTAGTGATGAATACCGGCTATTTTACGAAAGAAAAAACAGTTTCATAAAAATTCGAAGAGTTTTTTATTCATTGTAATCGAGTAATTTCTTTTTCACACCTACCCATCTCTTGAATACAAGCCTTGAATTAATAATACTCCTTCATAATTGACCATTGATTAATGGATTTGCGCTTTGAAAGTTTAAATTTGTTGCCTAATTTTCTGCTTTAGTAATCACTCTCATCCTCACTTCTTCAGCCAAAGTTGGAGCTTTAGCTTTTTATAAATTTTTAATTTATCCGGTTCTTGAAAGGCAACAATAGCAATTGAGTGAAACGAATTATCTTATCAATACAGGGCACTCGGTGACTTTGCCACCATCACAAAAATGAGGCAAAAACGTTCTTTTAGACAAGATCACTTCTACAAAAGCTCCCGTATTAAACGTCTAAGTTCTGTTTGTTGTTTCTGATCAACAATCAACCAGCTTGAATTATATAGAGATCAATTGTTAGTAAACATAGCACTCTTCTTTGAAGAAATTTGTACTACTGGTCGCAATGTTTTCTTTTGGCAAAAAGATTCCCGCGACCTACGGTTCTTGGTAAAAAGAGCACGTGTTCGGCTTTTTTTGTTGAAGAGTTTGTAAGAGGACGACATTAAGAGCGCTCCTCTTGTTCGCTGTCTTCTCGCATTCGCTTGTTGATAAACACACACTTCTAAGTAGAGGGAATAACTTAATTTGACGTATCTAAAGTATGTTTCAAAATATTAATTATAGATTCTATTGTGGAATTTCAATTATTATGTTCAATCCAAATTTTATTATTGAGAGTCACTTGGCACTGGTGAAGGTTGCGTTGAAAATTACATTCAAATTAATGAAAACGGCTATGACAATTTTGTTAAAATATCTGTTTATTATCATACCAATGTTTCCAAGACCGTGATTTGATGAAGTATTTATTAACCCCATTTCAACAGCGATATCAATTTACTTTAGTTGAATATGACTATTAATAATTAAACTGTACCAGTTATGAATTCTCAAATCAAGTGCTACCAAGAATAAAATATAAAAATTTAATTTATTCTATGAACAAGAAACCATCATAATTCTTTAAATTAAGCTGGACTAAACTCACCGTATTTTGATCTAACAGTGACTAAACACACCATGTTTTCTACATCGATTTCATAGAGTTGAATTACGAGTACGCGCACGTTCTACATGATGATCTTCATGATGGCTAGCCTTTCAAAAAGCTTCAAATATGGGGAGCATATCGCCATCGTCGATTTCTATCTTGTCTATAATAGAACGTCTACAAACATACGTGAATCCTACAATGCGGCATGCATGTAAAACAGCGGCATGTTTTATTACAGTTTTACGTACAGTAGTACGTATTTGGAGAGCATGTGGTTTTCTTATGTTTAGCGTAACAAAGTTTACACAATATTGAATATTATAAAATGAGTTACTATTTCATAGCTGATTTGCGATGTATGTATTTCATGATTTAGTAATGGTGTACATATGGATGTACGTCGGTAGTAACTTGATATACAATTTAGTGGGTTCGGGCTATCAACTTCTATGGTTGTTAGTCCCATAAGCATAGTGCATATTATAGGTGATATTATAAGTGGCGGTGTTCTTACCCCGCTGGAATGTCAGATCCTGTACTGATTTACATGGAGGCATGCCTGGTTTCCCTCTCCAGGTATCTCCATCAGCGGGGCAAGGGGCCCCCCGGGCGAGGGCGGAGGAGCAGCGGACAGATCGTTTGTTAGTTTTTGATTGATTGATTGATTTTTTCGTGTTTCCGGGCGCGACAACTGCTTCGGTCATTAGTCCCGTTAGTGTAGTGCATTTTTTCTCGGGAGATGGCTAAGATCTTCCCGCACTGGATGGCGAGATCCGGCGCCGACTTACCGTCGGCTTGGGGTTTCCCTACCAGGGACTCTCCCACCAGCGGGCACCGCCCAGTCGGGACAAGCTCTAAGCTCTCGACCGGTCTCCCGGAATATGTGGTAGTGTAGTGCATGTTGGTGTAAGGTGTGTGTAAGGGAGAGGTAGACAAGGAAGAGGAAGGATAGATCGCGCGCGGTCGTGGCCCGTTTGTTAGGATACTGCTCCGGCATTCGCGTGGTGTTGATCGGAGAAACCACGGAAAACTACCGATCAGAGCAGCCGGCCGCTAGAATTCTCCTCCAGGTCGCGACTGAATTCGACCTACCTGAAAAGCAAGTGTCGAATCTCCCGGTGGAGTGGGGCGGAGCGTGGCGTGGGCGGGGCGGGGAATTGGGCGATTCGGAGGTGTGGCGGAGTCGGGCGTGGGGGCGGCAGGCGGTGCGCTTCTTGCACTTGCCTCTCCCGCAGCAGGTGGAGGTGGGCAGCGCACGAGGCATCACTCCCCCCCTTCCCTACTCCCCCTCCTGCGCATGGTGACCTGCACATCGGAAGGGAGGAACATGGCGCAGCTGTCACGAGAGCACACTGTATAGAGATATCTCAGGAAGAACTTCTAAGAAGATCTAAGTGTTCCGACTACACTCTAGTCGTGACATTCTAGGAAAGATGTACGGGCATTATTTTAAATATGGATTTCTACTACATGAAATTCTTTCTTGTAGGACAATAATACACCATAAATGTTATCACTCGTAGGTAAATTATTCACTACACGTTGGAATCTTCTGGTAAAGCGTTTCATGACGTATCTGGTTCAAACTAAATTTGCTCAAAGAATTAGAATGCCAGATCCAGTATTTCTGGCATTGTGGCAAGATCGTGTTACAATGCGCTTTTCTGATAGACACAAACTTCACACTCGGCCTCCGTTCATTTCGTCTACATCATAATCTTTTCCTTAACGTAGTTTCATTTTTAAACCTTCATTGAGCATAATTACTTCGCATGTCTTCTATTACATACTATTTTTTAAAATACGAAATAATATTAAATTTCCCTAAAGTTTTGTTTTATGTAGGGGGGGGACAGATACAAAGTGTTAGTCTGCAAATTTTGGAAACGAGAAATTCACTCAGAAAAATTAATTTCCCTATTCTCTGTTAAAATCTGGAAAGTATTCGCACAATAATGTGGATAAGATGAGGACTATTGAGGACAAAACTCAGTATTTTATCCGTTCAGATAGACTATAAAACAAAAACAAAAAATAATGCAATAGTGTGATTTTCTTTTTGACTGTCAAGAACCGAGAGACTATAATATTTTATTGCTGGCTTCCCAGTTCAAAATGACGTCTTAATAAATCAGTAAACTGTATCAAGAATTGTCCAACTATGATTTATCAAACGATTTTTAGCAAAATTCAACTGGCATGTAATTATTCTGGAAATGAAATTTTCACTAAGTAGTAATGTATATGTAATTTTCAGATTACATGTGGGGAAAGAGATGGTTAAGAATTATTTAAACATCGTCATTTACCGTTCTGCTCACTAATTACCTTCGCACGGAACTCAAACCCTCAGCAAGTCAAATGTCTCTCATATCAGTCATCAGCATGGGCTGTTTCCTTTCGAAGAACTCTGAAAGAAAGAAAAAAAAAGGAAAAAGAAACTAACTTTAAGCTGCGTTTCGTGGAAAACTTTGCGAGCTTTGCACACAGTGGAGTTTGCAACGAGCCAACACATCGCAAACGATTATTTGGAGGGGAGCTTCGCGACTCATGACCATGGGCTCCGAGACAGGGGTTGAATGGGCATGCAGTAGACCACTCCGAATCACGAAGCGATACACAAGCCCCTTATGTTGATTTTTTACAGATGTCGATATAAGTACTGATTCCGTCCCGTCAACTACTATGTTATGAGTATGATAGTAATGTTTTGACTATGGATATAACGCCCCCTCTTGGCCCGTGAGATCCGGTGTCGACTTACACGTTCGTTTGCGGGGCTTTCCCCCATCCATGGGCATCCAGGTCATCGCCCCACGAGGTAATCTTCAGATATGCGTGATAGTGAAGTGCATGTGTATGAGAATGCAAGGGGACTGGAGAGGGTTAATTGGTTAATTGATTAGTAATTGCCGTGTGCATCAACCGCTAAGGTCATTAATACCGTACGTGTGGTGCATATTTTTGTGGTGACGATGCTCTTCCTCCGCTGGATGGCGAGATTCGGCGGCGACCTACGTCGGCTTGCAGGGGTTTTTCCCAACCGGGTATCTCCCCCCAGCAGTCGGGAGTTGCTCTAAGCTGTCGGTCGCCCGATAGTCAGTGTAAGTGAGTATAAGTAAGGGTTGACGAAAGGTCAAGGATAAGGAAGGGAAGGCCATGCGCGGTCTGATGCTCTTTTTTACCGTACTGCTCCGTCATTCGCCTCGTGTCTATCGGAGAAACTACAGAAAACTACCGATCAGAGCAAGCGAACCCTGGAATTCTACTCCAAACAGTGACAATATTGGACCCAGGCCACGTAGCTATTATTGCAAATCTACCACGGTCGCGATCCGAAGGGTCCTCCTGGTCTGCCACACTAGAGGCAACGGCGTTGCCACTCAGATTCCGCAGGCGGTAAAGGGGTTGAAGAAATCTACCACATGGACCGGCAAAGGTGGCTCAGGGCATCAACTGATTCACTGCAGGCCTCTGACCGGGGGTCCTAGGTTCCCACTCCACGGAGCAGGATTTCGACACTAGCTTTCAGCTGTCGATTCAGTCGCGTTTGGAGGAGAATTCAAGCGGCTGGCTGCTCTGATCGGTAGTTATCCGTATGGATAATGCAGGAGCAGTACTCTAATAAACGAATCACGGATCGCGCACGATCTTTCCGTCCCCCTTCATTGTCCTGTCCTCACCCCTTTTACCCACATACACACACACACACACACACACACACTAACATGCACTACACTACCACACATAGCGGGAGAATAGTCGGGAGCTTAGAGTGTGTACTGGCTGGGGCGGTGGCTCACCGGTGGGAGATACCTGGTTGAGGAAACCCCGCTGGTCGACGGTAGGTCAGTGCCCGATCTCGCCATCCAGTGGTTGAATATCAGTGCCACCTCCCGAGGAGAAAACATGCGATACAATCATGGGAATAATGAGTTTAGGCGTTGACGCGACTGGAATTACTAACAATATATCAATCTTATCATATGGACCGGCGCTTTTCCCAACCGCTGGCAGTGTGCCGGTCGTTTGCAACGACAGTAAGGAAGGCGGTGGCGGCGGCTGCGAAGGTAGTGGCGGAGCGGAGGCGCGGTGGCGGGGCGGGGAGGGCGGGGCGGGGCGGTGGCGGGCGGTGGCGGATGGCGGTGGCGGCGGGGCGGGGCGGCGGAGGCGGCGGCGGAGGCAGGGCGGTCGGTGGCGCGGTGGCGGTGGCGGTGGCGGTCGGCGGGGCGGCGGTGGCGGCGGCGAGGCGGCGGAGGCGGCGGAGGCGGCGGAGGCGGCGGGAGCGGGGCGGCGGAGGCGGCGGAGGCGGCGAAGGCGGCGGAGTCGGTGGCGGAGGCGGCGGAGGCGGCGGTGGCGGTGGCAGCGGCGACGTTGACGGTGGCGGTGGGGCGGCGATCATTATGGCGGAGGCGGCGGCGGCTGCAGTGGTGGAGGCGGTGGCGGCGGTGGCGAGCCGGCGGCCGCCGGAAGAGGTCCTCGAGAACGCGTCGGCGCGTTTGCAGCGGTCGCCGGCAGGGGCGCGCGCATCGCGGGCGTCTTAAAGGAGCGTTTGGCGCGCGGCGCCGCACTTGCTCCCCGGCGCGCTTGGAAGCATCGAACCCGGCACCTCCGCTTCGCAGCGCTTCGAGATCACGGTAGGACGCAGTCGGTGCTGCATGGCCTGTGTTGCGATGGCGTGTACTGCTGTAAACCCTTCTTAGCTCGAATCCTAAGGACTGAACTAACCGGTGTTCATGTTACAAACATTTTTGTTGTCCGATTATATGTACATATTCGTATTATTATGCCGGACCCGAAGTTAGTTCAAAATTTCGTGTTAAGAGAGTATGTGTTAAAGTGCTAGATGTTTCTGTGATACGTATTCGGGAAGGGAAAGGAATAGCAATTCCGTGCTCAATTGCTTCTGTTGCATTTGTCCCTTTATTGATTTATTTATAACGGCTATGGGGAAAAGTGAATTTGTGCACATTTTCAAAATTCTGTGATCCCTACACTAAGTCATATACTACTTAAATTTTGAAGGAAAAAAATGCTTGCGTGACATACCCTTGCTATTGCAACCCTAGACGCACAGTAGTCGTTAATCTGTAATTTATGTAATTATTATGGGATTCCCCTTGTTCGACTGTAATATCTAAAGTGACATAATGTATGCGGTATAATTCAATTAGAATTCGCCTTAGCACACATGCCATTTCTGTTAACATACGGATATCAAATGCAGTGTTCAATACGTACTGCATTCACAATTCATGGTAAATTCATGTTTACTATTATTTATCTATAATTGTTTTGTTGTGGCAATTCCGATTTTCATTGCTAAATCCTTGTACGACTTATCTTGCGTCTCTCAGTTCACATGTTAGGCTACACATGATTATTTATTCGTGACAATAGAGAGGTGAACTAGAATTCTACAAACAAATTTCGGAAATTATTCTTGAATGGAAGTGAAGTAAAAATTGATTTTACGATCAAATGAACACTCGAAAATGCTCTGATTTTTAGATAAGATGATTTAAAATAGATTTTCCATGCCGATGTAGGGACACGCTGTGATATAGAGACGGTGCTGCTAATGAATCGCATCCTCATGAGTCATGAGTAATGCTCAGTGGTTCACTGCATGAAGTCAAAGATCTTAAAAGACGTGCATAACTTTTTTGGTTAAGTGAATTTTGAACAACGTCGTTTTGGACAACTTTGGGCGTAAAGGACAATGAAGTCCTTATGAGAGTGTCAAGGGTTATTTATAAACATGTGAGAAAATTAAGGCAGCTTTCAGTAGCTGTAGAAAGGGTGGAATTGAACATTATTCCAGGTTATAATTATTAACTAGGCCGATAAACTGGGAACTACTCGCAGTTAAAGGTTGTAAACAGAGGCGGTAGCCGAGTTCTGACCAAATGAATCTGTAAATTATGTTATCGGCCTTGTGTCGTTCAATACTTTTCGTAATACAGTCTTTTTTATCTTCTTTATCTTCTTCTTCTAGGAAAAAATATAAATAAGAAATACTTTTTCTCTTTCCTTCACCATATTTAGCTACAACTCTCTGGTGTCGATTGCTTTTAACAGACCGCGGACTGTTCAATCCTTAATATTCGCGTGAACTTGTGGGGACTAACATGTTTGGTTCACTATATCCGATGATGTCAAAATTAAATGGAATTTCTCATATAATTTTATTAATATACAGAAAATTCATTTACAGCACGAACTGAAAATTCAATATATCCATTTGTACGTAAAAAAATTTTTAATTCATGAAAGATGGATCATGAAAGATGAAAGATCATGATCATGAAAGATGGATTCATGAAAGATTGGATCTTTCTCCAGAGTTCGTGCTCTCTTCATACTTGATTCTGCATGGTTCTCTACCTCGAAGTATGGTAAAACAGTCTTGGCACCTTTCAATTCCTCTTGCACTGCTGGAACACGTTCCACTCTCCGAAGACCCTTTTACTTCCCTAGTTAAAGGATCCAATTTATTTATATTCTTATGCTTATTCGTAATGTAAGTGAAACGGAACCAGCGACTTAAGTTCACTTTAACCGAGGGTTCACTATATCCGAGTCCACTACAACCGGAGTCAACTTTATATGTGAGAACCAACGCACATACTACCTGTCGACGGATACAATCCGTTCTCGACACGTTGTAAGGTCTGGATGTAAATAAATTTAATAAATAGACGAATTAAGTCCCAACTGGTGTCTCGATTTCCCGCCAATTTGTTACTGTAAAAAAATGTGCTCGTGTGTTCGTGAAGAACTGATAATTATTACATATTCATGAGTGTGAAATGAAAAAAAAAACAAGAGGACCAGATATGTTACCACAAAAGAGAGTGATCGTTTGTGAGAATATTTCACGTAGAAAGTGTGAATTTTTATTACGCTGAGAATGTTTTTTAAGAATTATAAATATTTAGAAACCGCAATATAATTTAATGAATTGGTATTAGTTTAATACTAATTTCAAGTTTTCCACATTTTCTAACGTTATCAACATTTATTTTAAAGTAATATAGTTTGATAATCAATCGAAGAAATATATTGAACTAAAATACTATTAGTTTGCTAAGATTTCAATTATATGATGCTTCAACCACGCAATTTTTGTAATTCCTGTATTCGTTATACCCGAGGTTACATCAACGATGACACTACAATGCTCTGACCAGAAGACCTGGTCGAGACTGACGGCGGATTGACATTAGTTAGAATTTATCGCTGTCTGAAAAATCACGCGGCGCTCTGATGGTCGTGGTTCTCGGTCATCCGGCGAATGCCGACATGTCTAACAACGGGCTCGATGGGCGATCCTTCGTTTCTTAAATACACTTACTAGCACTACACTACCATTCATGGCGGAGACCGGTCGGGAGCTTAGAGTTGATCTCGACTGAAAGAGTTCTAACCTCGCTAGTAGAAAACCGTTCGGGTGGTATTGTTTCAGGTTCGGCGTGCTGTTGGCCATTATTCCCGTTAGTGTAGTGCATGTTTTTCTCGGAGATGGCGGTGATCTTCGCAGGAGGTAAGGTCGAGGATACTACCAAGGACTGGCAAAGGTGACAGGATCACGATGTCGCCATCCACGGATGGCGGATCCGCGATACCGTCGACTAGTGGGGTTTCCCCTAACAGGACTCTCCACAGCGGGACACCGCCCCAGTCAGGGACAAGCTCTAAGCTCCCGACCGGTCTCCCGGAATATGTGGTAGTGTAGTGCATGTTAGTGTAAGTGTGTGGGTGTAAGGGGAGAGGGTAGGACAAGGACGAGGAAGGACAGATCGCGCGCGGTCCGTGGCCCGTTTGTTAGGGTACTTTCTCCGGCATTCGCCTGGTCGGAGAAACCGCGGAAAACTACCGATCAGAGCAGCCGTCCGCTAGAATTCTCCTCCAGACAGCGACTGAATTCGACCTGGCTGAAAAGCTAGTGTCGAAAATCCTGCCGCCGTGGGGAGTGGGAACCTAGGACCTCCTGGTCAGAGGCGCTGCAGTGACATCAGTTGATGCACTGAGCTACCGCTCCCGGTCTGGATCTTAGAGCTTGTCTCGACTGGAACAGAGTACTGACCTCGCTAGTGAGAAATACCTGTTTGGGGAAAACCCAGTTAGCCAACGGTGAGATCTGCGCCGGATCTCACTAAGAGGGGAAGATCCTTGCCACTCCCAAGGAAAAAACATGCCCTACGCTTATGGGACTAATGACCTTAGCGATGGACGCGCGTGGAATCACTAATCATTCAAGTTACTCTGTCAGTACTAATAAAATATCCTGTTTCAAGTTCACATCATATCACACATGAACACGAACCTTTATTTTATACGCGCTTTATTCTCTTCTGTCCGTGAAGTGACCGTGAAGAATGTTGAAACACACCGATTTTCCAGTCGATGGGGTTCTAAAGACTTGCAATTTTTTTTCCTAACTTTTAAATTCCTACAAAAAACTTTCCGTTTACATTCCTTGTATTCATTCCCTCTTCGTTTGACTTACAAGAAGCCCATTTCCTTCACTTCGGATGGAACGGCAGAGTGCTTTTAGTACTTCTAACTGATCTTGCACTATCTCGACCTGTAGAACTTGAGTTCTCAACTGAAGGCAATAAAGATTCCTTTCCGTTATAGAGTACTCTCTTTTATGCTTGGTCGGAGCGCAACATGGGTTTTCAAGTAGAAAATGAGCCGAACAATTCAGAATAACTCAATGATTATTCCTGAAAGTAAGCGGTGTAACCGTTCATAATCAATTACCTTTCAGCTTCCGATCTCACGATTCCCTCCCTTAATTCCAATTAGGTTCAAATATATTTCGAAGATGTAATGGACCAATTATGAAAATATATTCAATTTCTGATGGAAAACATAGGCTACATAGACTAATTACAAACTATATTATTTGCAAATGGTTACTTATGCGTGGGAAATAGGAGTAGACAGATATCATTTATATTTTATTACCATGTCCAGCAGATGGACAAGTACAGCTTATGCTAATGTACTAATACTTATTACCAGTATTTTTCTTGGTTAGTTTTTAGTCGTTAAACTCTACTAATTACTGAGGCGCCATCAATACAGTTCAGGATGATGGCTTCGTCAGAATAGTGATTTATGAAACAGGCATGTTAGTAAAACGAAATAAAGCGATACACGATTTTGCAGTTAGAAGAAATTATTTCAAATGTGTACAGTGAATTTGTTCGCAACCATAGAATTTTTCTGCTGATATAGAAGTATTAAGAAAAGTCACATAAAACCGTATGTTCTTCTTCTTTAAAACATCGATTGATTTTTTTCGTGTTTCCGGGCACGTGCTTCGGTCATTAGTCTCGTTAGGGTAGTGCATGCTTTTTTCTCGGGAGATGGCGGTGATCTTCCCCCGCTAGATGGCGAGATCCGGCGCCGACCTACCGTCGGCTAGTAGGGTTTCCCTAACTAGGACTCTCCACCAGCGGGCACCGCCCCGTCGCGACAAGCTCTAAGCACCCGACCGGCCTCCGGAATATGTGGTAGTGTAGTGCATGTTAGTGTAAGTGTGTGTGTAAGGGGGAGAGGATAGGACAAGGAAGAGGAAGGACAGATCGCGCGCTGTCCGTGGCCTGTTTGGTAGGGTACTGCTCCGGCATTCGCCTGGCGTTGATCGAAGAAACCACGGAAACTACCGATCAGAGCAGCCGGCCCTAGAATTCTCCTCCAGACAGCGAGCTGAATTCGACCTGATCGACTGAAAAGCTAGTGTCGAAAATCCTGCCGTCGGATGCGACAGGACTCTCCGGTTAGAGGCGCCGCGTGACATCAGTTGATGCACTGAGCTACCGCTACCGGTTAAAACATCGATAAAAGTGGAATTGTAATTATCTATTTCACATTCATTTGCAATTATCTATTCCAAGCCAGAAATTTGTTCACATCAAAATTTCTTCTCGCAACCAGTCATCCTCATAACACGGGACAGTTACATGTGGACTTACACATGCACTTAGGCACTGCCTAGAAACACAAATTTAATGTACACTCATCTTCTCCCTAATGTCTATTGCAAACAATACACTTGTTGCAGGATGCGTTGTTTAACCATTTGGGTGGATTGATAATGATACGTCTTATTTTCCAATAAAAGTTAATTGTATATCATGACCGCTCATATTTATTAGTCCATAATGCGAGTCTCACTGAAATAATATCATAAGGAAAATTCAACAACAATAAATAATTCTTGAAAATAGTGAAAACATTGTATACAAACATAATATTTTTGTTTTTTTTTTGTATTTTTCTTTGAGTTGAAAAAAATTCCCAATATTATTGTACCGATGGAACAGAAAAATACAATTAATTTCGTAATTTTGCTTTAATTCATATTTTTGTAACAGTGTGTAATTTTTCTCTTGTGTTCACAGTCCAAATACGCCAAATTTTGTAACTGAAAATATTCTTGTCTAATTACGAAATACGAACATGTTAATTTCAGTTTCTCTATTTACAAGTACTTCATCTGAGTTCTTATGAAGTTTCTCCAAAACTCTAAAGTTTTACGTGAAAATGAGCTTAAAATTGTGCCCTTGGTATGATCGAAGCATTTTCTCAAAAAAGTCTCCATTTTTTCTTGAATTTTGCTAATTGCACTGAAAGCATGCATAAACGCCATTTTAAAAAATCTCTCGTAATTTTTTTAAATTTTTTTGTGAGCACATGTAGTTCAAATTTATTCCTACGATATTCATCGAAAACTCAACATTTTTTAGTAAATAAACCCAAAGTTATAATTTCAGTAACTCTTAACATATTTTCTTAAGAATAGCTCCAAATTTTTCAATAACAATTTGCATGTGACCAAGTTTACTCTTCTATAATATTTAAGTTATATTTCAATTAGACTATGAGAGGACCGAAAAAATGAGAAAATGTGTTAAAATGTTTTTTTGTTGAAGTGAGGTTGCGTTGTCGTGAGGTTGCACCCATCCTTCTCAGTCTTGGGTAAATGACGCTCACTTTAAGACAGAACGACAGTTGGCACTATTTACTTTTTATTTCTTTAACTTCAAAAGCTGTTCAAAATTATACGTGGCATATGGGAGAGAAGTTTAATTCTTGAGCTCTAGAATCTCTACGGTCTCAAGATATATTCGCCACTGTGTTAGACTGTTTGTATCGGTAAACGCTCTGCTGATTCAAGCTCTACTCGTGCTGCAGTTGAAGAACTAACTGGTCCATTGTTTAATAAAGTACAGCATGGAGCAGCAGGGCTCACACTTTCCGTGGCATGACAGGACTGCTATTTTAACGTACGAACCTCGCTCCCTATTCCCGTCCTTCATTTCCTAATGCTGCCCAACTGTCTGAACTCGCTAAGGACCGTTCATTATTCACATTACACCATCCGGTGACTTCATTCAAAAGTACATTTAATCATGCATCGTGCACATCCTCTATTCCATTGCGTTTGTAAGTTAAAAAAATACTTATGAATCAGAAAAGTACGAAAGTAAAAAATCGAACATTAATTAGTTCAAACGATGTGAAAATGAGGAGAAATTGCACGAATTTCACGAGAAAAAAGAAAAGTACTACCATCGTTACATACAGATTAATTTAACTCTGTAAACGTTTGGAAGACATTTCGAGTTGAACAAGTAAACGCAGTACACGTAAAGAGCACGATTTCCCAACTCCCGTTACTTTGTGGCAGGCAAATTTGGCGTCCATTACGTCCAGAGTACTTCCTTCTTGCCTTGATGCAGGGTCAACACCGTCAAATTTGAAGTTTTCGCAAGGGTCATGAACGTTAACTGGCAGCATGTTAGCAGTGTGCCGCTTGGAGAGTCGCTATTGTTTGATTAGGACTGTTGAAATCTCCGTCGGTGCAAGTGTGGAGAACAAACTGGTCTACGGCAAAATTTCACATGATAATATCATTCAATTACTTTCACCTAACACTTTTTTACCTTTCACTAATGAAGTTTTATTGTCAGTCTTCAACAATCTGAAATATTTTGTCAAAAAACAACTTGCCCCCCTGATTATGCGCGAATGTTTGAATGTGGATTAAGATGGAGCAGAAATGAAACTGATAATTTAAGGGATTCTATAATATAGTATATATATTTTTTAGATTAATTAATATTTAGCACATGGATCAACTGATGTCACAGTTGATCCATGCGCATAGTTGATCTCTGACCGGGAGGTCCTAGGTTCGAGCCCTGACGGTGGGAGGTTTTCGACACTAGCATGATAGCTCGGTCGAATTCAGTTCTGTCTGGTGGAGAATTCTAGCGGCCGGCTGCTCTGATCGGATTTTGGGTTTTCGACACGCATGATCGTTGGGTCTCAGGATACACTAATTTTGACCGGCGACTTGCTTGTCGATGGCAGCCGCTGTGAATACCTTTGCAACGCATGCGGACGGAGTACCGGATCACCTCGCGGATCTTTCCTCTCCGTGAAACATGCTACACTTACGGACTATCCACGCATGTTGTGAGACCGGCCGGATCATATGATCTTGTCCATGGCCGTGGCATGCCATGGACAAATCCTGTTCCAAAGCACCATTGCCAGCGGTGGAGTTACTCGGATTACCACTAGCGGGGAAACAATCACAGCTATTCGAGTGACCATAATCAGCCTTACAGCCTACAGGGACTCAGATGTGGCGTTATACTTCCCATGGAAATGACACCGTAATTTAGCTGATTGACCGTGAAGCATGGCTATGAGATAAATCGGATTGTAATCTGAAACGCTGTGTGCAGATTTACGGTCTGCGATTTTCCACGACTGCTGATGACGATTTGCACGCAAGCTACTAAGGTCCATTAATAGAATTAACGCCACCATAGACGTCAGTATGGTGGCGTTAATTCCGATTGGATGCACCGTGACAGCTGATTGTACCGCAGCTATGAAAAATCGAGTTAAATCTACACCGCAATGTAGATCGCACAATGGAACAGATTTGCTCGTGCATGGACGTCCTCCACGGTCATGTGCTAAATTGATTGATTGATGATTCCGGCCGCGTAAACTGCTAAGGTCATTAGTGATAAGGTTGAACGCCACCATAGTGACGTGACGTAGTGACGTGTAATGTCCCGATTGGATGAGCACCGTGACAGCTGATGAAATGTCACCGGCAGCTATGTAAAAATCGCAGTGTAAATCTGCCACCGCTGTGTAGATCGCACAATGGAACACGATTTGCTCGTGCATGGACGTCCTCCACGGTCACGTGCTAAATTGATTGACTGATGATTGCGGGCGCGCCCACTGCGGTCCGATCTGCGTCTGCGCGGCGAGCGGGGTTGGGACTTGGTGTACCCATCGCGTTGCCGGGGGCGGCGAGCGGTGGGGGGAGGGTGCGGAGTGCAGCGGATGATCCGCAGAGGCGGAGTGGGGGGAGCGGAGGGGCGGGGCTGCTGGTGGCCTCGCGATCGCCGTCTCACGACCCGCTCGGCGCCCCAGTGCACGTGCAGGAATGTGCACGGCGAACAGCGCACTCGGTGCCCCGCCCCCTGCCCCGATTGTCCTCTCGTTGTCCCCTTCAGACTCCCTCCTACCTCCTCCTAGTCTCTTGTCGCCCCTCTGACCCTTCCCTGGGCCCCCTCGACTGATTGATTCTGAGTGATTGCGGGCGCGTCAACTACTGAGGTCATTGGTCCCGTAAGGGTGTACATGTTTTCATCCGGAGGTGGCAGTGATCTTCCCCCACTGGATGGCGAGATCCGGCACCGCCCTACCGTCGACTAGCGGGGTTTTCCCCAACCAGGTATCTCCCAGCAGAGGGACACCGCCCAGCTGGGACAAGTACTAAGTTCCCGCAATATGTGGTAGTGTGGTTAATGTTAGTGTAAGTGTAAAGGGTGAGGATAGGACAAGGAAGAGGAAGGAAAGAGTTTAGTAGGGTACTGCTCCGGCTTTCGCCTGGTGTTGATCGGAGAAACCACGAAAAACAACCGATCAGAGCAGCCGGCCGCTAGAATTCTCTTCCAAACAGCGACTGAATTGAACCTAGCTGAAAAGCTAGTGTCGAAAATCTTGCCACCGTCAGAACTCGAACCTAGGACCTCCCGGTCAGAGGTACGCCATGTCTCCTCGAGATTCCATTCCCTCTTCTTCATCGCGCCCCGTGACACCCACTCTGCACCCAACCTGTCTGCACCCGCGCCACGTTGGGACTAATTAAGATAAATTGTTTCATAGAAATCAACATTTTCTCACACAAACTCATCATACAATGGTATGTTAAAGTCTTTTTTTACTTCCTCACGCTAATTTCGTCAGAAGAGGAAGTCCCCGATGTGTGTACATATAGTTTTTGTGAATGTTATTTATAAACATTACTAATATGAGAAAATATTTTTTTGAAATATCGACATCACGCACAATAAGGCGGGAAAGATCGGGGTCAGACAAGGCAGCACGGGGCGAAGACTTCGGCAAGGAGGAGGGTGGAATTGGGCAGTTTGACGTAATGTAGGGTAGGAGGAGGGGAATGGGCAGAGGAGAAGGCGGGGAGGGCAGAATAGGGCAGAGCAAGCCACGCCAAGACTCTCGGGTTTCCACTAGTTTTTTTGTACATACCCTCGTCTGTGGAAGGTACATACGTTGCTGTTTGCTGCAGGTATGTGTGGACACTCTATTCAAAGATATACGAATCCCATCTCTACAAGCACAAGCAGAATATGATGATCAGTAACCTGCATTTAAAACATAGTATAAAAACGTTTTATCTGTACCGTAAAACCACTAGATGAACGGAAGACACACCAACCGAGCCCTGCTAGTAAAGGTGTATACAAAAGAGCGGACAACGCACGAGACCACCTGCAGCTCCTTTCGCTTTCGTGCGGAGGATGATTGCGAGCGGTTGTGGATAGGCGGCGCGCGTGACGCGACGGGTCGGGCACTGCGCTCAGGCCCCTCCACTCATTTCTTTTTACCCCCCTCTCAAATTGCAGGCTGCGCTCCCGCGCGCGCACCGACTCGACGCCTCGCCTGGCTGCGCCCCCCGACCCCACGCGCCGGCGTTGCCACATGCCTTCGATTACCCGTACGCTGGATACTCGAACCCGCTTCTGTCTGGAGAAGAATTCTAGCGGCCAGCTGCTGTGATCGGTAGTTTCTCAGATCAACACCAGGCGAATGCCGGAGTAGTACCCTAACAAACGGGCCACGGACCGCGCGCGATCTTTCCTTCCTCTTCCTTGTCCTATTCTCTCCCCTTACACACACCGGTAGCGGTAGCTCAGTGCATCAACTTATGTCACTGACCGGGACGCCCTAAGTTCGAGGACGTTCGAGTCCTGACGGTAGCAGGATTTTCGACACTGGCTTTTCAGCTAGGTCGAATTCGGTCACTTCCTGGAGGAGAATTCTAGCTGCCGGCATCTGATCGGTAGTTATCCGTGATTCTCCAATCAACACCAGGCGCATGCCGGAGCAGTATCCTAATAAACGGGCCACGGACTGTGCGCGATCTGGCCTTCCTCTTGTCTGATCTTCACCCCTTACACACACACTTACACTAACATGCACTAAACTACCACACATGCCGGGAGACCGGCCGGGAACTTATAACTTGTCCCGGCTAGGTGGTACTCCGCTGGTGGGAGAGTCCTGGTTAGGAAACCCCACTACCCGACGGTAGGTCGGCTCCGTATCTCGCAATCCAGCGGGGAAGATCACCGCCATCTCCCGAGAAAACATGTCCTAACGGGACTAATGACCTGAGTAGTTGACACACCCGGAATCATCAAACAATCGAATCCGCTTGAATGAAGTTGGCGCCGGGGCGAATAAAGTGAAATTGTTTATAATGTAAACAGTGAAGTGCCGAGTGGTATGCCTGTGTAAATGAATGTGTTTGTAAAGATAGATTAAGAATGAATGAGAGTGTGAATGGGGATGATGCCCGCAGGTTGGCTCCGAATATGACGCTTGAGCTGGAGGGAGCACTACACTCACGGGACTAACGACCAAAGTAGTTGACAGACTCGTAGGATTTTCGAAGTAGCTTTTAACTAGGTCGAATTCAGTCGCTGTCTGAAGGAGAATTCTACCGATCGGCTGCTATGATCGGTAGTTTTCCGTGGTTTCTCCGATCAACACCAGGCGAATGCCGGAGCAGTACCCTACCAAACGGGCCACGGACCGCGCGCGATCTGTCCGTCGTCTTCCTTGTCCTATTGGTTTAGTGGTGAGTTGTAGTTGACATTTACATAATTGAAATGATTGAAGACGTTGTCATTGTCAACAATATTATTTATTTCGACAAGATCAGTTTTCGATGGCTTAGCCATCATCATCAGTTTTCTGTTACCACAAAAATATTAAATTAGAATTAACAGAGTTGCATAATTTACAAAACATTTTAAGAAATGAAAGGAGAAGAATTATTTCAGAATCATTTCAATTCCTTGTCCTAACTTCTCCTTACACACATACACACACACTTACACTAACATGTCCCGGTTGTCCCGGCTGAGGCGGTTCCCGCTGGTGGGAGATACCTGGTTGAAAAAAACCGTTAGCTGACGGTCGGGCAGCGCGGGATCTGGCCATCCAATGGGCTAAAGCCACCGCTACCTCCGGAGCAAAAAAAAAAAAATTCGCTTATGGGTCTAATGACTACAGTAGTTGACGCGCCCGGAATCACTAACAATCAATAAATCAATTGACGCACCCGCAAACACGGCATACTCATTTGAGTTCCTGAATATTTCGAATCCCTCGATATGCTGATCCCTAAATATCTCGCGGGCTGGGGATGACGCTGTTCGGTCATTTTTGGCAAAAGCGTTAGTTAGTTAGTTAATGCCTTATTTTACGTGGCGAGACTCAGGCTATGAGGCCCGCTCTTCCGTCTGACCACGCAAATTTCACTACGCTCCTTTCACCATCTTGAGGAGAAAGGAGGTATTATCTTGGGCGACGAAACAGGCGATTTGAATGTAGCTCAGAGGCTTCTTTTAGGTTTGAGAATCTTTTACATGCAGTAAATCTACTACATTGAACAGCCGGCTTTACTTACCCTCCGAAGGAAGGAGTGCGAAGGACTTTTACCTCCCTAAAAATCCACGGCTTCGATCAGGTTTGAACTTGGGTTCAACAGCCCGGCACGCTAACTATTGTACCATCGAATCCGCAAAGACATTGGCATTGTTTTGAAATGTTTGAACTCTCCAATGTCAGATCTACAATGTATTGAAACAACTTTTTAAATAAGACTTATAAGTAAACTTTTAAAAGACAGTACCATATTCTCTTTGAATTTTTGTATGTCTTTATAAGATGCTTTCAAACTTCTAAAATGCACTCTCTGTAAAATTCGTTCTAAATCCGATAGAAGCTTGTAATTCTTAGACCACGATCTATTCCTTCATAAATCTAATTATTTGATTACTCGAATCTGTCAATCTCAATTTCTCTATATTTGAAACTGTATTCCTTTTCCTTCGCTTTTGCTATATTCACTCTTGACAATGTTTTTTGCTGTTTACTGCCTGTGGTTTTAAATCTCTAGGTGCATTTTCTTTGTGTTGGTGACCGAAATAAGGGATAAGTACCGCTTTCCAGGAGTCATCGAGACGGAATTAACGTTTACTGAAAAGCGTAAATTCAATATTGATGTACTAACGTCATATTCCGATCATACCTACAGTTTATTTAAAAGGGCTTGCGGTACTCTTAAGTTTTAAATTCTTAGGCATCTATAACAGTGTGCCATTCGTCATAAATAGCACAACTAATGTCTTTCAAAAATCTAACTATCCTCTGAAAACACGGTCTATTTGAAGCTGATCTTCACGAAGGGAAATGAACTACGTTGTTACTTTTATACTGAGTTAGTGAGCTCAGTATAAAAGACAGATGGTACATGCCTATTCGGCAAACCAATTTAAGAGCTGAGTGGAGTTTTTCTCTGAGAGAACATTACACATTTTTCATTACATTACGAATATTTGTACTGATATTTGAGTTAATGAGAAATGAAGCAAATTTATTCGTAGAAGGAGCCGCGGTGGCTTCCTGATCAGAACAACCCAGGTTCAAATTCCGGCGTAGTCAGGAAATTTTATCTGGTGATTTCTATTCAGGGCGGTCTGAGGTCGACTCAGCCTCTCCTTTCCAACTGAGTACCAGCATCTTTCCTGGGGGTAGAAGCGGCCGGAGCGTTGTTCTCCTCCTTTTGCCGACGGCGACGAAACGGTGCGGCCCTACCTTCAGCGTCCCTTTGGGCCACATCGGTTGATTTGATTTGATTTCTTCGTATTTCCGGGCACGTCAACTGCTTTGGTCATTAGTTCCGTTAGTGTAGTGCATGTTTTTTTCTCGGGATATGCGCGGTGATCTTTCCCCGCTGGATGGCGAGATCCGGCGTCGACCTACCGTCGGCTAGTGGGGTTTCTCCCTAACCAGGACTCTCCACCAGCGGGGCACCACCTCAGCCGGGACAAGCTCTGAGCTCCCGACCGGCGTTCCGCAATATGTGGTAGTGTAGTGCATGTTAGTGTAAGTGTGTGTAAGGGAAGAGGATAGGACAAGGAAGAGGATGGACAGATCGCGCGCGGTCCGTTGCCCGTTTGGTAGGGTACTGCTCCGGCATTCGCCTGGCCACATCGGTCTGTGTGCTATTGCACAGGGGTGCCTTTCCTTGTTTTTAGAAGTGTATTACAGAAACCAGTGATGTCAATTTTTAATTATTTTCTCCCTATTGTGTTTTCTTTTTTCTATTTATTTATTATTCAACAACTCGAACCTCGATATGTGGGAAGTGATAATCAAATAATATAATACAGTACCTCTAAAACCATTTCTTCAAGTTGCAATTTTTTTAATAAAAATACCGTTCGAATTGGTTTCAAATACAATGTGTTGTTATTAAAAAATCCTTAAATATACTGAAAACATTTCGGAATAACTTTAAGTCGCTCTAAATGAAAACAAATCCAAATCTGGCAACCCCGCTGAGTCAATTCGATGTTCCATTTTCCCTTTCTCCGAGTGAAGTGAGCTCTGATTATCGTTATCTCAATTGAGATGGCGGCAGCCTCATTTCGTCGCGACTGCTCTCTTTTGTTACTCTGTAGGTGATTCCGGTTTGCGGTGAGCCGAAGCTGCGGCTGGGTGTTGCAGATAGGTTTCCGCGGTTGCCACAACGCGATCTGAAATGCTTCTTGCTCCGTGCCTTTTGCCTGTTAGGCGCAGAACGCTTCTTTATTGACTCCTGTGGGAGATTGCAGCCGGGATCGCTTTACAGCCTGCGTTAGTTTATTTTGTGACTTCTGGGGAGCGCTCGTGCAAAAACTTCCAAGCCTTAGGGAAAGGGATCACTGACTTCGTGAGGATGCTCTTGCGAAATCCAACAAACAATCCAACAGGTCGGAGCGCATATCTGCGCCCGGTCGAGAACCGGATTTTTAAAACGAAAAAAGTGAGATGGGCTTAATTGGTATACTTAAGCCCTTCGTGGACCGGTTTAATTTAAATTTATCTCCGCGTATTTCCGCGGACGACATGAAAAAGCGCGAATAAAAAGACTTCCTCTTCCGGGCAGATGATGACTCTTAATAACTTGTTGGCATGTTCACAGATGAATTAGGCAATTCATTTTCTTTGATTTCTGCTAATATTTTAATTTATATTTGGAATTAACCGCTTTTATATTGAAGAAACATTATAGATGGATGATCGAATGTTGAATGTGAATGAAACACAGGACAGGAATGGTTTTGGAGTGTTGTTCCGACATAATCACAATTCGGAACTTCTTTGGAAAATAATTTGAATATTTTTCCAGCAAGGCACACGTATTAATGAAATGGTTAGAGGTATCTCAAATATGTCCGCAATATTTTTTTAAAGTCTAGCGATGCAAATAAACTGAAAATGCCACAAATATTTGTAAGGTTTTATTTTTTACAAAAAATATTAGAATACCATGGCTCTGGATGTGACCTTCTAGCAAAGCGTCTAGCAACCTTCAGTCGAGATTTACGCGTATGTCATAAAATAGCACTCTTGAGTATGAACAGATTATTAACATTCGCATTATAATGCTATTTCGATGCACAAATAAGGGGAAGGGGCAACATGGAGCACAAAATAAATTGCGATATAATTAATGAAGCATTTATGTAAATTTAAGAACTAATGATACATGCATTTAGCAAGATTTTTTTAAATAAATATAAAAATTTTCTGTCTCTGACGTATGGAAAGGATGTATACATTTTGAATAATTTCTGTACTTGCTTAAAAGGTAGAGAACTACACTATTAGAATAAGAAGAAATGCATTGAATCTGAACGAAGCATTCAGAAACCAATTGAAGTTCAAGGCCATTGGAACGAGAAGTATCGCAGCAGAACAAGAACGCAAAGAAACTACTCGTATGAAACACAGAAGATAGAGATTCCTAGGACTAAGTGATTCCTTAAGAACAGCAAAGACAATGCGTGAGTACGTGTTACGAATGTACTGATGGTGAACTGCTAGTCAAGCATAAAATATCCATGATCTTCTTAATGTTGTAATTTTATTTGCACGGGTTCAGCTAGTTTCCTATACTTTCCATGAAACCCCGTACTGAGTAAGAAAAGGGTGAAAAAAACTGCCTCGAGAAATTTACTCCAATCTATTATTGCTCAGTTTATAAAGAAGAATTTGCCAATGTCCGTTCTTTACATTCTTGTTCCAAATTTATGTATGTGGTCAAATCTACGTAAATAATCCGGTTTATCTAGTCTTTCCCGGATTTCCCACCATACAGAGCGACCAATGTATGATTTATACAGTGCCCAAAGTGGTGTCTTCTTCTGTGCTGTAATGAAACCCACATAACCCAACGCGCAGGTACATTCCTCCGAAATGTGTATTTTACCGCTCTGTTATGCGTTCTCGCTGTATTCTTTCTTATGAATTGGAACTGGATGAAATGAGCAAAGACTACACTGTCAGAAATTACATTAAATTTAATGTACGAACACATGAATTTTAATGTATCTTGTATTAAAGGTAGATTAATGTGCATTTAATTAAATTTAAAGTTTAAATAAAATCATGTAGATTTAATTCACGACTGCAAACTAACTTTTACTTTTAATTTAATTGTACACGTACAGTATTGTCACTGTACGTGTACATTAAATTTAATTACCTACATAAAAATGACTTTCATTACTTTTACATTAAAAGTAATGCAAAATTTCTGACACTGTAGGTATAATAAAATTTGCAGACGCGCAAATGGCCTTTGACATTCGTAGAGGTAAAATACTCACGATTATAGGAAATTGTCCGAACAATGCCAAAAATTTCTAAAACAATTAAGTAATAATATTAACGAACAATTTCAAAACCTAACAATTTTTTTCAGGACACAGTAAAGATGTAATCACATTTTTAAAGGGGGCCACACTCCACACAAGTTCTTCGATTCCCCATTAAGTCGTTCTTCGTATTTACAATATTTTATTCTGCATTTTTGGTCGATGAAATGCAAGATCTTTTATTTGTTTGGTTTTTTTCTGTTCGCTGCCGAATCTCGTTCTATGAGCGCACAAGGGGTACCACAGCTCATTGAAGTCCATTTTAACACAACCGCAGTAAACATTTCAAATATTCCCAATGTGCAGTTAAATCTATTAGCAGCGTAAGATGAACAAATAAACTCAGCAAAGAGCAATGCAATTAGCATGGTAAGAATGAACAGGTTATAACAGGAACATGAATATTGATTGGAAAGACAGAACATGAATAGAAAATCTCTGAGGATGTGACTAAACATGATGTGTAGGACGTTTAATACAACATGTCATGAGAGCTTGTGAATTGTAAACGAAAAAAATAATAGCAGACATTACGTGTAGACACCCTCAAGCCGTCAAATACAAACGAAAACAAATGTGTAAGGAGACACATAAATGACTAAGGAAGACAAAATTGAGAAGAATGCAGAACGTATGGCGAAAAAGATGATTATCGTAAAAATAACAATGAATGCTAGATGTAATGTGATTTCCTAGATATGAAACAAAATTACTCTTAAATATGTTGATATAAATAAATTTGAATATAATTGTAGCTATTCCTAACAATAAATATTGAATTTACTTTGTTTTCTCTCACTGAATACTTCAGATATCTAAAATAGTTTATCTATAACAGTTTGTCTTGTCTACATTGTGCGCAGGAGATAACTGTTCGGATAACAATATCTTAAGACTTCAGTTGAGTGTTTCGTGCTCATTGAGTGTCAGTTTGCTACCTCTCGTCTTCAGTTCCCAGTGTTGATGGTTGTACGCTGGCGATGACTGTTAGGTAACCTAATCTTGAGACTTCAACTGATGGTTTCGTGCTCATTGTTTGACAGTCCCCTCCCCCACTTGTCTCGAATGTCGATAATATTGATGGTTGTCCGCAGGCGATGACAGGCGCGATAACAATATCTTTAATTGAGTGTTTCGTGCTCATAGATTGACAGTTTGCAACCCCTCGTCTTCAGTTTCCATTGTTGATGGTTGTACACAGACGATGACTGGTGCGATAACAGAATCTTGAGACTTTATACTTGAATTGAAACATAACTGCACTTGACATAAATCTGTTTACGGTGCCTATCCAATCTGGAGGTTGAACGTCACGTAGTGAGTATAAGCTCCCGATTGGATGACACCGTAACAGCTGAATACATCAAATGCAACTCTAAATAAACTAAGCATAACTGAGTGTTTAGTGCTCGTTGTTGGACAGTTTGCCACCCTTTATCTTCAGTTTTTATAGTGTCAATTGTTGTACGCAGGCATTACTCTCCAATAACAAATCTTGAGACTTCATGAGTTTCGTTCATTGTTTGATTGTTTCCGGGCAACTACTTGCATTAGTCTCGTAAGTGTAGTGCGTCTTTTGCCCGGGGGGCGTTTCTTCCCCCGCTGAATGGCCACCGTCGGGTAACGGTTTCTCCACCGGTATCTCCCACAGCGGGGCACCGCCACAGCCGGGACAAGTGCTGTGCATGTGTGAGTGTCTGTGTGTGTGTGAATAAGGGGAGATGATAGGAAAAGGAAGAGGAAGGAAAGATCGCGCGCGGTCCGTGGCCTGTTTTTTCAGCTCCGGCATTCGCTTGGTGTTGATCGGAGAAACCACGGAAAACCACCGATCAGAGCAGGCGGCCGCTAGAATTCTCCTCCAGACAGCGACTGAATTCGACCTAGCAGAAAAGCCAGTGTCGAAAGTCCTGTCGCTGTCAGGACTCGAACTTAGGACCTCCATGTCACAGGCGCTGCAGTGCCATCACTGAGGCACCGCTCCGGTCAGTGTTTGACAGTTGAAATGATAGAGAGCGTTGTCATTGTCACAATACTATTTATTTCAATAAAGCAGCTTTCGATGACATCATCATCAGTTTTCTGATACAAGAAAATATAAAATTAGAATTTTCTTGTATCAGAAAACTGATGATGATGGCTAAGACATCGAAAGCTGATCTTATTGAAATAAATAGTATTGTTGACAATGGACGCCTTCAATCATTTCAATTATGTAAATTCAACTACAACTCACCACTAAACCAATATACAGTGTTTGACAGTTTGCCGCCCTTCGTCTTCAGTGTCTATGGTTGTACGCAGGCAATGACTCTCCGATAACAGAGACTTCAACTGCGTGTTTCGTGCTGATTGTTTGACAGTTTGCCGCCCTTCGTCTTCAGTGTCTATGGTTGTACGCAGGCAATGACTCTCCGATAACAGAGACTTCAACTGATTGTTTGACAGTTTGCCTCCCTTGAGTACCTAAAGCGCCGCGCATGCGCAGGTGATGGCTGGAGCGACGTGGGCGTCGGCGGCGGCGGCGGCGCTGGTGGCGGCGCTGGCGCTGGCGGCGGCGGGGGCGTGGCGGCGGGCGGCGCGTTCGGCGGCGGCGGCGGGGACGGGTTCATCCGCAAGTACGCCATGATGAAGGTGAGTGGCCGGCCGCGTCCTCGGCCTCGGCGGCGGCGGCGGCGGCCGAGTCGTCGCCCGCGGCCTTCCCCCTTCCCCTCCCCTCTCGGGCGCTGGAGGGGCGCCAGAACGCGTGCTCGCGCAGGCAGACGCCAGAGGAATGCGCTTGGGAAAAAAGCGCCTGCCCGCGGGCGATGCTATCGACAGGTGGCGGACGCCGCGGCTGATTGGGAGCGATTCCGCGACGCCGACGCCGCTCCCGCGTTTCCGGGGAGGGCTATTCTCGGCGGGGCGCGTCCCTCGAAGTGACTGGGCGCGGATGAGGTGCTCTAACGGGAGACAGAAAAGAACTTTCTGGTTAGGCGGAAGAGCAGGCCTTACGGCCTGAGCCTCGCCAGAAATAAAGACATTATTATTATTATTATTATTATTATTATTATTATTATTATTATTATTATTATTATTATTATTATTATTATTATTAAGAACAGGGAAACTTTGCGTGGGCGTATACCGACTGCTTCCACGGTCAACCTTTTCTACGCTGTTTAACGACTTCCCTAAAAAGAGCACAGTACGACTACATCCCGTTCCGCCTTTTCTCCTTAATATAAGGATTGATTTACCTACACTTACCGTGGTCTGCTTTGTACTATATTGATCGTTTAAAAATGAATTGTCTGTTTTCAAGAAACATTTAAAGCGCTGTCAAAGTTGAAAAGAACATTTAAAAGTTTGTGGAAACAAAACTTGAAAAATCCACGACAAGTATCTTGTTATCCTGCGTACTGAAATTTGAAGATTCTGCCATGTTCAGCTGTGTTCGATGTTTTCTCTGGACTGGTGTGAGAACATATATTTGCGCTAATTATTATTAGAAACTTAACAAAAAATGTTACTCCTTCTGGAACACCAGACGTACGAAAAGAGATGCAGTCGGACTATGCCTTCTCAGGTAAAGAAAAGTGAAAGGGGATTAACTGGGAAGCGGAGGTCATGGGAAAATGAATGCGGGATGCAGTCGGGAGATTCCCACTTTGCATGCTCTGAGTTCTCACTATAGGTACCCATACATGAGTGGGCAGTGCTTGCGATATTGGCTTCTGCTGTGGCAGAAGTTAGACTCACACAGGCAACCTTCGGTTGGCAAGCCTGGGTCGTGCCGGCTGTGAAACAGTCGCCGCTGGTTCATTGTTCGTGCAATTGACGTATTCACTGGCGGCACAAGGCAGGCTTGTTCGTGAGGCCCTTTCAACAGTGCATCGCTTGACTTCTCATCACCTGTACAATTCTATTACCACTTGGCCATTTATATCGCAATAATTTTAATAATTATAAACCTCAGTAAATTACCGATTAAACTCAGAAACTGAACTCCTGTTTAGATGTACAGGTATTGATGAGCGAAATATCGAAAAGTCAGAATTATCAGTTCCAGCAAAACCGACACATCCTTGCTTGAGAGAGAAAATTTGTTCGACTTTAGAGAACAATCAACATATATTTCATATATACGCAGATAATTTTTAAAAAATGCTTACTTGAAAACATTCCCTTCCTCCAAGAAATGTGAATCTTATATTATGAAATTTCGTCATCCAATAGTCAGAAAGTCAAATACTAACTGATTTGGCAATCGTACAGACACAGAAACTTAGTTACACTAATGAAACTTTTGGCAATCATTGTAGAAATTCCTATCAATAACCAGTAATCTCAGAGTAATCCTTGGTCATCAGTTAAAACTGTTCTCACATTAACTTTCATAGAGTTTTGTTTCATCCTTGCCTCAAAGATACAGACGTCCAGATTATTTGCCTCTGCATTATGTCTACTTGACATGAAATGCGCTATTATATGCACAAACTGGCCATATTTTCAGGGAGCGGAAACTGCTCATCCCGTCTCGAACACAAAAGACAATTAACTCGCGTAAAAGAATCGCCGCCCATGGAGAACGAAAATATCTCACTCTGGTGGGAAAGGAGGCTCCACGGACAAGCCGGATCTCCTTCCCCTTCCAATTCTGCCCCCCCTCTCCCCTCTCACCACCGGCAATAAAAAGTACAGATAAAATCATGAACGTGGCAGGCAACATGTTTAACCGAATCTACAGGATACATGATCAATTGACCGAGTACGCTCTACACATTAAGTGTTTGAAGGCTCACAATAAAACAGAATAAAATCCTTTCTATTGCACAGTCCATCAATACAACTCCAATTTTCCCAAACGAGGGGAGAGTTATTTTTTCTCTATCTTCTGAATAATCTGTATGATCATCGTTATGATCTAGATTAGAGAAGGGCAAAAATTATCCAATGATATTTTCTAAAAAAAATTGTACATGACTGTATTTCAAGATTTGATCAACACATTTTATTCAGAAATTATTTCTATCTTCAATATAGGACGAAGCTATATAAATTTTGAACTTTTTCAATACTAAACAAATCAGTGATTTCATCGAAAATGAGACCTGCGCCGCTCTTTATGCTATCCGAAAACAAAGTTTACAAAAAAAATGTGGGCCATTTTTGAGAAAATGTTGATAATGTTGAGGCTTCATGTAAAGTAACCCCAAAATGAAGTATGCGTTTCAAACTCTCAGGGTCTCGAGTTCGTACAGAACGATCGGGGAAATCAATTTTGGAGAAAATTGTCCGAATGGTTTAAGAGCTTGCGCTTAATGCTAGCTTTGTCCACGAACGGACGGACGGACGGACACACAAACGTTTTCTGTCAACTTTTTCGGTTCAAGGATCCAAAAACATGGAGTCTGCTGCAGAACGGGTTGGATAAGTTATTTACGACAGTACGAACGGAAATATCCACTTTTTCTTACCCGGGCCCGGCAATAAGAGATTTTCTGTCAAAAATCGCCTCCCCACAAACCTTTCGCTATTCTGCGTAAGCAGTATGCTACAAAGGAAAATTAAAGTATGGTCCCAAACAGACCAGCCCCATTTGAAACCAGTGTGGGAATCTAAATCGTTTAATGTCTAGCTACTTCTAGGTTCACTTGAAGCCGGGATACCAGATAAAATCGCTCCGCACTGTGTTTATTTTAATTGAAAAGCAAGATAGCGTCACCCAAGGACTTCGGCTTCTCGCCAACAATAGACTGCGGCAGACTAGGAACGTTGCCGGTAAACAATGAGGAACGTTTTCAAACACATTTTTGTGTGCGCGATTGTTTACGGATTCCTAAAAGGATATGAGAGTTTTCGGTTAGAAAAACAGCGTTTAACAGAACATCAGAAAGAGTCACTGCACTGCACTACACTACCCACACTACACTGAATTACACTACACTTCACAGCACTTCACCGCACTTCACAGCACTTACTCATTTAATGTCTATTACTCTCATATTGTTCTAACTTATTTCTAAAGCTTCGGACACTTAGAGGAAAAGCTTTGAAAATTGCTGCGGGTAAACTGTTCCAATCTTTAATTGTTCTGTTACAAAAGGAAAATTTCCCAAGATCTGAATTTTGTTTCCTTGTTCGAATTTTGTGAGTGTGATCGCTTCGGCCGAAATAATTTGTTTTTCTAGTCTAACCTGAATTTCCTTCCAAGCTGGTTGACCTGTGTGGCAACGACGCCCTGGACTGTCAAAGTCGCTTATACGCGGCCGCTACTGTACATATATAACTATAACATCGTACGTAAAGGAGAAATACGTAAGTACAATCGCACGCAAAGGAGAGATTGCAGAGGTGCTCATGTGTTGCAGGTGTACGAGAGCTGCCTGGGGCGCGAGGTGGTGCGGCAGGTGCAGCAGGAGCTGCGGGCGGCGTGCCAGCGCTGCAACGGGGACGCGGGGCCCCGCCCCGCCCCGCCCCGACGAGGGCAGCCCGCCGCCGCCTCCACCGCCGCCCCCGCCCCCGCGGCCGCCCCCGCCGCCGCTTCCCGCCCTCCTCCACCGGCAGCAAGAGGCGCAAGCAGCCGCAGCCCGCCTCGGTGCCCTTCGACCCCGTCAAGCTCCAGGAGGCCATCATGGGCTTCCGGCAGACGGTGAGTGAACTGCCCCCGCCACACACCCCATCGCACCTGCACGCCCCAACCCACCCCGCCATGCCACGCCCACCCCACCTACCCGAGCGCCTCCCAGCCCTACCTCGCCACAACGTGGCGCGCCACTTCCCGTCCCGACATGCCACGCCATCTCACGTCACGTCACGTCACATCAAGCCACGCCACGCCACGCCACCCGCACCACGCCCGTCACGTCACGTCACGTCACGTCACGTCACGTCACGTCACGTCACGTCACGTCACGTCACGTCTCGCCACGCAACGCCACGCCACGCCACACCACGCCACGCCACGCCATGCCACGCCACGTCACGTCACGTCACGTCACGTCACATCAAGCCAAGCCACGCCACGCAACGCCACGCCACGCCACGTCACGTCACGCCACTACCCGCCAACGCCTTCGCACGCAACGCCATGCCTGTCCCTGCGACGCCAAGTCACACCACCCACATCACGCCACGACACGCCCCGCCATTCCCGTCACGTCACGCGACTCCCTGCCCCGCCACGCCAAGTCACGCTCCGTCACGTCACGCCATTCATGCCACGCAGCTTTAGGAGTAGGGGTGGCAACATCGACCACCCAACTATCCATCTACCTATCTATCTACACTATCTATGTATTCATTCATCCATACATCCTTTTTCCCATGCTTCTATCCATCCATATACCTACCCATTCATTCATGTAAATATACAACCATCCTAGCGTCTTTGCAGGTTTCCAACCGTATAATGCAATGCGTTCGTATATAAAACAAGTATAAAACTCGTCCGAACTCTACCGAATGTCTAATCGATGTCTGTTTCAAACAACTTCCCATATAGCTTTTTGCTAAGCTCCGTGTTCCATAAATGTAAGACAAGTGACTACGTGATAATTATGATGCAGCAAATGACAAGGGGCTCGATATAATAAAGATGAATATGTGACAAGAGCCTACGATTGCATAGACTTCTGTGGGCGGCGTTTGAATTGTCTAGGTTATCCTGGACGAGCTGCGTCTCAGTCGTTGTGGCTGTCGTTTCGGCCGACAAGTTGTGGTCGTCTTCTTCAGAGCCTACTGCTGACACAGAGGATACTGCAGAGCAGTACGCTCTGAAGAAGGGCACAACATGTTGGCCGAAACGTCAGCCACAGCGACGGAGACGCAGCTCGTCCCAGATTGCCTTGATAAGACAAGATCCTTCGTTATAAAGAAGTAAATACACCGTCGACTTCGATTATAGTGCACTTTAAGGGACTAACAGTTTATCCGAGGTTTCACTGTATCCTATAATGTCAAAATTACATGAATTTCTCCAAAATGATTGATTTTATTAATATAGAGATACAGATAAATTCATTACCAGGACGAACTGAAAATCAAATTTTTTGTACTTAAAAATCGATTATTTTCAATTGTTTGCTTCGTACATTTTTCATTAATTTCTCTAGATCCTTCTCCGGAGTTCGTGTTCTCTCCATATTTGATTCTGCATTGTGCTATGTCGCTAAGTATTGATACCTTTCAATGTTTCTTGCACTGTTGGAACACTGTCCCCTCCTCCTACTTGCCTAATAACATACGAGATCAATTAATTTCCAGGACTTATTTCCTACATTCACTATAGTCAGTTCAGGTTCTATAATCGAATCTTCTTAGCCTATCTGTAATGTACTGAAAGACTTGACTTACGTTCACTGTAACCGAGAATTCACTATAACCCGAGTCGACTGTATCAAGTGATGAAGTAAACAAGTGATTGCTTTGTTCTTCGGCAGGCCTCCCCACCAGGCGGTGCAGTTTACCCAGGTGCTGCCCCTCCGGCCGGGTATTACCCGGCCCCCCAGGCCCAGCCCTTCGGATACTACCCGGGGGTACTCCCGCAAGCATACCCGTCCGCGGCCGCTGCCTACCCGGGCGGGTACCCGGCCGCCGCGCCCGTCTACCCGCAGCCCGCGCCCTACTACCCGGGTGCCTACCCTGGAGGATACTCATCCGGCGGGTACTACCCGGTGCCGGCGACCTCGGGACACCGCGGATCGGTGAGTACTGCTTCGTGTGTAATTAAAGGTGTTTCGCATTTAGAAACGCGGATCTTCTTCCCGGCCTCACATAAACGCGATTTGACCAGCAATTAGTAGTCAAGCGACTATCGGCGCTATCATAATTCTTGAACAAGAGGAGTGTACTTAGAATATAATCAAACGTCAATTGAAAATTGAAATTACGTATAGAAGGTGGGAATCCGTTTGAACCATTGAGCAAATTCTGATATGGTACTTTGACTTGTTCAGTATTTTTTGTCACCTTTGAAACTCATCAAAAACTTTCAATTCTTTGACTTTAGTTAAACAAAAAGTCTATAAGATCAAATCGCCAAAAATATTGTTTGATATAGATTAAAATGATACAATTTAATAAAAATGAATATTATATTTCAGTGTCAAATCTGAAATAAATAAAAATTTAAGATTAATTTTTACTAATAATTATCAAGTCACATTTAACTGTTAAATTATTTCAAAAAAGCGAATCTTCAATTAAAATGAATATAATATTTCATTTAATAATTAAAAAGTATAGCACACAAGTAAATACAGGAACTTTCCGTATATTGATAAGCCTCCAAACAATAATTAAAGAAAGAAACATCAAATGGCTGATAGGAGTTTTCATTCAGAATTTAAAAACCGGTTGTAATAATTTTTTCACAGAATCTTTGCCATTTGCTTCCACGTAAAGCAGTTACATTGGATTGCAAAGCATCTGATCCAATCTAATTTGATTCCACGCCAGTTGATTCGACCTTATCTGACCGAAATCGATTCCATTCCGATCTGATCATACTCGATTGAATGCTTGGAGCGTGCGTATGACGTATCGCGTGGTGAGCGAGTGAGTATGTGATTGTGTGTGCAGGCTAGGTCGAATTCAGCCGTCTTCTAGAGGAGAGTTCTTGCGGCCGGCTGCTCTGATCGATAGTTTTCCGTAGTTTTTCCGATCAAGAAGCGAATGCAGGAGCAGTACCCTAACAATCGGGCCATGAACCTCTCGCGATCTTACTAGTCCTATCCTCACCTCTTACACACACGTATACTCACATGCACTACACTTCCACATATGTCGGGAGCTCAGAGCTTGACCCGGTTGAGGCGGTGCCCCATTGGTGGAAGATACCTGGCAGGGAAAATCCCGCAAGCCGACTGGTAGTTCGGCGCCAAATCTCGCCATCCAGTGGGGGAAGATCATCGCCATCTCCCGCAATAAAAAACATGCACAACACTTACGAGACTAATGCCATTGGCAGTTGACGCGTTTGGAATCCCTGACCAATGAACGAATCGTTGTGTGCGCAGCGCGACCTGGACCTGCGGACGCAGCTGGAGTCGCTGACGGCGCGCATGGGCGCCCGCACGCGCAACGCTACCTGCGTGCTGCAGGAGCTGGGCTACGTGAGTACCTCAACGCTTCCCTTGAGGACAATTTACTCCTTAGAGTTCCAGACACTTACGTTATGTAGTTGTAATCTCTTACACTGTCAGGAATTGCATTAAATTTAATATAGATTTAATGTACGGCTGTACATGAAATTTAATGTACGCGTCCATTAAAAATACTGTACGTGTACATTAAATTTAATGTACGTACATGAAAATTACTTTGATGTACTTTTACATTAAAAGTAATGCAGAAATTTCTGACAGTGTAGAGTAGTGAATCATAATTTCCTTCATTCGCCCAGAATTTTTCATTATTTTTGTGATTGGAAATGGAACGGTAAATTAGTTCTTGGCAAAGCCATATATTGTTATTCAAAAATTCAGATTGTTTCTTGAAACTATATAAAACCAATGAAATTTGCAGGCTTACAGAGCACATAAATATCTTAAGAATACTGATTTGTGATGTGTGAAACGAAGAGTTGAGGGTGATTGAGAGGCGTCCGTCTGACCTTGCTGGCGCGCGTTGGCAGCTGGACGAGAGCCTGGAGCCCAACTACGCGGGCATCCAGGAGAAGCTGCGCGAGCTGCCCGTGGGCGAGGAGCTGCGCAGGGACATGCTGGCCGGCGTCGACTACTGCCGCCAGTTCGCCGGCTGCCTCCCGGCGCAGGGCCCCGGCGGCCACGACGCGCGCCGCCTCTTCCGCTCCAAGTTCTTCTTCCAGTGCTACAAGGTACCCACCACGAGAAGTGTGGGAGAGAGGGGGAGAGAGGGAGGGGAGAGAGGGGAGGAGGAGAGGAGGGAGGGGAGAGGGGGAGAGGGGAGAGGGGAGAGGGGGGGAGAGAAACCGAAAGGCGGGAAAGGAGGAAAAGGGGTGAGGAAGGGGGGCAGGAAGAGAAAGTGGGGAGATGAAGTCAAATTGAGGGGAAGAGACGAGCTAGAGGAGAGAAAGAAGGAAAGGAGGGAGAATAGAGGAGGGGAAGAGTGAGACAGCGTGGGGAGAGTAAGACGGCGTGGGTAGAGTAAGACAGCGTGGGGAGAGTAAGACAGGTGGGGAGAGTAAGACAGCGTGGGGAGAGTAAGACAGCGTGGGGCGAGTAAGACAGCGTGGGGCGAGTAAGACAGCGTGGGGCGAGTAAGACAGCGTGGGGCGAGTAAGGCAGTGGGGAGAGGAAGAGAGTGGAGAGAGGATGATAGAATGGGGAGTGGAAGGGGGAGGAAGAGGAGAGGAAGGAAGGAAGAGGAGAAAAAGGAGAAAGAGACAGAGAGGGGGAATAGGAAGAAATGGGAGTGTATGAGAAGGGTGGGAAAGTGAAGGGAGACAGGAGAAATTGGGGGGGGAGAGAAAGAAAACTTGATCAATCACTGTCATTCTAAGAACGGAAAATCAGAGAAAAGTTAGCTACTAACAATTGTTTTCGCCCAGCGTGAAACGCCATAGGGAAAGCACTAACCTACTTTTGAGCCTCAGCATATGCGCGAACTCCGACGTTGAACTTCGATTTAGAATCATAGAGGGAAACGCTCTTCGTTATAATTAGCGTGAGTATTTACGAGACTTGAATCGCACGCTAAGCCAGTCACGCGATCACAATATGAGGAATATTTTGTAGGATCCCACCTGTGGAGACAGAATTTCCTGTTAATTCATTATTGACATAATGCAAATCATGTTGGCGATGCTAATCAGTATAATACTTAAAAATGTAATCATACTTATATTTGTGCATAATTGTATAGCAAATTAGATCAGAGGTTGAAATGTGTAGCATAGCAAATTAGGGATTTTGGGCTGCTCTAGTCGAATAAATGAGAATCAAGAGGATGTGGCATTATGGGAATTTAATGTCAGCAGCACACCCTGATGTCACAGTTTGGAACTATCATTTACCACTTGTTTGACTTCCACTCGAACAAGCTGACTCGCTCCACACTTCCTTTACCGCGCGCGTAACGCCTCGTCCTATGGATGTTTTAGTGACTGCCTTGAGGGCAACGGAGGTCGCAACTGAGTGCCTTCTGGGGGGCCATTGACTCTTAACACATACAATTTCTAGCAGTTCTATGTCATAACGCCGAGTGACTTGTGACAGCGCCTCAAATCTCACCTAGGTGAATCATAAATACCTAAAGCTTAGCCTGCAGATTGTTACATGTTTCCCTAATGTCAATTACTGTTGAACGTACGTAACAACGTTCTATTACATAGCCACCTACTGGTGTCGGTCGTTTGGAGTAATCCTCTTTAATCCAGTCAGTTATCGTCAGTGTAGTCAGTTTTTATCCCTTCGGCCAGGGCTCGGCGTTGTCAGATCCCGGTTCCCAGACGGTCACCCATCCAGGAATCCGCGACATCTCAAATTGCTTAACCTCCGTGACTTCACGCAGCGTAGTTAAGGAATTAGGCTAGCGACGCCGGCTACTTCACATAACTTGCGCCGTTCATGGAATATTGCAAGTTTGTCCCCTGGGTGAAAGTGACCGGCGCGCGCTCTGCCCGCAGCACAAGAAGCTGGAGGCGTGCGTCATGAAGGACGTGCGCGAGGGCTACGACCGCGACGACGCCGAGCTGCGGTCCACCGCCGCCGCCGCCGACCCGCAGGACCTGCAGGACGTCGCCAGGGACATGTTCGACTTCCTGTCGGGCGCCAGCCTCGCCGAGGAGTCCATCTACTAAGCCCCCCCCCCCTTCCCCCCGCGCCTCTCTTCTCCGCGCAAACAGCTAAAGCGAACGGACAGCAATGGAACAAGTGTGGAATGTCATGTATACTTGAGAGGGTGAATCATAAACAAGTCGTACTTGTTAAATGTTGAGTTAAGTTATCTCTACAAAAAGGTAGCTAATTTGATACGACCAATTTGTCTCGCTCGCGCATTTCCAAGTCGACGGCTCGCTCACGCATTTCCAAGTCGACGGCTCGCTCGCGTTTCCAACATTTCAAGTGACGGCGGGGTTCCGGCCTTCGGCACCGCATTAACATAAACTACCAGCCACAGCACAATCAAAAATTTTTACAGATACGACTTACCTTGACTCCCTTCCCCTCTGCAACAGTATCACTTGAGTATTTCTACCTAAATAAAATACGCGCATTCAACACCGTCCCATTCTTCCGTTTAAGCTTCAGCTGTTTGTCAAAACACTCGCCTCCCGCGCCATTCAGGATTGCCGCATCCGCGATCCTGGAGCTTTACGCCACGAACTCTGACACGTGGGGACGTTGCGATACTCTCAGCGCTTGCAAGAATCTTCACTTTTCGATTACTGGCGGTACCCACGTCGAACGTATTGTATTGATATCTATATTGGTATCGGTAGAGAAAACAATATTAACATGAATATGGAATCTATACTGTTACCCTCGTTAACACTTCAAGCGATTTACTTTTCATAAGACGTTATTTTCTCTTGGCGTTTACCACAAAAAATCTCGTTAAGTGAACAAAATATAAGATCGTTACGGAAGTTAAAGCAACTTATAACAATTTAATTGTACTAATATAACATTGAAATTATTTGTAGAAGTAAATTTGGCATATTTCCAATATTTTAAATCGAGAATAGATATCATCCACTCTGGAAGTATCGATGGTTGAAATCATCTTTGCTATCGATATCGATATCGAATATCGATATCGAATAATCGATATCGGAATGAAATACATTGAATCAAGTATCGCAATTTCCTTACTGACACGGTTTCATGAAAGTTCAAAATATGAGTGTTTTCACTGAGAGGCAGTCATGCCTGTAAGTAATCACACAAGTTTCATTTCTGCCTCATTATAAATAGTAATTTCAACTGAAAGAATGTGTATTTCATGTACAAAGGGCAGCTAGTTTTAGAGCATACTAATACTAATTAAAAATAACAAACTCAGCAATAAAACTGACTTGATATCATTGTCAGCAGAAACATTTGCTAAACAAACCTCGCGTTGAGGGAATTTTTACAATAGTTAGTAGCATTTTCAATAGTTAGTAGTATTTATACTTAAGTGAGTATGTGTGTGTGTATGTATGAAACAGAGCAGAACAATTGTGATCTCTTCCTGTCAATAATTAAGCTTTGTTCACAAGCTGAAATGGACTGATAAAGTTGCTGTTGGACACGCACGTGGCTTGTTCTTCAGCTTTTCCTCGAGGTGTTTTTGGTGCGCGTTCTAGTTCCGTAGCAAGCTTCCTGGTATTTATTTTCTAAATATGTCTCAGTCTTTGCTTGTGAATGACTCTTTAATTGAATAAACTTTATGAACAATATTATTTAATGAAGTAAAAATTATTTATTTATCCTTCTTTGATCTTTCCTCATTCCTTTATCATTGTTGTTAGTCCCTTAAAACTATTGGAATGATTGAGCGTTGTCATTGTCAACAATATTATTTATTTTACAAATAGCAGTTCGATGGCTTAGCCATCATCATCAGTTTTCTGCTGTCGGAGCCACAAACGGACTGCGTTTGTGGCTCCCAGACAGCGAAACTGATGATGATGCTAACCATCAAGCTGCTATTTGTAAAATAAATAATATTGTGACAATACGCTTTCAATCATTCCAATTGTGTAAATGTCAACTACACCTCACCACTGAATCAATACCCTTAAAACTAAACAGAAGAATTAATATCAGTGAACAAAGCATAACAGAGCATATTATATTATTTACATGAAATTTATTATCTTATTTATGAATTTAACTGCCACCGGGTTACGCCCAATTGTAGTTTAAATAAATTTATCTTATCTTATAAACAAAAACTATGAGACAATAATCGTATACTAAATATAGTATAAAAGGAAGATTTTAATTTTCCACGGAAATAAACGCGAAAACTATGAGATCTGGTAACATACGGTCAATTCAAATCGATAAAGGAGATCTTGAAGTTGGCATAAATATTCTTGTAAATAATAACTTTTTTTATTTAAAAAAATATTTAAAAAATCCTATCTAATTAACATGCGAAAAGTAAATTGAGACATTTCATTGGTTGATGCCACAAAATATTCACAGCCACCCTTTATTTTCTTTAAGAGTATTGTTTTATGAAAATTCATTGCGGTATTATTTAGTAAGTAATAATAAATCCATTACAGTACTTGTAGATCAAAGGAATAAAATAAAATGGAACTTAAGTTAACGAGAAGCATTAATAAAAAGTAAAGGTTTGGAAATCGGCGTATTCTCAGTGTTCGAGTGGTCATGTATGTTCTTGTGTTTTCAATCATGATCTGCTCTGGAATTAAGGAGGTCATGTTTCAACACTGCCTAAGAGTGACAAAGAAACCTATTAGTGTGCAAATAGCAATAAATGGATGATTATTTGTAAATAATAATAATAATAATAATAATACAGTTGACTCCAGTTACTGTGGACTCGGATATGGTAAACCCTTGGTTGTAGTTAACTTAAGACTCTGGTCCAATTTCATTTACAAGGAAGTATAAGAAGAATCGGTAGTAGTGAACCTGAACCTCGACTATAGTGAACGTAGGAAGTACAACGCAGTGAAAATTAATTTCCTCCCGGAGAAGAATGAATCGCTTCAGTGCCACAAATTCCAACACTCAGTAGCTTGAAAAAAATATCTTCGGCCAAAGGTCATAATAGAAAAAGTCTCCCCTGAGGTAAAGGTAGCGGACCCCATGCCACTCAGTTTCACTGGCGAAACTGAAGTTGAAACAAAAGATTTAGGATAAAGTGACCACGATGCACAAATTCTTACCATGATAAGAAATGCGATCACTGACACAATAATTAATTCACGTATGGTTGGATTGTTTACAAAAATTAAAATAAAATTATTCATTGATTACTTGATGTAAGAGTCATGGGAAGCGGTTTATAATACTGTTGATACAAACGACAAATATAATTTTTTTTCAACTCTTTCATTACATTTTAACACTTGCTTTCCTCTTTAAAAAATACAAATCATTGTTACGAAAAGTTATAAGGCAGGCTAAAATCTGCATCTGTATGTGAAATTAAACTAATTACTTGATATTCTACGCGAATGAATTACACGAGTAAACCTCTTTGCTCGGAAAGAACGTTAAATAATAGTTTGTATTAACAAGGGCGTATTGTATTGCTATAAATCACAAGGAAACACAGAACAAAAGACGGTCTTGAAGAAAAATATATATTTTGGGCTTAATATGCAAATGGAGAAGTAGGGAAGAGGGTGGGGTTTAACATGGGAGAGTTCTCGCACGGGTACACTGTCTCGTATATCAGGCGCTTAAAAGGGCCATCGGAGAGTAGGATGATACTCCAACCGTGGAAGAGCGGGAGCGGGAGCTCAGTGCATCAACTGATGTCACTGCAGCGCCTCTGACCGGGAGGTCCTAGGTTCGAGTCCTGACGGCGGTAGGATTTTCGACACTAGCTTTTCAGCTACGTCGAATTCAGTCGCTGTCTGGAGGAGAATTCTAACGGCCGGCTGCTCTCGGTAGTTTTCGTGGTTTCTCCGATCAACACCAGGCGAATGCCGGAGCAGTACCCTATCAAACGGGCCACCGACCGCGCGCGATCTGTCCTTCCTATTCCTTGTCCTATCCTCTCCCCTTACACACACCCTTACACTAACATGCACTACACTACCACATATTCCGGGAGACCGGTCTGGAGCTTAGAGCTTGTCCCGGCTGGGGCGGTGCCCTGCTGGTGGGAGAGTCCTGGTTAGGGGAAAACCCCACTAGCCGACGGTAGGTCGGCGCCGGATCTCGTCATCCAGCGGGGGAAGATCACCGCCATCTCCCGAGAAAAAACATGCACTACACTAACAGGACTACTGACCAGAGCAGTTGATGCGCCCGGAAACATGAATAAATAAATCAATCAATGGAAGCTCTTAGTCACCCTTACTCATTAAGGAGAACATTTAATGAAGTCAGATTTGTATTCCGTAAAAGAGACGCAAGATGTAAAGCATTTAAACTGAGGGAGTGAATAAATAGTTGTGCAAAAAGTATTCCAATTTTGAAAGGTACTATTGATATAAAATACGCACCAATGTTCTTTATAGTTGTTTCGGAGCAGCTCCTGCGTCTTCATTAACACGCTCCCTATGTACAGCCGTGGGGGTTGGAATGTGAAGGTCAGCATAACCTCGGCGCTGAGTCGCGTCCTCGAGTTGCAACGCGATCGAGGCATTTTTAAAAATTTTGACCACCAAAGTGACGTTTTGACCCACAACGTGGCCGGACAACGCAACGCCCACTGAGCCGCCCTCGTCGCCGACGCTGCTACCAACGACGGCGTGGTCGGACATCGCGACGCCGGCGGCAACGCCCACTGAGCCGCCCTCGTCGCCGACCGGGGACGCCCACTGAGCCGCCCTCGCGCCGACGCTGCTACCAACGACGGGTGGTCGGACATCGCGACGCCGGCGGCCGCCCACTGAACCGCCCTCGTCGCAGACGCTGCTACCAACGACGGCGTGGTCGGACATCGCGACGCCGGCGGCCACGCCCACTGAGCCGCCCTCGTCGCCGACGCTGCTACAACGACGGCCTGGTCGGACATCGCGACGCCGGCGGCACGCCCACTGAGCCGCCCTCGTCGCCGACGCTGCTACCAACGACGGCCTGGTCGGACATCGCGACGCCGGCGGCACGCCCACTGAGCCGCCCTCGTCGCCGACGCTGCTACCAACGACGGCGTGGTCGGACATCGCGACGCCGGCGGCCCCCGCCCACTGAGCCGCCCTCGTCGCCGACGCTGCTACCAACGACGGCGTGGTCGGACATCGCGACGCCGGCGGCCACGCCCACTGAGCCGCCTCGTCGCCGACGCTGCTACCAACGACGGCGTGGTCGGCATCGCGACGCCGGCGGCCACGCCCACTGAGCCGCCCTCGTCGCCGACGCTGCTCCAACGACGGGTGGTCGGCATCGCCCGGGCTACCAACGACGGCGTGGTCGGACATCGCGACGCCGGCGGCAACGCCGCTCTTATGCTCTTGTCGTTTAGCAACGGAAAGACTGTTCTATTTGCTTATGATTCGAATATTCCTTGCAGAAAAGAAACAAGTAGTTCGATCACCGATGTTTAAAACTGGTTTCGTAATAAATTAATTAAGAGTAACCTAAAGAAAAGTGTCTTGGAAATGCCTATTTTAATTGGAAATTAAGGTTTAAGGTATTCAAGGCAATTAAGGTAACAACAGTTTTGGTACCAATTCAGTAATGAAATACTCATTTAAACATGATATGGGTATCTTATTCTCCAGGGGTTAATTACAGTATTAACAGTGCTCTAAAATATTCCTCTACAACTTACATTATACTACATCTCTACAAATTTAAATACACGCTAATACTAGAATTATTATTATTGTTATTATTATTATTATTACAAAAGTTTAACTATCAAGTAAAGTCTTTTCTTCTGCATAACTCTTTCAATTAGACTATAATATCCATAAAAAAAATTATTTCAACAATGATATAAATGCAAAGTTACCATTTGTAGAGTAAGACTAAATAAGTGTGGGACAAGTACTGAGCTTTTCAACTTTTGGATCCCCTAAAACCCCCAACTAGATCAAGTTTTTCATCCAGTTTCTCTTGGACTGTTGAGCAAATACAAATGTAAGATGATTACATGCTTACTTCTGGGCATAAATGTAGCTTCACTATGTGAATGTTTTGTTGATCTCCTATCTGTTTTTGCTGGAGGCATAAGGAGAGAGAATTTATTTTATGGTTTACTAGTTCATTGCCGTGTGTTTATGGACTTCAAACAAAATACATAAAGGTATTGTTAATACCCTTGCGGGTCTTTCTGATTCTTTATGCTCTCGGGCCTTTTGAATACTTTATGGCCCACTCTAATACCAACAGAACACATACAACATTTTTATGAATTCTGTTTATTAAAGTTACGATGCAATCAAGTACAATAAACAAATCGAATAATGCTCAAATAATTAAAATAACTTGTTATAAACCTTATTTTGCTTAATCAATATGAAAATTGCATTTTTGGAATGTTCCCATGAATATCAAATTGCCACTAGTCACTCATATTTCACTGTTAGTATCACATTTCTTTAGAGACATAGTATGTGCTTCTTGAGTAGCAGTACTACTCATAGAAATATGATGTATGAGGCACATCAGCTAACATCCTTGAAATGTTATTTTTTTTGTCTTTGAATATTCTAAATAACTTTTGGTAATAGAAGCAAATAACTTAAAAGTACTGTTTCATCAATGCAATTTACACTGTTAAACACAACTTTTAAATACACCATAAACGTTTTCATATATTTTTCAAAATTTTACAGGAAACCACTGTCTGTAGTTTTGTTAGCTTTTGTGAGAATTTCCGCAGGAACTTGTGAATATTCTTTCATTTTGAATGAACAAATCAGTCCAATAACGATTTGTATCAGTCCAATAGTATTTGGATACACACTCTGTTTTGTTTATCTGACATCATATTGACAAATGACTATTACAATGCATCTTTTCGCTTTAGACGTAAGAAAAATTATAAAATGTTTCAAATTCTCACTTAATTCAGCAATAAACTAGTAAACCACAAAGTTTTGTATGCACCATGAGCGTTACAAGACAAGGTCTTATTACATGGGAGGGTCTTATTACAAGATTTTATTACATGGGATTTTTTTTTTTTTTTTCCCTTTCAAAATTATTACATGGGAGTTTTTTTGTTGTTGTTTTTCTCCCTTTCTAAATTCCATATTTTTTTTAAGTAGTATATGACTTAGTATAGGGATCACAGAATTTTGAAAATGTGCACACAATTCAGTTTTCCCCATAGCACATCATACGCAGTTTTTAACTGTTTTTTTGACGTAAAATAAATAAATAAATAAATAAATAAAAGGTCTTGAGACACAAGACACAAGACAAGGTCTTGTTGTCTTGTTTGGACTGAGGCCCCCAGCCACCTCAGAAGAGCACTGAAGATGGTCACAATGCGGCCAAAAAAGCTTTAATGCCAAAATAAATACATACAACGAAACAATGTCTCAAATTCATTTACTTGTATATTTGTCATTCAGAAGTCATTTTTCATTATCAAAGAAACTTCAATAATCGATGTAAATATAAAATTGGCCAATTTATTATTTTCACAAAGTTAATTGTTTTAACACTGCAACATTTTTAAAATTAGGTTTTGGTATAAAACACTAAAAATTCCTTATTCAATGGCCACCCATAGTAAGGCAGTTTCTCTTTTCCTCCAAGTTTGTGTGGTTCGCCTTAGAAAATTATTATTTTTCATAAAAAAAGACTCACATTTCTAACTGCTTTATACAGACTGATTGGCAGAATGGTTTCAAAAACACGGAAAAACATGAAGCATCATGAATACTCACCAGAATTGGATAGCATTACTACAAATTCATTTAAACAAACATCAGAAGCAGTGAATGTGAAAGCATCATCTCTTGGTCAAGAGTGCTGGCGACCTGAAAATCATGAGTTTGATCTCCAACAGGAAGCTGAAATGTATGAGAGGCAGAGATGTATGTAGCAAAGTTTTCCACTCATAATCAGAACATGCCAGTGGGGAAGGAAGAGGCCAGATTACAAAGTAAATTGAATATGGCTGTTAATAATAAAAACATTACAAACTAATAATTCAATGAATATGTTTCGCATTAAATCTTGCTCCCTCATTAAACTCCTTCAAAAAGACCTTTGGTTGATAAATCAACAGGAAATGGGCCTAATTCCCAACTTTAAACTAACCACTCCTGTTACACAATCTTGATATTTATGAAATAACTTTTATGATCTATTATGATTGCTGGTACAGATTCAGTTTTTAAAATGTAATAAATAAATAGGAACAAAAACAGCTTTTGTGAAGTGTATAACTTTATTGCTCTATAAAACATTACTTAAATGTAATATAAATTTAAAATTTATTTTAGAACTTCTTTTGAAAAGAACGGACAAATGCTTATTTTTAAGTATCACCAAATAATGTTTTCTCTTTTAATAGTTTTCATGAAATAGAAGTAATTTCATTTAAAGAATAAAAATTGGTATCTAATTGATGTGGAAGTAAATCAGAAAAAGAAGGTTAAAATGACCTAATATTCTGAAAGATAAATTTAGAAAGAGATTTTATGCTAGCTACATTAATATATAAGATATGCATAAACTGCTGTATGAAATTTATTTGACTTTCTGAAATTAAGAAAATTTGCATTTACAGACACAAAAATATCACTATACACTGGACATAGAAGAGGTCATGCAATAAAATGGGTTCCAAATGAACAAAATGATACTTGTGTCAATTTCATTCATTTGAACTCTACACTACTATTAAATGTGACACTTAATTTGAGCACTGAAATAATTATCACAATTTGTGTTTTTTTATGCATCCTGGTTCCTGCAGTAATGTATAAATAATAACTTACATTTCTATCTATACATAATATTAAATCCAATGCTACTGTACACAACATATGCTGATCACATAACTAAAATATTTGTGTCACTTTGTACACAAGTGATAATTAAATCTCTTTACACATGTGACCCTGTCATGAAGTCTGAGATTACACAAATTCTATCAAGCAATTGGTAAAATATTCACGTTGGTTGCTAGAAATACACATATTCTAAAACTATCTTTACACTTAATGATGCAGCAAAAGTCTGTACAGAGACACAAAGAAATACATTTTTAATTTTTTAGAGAGACTTGATGTTCATTACACAACACAAATTAACATTGAAATATTTTAGTGTCACAATTTTGAATGAACGTCAATTAAATGGCTGTCTCTATACAAAACTGCTGTAAGATAGAAAATGAAGGATAATACTTCAAAACAGTGAACACACAATCAGTCCTATTTCACATCATTGTACAAAAACAATGTCTCTAGTCTGCTTTTAAGTTAATACTTTACACATAAAGCTTTCAGTCTATTCTACAACATCAGCATGTATTGACTTCTTTCTTCTATGCTAACATTCAACTCTGTTCCATTATCTGATTAGAAGATTTCTAAAGCTCTTGAGTGCTCCAGAATAATTTGTTCTTCCAATAGAGAGTCTTGTGTCAAGTGTAGAATCAAAGTGTTTAAATTCGATTTTCTTGTTGTCTTACGATTATCTGAATTTTATTAGTACCTACTCCACATTTTTCACTATACTATACAAATATACATGAAACTCAAATGTAGAGAGGATCACACTAGACAGAAATTAAATTATGAAAATGCATACATGAAAATCATAATTGTACATTAGACAGGATTACAATAAACAATTCTTACTTCAATTCGTTGATGATAACATTTTTTCATCCCATATTTTCACATCTCCTAAAAAACCCATTTTAACTTCCATACCTACTTTATTGTACTGATCTCATTAAACTAAAAAAGATCACCTAAATATTTAATTAATGAAATATCCAGTTCTGTCAATAACAAATAGTCCTTTTGTCAGTTCTACTGCAGTCTGTTATCACAATGCAATATTGAAAAATGCTAGGTTCACTCACATAAGACTTAAAGACAAGCAGATAATTGCACTAAAATACCTCTCTTGACTTAATCTCAAATTGAACTCTCCACTTCCCAGCAGATCATTTAGTAAGCTGTCAGATGCTTACGCAAAACACTCATTCTCAAATCAAAAACACTGGTAATCTTGCTTCTGGATTTTGTGTGCATTGTGAATATTAACAAAACAAATTAAATCTGCTGACACACAAATCATTCTATTTTTAAAGCAAAATAAATTCATTGAAATTATTACATTTCATATATTTTGAATATATGAAATGACATTAATACATGCAATAAATATATATATGGCAAAAAACAAGAAGCTACATAGTAGCATTAAGTGTCAAAGTATTGTAGTTTACAATTGGGGATTTTGTGGGTGTGGTAGCTGAATCTACTGTGAAAGACAGATGGGAGGAAATATCTTTCATTAGATATGTTTCACTAATTACACTTGCTACGGAAGAAACACTGTTAGAATTTGATTGGTCAACATAGTTGTCATGAGAGATACTTCACACATTGTTATAAAAGATGAATGATAAAAGTCGAAAGAAAAGGCTTCTTTATGGCCCACTCAAGTTGCAGATTCAAAAGGGAGTTCGGAGTGACTTCGATGTCGAAGTCTGGGCGTTTCTCCCTTCCGACGACCTGCTGGCTCAGAAAACCTGTGCCGAGGTGGGGATTCAGAAACCGGAGAGCTGGTGGTGCTGTCACTGGTGGTAGTTCTGACGGTAGTTCTGGTAGAATTGCCGGAAGCGCCGTCTCCTTTGCCGTTGGATCTTACTCCAGTGTTTTTGCCAGGCTTTACGCCTTCGCCAGGGCCTGCAAGCACATTTATGTTTTTCATCATAAATGCGTAATCATTTTTAAATACTTTTCAGATAGAATCAGTTTTAAATTTAAAATCTTTGATAAAATTTTAAGAATCTGTGTTTGATAATGCCCTTTTAAGAAAAACCATGAATCTTCTAGATGTGAAATAATATTTGTTTTTTCACTTAAGAACCTCTAGACCATTCTTAATATTACATTCATACTGCAAAAGAATGTATCAATAAAGATATTCATTAGAAATTGGTTTGTTGTTTAGATGGTTTCAACAGGTCAATATTCAATTTAAGACACAGAAAGGAATGAAGCAGATGATTTTTTTTAGCCCCTATCCAGAACCCCCCATTTACAGATGAAATAATAAAATATTTCATATTGCAGAATATAGAACAAACCTATTTGAAAATAGGGAAACTCAAAAAAATTGAAATTTAAAGGAAACAATAAGGACTTGCTTGAAAGCAGACATTAAAATTAGTGCAATTAGAGAGAGCAAGAAGTCATTCGAAAATATGAGACAAATGTTACATATCAACTACAGTTGTGAATGCAATAAAATAAGAATCGGAGAAAATTGCAATTTGCCTTCTCTCTTCTTGGTTGATATAAAAAGAAAAACTAAAATAAACCATTTTGAATGGAAAGAAGAGTCTTATAAATAATACAAGACTAAATAATAAATTAATTGTTTTGGATCTTTGTTTTCTTGTATTTGGAGGGGAAAACTGAATGAACAAGTAAAAATATTAACTTTAAGAAATGTTTTGAAATGGTTATTCAGAATTATTCAGAAAAGTCTCACCAGTTCCACACTTCATTATAAATCAGTCACATTTAGTTTTCCAGCTCATTCTGGTTTATTTTTGACATTTTATATTTCATCCTATATTTTAGAGTAACAGAGCATAAATGGAGAAAGTGTTTGTATATGCTGTCTTTTGCTTGCATAAGTTCTATTACACCATTTTTGCTAAGTTGGGGTACTCATGATCATCATCATGAATAGCAGGATGAAAGGGTAGAGGCCTATTACTGGTTAAGCCAAAAATATTTCAGTCTTCCATGTGTCGCTGCACGGTCCACTTCTTTCTGGATCTCTCTGTCAAAGTGGTTTACATTTTAGGACAGCCTTTGAGAATCTTTCTTCTTTCATTCATGTACTATCTCCAGCCATTTTTCTGTTGATTTTAACTTCCTCTATTATGCTTGTTGTCTTCAATCTTTTCCTTAGGTCTTTATTTCGCTGTCTATCCAATCTTGAACAGCCAAGGAGGTGTCTAGAAATGCTGCTTCTAGTCTTCAGTTGTCTTTTTATTTTAGGATCTAGGTATCTGATCCATACAATAGGACTGGCTTTGCTATCTTGAGTTGGTTTTCTGTGTCATGTCCTTCCCAAAATGTCTTTTAATTATTCCATTTTTTCTGTTACACTATTTAAAAATTTTGTGTTGCAGGTCTTAGAAGTTTTGTCAAATGGAATTACCTAAATATTTGAATGTTGAAACTTGCTCTCTTATTTCTCCTTCAATGACTATCTTCACTCTTCTACATTCCTTTCCTTGGAAGGCCATAGTTTTTGTTTTCTTTGTCAAGATATTTGTGTCATAGGTCTGTGCTATTTTATTCAGTTCACGTTTGCTATTTGATGTTCATCTTTTGATTTGACCAAAACTATTTAGTCATCTGCAAATAGGACTGTTTGTATAATAGTTTGTTTTTTGCTAAGTTCAATGCCTTGCTTTAATGACTTTTTACATTCTTTGATAAATCTATTAGCACAAATATTATAAAGGTCAGGTGATAGGTTCTATTCCTGCCTCAATTCTCTGTTTGTATGATGTGACTGTGATGGTCCCATTATTCATTTTGATGGCTATTTTTGATTCCATATAGTGTTTTTATTCCTTTCATAGTTTCTTCTGGTATTCTTTCTTCTTCTAATATTTACCACATTTAACTCTGTTCACCTAGTCATATACCCTTTCAAAGATTATGAATATCCTGTATGTTGGTAATTTTTTCATTTCTTTTGTCTCGTGTACTTTGCACTGTAAATATAGCATTTTTTCCACATCCACAATGTTCTTTGCCAAAGAAATTTTCACTGTACTCATTCATTGTATTCCTTAATGTGGTAGCAAATAATTTTGAGGTGGTAGTAGCAGCATCTACAGAGGTGTAGTTGCTGCAATCTATTTTTGCTTCTTTCTGATGTATATTCGTTACTAAACGTGTTTGCCATTCTGTTTGAGTAAGATTCTGTGTCCATATTTTGTTAAATATTCTATCAAAATAACTTTTAGTTTTCCTCCATATTCGATAAGTTTGTGATAATTGGGCTTTTTCTGTTTTTAGCTTTTTAAGTTCTTGTTCAAGTTCCTCTATTGTTATTTCTTCTACTGGCTGATTTTCCAAATTTGAGATCATGTTTGTATTTGACACATGGTTGCCTTTGTTCCATAATTTTGTTTAATGTTTTATCCACTCTGTTTCTGGCATTAGTGCTTGTACCTTGTTTCAGTCCCAAGAATTCTTAGTATTTTAAAGCCAACTCTTTGTGGTCTAGTGAAAATTTCCTCCAGTCTTCTCTTTTTATTCTTCTTGTTTCTTTCCTTGTTTTTTCTCTCCACTTTTATACACAACTAGTAAACTCGGCAATACTTTTCTATTGCAATGTATTATACTCCACACATTACTTGCCACGTAATTCGTTTTACATTACGCTCTGCAAAAATTTTAATGAATGAGACTTTCTCGCGAGTGGGGATTGTTCTATTTCCTGGTTTGAACATGGTTGTCAAATATCCTATTGTTGAAACGTTCCCTCTCAATTTTGTACATATATTCGTTATGACACTGTCTTGGAGAAATTTGATTTGTCCGAGATAACGTTCAAGTAATAATTTCGGTCGATATTTCACAATCGCAGGGGCAGAATATACAGCGAAGGCACGCTTAATACTTCTGGGTACGGCGGTTTGCGTAGAGCTTCTGTTCAGGGGCGCTTGAATCGTAAACTTTTAAATCATATCAACAATGCCCCCGTTTTGCGTCTATGTGCGACAGACATACGCCTATTCTCATTGGACTATGCATATAACCTTCGTACACGTGCAAACAATAAGTTGACAAAGTTTTATCGCAATGAACGGTGCGGCAACGAATAAAACAAGCAAACCTTGATTTTTATATACTAGAAGATGCAGTTCTCTTGTTTCTGTGTCTGTAGAAATTTCTTCTAGACCTTCTTCATGTTTAGAATGATTTCTTGTATTTCTTCATTCCAGGATCTCCTCTTCTCCTCCTAAACTTTCCTTAGCTGCTTCCATTATTGCTTCTTTTAGAGTTTTCCAGAATATTTCAATGTTTTGTTTACTTAATTTTTATAGTTAATCCTCAAATCGTTTTTCATGTAAATATCTGACACTTTCTTCTTCTTACAGATGTAGTACCTTTAATTTGGGTCTCTTCTCTTTCTTCTTGCAGTATTGGTAATTGATTTTAATTTTGCTTTCTAGAAGGTAATAATCAATGTCTAATTCACTTCCTCTGAAAAATTTAGTGTCTTTTACTTTATCAAGTAAGTCTTCGCTCATAACGACATAATCAATAATAAAATACAATATCTTTTGTATTTTTGAAAACAAAATGGTCACAGTTGGTGTACTAATTAACTAATTCAGTCAATAACAGTTTAGTGCTATTACTCATTCAAAATCCAATGATTTGATACTTTCTTGTATAATATATGAGCAAATACTAAGACAAGATATGGGAAAAATAAGTGAAAGTATCTTGACACCTGTTATGACAGTGTGGGATCCAAGAGGGTGATTTCTAGAGGTCCTGGTCCCCAGTATTCTATATAGTTTTGTAACATTAGCCAATTTATTCAAAACAATTAGCATATATTGATAGCATCACATTCCCCAAGTACTCACATTAAGACCAAGTAGACAGCATCTCAAAAATAATTGTGCCCCCTACCCCCCCTTCCCTCGCAATTCCTTCTGGATTCACAAATGCTTGATCAAAACTGGAAACAAAATAACTCAAGAAGATCAGCATTGATATTACCAAAATAAGGAATAAAATTAAAATTCTAATAATAATATAACACTAACTCTTCAAACTACATATGCTCTACAGGGAAGACAGTATCAGATAATTTTGGAACATTTAATAAAATACACTAATGCTTGGAAAAATTTTTAAAAATTTACATTCTAACACCATCTATATAAATTTACATTAATTTAAAAAAAAAAAAAATATTATGTATTGGAAATAATGTATAGAAATGTATTAATTTAGTTTAATATTAATTTTACCATTAGATTCTGCACTAAATATGAATTTTTTTTCTCTTTCATATTTTAGTTCTTTTGAATTAATATTTCATAGATTTTAGATTTCGTTTGCTTGTAAATGCTTACTTTGCTCTTTCCGTGCTGATCTCTAAAAATTACCATTTAAAAATACACTTTAGAATTCATACTTTAGAAATCTGAATTCAGACATACCAAAGTATTTTTGAAAGAGTCATTGTAAAGCCATCATTTAATTTTATTTTCAAATGAAAATACTTGTTTTTCATTAGTAAGTACACTTATTTATAGAAGTTATTACTTTAAAAAATTAAATAAGTTAAAAGTTGTTCAACTATTATAATTCAAGCATTTATTATTGCTTTTAAGAGAATATTTCTCCCATTTCTTCTTGAATGTATGACTTGCCAGTCAATCAGCAAAATAAAATTAAAAAAATTGGTTTTTTTTTAAAGGCCTCAAATATTGGTGATTCCTCAAACACTGGGTCAGTTTAGCTCATTCTCAATCATTGGTTTTTGTTACTTTCAAACCTCATTTTCTCCATTTTCATACCAAATATGAAACTTCATGTTGGTTCTCCAACAAATAAAATTATTAAATAATTTTCACTTTGATGTGTATTATGATGTATATAATTATAATATAATTTGATTATTATTTATCCTTGATTAAGACATTTTTTTTATCATGACAAATGGTCATTTTCTTTTCAATTTTAAGTCCAACATTAATACAGAATTGAATATAGCAGAATTTGGTCATAACCCAGTGTTTCAGTTATTAAAATTTTATTGCCAACTACTCTTTTATACAATTATCATTGGACAGGCTTGCTTTGCAGAATTCATTTTTAAGCCTGCATTTAACAGGCATTGGCATAAAATTATAACATCAATTAAGAATCAATAGTAATAACATAACTAAATTTTTCTGCAGTATGTAATGCATTGGTCAATGATGGTACTTTGAATTGAGCTGCTTTCTAAATAAAAGCACTCCATTTATGATGAAGGGTCATGAAGTGAAACAATGAAAGTTGAAAACAACATGAATCATGCTGAACAGAAACCACAACCGTCACACCAAGCACAAAACACGCCATCTGAGGGAGGGTGAAGGCAGCAGTTACTCACTTCGCAAGTTTCTTGCCATGCTTTCGCATATGAGGAGGCAGCACGTGGGCCTCCCCGACGATATGCATAGCCGGAGGACTGTAAAGACTTGCGCCTGCAAAGCCATGAAGCAAAGGATGGAAAAGGAATAATAGAAGGAAGGATGGCCAAGAACAGATAACAGATGGAAAGCACTGTGTTAATAATAATTGGATATAAAGCTCATATATATTAAAACAAGCTCATATTAATCGTTTTAAATTAACAAACACCACACAGTAATAAATGATATGTAGGATGCAGATAGGACTTTTTCTAGCATTGCATGTCACCAACCACAAGCAGAACAATGAAGACAAACATAAAAAGGTATATGATTTTCCATACAAGAAATTCCTGTGTAATTTAGAATCATCAAAATATTTTCCTTAGTGCATTATTGTTATATTGGTTGCTTAATATTATTAATAACACATTTGTAAGAGAACAATTATTCAAATTATTTAAGACACATCACTTCATTCATCTCATAGGACCAGAATTATTCACGATTCCCCCAAATGCAGTTACAATCGCTCTTAGTAACCAACATATACTACATTATTATTCTTCAGAGAACAAACAATATCTATTAATATTTTTGCAAGAATAACATTCTCCAACAAATTCCAAAATTTTGTGCAATGAATATCATCAGTTCAATACAATAAATTTAAGTTGAAGATATGTTTTATCAAATTTTCATAATTCACAACCTTGGGCAAAAATGCCAGTTTCTAATTCAATAGTTTTAATGCAATACAACATTATTTCTTTCAACTTCATCTTTAACCAAATTAAATTTCCTACCAATACACTTATTTCTGGCTGTTATTTTAAAATTATTACTCTAATTCATTACTGATTTACAGTCAACATTTTTTTTTCTTGTATACATTCGTATATATGGGGTACATAGTACACAGAAAGTTATGTAAAGCTGTGGCAAAAGACCGCGATTTTTCAACAGAAAAACTCGGATTGTGAGGCCCTGATACAGAAAAAGTGGATAAATCCTGTTCTAATATGTAGTAAATTACTTCCTCTAACCTGTTAAATAGCCAGATTTCACAAATGGTGAGCCCTTGGTACCAAATTCTTTCTCCCCCCCCTCCCCAAAGAGATCTGTCTGTTTGTCCGTCCATCTATCCGTCTGTCTGAGAACACCACTACCATACCACTACCACACCATAAATAGGATTTTTTCTAAAATGGATATTCCCTGGTTGATCTGGCTCAACTCAAAGCACTGTGATTTTGATAAACACTCTTTAAAATTTGGGGATACTTTACATGAAGCCCCAGGGACATTTTCAAAATTTTCTCACAAAAGGCTACAAATGTTTTCTTTAAATTTCTTGTAATAGAGTTAAATACACTTATAAAGGTGGCATAGATATGATTTTCACAGTTAACTTTGAATTTTTAAAAATAGCAAAAGTTTGAATACTTTTTGGCATCTTCGTATAATTACAAATTGAAGATAGAGATTTTCCTTCAAATGAAATTGGTTGTCTATAATTAATTTTTTTATTAAGGTTTTATACATTTTTTGAAACTTTTAGTAATTTTAACACAATATTTCTTCAAAAAAGGCTCTAAATTTTTTCTTTAAACTTTTGGTAGAGATAGTGCTAATTGTACTTATGAGATGGCATAAACGCTATTTTGTTCTATTCTTTTGTTTTTTAAAAAATTACAAACAAGACATTTTTTGACAAGACTCTCCCATTGTTAATATTTACAAGCACAGTGATTTTTCACATTGTTACATTTAAGTCCATGTGCTTGAAATGATGTCTTTTAAAGTTTCTTGAAAACGCAAAACTTTTCTGTGAAAACAAGCTCAAAATTCCTCATTTTCTGAAACGCTCAAACGCCATTTTTTAAAAACCGCTCCAAATTTGTCTTCAAACATTTTGTATGGTTACTGCTAATTGCACTGTTTAAAATGATCTAAAATTATTTTTGCTGCATTCTTTTGTTTTTTCAAAAATTACACAGTTTTTTTATATCTCTTATATGTACACTTAATTGTACACTTCCAGTGATTTGTAAACATTCTTGTATTTGTGAGTGAAAGTGTTTCAAATAAATGAAGTTTTTCAAAAACACAAAAGAATCCTTTGAAAAAGAGCTTCAAATTTCGCATTTACACTAGAGTTTAAACAATTTTTTGCAACCATTGTAGTCATCATCATGATCAGTTAGGGAGGTTTAGGTGAGTCCTTACACATGTATTGTAGACCAGATGTTCCTGTAGTCTCCATCTTTTTCTTTGGCCTTTTCTCAGTCTCTTATGCCTGTAAGTTGGTATTTGCTTTTTGATAGCTTTGTTAGTCTTTTCTGTCCTTACACAGTATTAAGTTAAAATAAAGAATATTCTTGACTTGAACTCCCCGAAGTTCTTTGAGAATCACATTCTAATAATGTAATGAACAAAAAATCACATCCAATATTTTCAAAAAGAGAAATGGAGACTTATCGTTGCAACTAATAGACTTTGTTTGAAAACCAAAAGGCAAAATAGCAATCAACATAATTAAAAAAGGATAAGCACCCAAGACATGTTCATGCAATGAGAAACTTTATTTTCCATAACGAAACATTCACAAAGATGTTTTAAATCTGAAAACGGACAAAGAAGAAACTTTTGTCCTTATAATATCATTCAGACAATGTTCTCTTTGCTTGTTACCATAAATCATTGATGCCCTTCATGAAAATCACAGATTAAACATGTTTGGAAATGATTGAAATTCATGTCAAGCAAGTAGGGTAACAAAACTTGTTATTAATAAAAGCAACCCAGTATATTTTATTAAAAGTTTACATTACTAGAGAAATGTTTTCTTACTGTGAGTAGCAAATTTCTTTTTCTTGGATCGATTGGAATGTTGGCCGTATGCCAATGGGTCTGGCACTGATCGCTGAGCCTGGAGTTGGGCCGTAGGTTGCTCTGGTGAATGCGATGGTGTTGGGGCTGCACTTCCCACAGTGCACTGGCGTGTTCCTTTGCATGCTTTCAGTTGAATTAATGTGTCATGCAAATACGATAATTCTTCTGGTGACAACGAATGTACTCTATTCCACTGTTCAAAAGGATCTGTCAACCAAACAATATGCGATTCATGTAATATATTTAATCTCGTTATTTTTTGTTATAGCCTACTAATTAAAATCAAATTAAAATAAAAAGTATCAGAAAATTTTATCTCCGCTTTTTTTAAGTATAAAGATTGGCTACATGCAAAACTAAATAGAAACAGCTAAATTTAATGCACAGTTCAAAAATGTTTACTCTAAAAGTATAGATATTATTCTGCAAAAAGAATGATATTATAATAGACAATTATTTTAAGATACAAAATCACAAGTTATGAAACATTCATTAATTCTTAATGAATTTGAGTACCATATAAACAAATATTGAATGTGGATGTTACTCACATTAAAACCCCCATAAAACTTACCTATACGTAAATTATAAAATGTTATTAGTCCTGTCACAAATTCACAATACAGGAAGTTATGAGTAGCATTAATGGTCCTCAACATGAATATGTGTTGTTATTTGCATTCATGCAGAAACAGAATGGTCCCTCTGAAAACAAACGGGGAAAAAAAAAAAAAAATTAAAAATGTTGTCAAGTAGGTGCTATTAATTTAAAGTTCACTCTTATTATTTAATTTTTTTACTGAAGAACAATTGTAATCCCTGTTTACTTGCAAGTATGTAGCTTTTGTCAAAACTGACTTACTTACAGGTGGGAACATATTTTCATGCAATACAGTTATTTATAATTTTAAAAATGATGTAGGAATCATATTTATCAGATTATCAGCATCAACAGCTCACTACAAGAAACCAACATGTAATCATGTACGTTACTTTACAACACTTTATCAGGTGACATTAAAGAATTAAAATCGATACAAAAGTTTAAATGTCCTGTAAAATATTTTCTGGCACAACGGTATATTCTATGAACAACGGTAGCGGCTAAACCGTTCAGTCGATTTTCTCCAAAATTGATATTCTTCAATTGATCTGGCTGAGGTTGCGGCCTCTTCAATTTGAAACTGATATTTTAATTTTGGGGGATACTTTACACAAAGCCCCTGGGACATTTTCCAAATTTTGGAAAAAAATGGCTCCATCGTTTTTGATTAAATTTTTTGTTGGATAGTGTGAAAGACGTTTAAGAGAATGGTGCAGGTCTGTTAAAAACCCCTATTTTTCGAAAATTGCAAAAATTAAATATTTTTTAGGAGACTCCCTACAACTAAAATATTAAAGATGAGTTTTTCCCTTAATGAAATCTGTTCCTTAAAGATAGATTTTGAAATAAAATATGTATAATTTTTCGAAAACTTAAGTACTTTCGCGTAATATGCGTGAAAGTACGTGCACCATCAATATTATTAAGCATTATCTTCGAACAGCGTAAAGGACACTTAAAAGAATAGCAAAGAATATCCCAGATCTCACTCTCGTTGAACTCTGAATTTTCGAAAACTGTAAAAGTTATAAATAATGCAAGTATATATGAATGTATGCCTGAGGGGAGAAGTTTCTCCGTAAACTGCAGTCACTTGTCGGCTATTTGAATTAAAACAGTGGGCGTCCACGCATGCATGACCAGCAAAAGGGCTTGAACGTATGCAAATACCTGATGTAATCTCATCTCACACTTTGCATGCACAGTGGGTTGGCGGAAATCTAAGTGTGGCAAATCGAATCGATACGCCCCACTCCCTTCTCCTATTCCAAGGGGACAAACAATACGATTTTACTGGACAAAGCGTTTTGATATTCACTCAGTGAAGAGCGCTTGCCCAAAGAAAGTATGATTTTTTCTTGCTTTTCCTTCCCAACCTGATTCGCGTGATCGCTAGTTGTGCTACACTATTCTGGACATGTTTTCTATGAGTGTTGGGGCAGATGTCATGGCAACTGTTTTTTTTTTCTAAAATAAATGTTATCGGACCACACAATTTAATTTGTCGCCTGAAAGAAATACTGTGCTAATGTATGTTCACAACAGTCAGCTATGAGAGTGTCTCTATTAGCACAGACAGCAGTATGAAATGAGTTGGCCGACTACCGCCGTGTGAAATGAATGTAACCTTTTTTCGAGCAGCTCTCATACACCAAGGTAGTCGTTCTCCTCGGGAGAAATGTCCGAGAATGCGGCAGGGAATCGGTGGAAGTTGTTAGGAATAATGCCCTTCCATACTGGACAGTCACAAGATGGGCAGAAGAGTTTATTTATTTTTATTTATTTATTTATTTATTATTATTTATTTATTTATTTATTTATTTATTATTATTTATTTTATTTATTTATTTATTTATTTATTTATTTATTATCTATTATTATTATATTTATTTATTATATTTATTTATTATTATTTATTTATTTATTATTTATTATTTATCTATTTATTATTATTATTTATTTATTTTATTATTTATTATCTTATTTATTTATTATTTATTATTTATTTATTTATTCTATTTATTTATTTATTTATTATTTATTTATTTATTTATTTATTTATTTATTTATTTATTTATTTATTTATTTATTTATTTATTTATTTATTTATTTATTTATTTATTTATTTATTTATTTATTTATTTATTTATTTATTTATTTATTTATTTATTTATTTATTTATTTATTTATTTATTTATTTATTTATTTTACGTCAAAAAACAGTTAAAACTGCGTATGACGTGCTATGGGGAAAATGAATGTGTGACATTTTCAAAATTCTGTGATCCCTACACTAAGTCATACACTACTTAAATTTTGAAAGGGAGAAAAAAACAAAAAACTCCCATGTAGTAAAATCTATTTTCAAATAGATTTATTATATATATTATTATATTATATTATAAATATAATATATATATATAATATATATATTATAAATAGAATATTATGCCATATCTCAGGCGGAATGAACATTATGAAGTATACACAACGAGCAGTATGAAGGCTGACTGAATTTGCAAGAATTCTGAACGCGTAGCATAATGAACTTAATTTTGTGTTCAATTCATTTAAATGGACGTTCCATTTAAGGTTTGACTGAATTGAGAGACCTAAAATTTCTGCTAGGACGCGTAAAACCAGTGATTAGCAACGCACGAGACGATCTGTGAGTATGCAGACCGATGTGGCACATGCGGCAATCGTATATCTGCCTAATCGAGCCTTTAGAACGGGTATGTAATGCTTCTGGAATATTGTGAACTCGTATACGCTATAATGCTTTGGAACATGATATCGGTACTGTCGTTTCAAATACCTTAATAAAATGAGAAACCCAATTTTGGTGTGTCGATAAATGTCCATGCACTTGGTTCATACTTTGTCCTTTCAAGTGTGTATTTTACATTTTCCACCTGTGCCCATATTCTTAAAAAAATTGCCATGACTTATGCCCCGACCCTTGTAGTATTGTTAGGTTTTGTCATCTGTGTAAATGGTAATTTTTTATATTTTGGACAATTTAGAAAAGTTGATTGAAAGAACAGATTGTACAGAAGGGAGGTCTACCTCAGTCACTACCAAGTTTTGCGTTCCAGCAAAGGAGGGGAAACTGCAGTTTCCCACCACGTGTTGCACTAAAGCGTCCTGATTAACTGGACGTAAACAAACAAATTCTTTTCTGTTTTCCGTGCATTCTATTTTCAAATTCGATGTATTTCAAAATGGATAAATTAATGTGTGATGAAGAGGGGAATGAACAAATTGAGATATCTAATTTTAAATATCAAGGAATTGAGAACATCAAGAAATTGGAGACATCAGGATTGGAGAAATTTAGGTTTGGAACTATTCGGAAATTGGAACTATCAAGGAATTGTAGCTGTGAAGACATTGAAGCTAACAAAGAACTGAGCTCTCAAGAAATGGGCTGTCAAGAAATGAGCTACCAAAAATTGGAAGTATCAAAGAATTGACGATATGAAGGAACTGGAGCTATAAATAAATAGGAGAATTCACGTAATTGGAGCTATCAAGAAATTGAGATATCACAGAATTGAAAATAGGAAGTAAATAAATCGAAGATGTTGAGCAATTGGAGACGTGGAGCAATGGGAGAAGAGGAGGAATCCAAAAGTGGGAGGTCCTGGAGTAATTGCTGCTCACCGGTCCAGAAGGGCGCGGTCTTCCAGTGCGAGTTGTCGTGGCTGAAGCAGTTCATGCGCTCGTACACGCACTGCTGCAGGCGGCGCCGCTTCTTCTCGCGGCGCAGTTGGCGCTCCTGCTTGAGGCGCTGCTTCTCGCGCCGCTCCAGCTCCTTGCCGCGCGCGACGCCTCCACCCCCGCCCCCACCCCCTCCTCACCCTCCACACAGCCGCACCACCCTCACCGTCACACCTCCTGCCTTCACTTCTTGATTGATTGATTGGTTTTTTAGTGTTGCCGGGCGCATCAACTGCTTCGCTCATTAGTCCCGTTAGTGTAGTGCATGCTCTTTTTCCTCGGGAGATGGCGGTGATCTTCCCCCACTGGATGGCGAGATCCGACAACGACCTACCGTCGGCTAGTGGGTTTCCAACCAGGACTCTCCCACCAGCCGGGCACCACCCAGCCGGGACAAGCTCTAAACCCCCTGACCGGTCTCCCAGATTATGTGATAGTGTGGTGCATGTTAATGTAAGTGTGTGTGTAAGAGGATAGGACAAGGAAGAGGAAGGACAGATTGGTCGCGTTCCTGGCGCTGCCGGGACTCTAACCGAGGACCTCCCGCGTCAGAAGCTCTCCAATGACATCTGTTGATGCACTGAACCACCTCTCCCGATCATCCTCCTCCTCATCCTCCTCCTCCTCATCCTCCCCTTCTTCCTCTACCACAGCCCCACCACCCTCACCATAGACTAAAGAGGTAAATCCCATTCCTCCGCCACCCACCATCACCACAACCACCCTAAATTCCACCTCCTCCTCCTTTCAAATCACATCCACCACCGGTCATCCTTTCTTCACTTCTTCCTCTACCACACCCACCCCATTCCTCCGCCATCCCGTCCGTCTTCACCATCACATCAACCATCACCTCCTTCCTTCAATACATTCTCCGTCGCATCCGCTACACCCTTCGTGCTCCCCCCACAAGTAAAACCCTTAACCCCATCCAACTGTTTCCTTCACTTGTTCCGCCATATCATCCACTGCCACCCCTTGCACCCTCTCCATCACATTCATCCTGCCGCTATGCAAACTCCACCAGCTGTTCTCCACCACCATCACTTCCTCCTTCTTCCTTCCTTCATTGCTTCTTCCTCCATCACACCCTTGCCGCCCCCCCCATCAATCCACCAATGACATCCGCTTACACATCTCCTTATCTTTTTTCAATTCCCTTTATATCTGCCTTCCAAATCTTCTCTCTCTTTTGTCAACTATTTCTCGATAGAAAAGTACTTCTTGTAGATGTACACCATTACTTCTACTTCTCTTCCGCTCTCTCTGTCTGTATGTCTGTGTCTGTCTCTATCTGTCTGTATGTCTGTGTCTGTCTCCGTATCTATCTGTCTGTCTGTCTGTTTCTGTCTCCTTGTCTCTATCTGTCTGTCTGTATGTCTGTGTCTGTCTCTTCTGTCTTTTTCTGTTGTCTGTGTCTGTCTCCGTCTCTATCTGTCTGTCTGTCTGTCTGTCTGTCTGACTGTCTTCTGTCTCGTCTGTCTGTCTGTCTGTCTGTCTCTGTCTGTCTGTCTGTCTCTCTGTCTGTCTGTCTTCTGTCTGTCTGTCTCTGTTTGTTTGTCCCTCTCTCTCTCTCTCTCTCTCTCACACACACACACGCCTTAGGGCGTGCTCCCGCCCGTGGCTACTCACGGGTCGCAGTAGCACGCGTGCTGCTCGTGGTTCTGCGTGATGAAGAGCAGCGGCGCGCGCCCGGAGAGCAGCGGGGGGCGGCGGCTGCGGCGGCGGCGGCGCGGGCAGCGGCGCGGAGGGCGACGGCGCGGGCGGCGGCGGCGGGGCGCCGGCCGTCGAGGGGGCGGGGCCCTTGGTGGGGCGCGCCGGGCGGAACACCGTCACGTCGATGCGGCCCTGCACAACAAACACACGCCCGCGCGTCAGCTGCCCAGCTCCTTAGTCCCGTGCGTGTAGTTTCTTCGTGAGGTGGCTGTGTGTTGTCTCCCCCCCCCACCATTGGGTGCTGGCGCCGACCTACTCGTCGGCTAAGGGGGGTTTCCTCAACCAGGTATCTCCCCCTCCCAGCTCCTGATCGGTCACTCGACTGTATACTTCGTGTGTACTATGTAGTGCATGTAAGTGTGTGTGTGTATGTGCGAAGGGGGTGAGAATAGAACAAACAAGATTGATTGATTGATTTTTTCGTGTTTCCGGGCGCGTCAACTGCTTCGGTCATTAGTCCCGTTAGTGTAGTGCATGCTTTTCCTTGGGAGATGGCGGCGATCTTCCCCCTGGATGGCGAGATCCGGCACCGACCTACCGTCGGCTAGTGGGGTTTCCCCCTAACCAGGACTTTCCCACCAGCAGGGCACCGCCCCAGCCGGGAGAAGCTCTAAGCTCCCGACCGGTCTCCCGGAATATGTGGTAGTGTAGTGCATGTTAGTGTAAGTGTGTGTGTAAGAGGAGAGGATAGGACAAGGAAGAGGAAGGATAGATCGCGCGCGGTCCGTGGCCCGTTTGGTAGGGTACTGCTCCGGCATTCGCCTGGTGTTGATCGGAGAAACCACGGAAAACTACTGATCAGAGCAGCCGGCCCTGGAATTCTCCTCCAGACAGCGACTGAATTCGACCTAGCTGAAGAGCTAGTGTGGAAAATCCTGCCGCCGTGGGAGTGAAGCCTAGTCAGAGGCGCTGCAGTGACATCAATTGATGCATTGGGCTACCGCTCACCTGCTTGCCGGGCGGGCGCGCGTGGGCGTGGCCGTTGGGGGCGGGCGCGGGCGCGGCGGTGCTGCGGCCGGGGCTGACGGGGCGGCCGGCCGTGTAGTTGGCCGGTCGTCCTCGTACTCTCGAACAGCCCTCGTCGAACTTGGCGGGGCGGGCGCCGGGGGCGGGCGGCGGCGGCGCCCGGGGCGGGGCGGGGCGGGGTGGAGGGCGGGCGGCGGGGCCGGCGCCGGGGCGCGGGCGGGGCTGCGGCGGCGGGGCGGCGACGGCGGCGGCACGATGTCCGGGTCGGGCGCGCGCGGCCGCTCGCGGTCCGTCGTCAGCTCGTAGTCGTTCGTCTCCTCCTCGATGTTGCGGCCTGGCAGCGGCAGCGGCAGCGGTGGCGCCGTGGGTGGCCGGCGGCGGCGACCCGCTGCAACCACAACGGCCAACCGCTCTGCACTCGGCCAAAGATGCAAAGAATATTCTTCGCCCAACAATTGAATTGTTTGTTTCAGAAACCCGTCAAACGCCAAATTTCTCATTACGAGTAAACTGAGAAAAAGTGTTCCAATTTTTCTGATTTTAAAATATTTTTTTAATATTAAAGCAGTTAACAAATGAATAACTTTCAGGTAAATATACACTAAACGATGTGTCTACCCTCATGGAAAAACACTCCACCGCTAAAGCGCTTTTAGATTTTGACGTTTGATGGGTTTCTGAAATAAACGATGCAATTGAATCGTTTATTTCAGAAACCCGTCAAACGCCAAAAGCTAAAATAATAATACATTACAGGTTTCGAAATTCCTAGTATCTTTTGTAAAGTTAATATTTTCCGTTCTGTGATGTTAGTTACTGTTTTCAATTCTTTACAGTTTACATTAACGTAATGAATCCGAACAAAATAATTATAACTACTGTAACATTTTACTATTAGCCATGTTTTATTATTCTTTAACTTTCTATACGCTAACTTTTATACGCGCAACGCCAAAAAAGCTAAAAAAACGCGTTAGCGGCGGAAAATTGTTTCATAAGAGGAGACACATCGTTTACTGCATATTTCGGCCGTCGGTTCGGCCGATTTCTGCGCAACTAACAATAGAGATTTCCTGGTAAAGAACAGTTCATACCAAAAGTTAGCAAGCTGAGTTCACTTGAACGGTTGGACCGTTTGAGTTGTTCTTCCGAACTGGTTTTGATTACATTTTTTACGCCATTTTTCTTTATTTTTTAGCATTATTAAAACATTTGAAGAATATTTTATTGATCACTTTTGACAATGTTTTAAGTCATCAAAATCCGCCCCCAAGTTATTAACGACATTACGCCAATTTAGAGAAAATGACATAGTTGAAGTTTCAATCCGGGGCGACAGCTCAGGTTTTTAACCAGCCAAGTCCTTTATTTCTGATACAGTGCGTATGTCATTCGTAAACCCTGCCTTCTTAAAAAAAATCATATTATTTAGAAGTTTCTTTTGTTGGAATAGGAGCACTCATACGTCATCTTTAGCTACAACACACATGATTTTCATTCCTCCTAACGGACGACGTCCGTTAAAGGACGTCGGGTGTTAAGAGCGGCTTATCGTCAAAATGTCTGGTGTCGTTATGTCGATATAACAATACAAAAATCCGAAAAAATACTAACTGGCGGAATCTTTTTTAAAAAATTTGTTGCGTCTACACCTTGACGCAACGCGTCTCTAAGCCCCTTAAGGGGCGTTGAGCGCTTTGCACTGGGGAGTAATCGTGCATTAATGTGCTTTTAATATTTGTCAAGTCTCGTCACGTCGCAGTCAGTCAGTGCCTTTTATCCCTTCGGCCAGGGGCTCGACGCCGTTTGATCCCGGGGATCCTGGCCGAATTCGCTTGACCTTCGTGACTTCACGGAGCGTAGTAAACGCATTCGGCTGGCGCCGCCGGCTCTTGCCGGCAGTTGGCGGTCCTCACCTGCGACGGAGGGCCTGGTGGCGTTCTCGTGGCTCGGCCGGCCCTCGTCCTCTTCCCCGGCGCTGGCCGCCTCCGTCGTCTCGTCCTCCTCCGTCTCCTCGTCGTCGTCCGCGTCCTCGCTGCCGTCGTCCTCGTCCTCGTCGTCGCTAGCGTCGTCGTCTCTCGTCCTCTTCGTCGTCCTCGTCCTCGTCGTCCTCGTCCTCTTCCTCCAGGCTGGCATCGTAGGAGGCGTGCGCGGGCCGCGTCTCGTACAGGTGCTTGCGGATGCGCTGCGCGACAGAGATTCGACGTTGCCTATCACTGATGTTCAAGATTAAAACATGGAGCAGATGTTGGCTACATGTCAGTTTTCCTCAAGGTTAGCACCTCGCTGGGCGATTGATTGATTTTTTCGTGTTTCCGGGTGCGTCAACTGCTTTGGTCATTAGTCCCGTTAGTGTAGCGCATGTTTTTTCGCGGGAGATAGCGGTGATCTTCCCCGCTGGATGGCGAGATCCGGCGCCGACCTACCGTCGGCTAGTGGGGTTTCCTAACCAGGACTCTCCCACCAGCGGGGCACCCCCCCAGGCGGGACAAGCTCTAAGCTCCCAACTGGTCTCCCGGAATATGTGGTAGTGTAGTGCATGTTACTGTAAGTGTGTGTGTAAGGGGAGAGGATAGGACAAGGAAGAGGGAGGACAGATCGCGCGCGGTCCGTGGCCCGTTTGGTAGGGTACTGCTCCGGCATTCGCCTGGTGTCGATCGGAGAAACCATGGAAAACTACCGATCAGAGCAGCCGGCAGCTAGAATTCTCTTCCAGACAGCCACTGAATTCGACCTAGCTGTCAAGCTAAAATCGAAAATCTTGCCACCATTGAGGCTCGAACCCAGGACCTCCCGGTCTGAGGCATTGCAGTGGCATCAGTTGATGCCCTGAGCCACCTCTTCTGGTCTTCATATAGACCTGGCGCGTTATACATGGGGTTTCCTAACGTGGCGGCTGAAGGTAGTATCACCGAAATGGAATTCGAACGACTTTTTGCGTCTTTCTTGGTCCTGCCGCAAGATGTCGCATGATCGCGACCGCATCAAGCAGTGCTGCAGATCAAGCAACTCTAGCGGCAGGACTGAGAATGACTCAAAACGTTCGTCCGAATTCCATCTTGGAGATACTACGCTCAGCCGCCACGTTAGAAAAACCCAAGGAAAGAGAGAGAGAGAGGAGAGAGAGAGAGAGAGAGAGAGATAGGGAGAGAGAGAGAGATAGAGAGAGAGAGATAGGAGAGAGAAGAAGGAGGAGAAAGAGAGAGAGAAAGAGAGAGAGAGAAAGAGAGAGAGAGGAAGAGAGAGAGAGAGAGAGAGAGAGAGAGAGAGAGAGAGAGAGAGAGAGAGAGAGAGAGAGAGAGAGAGAGAGGTGGGCGTTACCTCGAAGGCGAGCAGCTGCATCTTGAGTCGGCGGATCTCCTCCTGCACCTCCCTGTTGCGGTGGCGCCACACGCGCGGGTTGCGGTACACGGCGGAGGAACAGTTGACGGCGCCGTCCGCCGCCACGCGGCACCCGGCCGCCACGCCCGCGCCCTCCGCCTGCGCAAGGAACACACACAAACACCTCCAGGTCAGACCCTTTCAAGCCTTCCAGAGTACCGCAGGGGTTCCCTACGCGCCCGGATTGACTGATTGATGAGTTGTTTTTTTTCATTTCGTGTTTCTGGGCGCGTCAACTGCTATGATCGTTACTCCCGTTAGTGTAGTACATGTTTTTCTAGGGAGATGGCTGTGATCTTCCGCAGTGAGCAGACGGCGCGTGGTCCGTGGCCCGTTTGGTAGGGTACTGCTCCGGCATTTGCCTGGTGTTGATCGGAGAAACCAGGAAAAACTACCGATCAGAGCAGCCGGCCGCTAGGATTTTCCTCCAGGCAGCGACTGAATTCGATCTAGCTGAAAAGCTAGTGTTGAAAATCCTGCCGCCATCAAGACTCGAACCTAGAACCTCCCGGTCAGAGGCGCTGCATTGACTGATGGGTCATTCCGGGGGCGTCAACTGATAAGGTAATAAGTGCCGTAAGTGTAGTACATGCGTTTCTTCGGGAGATGGTGGTGATCTTTGCCCACTGAATGGTGAGATCCGGCGGCGATCTACCATCGTCGAAGTAGGATAGGACAAGGAATGGAAAGGAAACATCGCGTGTGGTCCATGGCCCGTTTGTTAGGGTACTGCTCTGGCATTCTTTTGGAATTGCAGAAGAGTCACTGACTAGTGCAGCCTGGTGGCTCCGTGTGAAGGGAACTTCACTCACATGTGGGAGCGCCGTGCGCTCATGGGCGGCAGGGTCGGCAGGCTCCGTGTGCACGGGCCTTTGGGGTCCTTTCACACGGAGCCACTCGGTGGCGCCACCGAGAAACGGCAGATCACTTCAGACAGATTCACCTTAGACCGCCACCGACCGCGAGAGAGGAAGGTTTACTGAATCACACCGCTGTGGGCTTAGGCGGCCGACAAATATGGGTAGCGGCGGGCAACGGTAGGTAGCAGGCAAAGGCCGGATTCGTGGCGTCTAGTGAATGCTGACGTTTGGAACAGTGTTCAGCTAGCGGTTGCGCAGACGCCCTTTTGCGCTGGTGGTGGTAGGAGTTCGCCACCGGGCGCTACAGCAGCGCGCTCCTCCGTTCGTGTTAATTAATGTGAAGCTTCACTGGGTGGCGCAGCCGAGTGGGTCCGTGTGAAGGGGGCCGTCACTCATCTGCGGGGCCGGCGTGCGCTCGTGGGAGGCCGGGTCGAGGGGCTCCGAGTGCAAGGGCTCTTACAGTGCCTTCACACGGACCCACTCGGTGGCGCCCCCGAGAAGTCGCAGAGCCCTTCCCACACACGCACTGCTCCCGACCGTGACAGAGAAAGATTTCGTGAATGTCACCGCTGTGGGTTCTGACGGCCGTCAAATACGGATGGCGGACAACGGTAGGCAACAGGCAAAGACCGGTTCAGTGGCGTCTATTGTGAACGCTGCCATTTAGATTTGCTTTCAGCTATCAGTAGCGCGAATGCGCTTCTGCGCTGCTGTTGTGGGAGTTCGCCGCCGAGCGCCACAGCAGCGTAACTCCTCCGCTCATGTGAATGCCTCCACTTAAGTGAACGCAACGTGAAGCGCCGCTGGGTGGCGCAGCCGGGTGGCTCCGTGTGAAGGGGGCCGTCACTCACCTGCGGGGCCGGCGTGCGCTCGAGGGCGGCCGGGTCGAGGCCGGGGGTGGGCGCGGGGGTGGAGGGGGCGGCGTCCTCGGGGGGCGGGGCTACGTCGCGGCGCAGGCGGGCACGCAGCTGCCGGAAGCGGCGCACGACGCCGTCGCGGCGCCGCTCCAGCTGCTGCAGCTGCCGCTGCGTCTTCATCTGCTGCTCCTGCTGCAGCTGGCGGCGAGCGCGCAGAAGGAAGCGGGGACGGAACTCCTTGAGGTCGCGGCTCGCGTGCTCCCTGCAGACACAGCCACATAGCCCAGTCAAATTAGGCGAATCGAGTGAAAAAAATACTGGAGTTTTGAAACGTGTCATATTTTGGTAGGTGGCCCGCCTTTGAATGAGCTTTTTCGACTTTTTTACATATATCTCCTTAACTATCAATACCACCGAAACTCAAACTCTATACAAAATTTAAAAAATAAATATTTCCTTCAAAAAATTTCATCAAAGATTTTGTTGTAAAATTAATCTTTTAGAGATGCAGGTTTGAAAAGTTCTTTTTTTACAAGTCCTTTTTAGTTTCCTAATAAAAATGATGTTATGATATGTTCAGTATAAGATGTTTTAATATTCTCCACACTTCAGGGTTTTACTATATTATGCAGTACCAACAACTAATCATGCCAAATTACAAAACTCCGGGATTGTTTTCATTCGGTCGCCATTTTTGACTACACAACCACAACCACGCTGTAGTGTTCGCACACGACGTCCTCGCAGGCGGAATCGGGCTGCGGCCCCGTGTGTAATCCCACATATGGAGGTCGTAGTGAGGAATTGAAACCTCCTGCCCAGTGCTCTGATGTTCGGCGAAATTCACGTACTCAGTACTAAGGTGAACACATCGTCAACCCAGCGTGGGCTACTAGCCTACCTTCTCTATCTGGAGGATATATCCCCGGATGAGACACCTAGGCTATTTTTACCTTTATTCTCACTCCCCACGACTGAACACAGCACTGGGAGCGCAGCAAAATAGTTCTAGAGTTACACTTTCACATAAAAGTCTTAAAAAAACTCTCAGCCCCATCAATCACTGACGCCTGGCGCTTAGGCATCCCTCTTGACACTCATGCCTCACACGATTTTGTGTTGTAGAAACGGGTGCTTTTTCATTCCACATTAATATTAGATGGGATATTGAGGCGAAGGAAGAGGAGGACCGCTAAAAAATAGAAAAAGAGAAGAAAGTGAAGAAGAAATTAAAAAAGTTCAAGAGAAGAAAAAGAAGAAAGAGAAAAAATAGTAAAAAAAAAAAAGTAAGTCTAGCCAAATAATGTGTTTATCTGATTTCTTACAAACCTAAATTCACCAACATCGCGCTCTCACAGCTGTTTTGAAAAAAGTCCCTAATTAATCAAGCGCCCTTCTAAACTACCCCCTTTTCATGGAATCCAAGTGGTCGCTTAACACAGATTTCACTGTAATATGGCGTTATGCATTTGCTTATTCTAAGCAAACGCACCGAGATATTTTTTTCATCGAAACACCGATTATCGAAAAAAATTATCCTGAAATCTATATCTGTTTTCAAAAATACTTTTTGGATTTTTTCACTAAATTGAAAACGAATTATCGATTCCCAAATCTAATAACCGTATACAATGGAGAAAAAGATCGAAGAAATTGCAGTGTCTTCTAAATAATGACTTCCTCGAATCTAATACGACATCGTTCACCTCTTTTGCGAAATAACGTAACGTTTTTCATAGAATTGAAAGAAAATAACTCGAAAAAAATAATGCTTGCTTACTACCTACATTCATCCAATCATCGCCGAGATCGATGAAACTGAGGGAATCAACAAAAGTGGGTAAAACCTTCCAAAAATGAAAAATGAGTTATTGATGTCATTTGTTATTCAAGAAGGCGAACTATCCACGTACATTGCTTGGTAAACCAGTTTACCTCCCGCACATTATGTTAGGAACGAAATGACTGTTTTCTCCTTTTCTAATGTGACCCCCGACTACGCAACTGTAACGTGATTTTTTTGTGTTCTTAAATCCCGTTTTACACGTGGCTTTTTAGTCCTCCTGGATGGAAAAGGAACGTACGTTTCTACGTGGTACACTTTCAGTATCCAAACTGATTGAACGAATTGGAGCGCTTTCCACGGTCATTTCGTTTTCTACACGTAATTGCGACGAAAGTGTTTGCACTGGACTCTGCAAAAAGCGCTGAAAATCAAACAGTTGAACGCAGCAAATATAATCACAAATTAAGGTAGGTTATATTAGGTTTAAACACGGAACGAGATGACATTGGGACACAGTACATGCTTCATTTATCACTAATAATTACTTCACATTACAATTCAACAAATTAGAACACTATGATATATAGAAAAGAACCAATACACCCGATCATAGCAAAACAAAAAAGGACGCCAGAGCGTGGTAGTCAAACTGAATGGAATTTGTATAATCTAGGCTATGCGGGATGAGCCCTGTCTTTGTAGTTGTGATAGATGTTTCAGTCAACATATTGTGGCCTTTCTCAGAGCATGCTCCTGCCAAATGGCTAGTTAGGCCGCCTTATATGGGGGAGAAGGGTGAACGGGATTGGTCAAGGTGACGACCAATAGGAAACTAACAGGTGGCACGGAATAGGTAGAGGGGAAATCAGAGCTATAGCGGGATCGCTCTTTTCATTGCTACCCTTCCCATGCGCTCCACTTGCTCCCCTATCCCGCTATAGCTCTGATTTCCCCTCCACCAATTCCGTACCACCTGCCCGCTTCCTATAGGTCGTCACCTTGACCAATCCCGTTCACCGTCTCCCACAAATAAGGCCGTCTCGCCAGTAATGTGGCAGCAGCCGGGGCGGGGCCCGGCGCTCCACCACCTCAGCCCGTTTACGCGTGGGACGACGCGACGAAAAGCGAAATCTTCGCGAATTCGCTTGAGTTGCAGTTCCGCGCGTTCGAAACGGGCGCCGCCGCGCCACCTACGGCCGCCACAGTCACCGGTGGTGCGCCATTGGCGCGGGCGGCCAGCTCCAACGCCATTGGCCCGCTGTTCCCTCTCTCCTCGGCGCGCCGAGTTACGGGAGCGGAGCTCCGCAAAACACTAAATAACATCAGTGTGAGGCGAGCAGCGGGCCCGGATGGTCTGAGCGGGGCGCAGCTGCGTGCTCTGGGCGGGCGCGGAGTCGAGTTCTTACTCGAGCTCCTGAATGCGTGCCTGGCGCGCGGTTACTTCCCAAAGGCGTGGAGGATTGCGACCATCGCCCTAATACCAAAACCTGGCAAAATAAATTAATCCGAGCAGTTATAGACCAATCAGTCTCCCTCTCCATCCTAGGGAAGACGTTTGAGAGACTGATTCTGTCGCGTATGCAACAGGAAATACGTCGTCTCACTCTTCTCAGAGATGAGCAATTTGGCTTTAGAGCTGGTCACAGCTCCGCGCAGCAGCTAACGCGGCTTTGCACGGAGATCGGCCTCGCCCTCGAGAGACGGCAGAACTTGCCAGCGGTCTTTCTGGACATGCGATCGGCCTTCGACTCTGTGTGGCACGCGGGTTTACTCGAGTGCCTCGCGGAGTCGGGGATGAGCGATTGCTACGTCAGATTGATCGCGAGTTTTCTCTCCGACAGGCAGTTCAAAGTGCGGTCAATACGTATACTCGTCCCTCAGACGAGCCGAGGCGGGCGTGCCTCAGGGGAGCGTTCTCTCTCCTACCCTCTTCGGCTTATACGTCAATGACGCGCCGCTACCTGCTGAAATAAAAACTGGTATTCAACGCTGCGGGCTCCTGATGTTCGCGGATGATTTCGCGTACTACGCGAAATCGGCGAACGTCAGGCAGTCAGTCAAGTACTTAAGTGACTGTCTCGCCGCCCTTCCAGAATGGCTCAGTCGGAAACGACTCGCTCTGAACCTTGATAAGTGCGTCCTTGGCAGAGCGAAGCGAGATATCTGGGCGTGATGCTTGACAGCGGCCTCCGCTGGCATGCGCACGCTCGATATCTCGCGGCCAAAATCAAATACCGCACTCTTCTTTTGAAACCTCTTCTCCGCTCTCCTGAACTTTCTGTTTCCCTAAAGCGGCGATTATTCACCGCATGCGTGCGCCCCTGGGCGTACGCGTGCCCACCTTCCCTCTGCGCCCCATTCGGGTCGCAGAGAACAGAGCGGCGCGCCTCGCGGCGCGCCCACATCTGCCTAACCTCCGCCAAGACCGCACCCCTCGAAATGCTGACGTGTTCAGAGTTCTGGGCGTGCGTAATCAGTTCCCGGCGGAGCTGCGGAACGGGCGGAAACGGCGCTGAAAGAGCGCTGCGGCCGTCGCTCCGCGCATCCTGCGCGAGACCGGCGCAGCGGCGAACAGCGACGTGCACAGGGCCTTCCACAGAAGAAAGGCCCAAACACGTCGCCTTCACCTTCCGCGCACTTCCCCGCACAAGCTCTCTGAGCTGTGCAACGCGGGGGAGCAGACAGTGTGGGAGGCGGTCGCCGCTCACCAACGCCGGAATCAGCGTGGGAGGCGCGGAATCGCGCCCCGTCGGGTCTGAACCGCCAGGACCTGAAGACGTCGCGGCGCCACGGACGCCTGAGTAAAGTCGGCGCCGTGGCGTAAAATCAGTGTAAATAAGTGTACATAGTGTAGTGAAGTGTAGTGCTAAGTGGTATGAATGAGTGTGTGAAAGTGTTGTACATATAGATTAAGAATGAATGAGTGCGTGAATGAATTATATGAAAAAACAACAGAAGACAGAACATTTAAAGAACTATACCAATTTTTACATTATCTGTACATAAAACTAAACAGCCCAAAGAGGCTGTGATGTTAGTTTTTAAGTTAAAATTAGTTAGTTTATTTAAGTTACCTGCCCTCCCCTGCGCTCCAAAAGCTGAAAAGCTGGAGCTTGTAACCCCATTCATGTAATATCTCCTGCCTCGCCAAGGTTATTGGCGAGGGAAATCGAAAATGTGGCAGCAGCTGAGTGGATATAGTGTAGTGAACTGTAGTATGAATATGTGAATGAATGTGTTTGTAAATATAGATTAAGAATGAATGAGGGTGTGAATGATAAAGAAAAAACCGAAGAAACAATAACTATAAAAACAACTATTAAATTCTCAATAAATCTCAATATTATTATCGAAAACAACAACGCCCAACGTGGCTAGATGTACTAGTTTTTCAGTTAGTTTTAAGACCCGCCCCTAGCTCCAAAAGCAGAAATGCTGAAGGATATTGTGCATCCGAGTACATTGAATAAATTCCCCCTCGCCACGTGAACTGGCGGGAGGAATTTTTTTTATTTGGCAGCAGTACGCTCTGAGGAAGGCCAAAACATATGATTACGTAGGCTTCTGCGGCCGGAGTATGTCTCTTATAAGGCGGCCACACTAGCCATTTGACAGCAGTACGCTCTGAGGAAGGCCACAATATATTAGCCGAAACGTCAGCTACGAGCAGATCGACGCGGCTTGTTCCGGATAGCCAAGAGACAAGGCCACAACATATTGCCAGAAAAACGTCAGACACAGTTTTTGAAATGTTAATCCCTCGCTTTTTAATTTTTTTTATTATTATTTTTCATCTTTCAACTATTAATAGTTAAATTGTTGGGAAGGGATTCTGAAACTCAAGAAAGAGTGCGCAGATTATTTTCTCCCCATACGTCACATACAGTTTTTGACTGTTTTTAACTAAATAAATAAATAAAACTACAAAGACGCGGCTTATCCCGGACAGCCTAGATGATACAAATTCCGACCGCGGAAGCCTACACATTTGTGAATGAATGAAATTTGTATCGAAAAATGAAACCTGCATCATTTTTTTGTACAAATTTCATTCCGTTCGCTCCGCCGCTTTTCTGCAACAATTAAAAAAACGAGCGTGTAAGTGGGCTTAAGAGACGTGGCTTCGAGCCCTGGGGGGCGCCTGCTGCGTCGCCCACCTGAGGAACTGGCGCTGCAGCTTGCGCTCGTCGGGGAGCGGGCGCACGTACTGGCGGCCGGACGGCGTCACGCACGTGCACATGCGCCGGCTGGGGGGCAGCGCGTGCGCGGCCAGGGCGGCGCCGGGCGCGGCGGGCGGCGGCGCCAGCGGGGACACGCCCACCCCCAGCCCCGTGGGCTTCTGGTAGAGCGCGGCCGGCGCGCCCAGGCGCTGCTGCAGCTGCGACACCTGCGGACAACACGTCTTCAGGAAAGGGTTTTGATTTAGAGCACATCAACAGGACATTATTCCCGTAAGTGTAGTACGTGTTTTCATCGCTGGAGGTGGCGGTGATCATCCCCCGCTGGATGCCGAGATCCGTGGCTTGATTGATTTTTTTTCGTGTTTCCGGGCGCGTCAACGCTTGGTCATTAGTCCCGTTAGTGTAGTGCATGTTTTTCTCGGGAGATGGCGGTGATCTTCCCCGCTGGATGGCGAGATCCGGCGCCGACCTACCGTCGGCTAGTGGGTTTCCTAAACCAGGACTCTCCACCAGCGGGTACCGCCCAGTCGGGACAAGCTCTAAGCTCCCGACCGGTCTCTCGAAATATGTGGTGGTGTAGTGCATGCTAGAGTAAGTGTGTGTGTGTAAAGGGAGAGGAGAGGATAAGGAAAAGGAAGAGGAAGAGGAAGGAAAGAGCGCGCGCGGTCCGTGGCCCGTTTGATAGGGTACTGCTCCGGCATTCGCCTGGTGTTGATTGGAGAAACCACGGAAAACTACCGATCAGAGCAGCCGTCCGCTAGAATTCTCCTCCAGACAGCGACTGAACTCGACCTAGCTAAAAGCTAGTATCGAAAATCCTGCCGCCGCCAGGACTCGAACCCAGGACCTCCCGGTCAGAGGCGCTGCAGTGACATCAGTTGATGCATTTAGCTACCGCTCCCGGTTCGAGATCCGTCGCCAAGCTGCATTGGTTTTGTGGGGATTTCTCTCAACCAGGTATCCCCCACCAGCGGGGCACCGCCCCTCCCGGGACATGTTCGAAGCTCCCGACACGTAAAAAAGTGTGTGCGTGTGAGTGTAAATAAGGAGTGAGGAAAGATCGCGCGCGGTCTGTGGCTCGTTTGTTAGGGTATTGCTCCGGTATTCGACTGGTGTTGATCAAAGAAGCCATGGAAAACCCCCGCACATAGCAGCAGGCCGCAAGAATTCTCCAGTCAGAGGCTGAATTCGACCGACCAATCTGTCGAGCAAGTGTCGAAAATCCTGCCACCGTCGGGACTCGAACCCTAGGGCCTCCTTGTCATAGACATTGCAATGCTATCAGCATTGCATTGCTATGATGCCCTGAGCCACCTTTTCTAGACAGGTCGGTTTTATTTTAAACAAGAACAGCAAACAAGTTCTTTGTAAATAACTATATGACCTTGATTTAGAAGACATTATTGATGTAATGTTGAACTTATGCCATTACAAATTAATTTAAATAAAAATATTTACAATCCAATCAAACTCACATTTATGATAATATAATGTCATTAATAACGTTCCAGGTTGTTTCAGATGTTCAACGACGAGCAGACTGTGTGGCACACGTTCTTATGATGCATCTCAATTTGGAGAAGAGTTGCTATTTGGATAATTTTCGTCATTACATAGTTAACCTGAAGACGGAAACCTGCACAAATGTTCAAACATTATGTATAAATTTTAATTTGATATAAATATATTTTAATTAATTTTTAAGAACCACCTTGCGTCAATATTGTTTGCTAAATAAAGGCCAGCTGGTTATTTACGTCTGTATTATTTTATATACCATTGCTCTACCCTATAATGTCCTGTCGTACAAGTTATATGTCGATGGGGAGTGGTGCGCGGCGTTGTAATTACGAAAGGAACCGGGGAAAGAAGACGTGCTGCAAACCTGTATTTTCTACGATAAGCTGGTTGAACTGCCTTGTAATGATATAAATTGATCTGAGTAATTGCAAATGAGTGCTCAATAAACAATTGTTGTTTACATTCGTGTGCTCGTTATTTCTTTACGCTTCATAAGCCAGTCCTTTTCTTGGCCGGCCAGTAGCGTAACGTTTGGCCTCGCATGCCCTGCAATGCGGGCGGTTTAGGTGAAAGAGGGCCTACTTTTAGGCTCAAGGGGTTGCGATAGAAAAAAATGTTAATTACTTGATACTTTCTCTGATAGTTTGCAATAGTTGATACAAAAAAATATTAAAAACAGCATCCACCAGATTGACGATTTTTTTTTTCGTTTCGGTAGCTTATATAACCCTGTTTCTAAATTAATGAAGATAAGCAATTCATTTAGGTTTTATAAGGTTAATTTCATAAAATTAAATAATAAAAGGCAGATTTTCCATTATTTCTTATTAATCACAGACTGTTTGATTGACTGTTAGTAATTCCGAGCGCGTCAACTACTTTAGTCATTAGTCCCGTACACGTAATGTGTGCTTGTGCTCGGGAGGTGTGGTGGTCTTCCCCCCTGCACGGTGAGATCCGACCTACTGTCCGCTAGCGGGGTTTTCCCTAACCAGGTATCTCCCACCAGCGGGGCACCGCCCTTGCCGAGACAAGCTCTAAGTTCCTGACCGGTCTCTCGGCTTGTGTGAAAGTGTAGTGCACGTTAATGTGTGTATATGTAAGGGGTAGGATAGGGCAAGGAGGAGGAAGGAAAGATCGCATGCGGTCCGTGGCCCATTTGTTAGGGTGCTGCTCTGGCATTCGCCTAGTGTTGATCGGAGAAACCACGGAAAACTAGCGATCAGAGCAGCCTGACGCTAGAATTCTCTTCCAGACAGCGACTAGATTCGACCTAGCTGATAAGACAATGTCGAAAGTCCAGCCGCCGTCGGGACTCGAACCTATGACCTCACGGACTGTAGTGGCATCAGTTGATGCTTTGCGCAGTCTCTCCGGGTTACAGTCTGTTGAATTCGATTTGTTAAGGGATATTTTTATTATTTAAGGCACTAACACTATAATGTGATTTTCACAGAGCTGCGTTTGAAGGATATCAGCTGTTTCAGTGTCATCCAATCGGAAGGCTGAACGCCACCATTATGACATCCCTGTAGTGACGTGTAAGGTTCCGATTGGACAAAACACAAAACAGCTAATATACTTCACACGCAGCTCTGTGAAAACCGCAGTATACTTGTGTTCGATGTAGACTTTCATAAAGGATGCCTGGCTAAAAGGTTTGCTTGACGCTTCTGCAGCCGGCGTACTCACCCCGGCGTGCGAGAAGGGCTGTGGCTGCGGTTGCGGGGGTTGGTAGAAGTGGTGGTGGGGCTTGCACTTGTGCTTGCGCCAGCGCCGGTTCTCGTCCAGCACGCAGCGCCAGCGCTGGCCCGGGCGGCAGGGCGCGCGCAGCTCGGGCGACGCGCACTCCAGCGCCAGGCGCGCCGACTTCCCCGGCCCGCGCCGCGCCGCCCAGCTCCGGCAGCACGCGGTTGTCCACATGCAGCTCAGGCCCTGCCATGCAACACAGTTACAACATTATTACTGCAATAAATATACAATAATAAATAGATAAATAGATAATAAATAGATAAATAAATAGATAGATAGATAGATAGATAAATAAATAAATAGATAGATAAATAAATAAAGAAGAAAAGCTGACGTGAGCCAGGCGGAAATTTGGTAAAAACCAACGAGCTAGATCAAAGCTAGCACCTTTTCACCAAATTAAATCGATCTTTCTTGCAGCCAAAGCAGCATTTACAAAAGAAATTAATATATTAGTCCAGAAAGAAAAATTTAGCCGGAAATAAAAAAGCACCCAGTTTACACAATTCAACTACTTTATTTATTTGTCAGTTAATTTTTCTTTCTAAACAAATATATTAATTTCTTTTGTAAACAAACAATTTACATGTTTTTGGAGTGTTTCCATGCTTGTTCAATACAAATGTTGGCGTAGAAAACATTTTTTCAAACCAACTTTTGGGTGCTTATTGTGGCTTAGCCATTCAGAATATGCAAGTTGTTTATTCGATAAAGTATGCTTAAAATTGTCTCAACAGTAGAGACGGACAAAACTGCATTCAGTCCCTCTCGTATCTCGCCCGAACTGTGAATCATTCTCTCTGGCCGAAGAAGGGAGAAGGGTCGTGGAGGGGGAAGCGGCCAGCGTTGGCCAAGGGGGTGCGCTGGCGAAAGAGAATATATTTCTCAGCGGGAGGCAACGAGACTACGACATTCTCGTATCTCGTAAGGACAGAGTATTCTCGTAAGCAGTCCTAGCCGGCCGAGGATCGGAAGAGACTCGTGATTAAAACTGCTTAGCATTTGCTCAAAGGATCACGGGAAACTGGACGAAAACCCTGGTCGAGATGGGGGTCATTGACCCAGAAGATGCGTCTCTTTGCGAAACTCCGTAAATGCAAAAGACGTAGTTTTTCATAAGCAAATACTTTTTTAAAGAAATATTCTGGTGTCCGGGGAAAAACGCCGAAAAGTCGAAAATAAGCTCTTGAGTAAAGGCGGTCATTTGCCGAATATTCTCTCTCGTTCTCGTTAGCGAGAAAGGCTGAACGAGAATGGGACCCACGAGAATCTCGTGCAACGAGAATGCATTCTCGAGAGCGAAACCACTCGATAATCTCGTAACCCGGGCAGTCAGACGGAGGGCCCAGCCAACGCTTTCGCAGACACAAACACGAGCTCGTTCGCTGACCTTGGTATTATTCCTTCACGAAGGACATGATGAGGAATAAGAACCCAAATTCATGGCTAATTTACCCTTGAAAATAGATTTTATTACATCGGAGCGAATATTTTTTGTTAACAAATCTTGTAAATAACTCTTATATCTTTCTGTATTCAAAATGCAAGTAATAGTACATCGTTTAGGGTAGGGATCACAGAATTATGAAAACGTGCACAGAATCCACTTCCCCCCGTACCACATCCCACTCAGTTTTTAACTGTTTCTCTCTCACACACACACACACCAGAGAGAGAGAGAGAGAGAGAGAGAGAGACATACAGACAGACAGAGAGAAACAGAGAGAGAAAGAGAGAAACAGAGAGAAACAGAGAGAGACAGACAGAGACAGAGATAGATAGGTAAGTAGGAGAGAAGACAGAGAGAGAAGAGGAAGAGAGAGACAGAGAGAGATAGAGAGGTAGAGAGAGAGAGACAGACAGACAGACAGAGACAGAGATAGATAGGTAGGGAGGGAGAGAGACAGAGACAGAGATAGATAGGTAGGGAGAGACAGAGGAGAGATAGGTAGGTAGGGAGACAAAGAGAGAGACAGAGAGATAGATAGGTAGGTAGGGAGAGAGAGAGACGTACGTGCGAGCACGGGCAGGCGGAGCGGCGCGCGGCCGTCCCCGAGCGGGACGCCGTCCGCAGAGTTGTTGCCCGCCGGCCTCCGCCGCCGCCGCCGCCAACGCCGCCTCCACTTCGTCCATCTCGTCCTCGTCCTCGTCGTCCTCCAGGTCCTCCTCGTCCTCTTCCTCCTCTTCCTCGCCGTCGTGGTCGTCGTCGTCGTCAAAGCGAAAGCTGAAGCCGGCGAGCGGGTCCTCCGTGGAAGGCGTGGGGGTGGTGCTTGTGGTCGTGGTGGTAGTGGTTGTGGTGGTGGTGGTCGTGGTGGTTGTGGTGGTGGTTGGCGCGGTGCTCTCTCGGAAGCGCATCTCCGTTGGTTCCGGTGCGTCGCGACGCCCACTGCTGCTCAAGAACAGAAAAAAACAAACATTTTAGTCATGGTTATGGTCTGAGCATAGCGAAAGTAAAGGTGCCTCTACAATGGCAGTGTTTCTTGCCAGTTACCCAACGAAAATGCTGTCAGTGATGTGTAAACACTTTTCTGTTAACACTGGCAAGTATTTACACATCACTAATGACACTGACAGTGTTAACTGGCAAGTGTTTACACGTCAATGACGACACTGCCGCTCGATAACTGGCAACAAAAATTGCCCTACAGATTCACCTCTATCATGCATTTATGACCTAAAATCTATAAGAAAAGTAAACAAAAGGGCGTAACAACTTATTTCTCCAGTCATTCCTAATGTATTTTCGATGGAATGAAAAAATTGGAGAATTAAAAAAGTGTTCAAATGACGATTTTGTGTATTTTTTTGTCGTCTTTTGTCTGGTCGGATTTCTACAGACTGCGACCACCTCTTTCTCCAGGTGCTATCATCTTGGTTTTTAACAAATTTCTCCATCCATTCACTTGAAATGGTTTGTGCTGTGTGTGTTGTTGTTATATTGTACAAGAGTAGCTCGCGAGTTCAGGGTCTTGGACGGAATTAGCGGAACAGTACCGCACTTTATACAACAATTTGGCTACAGAAATAATAGGAATTGCATCATAGAAAATGTACGTTGATTGTATCTAACCATGTGTCCATATCTCTTTTGCAATCCACGTGATACTCTTGTAGCGTCACGTTGGCGGCCGTGAGTGGGAGGAGGAGCGGAAGTATCGCATACCTGCGGGCATGAATAGCTGGGCGCCCGGCGTTGAGATACATTTAGACAAAGGGACGCCAGCTTGACCGGGAAGGTCACGTGGTAGACGCGAGCCTCCCTCTCACACCTAGGACGGTCACGTGACGGCTGCACTCTGGTATAAAATCGAGCCGACGAGCTCCGACGGGGGTTTTAATTCTGGAAACCTCGCGACCGGCCGGTCTCCCGGAATATGTGAGAGTGCGGCGCATGTTAGTGTAAGTGTGTGTGTAAGAGGAGAGGATAGGACAAGGAAGAGGAAGGAAAGATCACGCGCGGTCCGTGGCCCGGTTGGTAGGGCACTGCTCCGGCATTCGCCTGGCGTTGATCGGAGAAACCACGGAAAACTACCGATCAGAGCAGCCGGCCGCTAGAATTCTCCTCCAGACAGCGACTGAATTCGACCTAGCTGAAAAGCTAGTGTCGAAAATCCTGCCGGCGTGGGGAGTGGGAACCTAGGACCTCCCGGACAGAAGCGCTGCAGTGACATCAGTTGATGCACTGAGCTACCGCTACCGGTGCTCCACAGGGAAATACTCACAAGTGTGTAGTTTCGGAGCAGAAGTTGGTTATTGTACATACGTGTAAATAAACTTGTACATACTTGTAAATCTCTGTGTGTTTTTCTCCATGACGCCACACTCTCTAGCAGTGAAATTTTCACGTGTGCACTTACCTCTCTATGAGGAAGGTGTCCGGCCATTTGAGTTTGTTGCGCCTCCCGTTGGCTCCATGCTTGTTGCTGCAACACACCGCATCAACTTAGTGTCTTTCTTTTTTCTTCAAAACAAATCAAATTTAACCTAAAGCACCGGAAGGCTGTGCTTATTTTATTTTCGTAGAATGTCATCATTAAATGGTTTTGAAGGCCAACACAAATCCATTTGATCATTTCTAAATTAATAATGATTCCCTTCAATTAACATAGCCGATAAATTCCTTCACTGCTTCAATTGTGTTACTTTCGAGGGCTTTAGAAAAAAATTATTCCGATATAACGGTTTTGGTCACATTTTCCCACACCTAACAGGAATCCAAACACATCTCCGTAATAAATGAATTATAAAGATGATACACATTTTGCGCGGGTGGTATGCGATAAGGACGGGATTAATATTTTAGAAGCCCTAAACATAAAACTTTAGGATCCCTGAATAACTTGAATAATTTAATATGAAGTAATCATAAATGAACTATTACCCGAATTAAAATTGCAATATAAAAATATTGTTACGTAGGGAGGCGTTCGACTCTAGTCTAATGAAAGACGAGTGACAACTGCGGCAGGCCACGCGGGCAATCTGGTCCAAATTCATGCATTGCCGTCCAGTATTAATCCACCTCTAAATGCCATTGCTCTCGGCTGCCGGAGTTTGGCTGCATCGTGGGCTGGTTAGGATCGTTTTTGGCCATAGTTTCGAGGACTTCTTCAGAACTGAAACGTGAATTCCTCACATTTTAGCCCTAAGGAAGACCTCAAAATGTTGACAAACCAGCTTCCGTCGCGCCGCCATCTGGACATTCGCGCTCTGTCCGTCCGTCCCCTCAATCGCAGGCCGAGATAAGCGTCATCGATGTTGATGTTTTCAGAACATCGATGTTTCTATAAAAACGATATTTTAAACATCGATAATTGAAGCAGATGCTTTTTAACATCAATGTTTTTGTTTCATGTTTTTAAGTTTTAAATGTTTTGGTTTTGGAAGAAAAGTTCCCATAATCACAATTTTCTAAAAGTTAAAACATAAAACGAGAACTGATAGTACCACTGTTTGTTTATGTGCTCCAAGCAAACGAACGTAGTTTTTTGGTAACTTCATGGAATAGACTATTTCTCACCCGAGCTTATTCTGACGCCCTGGTATTTCCTTCCTTCTTACCGTTTTCCTTTCTTAGTATATTACACATGGAGAGGCGTTTTTAAATTTAGTTTTCAGTTAAATTTCAATTATAAATTAATTTACTCGGCCACTGTCAAATTTTAATTTTGCGTATTAATTTAATGTTGGAGGTTTTTAAAGCAGTTTTATATCTGCGATGCTTAAAACATCGATGTTATTGGTCGATGCATTATGGATGTTTTAATTTTAAACCTCAATATTTGCCAACATCGATATTTCTGGTCGATGTAATATTAACATCGAAGTTAATTTTAAACATAGATATTTGGGAACATCAATATTTTTGGTCGATGCATTATAAAGAAAAATATTTAATTGTCACCTTGCCCGTCACCTTGTTGGATGCACTTACGCTCGGACAATATGTTCCGCAGACGTACAGCTATCAAATTGTGACCATGTTACTGAGTAACAATATATTTTAATAATTAAATTAGTTCAAAGAATTGGTCACCCCGACCGGGATTCGAACCCGGGCCTTCCAGTGCATCCAACAAGGTAACGGGCTATGTGACAATTATATACATATAAGGAGCGATAATCGCTCTCCTGAAAACTGTTCAAAGGGTTGGTTGTCTCGGTAGCTTAGAGTTTAGAGCAGCTGGGCGTAAACCAGAAGGCCCGGGCTCTAATCCCGGTCGGGACGATCAATTCTTTGAACTAATTTAATTATAAAATATTTAATTTTGAACATCGATATTTGGGAACATCAATGTTTTCGGTCGTTGAATTATAAAGGAAAATATTTAATTTTGAACATGGATGTTTTGTGATCGAGGCCGCACTGACCGGTGCAGCAGCTGCAGGAAGGAGCGGCCGTCCATGTGCGAGGGCGTCTCCACGCCGGCCATGTCCAGGAAGGTGGGCGCCAGGTCCAGGTTCAGCACGATGTCGTCCACCCTGCAGCACACACACACGAGCATTCACAACCACAATCGCACACTACGGCCCGGGTTGCACTCTACGCTAGCTGGGCTATAACGTAACTCCCTCTAGGGCAGAGGAGGATCCAGAAATTGTTTTAGATGGGTTTGGTTCGACCACCCCCTGTCGTTTACGCAATTTTTGTTTTTTGTTTTCGTACTCCCATTGTGTAATTCTCGATGGCTGCAGCTCGTTGCATAACAAATATCATTATGATATTCATTCATTACAGTTCAGGTGTGAGCCCAATCACAGAGAAGTTTACAGATGGGAAGTAATCAGTCGTTGAATGAAAGGACTCGTTGGATTGTGTCTATTCCTGGGCCGAGACAACCCGTAGGAAGGTGACGGTGAACGGCACTTGCCCTCTCCTGTTTCCAAATGCTGAACATTGCAGGAGAACAGCCACGAACCGCTCAATATAAAAGTTGAACTTATAACAACTATTAGTGGTCGTAGAACAAGTGCGGTATGAAAGTTTGTGTAATGGGTATTAATACAATCGGATGAAGTTTACGATACTCGCTCGTATCGTAATATCACTTCACCCTCTGTATTACCTATCATTACATCATATTGTTTCATAATATTCTATTTTTTAATCGTTAGCTTGAAAAATGTATATTCATAAAATAAACTCCTTTAAATGTGAGGTTGATCCGGTAGTATATATTTTGAATAATTTTATAAGTATTACCAAAAATTGGCTCTTGGGGTGTAATAGTACCCGTGACTACCTCGCGATCCGCTAGAATCCTATTAATATTCTTTTATAAAAAAACATACTACAGCCCCTTTGGCATGAATAAATCTGGGGTAAAATAGATTTCGAAACCGGTCAAATGAATGCAATTTGTAATCGTGTTATTTCCAAAAAAATGAAGTGATATAAATTGTGCATCTAATGAACACCATAAAACATAAAACAACAGATTTAAATAAATTTTGAAAAAAATGTAAATGTAGGCGTGAATAACTTTCAATGTGCGTGGTTGAGTTTCCTCCCAACTAAAATTTTGTATGCCGAGAGATACGAGCTTCGAATTTCAATGGTGCGCAGATTTTCAAGCCCAGAGTCGACTGAGTATGAATTCTAGCGTTCATATATACGGCCGTTTTCTCCGACCAATTCTAAACGGATGTCAGAGCAGTTATAGCAAATGAACATTAAAGCAAATGACCATGAATTCTGCATGATCCTTTCTTCCCCAACCAGTACCCTCTCTCAGTCTTAGGTAGAAGGCCGATTCCCCATTACCAACACGACCAGTGCCCCTTGTTCTAGAAAATATCCTACAAAAGAGAAAAAAAATAACGAAAGAAAAAGAAAAAAACAACAAAAGGAAAAGAAAAATAACCGAATTAAGATTAATCCTACAGCAAAGCAATCCACAAAATGTCGGATGGGAAAGAAGATACGGATACTTTTTTTTAACGCATTTCAAAATGTGCTCATCTAACGCCTTCGGCGTCTGCATCAATTAGAGGTTCTGAAATGTTAAGAACATCTGGCTCCCCTCGCAGCCATGAATCTCCACCGGGACGTCCGTTAGCCGAAATGCGAAGGGCGAAAGCAGCGGCTGCATCTAAGGGCGCCAAACGTTAACCTCAGTCGGGATATCCGGCAGGCGACGCAGTGTTGCCAACGTCAATACCTTCTTCCCCTCACTTGAAGGCGTTTCCCCTTGAGCAGGAGGTTTTCAATCAGGGTATGCCGAAAGAAAATGAAAGCAGAATATAAAGCAGATTCAAACCTCTTTAAAATTAAATATAAAATTAAACAAATTTAAATACAAATATCAAATAATTGTTTCTTTCATTTAAAAAAATTTAAAAACTGGAAGATAATAATAGCAGGTTTAACTATTTATTTAAAAGATAAATATTATAATCAATCTGAACAATATTCCATTCATAAGTAACATTTACTTCTCATCAGCATATTCGACATACAGTCCAAGGCAAAGTCTTACCACCACTCGATCACCGAACCAGACTAATAAAGGACTGCCTCCTACCCCGCCCATTCTCAACGAAATATGCATAGTCAGACGGAAGAGCAGGCCTCATGGCCTGAGTCTGGACACGTAAAATAATTCATTCATTCATTCATTCTCGGCAATCAGTACTGCACACATCAGACACTGTGGGTGATACGCAATGATACACCCTTCCTTCATAAGGGAAGGCTTGCTTCGCACGACCAGGGATATTTCAGTCGAACTAGTTGGCAACACTGGAGCTTAGAGCAGCACCGACCTTTGGCAGCGACCGCCCTCGTTACCGTCGTTGGCTTAATGGATTAGTTAATTAAGAAGAGCTCATTAAGCTGCGGCTGGGGCAGGGGCAGGGCAGGCCGAGCGATTCAGGGCTATGGTGATCCCCCTCAGATGTCAGCGCTCCGACTTTTAATGAAGACCGACGCTGCGGCGCACATTGGGTCACGTGATGGATTCACAAAAAAGGGTTTTCCCAATCAAAATGCAAACTTTTCGGAGATTCTTTTAACAGAAGGTGGTTTTATAAAAATATAGGCAAGAAATTAAAGAAGTGTTAATTTTGAAGAAAGGAAATAAAGGTTACCGTTTAATAAAAAAACAAAGATAAAAAACAAACACGCGTTTGTTTGACGTTTGTGTATAACGATGTGCTAAAATTCATTAGCAGATGCTTTTTTACGTTATACTTTAGAACACGAGCTTTATAGAGTTCATTATAATAATCCTTTTTTAAATAGAAAAAATTGAACATTGTACTATTATTATTTTAACCATTTTTATTGAAGATCAAGAAAATTTACAATTTACTAATTAATTTTTCGGAAGAAATATGTAAATGATACAACATAGGCAAGTCAGACAAAAAAAATTAATTAAATATTACTTTTCTGGATTTTCTTCACGAGTTATAACAAAAAATTATACATTAGTGGATTTAAAAACATAATTAAATCTGTCTTTCGATAGTGAAAATAAACATGGTCAAGTTAATGGTAAATTCGACATCTGATGGTTTGTGCGCAGTATAACAAAAAAGATATTTCTGGGATATATTCGTAAAAACGTGGGATTATTATGTAGCCTGGATCACTATGCCTCACCTAAGAATTAGCTTGCATTTAAAATGGCTTGGCCCCGGGTAATGGGGCTGACTGCGCTGGAACCACATGTGAACAAGCGGATTCAAGTTTCATTTGTGATACTTTCAAATTATCGATTGTAATAAGCAAATATTCGAATAACAGCATGTACTTAACTGTTGTGTTACATACTTTAAAAAATAATTAATTCATGAAAATGGAAAGGTGTAATTTTTGAAATAATTCCAGGCCCAAGGCTGGGAAGGAAGACTAAGGCCAGGTTCAAACACCCCTTGGTTCTGGAATGATTTGTAATAATTAAGTTGAATAATTAAACAGATCAACGAAAACAAATCTAAGATTGAAACAACCCTCCTTCCATATCGCATTCGAGAACAAACAAGAGTCATGAAAGGAGAGGACCTCCGTCAAAGGCTTTTACGGCCATTCTGTTCGGCGTCAATGACATACAGCGGAACATTCATTAAAATGGGAAACAGTCAACAACTTTCTCCTCTCCATATATCTCGTTATACCGCTTTTATTGATCAATATAAAGTTTTTGAGTTCTTACATCTCTGGAGGCGTTTCTGGCGTTTGGAAAAATATTCACTTCGACGAATTGAAAATGTAGTCGCGTCATTTGCTTGAACTGTATGAGCCAACCGCACAACGCAATATTTGTTTTTTGAACTGACATGATGTGAATCTACTTGGAACGACTTCATAGCTGGGTAAGTTATATTTTATTCACAAGTGGTTGAAAAGTGATGTTTATTTTGTGGGAATTACCAGTGTCAGCGACCGACAGCCACTTTCATCTTCTGTATTTTAAGTTCTTTCGTATTTCTTTTCGCAAATATACAAAATATTCCCACGTCCAGAACTATAGACCACAATATTGTACACTAATACTCGTATAAAGAGTAAACATTATTTAAATAAATATAAAACCCAACTGTAAATAAAGAAGGAAGAAATAAAATGTTACATTTTTACTGTCTTAGAAAGTCATCAAAATATTACTAAACTACCGTAGTCACTGGTCTATATATTTAACAAATCACATTAAATGGGAAAATATGAACAATGAAATTTAAACTTAATTCGTTTATGCGTTGTATTATTCTAAACGTTATTTACATCATATATGATTTTGCTTGTAATATCATAAGATTTATACATTCATCGTTTATTTCAAAATACGATGTGGAAGTAGTATTTTTTAATGAAATTTATAATCTAATGTTGACAACAGCTGAATAAATTACACAGAGCATCAACATGAGGGCAATGCTTTGTTGAGTTCCTAAAATTAAGAAACAGTTGCAGATTAATAAATACAAACCTCCGAGTGCATCCGTTAATTTACACTTCATTTTAATCTACACTTCATGCGTGGCCCGTATCCCACTGTAAACAATCATATGCCCATCATTCGCCTAGAAGATCCACACACGCTCCGACACACACACGCACATACACACGCTCCGACACAGACACACACGCTCCGACACACACACACACACACGCTCCGAACACACGCGCTCCGACACACACACGCTACGACACACACACGCTCCGACAAACACACGCTCCGACACACACACACGCTCCGACACACACACACCTCCGACACACACGCTCGACACACACACACACACACACACACACGCTGACACACACACCCTGACAAACACACGCTCCGACACACACACACACACACACGCTCCGACACACACGCTCCGACACACACACACGCTCCGACACACACACAGCTCGACACACACACACACACGCTCCGACACACACACACACAACGCCCTGACAAACACGCTGACACACACACACCGTCCGACACACACACACACACACGCTCCGACACACACGCCGAACACACACGCTCCGACACACACACACATACATACACACGCGCACACGCGCACACACACAAACACACACACAAACACACACACACAGGCACGCACACACAAACACACACACGCCATAATACAGAAGAAGTATAGGCACATAAGGTCATAAAACCCATCTCAAGTTTATCGGCAAGTTTCACTTGATCCATTGAGTTGAGATGGCTTCTTGTTTTGCTGCTGAAAGTAAAAGGTTCACTATCAGGACACGTTTTGTTGAGCTCTGCGGAGTGTTAGTGGTGAATATAATTATTCACATAAACTCCGTGTTCCCGGCTAGTAAGTCAATTTCTTCTGACGGGGCACGATACGAGATAAGAGACAAACTCTGTAACTTATTTGCCTCTGCAAATAGCTTTTATTACACGGAAACGAATTTTGTCTTCTTATATTCTGTCAAAAACGCTCGTTGCCATGTTTGTTAATCATTCAGCTTTCTTGTAGCATAAGAACTAGGGTAGGGTTTCCGGAGCTCAAGAATACGTGCACAGATTGCACTTCTTTCTCACAGTAAGTGACACAGTTTTAATGTTCTTTTATGTTAAATATACACCTGGGCGCTCTACCCACGCCCTCTCACATATACACACGCACTCATACCAGAACACACATATATTATAGTACATAAACATAAACACACAAACACATACTCAAACACACTCGGAGACACTCCAGCAAATAGAATTCAAATACATAGCCCACAAACACCACGGCTTAAGACCAGGCGTGCCGCAGGGGTGCCATAGCGGTTAACGAGAGTTATCGACAACCAAACTTACTTACATATTTCATTTAGGATGTCTCCGTCCATTAAACAAATAAAGTTTGCAAATTAGAGCAAAATGTGCAAACGTGAGTTCACAAGAAATGTGGTTATATGTATGTAACAAGGAGCATTAGAGGGTTAACGTTGTTTTGAAGTTAAATATACATCTGGGCGCTCAAACCCGCCCTCTCGCACATACACATTCACAGACACTAAAGCACATACGCAGATACGCGTACACAAAATTTAAACACACACAAAGACATACTCAAACACACCCATTGACACTCCAACACACATTATTCCAACACATACGCACACAAACACCCACGCGCAAGAGAGGGAGTGCCGCAGGGATGACATAGCGGTTGTCGAGAGTTGTCGACAACCAAACTTGCTTACATATTTCATTTAGGATGTCTCCGTCCATTAAACAAATAAATTTTGCAAATTAGAGCAAAATGTGCAAACGTGAGTTGACAAGAAATGTAGTTACATGTATGTAGCAAGGGACATTAGAGGCATGTATGTAGAGGTGTTTTGAAGTTAAATAAGTTTTTTTTTCAAGATTAAGTAGTATATGACTTAGTGTATGGATCACAGAATTTTGAAAATGTGCACACAATTCACTTCTCCCCATAGCACGTCATACGCAGTTTTAACTGTTTTTTGACGTAAAATAAATAAATAAATAAATATACATTTGGGCGCACGCCCTCTCGCATATACTTACTCACACTATCCCACTAAATCACATAAATTCTCGTTCACAAACACAAACAAACACACACACAAACACATACTCATACTCAAACATACCCACAGACACTCCAACACACATTTATTCGAACACACAGCCACGTGCCAAGAGCAGGCGTGCCGCAGGGGTGCCGCAGGGGGCATGTGACTCACACGGTGCCCGGCTGGATGTCGGGGCCGCGCACCAGGAAGGGCACGCGCACGTCGAACTCGAAGGGGAAGGACTTGCCCTTGACGAGCCCGAACTGGCCCAGGTGGTAGCCGTGGTCCGACGTGTACACGATGTACGTGTTGTCCAACTCGCCCAGGCTCTCCAGCTCCTGGCACAGCTGCAACACGCCCGCCGCCAACGCTCCGCGTTATTAACACGCGATTAAATCGCACGGTTAGCCAAAAAATGTTCATATACTTACACAACCTAGACAGAAACAAACAAAAACGCTGTGAACGTGAACATTCTGAATACACGTAATATATGTGAAAAAATAATAATACTGTATTTCTCTAACCTTCATTCAAATGCTACATATTATAAATAAGTTGATGAAATCAGGTAATAAAATAATGTATTGTATGTACGCAAATATTAAGATTCACTAACCTCTTCTATTTCAAGATTTCTATTTAATGTTGAAAATCACATTTACGTGCTTACACGTATCACATTTACGTGCACGAAACGCGCACTGGTTCTGGCAAGCCAGAACGCTGTGTGCTCCCGCCACCGTCCGACAGTGTAATTTTCTTCCGAAAGATCGCGCGGCAATCAGAAATTACAGATCCCGAAATCTAGTTTTTTTTTTTTAATATTTACGTATTTTTAACGCACCTTTTCAATATGCATGTCCCATGTGCAGGTGAAAAGAAACACGATTTTTCAATCCATTGCTTGTTTATACTCATCGGTTTCGTATGTCGCCCAATTTATTGAAAAGACCAAACAGCCCTTTGAGAAATAATATATGATATTCTTAAGATCGGTATACACGGTTCAGTTTTCGTGCAGATTTTAATACAGTTTTTGTACAGAAACTTCAAGATCCCAAACTAGAAGTATAAAAGCCAAAAGTCGTGCACACACGGTCTGTACGTTTTCTGAACGAATTGCCACAAGTCGCCGCTAGGGGTCTAACGAGAAACAACTGAATTGCACCGTCCGAGTACTTTTAATGATGGTATTTCTGTACGTGCTTTCCGGTTGTGATCTTTATTTAGTATTAATTAATCATGAGGAGCCTAGAGAATAAAAATAGGAAAGCAGAAATTCGGAAAAAGGAAGTTTATCGCAATCTATCACTTCACACAATCTTACCTTGACACACCTAACCACAAAATCGAAATGGCAGATTGCCGTTAGTGAACTATTCTGCCGCTAGAGGCGCTTGAGTCAAATTGTTGGCTTTCGGCATGAAAAATTACGAACATATTCATGAAGAAAACGTGAGTCTGGACTATCCGTATCGTGAATACCGGGCTTTACAAAATATGCTTTAAAATTGAATTGGGCTGAGGAGAAAGGAAACAAGTATTTTTTGCAACGTTTCAGGAGGAAGGAAACATTAAATACTCACACATTTTAAATTATTCTGTCCATTTTTTCTGAGGGAATTCACTATCATAGCCTAAACACTTATGACGTGATTCCTTTCTTCACAGCACAATTTGCCTTACCTTAAAAATTCCAAAATTTAAAAATGCATTTTTGACTAGTTCCCTTTTTTGGGAGCATGCACAGCCTATGGAAACTTCAGATTAAAAATATACACTTAAAATAAAGTCTTTAAATGTATGTACTGTTTGCATTTTATTTCTAATTTCAAGCATCGAACCATTTCAAATACAATTTACTGTTTTGCTTCCAGTTGATTAAGAATGCTTTTAAGTTGTAAGTTGCTTTTTGAAAACAAAGCATTTCGATTTCGGTTTAATTTTTGAATCGATTCCAAACTCTCTTCGTGTTCTCCCGAAATTGATTAGTTTCTTTCATTAGCCTCAGTCTTCTAAGAGTTCTCTGCATGACCAGCAACCCAGTCAGAAAGTTTTACAGTTGAATTAATACGAAGAACTATGTTGTGATTTCGCAGCCAACAAGCCGTTCACCAAGTAGAGAGAAAGAACAAACGACGACGTGTTTGGCTCGCGTCCACGGTACAGAATCGCAACATTATTAAACCTTCACCCAACCTCTCGACAACCTTTCGATTCGTTCGCGATCAGCGAATCGACCTGCGTCAGTGGCTCCTTTGATGAATCGGCAATGTGCTAGCTGGCGTGACCCACAAACCGTTTCTTCAGCTGCTGGTCTGGCGAGTGTCGTGTACGCTGTAGGTCACTTGATCGATCAATCGGTCAATAGAAGCAGGAAAATTAATCCACAGCCGCGAGTGACGTCTCTCGCTTTCATATGGGTGGGGCAATAAAAGGCCAGACTGACAAGGACAGCTGGCGTAAGTAATTAATGTACGAAGATGGACATAGGGCAGTTAAAGTTAAATCTACGTTTTTGTTTTACTTTTTAGATAAATAACAAGAGATTAATTAAAAATGCTTATATAGTTTTACTTTGGGGATATCAAATCTATTTTTGATTTTTGAACTCAAAATTCAGAACTTCCATAACTCAACATTTAGTACTTTTTGCAAGAGTAAAATAAATGCGCGAGTACTCATAATTGCACGTAACTGCAGTTGATTTCCGAATTACTTAAGTTAATACACTTAATGGCTCTTTTTAATTAGTTCTGGCTTCACGGTGGAAACAATAATTGTAATAATAATTTTACTAGGGTTGCTATAACAAAATGTCGATCCCTCAAAACGAAGATCATTGCCATTGTTAAATCAAGAAAGAAGAGTTAGTTCAAAATGTCTGGTATTGAAAAAGAAGAAGAAGAAGAAGAAGAGAGATATTCAAGTAGTGAAGTGACAAAGGAAAACAGTTCAAAAGACTATTCGACCCGAAAAAAGATGGAACAGAGGAAACACGAATATCTATATAAAATAAACTAAGAGAAAAGACTAAATATACAATAAACAAAATAAGACCAAATTTTAGGGAATTCATTGGAACGTAGATTGACAAAACATCTTCAGTTGCAACACAAAAATAAAAGCCATTCTATAATGGATTGAGGAACATAAAAGACCTAAAGGCATTGGGATGATCCCCGAAGAATTCTGGGATAGAGGGGTGATCCGTAAAAAGATTGATAAGTTCAATGATTACAAGAAAAACTAATAAAAGAATAACTGACACGTAGAAGAAAGCAGAAAGAAATCCAGAAAAAGCATGAACAAAGGATAAAAGGAAAAATATGAGAAAGTCACTCCAACTGAAAGACTTCTCCAACTAGGAGGCCTAGTTCCAAAACGAAAGCGAGGAAACAAGTCTCTAAGAGAACGTGCCAGATATGCAATGATCTTTTTCTGTATGCACAGGGGAAATTATACGAAAGGATAAGTAACAAAATAATAAATGTAAGTTCAGAAAATGTGTAGATTCCTAGCTAGAACCGTAACATTCTTCACGATAGCATACCCAAGCCTCAATGTGCCTCATTTCCCTTAAAGCCCAGTAAAAATTAAGCCTTATCTGCGGGGACAAACCTCCAGTTGAATTTTCGCTGAGACCTTCATTTTGACCTTTTGTGAAAAGGATGAAAAGTTAGGATCGATATCACGTGTGAGTTCCCAAATATGGGAGTCAATGTACACGAAAAATTGATGTTCGCGAAGTACACGGTTCCTGTGCATTTTCTGTTGAATAACCTTATTGGAAGATTTGACCAGAAAAACATTTCTCACAATTATTGGCTTTAAATATTTTTCGACGAAAAATGGTTTTCAAAAATATTTAAGGTCACAAAAATACAAATATAGTTTCTACTTTCTCGTATACGTACGTATATACGGAATATAGTAGTATAGAGAAAGCTATGTAATGCTGCGGAAAATCGATCTCGAGATTTCATTTTTTTCAAAATGTCCGTCCGTCTGTGAACACTACTAGCGCCTAAACCATGCGTACGATCTTTTCCAAGAAACCCCTGTTGATGGGATTCTCCCCATGCATTCCCCTGAAAGGAACTCGTGTATTTCCGTATGTATCGTTCATCAATTTCGTTTCTTAGAGATCGCCCCTGCAGTTGGCCCGCAGATAAAAACCTACTCTGTAATACTGTATATTTGAAACCCCGTGTAATAGCCACGATCAGAAGAATGAACGAGGTGGAAAAGATTTACGAGACAGCTCACTCCGGACTTGTCCCAAGCACATTAACAGCAGAACTGGACGGAAGGCAGGAGACCAGTAGTGATTTGTTGACAATTGAGAAGTGAATATTATTACGCGAAAACCGTGATGAGAAAATTGTGAAATGTGAATTGCTAAGTGTGAATTCTATGTGAATTTAGTGTGAATGTAAGTGTGATTCTAAGTGAATTGCTAAGTGAATTGCAAAGTGTGAATTGCAAAGTGTGAATTGCAAAGTGTGAATTGCAAAGTGTGAATTGCAAAGTGTGGATTTCTAAGTGTGAAATATTAGTGTGAATGCTAAGTGTGAATTGTGAAATGTGAATTGCAAAGTGTGAATTGCTAAGTGTGAATTGCAAGTGTGAATTGCTAAGTGTGAATTGCTAAGTGTGAATTGCTAAGTGAATTTAAGTGTGAATGCTAAGTGTGAATAAGTGGATTGCAAAAACCAACCGCGAAGCGGGAACGAGAAGGAGAAGGAGCACTCACCCGGTGCACGGCCTGGTCGACGCTCTGCAGCGTCTGCAGGCGCTTGGTCATGAGCAAGTCGGTGAACTGGCGGTGGATGGGCTGCATGCGCTGCGTCACCTGCAGGATCCACTGCTTGTCCGGGTTGGGCGCGTAGTCGTACGCCGGGTGCTGCGAACACCAAGGAAAATCACTCAACCACTGAAGCATTTTTTTTTATCCACAGCAGAATCATATTGAAAACGGAACATGTATGAAAGCGCGTAGAAATGGCGAGATTCAAAAGGTTACATGCTAGTCACAGGTTTAACTTAACTCCTTCGCTTTACACGCTTCCCTTGAGGAACTACTACTCGCGCAACTTTTCTTGAACGATGACCTTGCTTCCCCCTCCCTTCAGCAATAAACAGTTGAAGGCAAAAGCTCGCAACGACCACTGATGAAAACATTCCAAGCATTAAAATTTCGTTGGCGAGAAACAGGAGGGAGTTGCTTTCATAGTCGAGAACTTCTGTTCAGCTTCATTACCATTGTCTAAAGAAATGGCTGAGGCAGGTCCAAGACCTTCAAGGGAGGCACCAACTCCCATCTAGTCTCCATTTTGTTGCTTACACAGAGGAATGACCTGGCCTCACACGTAGCTGGTTTGACTTCGATTTTCATGAGGTTAGCATTATTGTAAATACTCTAGTGGCCGACTTTGTAACTAATACCCCCACTCCGCCCTCATTTCTTCAATCCATCGTTCAAGAAAAGTTGCGCGAATAGTATGTACTCCTTTAGTATTTCTAGTACTTGTAGTTAAATAAAACTGAAACTCATCTCCACACATTTGTTGGATTAGAAGTAATGTTTCGGACGCTCATCACCACAGTAGCATTTCACTGGTTTACACATTACGGATATTTTACGTTTTTAAAATAAATCGCCATTAAGATGTAAATGTATGGTTACTGAAAATACATTGGGCCAAAATTAGGTGACAAGTGCCTTTTGGCTCACATTGGCTGTGCAGAAAAATCTTCTATACAAATAAAAGTGAATTCGGCGACGTGTAATCGGCATCGATACCACAAAAAGTAGCGTATGAATACATAAGAAATTTTTACAAGCTCTTCTTCCGGATTGTCGCAGTGTCCTAGCAAAGTTTGGTAAAGACTAACACAACCCAAATGTCGAAAATAAATAGTTTAAATAATATGTTTGTGGGTGCACCGCGGCGATCATTTTTCGCCTCTCGCTTAGAGCACGTCGTTCCTAACATAATCCGCCACAGCCCAGTAGTGCTGCATAAAAACTGGTACCTAATTTATTAGCTAGAGGCCAGTAGGGGTGCATAAGATAAACATTTCATCTAACAGCAATGTGTTTTAAAATAAAATGAAAGAAAATTATAGTATTTTATTAAAATTTGAACGAATTACGTTAAAAATAATAATATTATGGACCGTGGTTTATATAAATTGATCTTTCCTCATTTGCAATGACTGATTATGATGAAAGTCGGGGCAACGCCGGGAAATTTTGCTAGTATTAAATAAATCCTTGCCAAGTATTTCGATTTGCACCTGTTAAAAATATAGCATAATCTTCGAATACAAACTTTAAACGTGGAATTACGAAAGCAAACACAAATTGATTTTTCTTCAAATTAAAATATTTGTATTGTGAATTAAAAGAAAAGACGGTATGTATTGGACTTCGTCCTCAGATTATTCTCTACTGTCGGTTTCATTCATTCCTTTCAATTTACGAAGTTCCACTTCAGGGGATCATGTTTGTATTGATAAATCACCTCGCTGTCCCAATTAAACCGGATAAAGTGCTAACGTTTTCTGTCATTTAATCGCGAGCGCGAGTGCAGCCATTTTGCGTCCCGACAGGTGCTGCGCCATGCGGCGGGCGCCTGGACTACGTGAAGCTGCCCAAGCTGCTTTGGCGGTCCATCGCTCGAGTGCAGCATGAGCACGACCGGAGGAAGCAAGATGCAAAAGAAGACGAGAAGACAAGCGCTTCCTTCTTTCTTAAGAGGCAGTGTTATAAATCATCTTCGTAATCGCTTGCTTGTTGTGTTCTGACTTCCTAAAACACATTTGACACACAACGTATGGTGGATTGTGAAGTGATCTTGTACAATAATATAAACATTTTGACTTCGTTAAGTTGGCAGCGCTTTGGAAATATTTTATTTTTATTTTTATAAAGTTCTTTTTATGCTAACTTTCCGTATGGTGCATGTGCAGAGTCCACATATTAAATTGCAACATATAACTTCCAATTAGATTTTATTTTCTTATCTTTCACCTGCACCGTAATCGATAAATTTATTGAGTACTTTCTGGGAATTTTCACTTTGCGTTCACCCAATATCTTCATTTCAATAATCAACATTCAATGAAAAGAACTCGTTAACTTTTCATGACGTTTCAAACTGCTGTACCTTTTTTACTTCAAAAATGTTTGAAATAATAAGTATAAAAGACGACATTTACAGTATTTTTGCATTTATGAAAGACAAACTTGTTTCGTAGATTTTAACAATTTTTCAATTTTAACAATAATAAAACATCTGCATTTGCAATAGTTCTTGCATTTATGAAAGAAAAACAAGTTTCCATAGATTTTAACAATTTTCTCATTACTGTATTTACGGACACTGGTAGCTAGCAAATGTCGAAATATAATGATTTATCAAGCACTTCTGAACGTTTTGAATGCTTTTCTCATTGTCCGTTGCGTGTGAGAATTGGATGCTAATGATAATAATACCAACATTTTATACAAATAGGGAATTCAAACTTACATTCTACATTCCCAGATTTATATTAACTCGATGAAAAAAACAACCGCAATGCAGAAATCTTTCGAAAAAGAAAAAAAAAACAAACACGAAAATAAATAGAAAAAGAATCATATAATTCGACAAAAAAAAAGGACACAGCGCCATTTCCACGCGCGCAATCACAAAAGCAGAGCTGTTTGTGGAACCAATAACGATTTTATTAATTTTAGCCCAATAAAAATATGCAGCGTCACAAACAACAGTCCTTCATCCCCGGACAAGCACCACTTGCCCGAGGGGGGTGAGACACACGGAAGACGGGGATGAAAAACGGAGAGGGAGGATAGGGCCCCGGCCTCGATGCATGAATACGAAAAGCAGACTACACATTGGCTGCGTTCCAACCAAACGCAACAGTTGACGCGTACTATCTGGGGATGTCTAATTCCGCAAGTAAATTAAAAATGGTGGAACGAAATGAAATTCGCGAATGAATAGAATATGAAAATATATTTACTGAAGCTAAAGACATGTTTTGAGTCAGATTTAATTGAGAGGTAAATATTTGTGAAATTAGAACCGAGATATAAATTCGAACCGAGATATAAATTTCATTTTGCATTTAATTTCACCGCCATTGTTTATTTTGTTTTTAAGCGATTTAATGACATACGTACAGAAAGTACACCATCTGCACTGGAAATTCATGATTTCAAAATTCCTGCAGATGATTAATTCTATGTTCGGAAACTATTGAGGGCTTACATGAGCTAAAACATCCTCGAAACGTATAGTAAGACTAAAATATTTTACATCACTAGGCGCCACTCGCGTCTCAGTTTCCATTTGTCATATAGGAACCAAATATCAAAACTCAAAACTTTTCGCTATTTGCCCTTTCTGAGGCCGTTGCTGCCTTGATATCTTGTCTTTTAATATCCGAAAATCTATCAGAAATTAACATTATCATCTCATTTGTTCCCCTATCCCCAACCATTCTACAGAAATTTCTCCCATACCTCCGCGTTTTAGTAACAGTTAAATTTTGTAAGACCAGTAGTGCCGATAGATTTCCTGTAATTGCAGTCTCAAACACCTACGTAAAAGTATATCAGCCTTCACACCTGCTAATCTAAACCAAAGCTTAATGGGTTTCATTTTAAAAAATCCAAATTGCTAAATTACCGACCCTCTTAAAACGCCGATATTTTCAGCGAATCTAGGGACTCCGAGAATTAATTTGTAATAATCCGTTTCCATGCTTTTCAATCTATCTATCCTATATATTTCTCATATATCGTGCGCACTCCGTCAACGATTTCATTGAGCGGAATTCTTCCTTTACTTTGAACCTCCACTATATGACTATTCCAAACCACGTTCATGGAAAAGTTTGCATTTACAGACGTAAAAGTTTAGACATGGTCGGGTTCATCCTGGGCGTAATACCATTTCTCTCTTTGTACAATTATTTTTTGAAGAAAGCAATGTCCTTTGTTTGAAAATTATTTTTAGTCTGTCGTTAGACGTACATGAATGGAAGGAGTGGACAAGGCGATGACTAGAAAAGAATTAACTGCAGAAGACTGCAATGACAAACAGTTAATTAGAGACAAAAATCTTAATGACATTAAAAAAAGGTTATTTTATCTTCTTTTATTTTACTTAAGGGCAATTTATTACCAAAAATGGATGGCTTTTGAGTTATTGTGAAAAAAAAACTGGAAAAAGGCGTAATTTTTACATATTTTATCCTTAAAAACGTGTTTCCGTGTAAAATTTTTGTTGGTAAACCTCATATACGTGTTCAGCGATTCAAAAAACATAAAATAACCAAATATCAAAACTACACCAAAACTTTTCGCTATTTGCTCTTTTCCAAAGCATGGAGACGAAAATCAATGGAACCCTGCTCGAATGGGCTGAGTACAGCTCCTGTACTCGCAAGGTTCCTTGAAGCACGAGCCCCATAAACACTGCCCAGCGCTGAATAGCACGACCCGTTGAAAAACGTAGACCGCATTCGGAACGGCACTTATCAATTTCCAAGACACCCAACATGAACCCCGTACCTTCAAATCTCTTCAAATTTTCATATTTCCTAGAATCGGTGCGTTTATTAGTAGTTTGCCTATATAGCTCTTATATTTTACTACATTTTTAGCTTATCTTTGGGTAATCTTAACGATTACTTAAAGGGTTGAATCTATTTATTCATTATTTCTAAACGAATTCTGCTTATTCATGTGTCACAATTCATGGTTAGGTTGTATTTGGTTAAGGGAAAGGAGAATGGATTGTGACTCAAAAGGAACAAGTGATTTGAACATTTGATACAAAATTACGAACTAATATGAATAAATGCATTGAAATGTGTCCTTTGCCAACTTCTGAAAGGGGTGACATACTCATTCGTCTTCTTCATTTAATTGCGTACACGCAGAAATGTTATGGTGGATATTGCAGGTAAGATAGAATAGAACTGGAAATAGCAGTTGACATCATTGAGAAGGTCGCGGGGAAAGAGACAGACATTCCGATGACTCTGATTATCATGCCATGTGTAAGTGGATCCCACGCCTTCTAGCGCGTGATGTTCACTTCAACTGTTGGCACGCACCGTTGAAGTTGCAACGTAGCAGAGCCATCCTCTCCTGCTACAGACGAAGGTTTCCCTTCCAAAGAGCACCCGCACTCTACCAAGTTGCCATCGAGTCTCTTACATCATTGCATTTTCATTGATTTACCTGTCTAATTGCAGATTCGATGGTATAACGATCAGCGTACCGGAGTTGCACCCGAGTTTGCGGGTACAAACCCGATCGGAGCTGTGGATTTTAGGGCGAAAAAATCCTTCGTACGTCTGCCTTCGGAGTGGAAGTAAAGTCGGTTGTCCCATGTAGTAGATTTACTGCATGTAAAAGATCCTCAAGCCCAAAAGAAGCCTCTGAACAAAATTGAGATCCTCCTGTTTCGACTCCCGAGGTAATATTTCCTTTCTCTAGCTTGATGGTGAAAGGAGCGTAGACAAATTTGTGGTCAGACGGAAGAGCGGGCCTCATGGCCCGAGTCTCGCCACGTAAAACAAGGCATTAACTAACAATAATTTCCGCTTTCACTGCTTAAATTTCGGGGTAATAGTACGTTTATAAACACAATTATAATTTTAGATTATAAAAAAACCAACAGGAATTTTTCATTTAGAATAGCTACTTTGAGAGACAATATAAAGGACAAGTACGCGCTTGAATTATTGGCAAGTGCCCGTAAGTTAATGTTTTACTAATGGTATTACATTCTATGGTATCGATTTCACGATACTACCGATTCACAAGTGCCGTATCAACATCGAAAATGAAATTACGGCGTGAGAAATAATTTTCCACATTGTATTAATATTTGTCCGGAGTTACTTGCCTGTAAACAATTAAAGATACCTTTTTTATTATTTACTACACTGTGAAGTTATTCTAACTCCATATCAAAATCACGAAATTCCACTAAATAAAACAGAAATACTGATACTGTAAGAATCGATGGTGCTACACGTCGCTTCGGCGGCGGCAGGGATTGGCAGCAGGGGGAATGTGCCGCTTTCGGAAATCCACGATGGTGATCGCATTCGTCCCTTCGAAGGGGAGGCCAGAAGGGAAGCCCACACCCGAAGGGCTGAGGGGTCGAAAGGGCGCACGAAACATCTCACAGCCTGCAGTCGGTTGGTGGTTGTTTTTTTTTTCTGCTCGAAGAGATGGCCCTTTTAGATTGGATTTCGGCGTTTACGACGAGCTAAACGACAAACGACATAAGGAAGTCCCCCACAGACGCGAAATAATAAAAACAAGGATTGATGGTAAAGGAGGCGTTCCCAGCGGAGAGGAGGACGTCTTTGTTATATGACGAAACGCTTCGCATGGTAATATTAGAACTTCCGGGAGAATAAGAAGATAAAGAGGAAAGAAGGAGAAAAAAGAACAAAGGTCTTAAAACACTAAACGCAGAAAGTGTTTTATTTTATTTATTTGTTTATTTTATTTACTTATTTTACGTCAAAAACCAAAACAAAAAAGTAAATAAAAATAAATAAAGCATTAAGTGAATTTATGAAACACAATCGTAACGAAACATTCAGGTAATGTGAAAATACCGTTGTAAGTCTATTCAAAAAATGATTAGTCAGCAGTGAGCAAGATCATAAATACAAACCCACAATTAACACAAAGATATAAGACGCAAAGAAAGCGAAATATAAATTTGCAATTTCTAAACTACTGTAACGTGAGGGCATTTTTCGACGAAAGCTCTCAGTGAACATCTTCAGCTATCAGTATTTAGATATTCGTACTTGAGTTTGAATAATATTAAGCAAATGAACGAACAATTCACGCATTAAAAAAATATAATATTGTAGACATCGCGAGTTACAGCACAATTACTGAATCCTCTTCCAAGTAGCCCTTTCATGAATTCCCAATACTCCGTGTGAAACCAGCAGACAGAGCGTTGGAAAAGGACTTTCTCTTCTACTCCCAAAGTTATCAATTATGAAGCGAGAGCTCCATGAACACCCAGGTATATCCAAGGTCTCCCTCCGGAATGCAACACAACTTCCACGACGATGACACGAACGCAATGAGCTTCTCTTCTCACTCGTAACACTCCTTAGCAGCACCTTCGACATTACTAGGCGTCCCTCAAGGTTAGCACCTGGCTAGGCGAGTTAGCTTGCTGGTTTAGGCTACTCAAGCCCTGAGCGGGGGATCGATCTCGGCTGATTGACTGCTTATTAATGGTATCGGGCGCGTCAACTGCTAAGGTCATTAGTCCACGCTTTTGCTCTGGAGGTGGAGGGATCTTGCCCCGTGGATGGCAAGATACGGCGCCGACTTACCGTCGGTTAGTGGGGATTTCCCCAACCAGGTATCACCCGGCAACCAGGTCACCCGCCATGAGTGAGAGTGTAGTGCATGTAAGTGTAAGGATCTCGGCTGACGTGCGTGCATTTTCACAAGGGCGGGAAATCCACAGTCGCCTTGTGGTCACTGGCGGCATGTGAAATAACCCTGGTTTAATTACATTCTCCGCCAATGCACTTTTTCACGTAATGCTTGAAGTAATGGGTAAAAATTACTGAGGCTAGTGTTGTTGCTCTGCTTGGTGGCAAACATGGATATCGAAATTTGCCGGCAACGCTGGAAGCCTATGGGAATTGCCAACTAGAAAATTCAGAGCCTTTTCAGCCTATGGTGTAAGTCAATGGATTAATCTCCAAGAGCCGAAACATCACAGACAAAAACATTTCAATATCACGCATTTTACTTCAATTATTACCCTTTCTTCCTTCAAAATATTTTTTAACCCCAACGTTCAGTGTTTAATGTCCAAAATAAGGTGCTGGACAGTTCCCAAATCTGGCGATATAGTACGTTAACGTTCCGACGGTAACCGGCGTTTCCAAACTGGCAACGGTCCCGGCTAGACCCCACGAGGAAATAAGTGGGAAAATTGGAGGGGGCGGGGGGCGGGGGCGGGTGGGGGGCGGGGCGGCGCGTGACGGCCCGCGGCGGCGGTCTCCTCCGCCCCCCCTCCCGCCCCCGCGCAACCACCGCCGTCGCATCGCCGCCTCACAATGGTCCGAATCGGACAACAAAGCGGACACAATTATAATTTTTCTATTCCTGAGGTATTCCTCCTTCGAGACACGTTCACTGGCTGACATGACGTACCGCAACAACTGTTGTCATTGCAGCATCTGTGATCTGGAGGTCCTAGTCTTTCAGTACAGACCATAGTGGATTTTCGACTACACAGGTAGGTCGAAGTTTATATGCTCGAATTATGTAGCTCAGTCGAGTTCAGTGGCTGTCTGGAGGAGATACTAGCGACAATATCAAATGGATGAATTAGTGACCACTTGGATGTAGGTTGCCACTTTTGTTCTGTAAAAGTACTGAGAAACCTCAATCCCAAAACAAGAGGAATGCACTCAGAGCACAACTTCTTGAAAATTTTTCAATTTGTCTGTCCTTCTATTAAGACCGAAAAATATGCGCCCACTTAGTATGAAATAAAGTTCTTGACATTTTTATTTTTACTTTCATCGAGTTAGAGAATTTTGGAAGAAAGTAAAACAATAAAAGGATTCTGTCCAGCTGCAGTCCCGTGCTGCCGGTTACAATCCTGCTTTCGTGATGGATAGTGGGGGATAGTGGCACCTATACCTACAAACATGTACCCGATTCCTACCCGGCCCTACTCGAATGTTGGGTGACTAGAAGGAATGACCTTCTTGGCACAAACTTTTGGACGATCTGAAACCGAGTTAAGATGTCGAGGGCAGGGGTACGGTTACAGCCAGCCAGAAGCGTAGGCTCATAACCGAAATATTAACCCTGCGGCCTGTGTGGTCGATCTCTCAGATGAATGACTTGTTCTTTCACTGATAGTGAATCATAGAATTATTTGAGAACACCGTCCTTCTCAGAACCCTTCTCTATTATTCTTCTCAGAAGTAATAGCTTTCAGTTTGTGCCAATACGATTTATGCTGTCGTCACGAGAATGCTAGCAACCAAACCGTGAGCAGCACTGCATATTGCAGGGACTTGTGGTACAATTTACAACTGATACAACTTTTTAATGTGCTTATTATTTATAAACAATTTAGTTCAATAATTTCTTAAAGTTTTGATGTTAGTAAATGTGAGTTTGTGCCTGAAAAACTAATAGTTTATTAAAGCAATATAAGCGCAAATTTAATTGATACATCTGAGAGATGGCCGCGGGTGAAGGAAACAAAAATGTTGGATGAATAATAATAATAATAATAATAATAATAATAATAATAATAATAATAATAATAATAATAATAAAATACGGAATATTTGAAAAGACAGGATAGGGTGTGAAAGTTACCTCTCCTGACAGATCTATACCGCCCCGAAGTTCCAAACACATGATCCAAGTGGTACGAACAGTTACCGAAGCCGGTGACGTCTGTTGGACTGTGTACCACATTGTATGACCAAGAAATTCAAACTAACCGCACGATTATGGCAAACAAGCCAGATACTTATCCGGAATTTGAGAAACAACGTCTACTTGTAGATGTAGCGATCAAAATGCTGTGCGATCAAAATGTAACCAAGGAGGCAGAGAAACATCTCAAATACAAGAGTTTGGAAATCGAGATCAGCCGAACGTGGGGCGTAAAAGCACAAATCATCCCGATTGTTATCGGAGTTCTGAGATTTGTTCCGTTTGATGAAAGAACTTGGCTAAACTCCAAGGTCATTATAAAGGCGGGGAAGTTCAAGACATTGCTTTCTTTGGAACAGCCCACATTTTGCGCAAATTATTGTAGAGGCACCTATAGTCCCTAGATCTGCTCCCTAGGAGACTGGTTATAAAGTCTACTGTGAGTAGACTTTATAATCAATCGACTCATTTTGTCCTGAATTAAGATTAATAATAATAATAATAATAATAGAAGAAGAAGAAGAAGAAGAAGAAGAAGAAGAAGAATAAGATAACATTCAGTATTTTTGGGTCAGGGAATTAACAGTATCACATTCACTTCTGACAAAGGCTTTCGAAAAATCAGACGAAATCCTGAGGTGGCATATAAGCGGGCGGTGGAATCGTAATAAAATCATGCAGTGTATGGTGAAGGTACCCTAATACGATCATCTAGGCCATCCGTCTCTGCAGTGGGGCTGACGTTTGGGCGAACATGATGTGACCTTCCTCAGAACGTACCGCTCTGAGGGAGACTGCTCAGCAGTACTCCCTGAAGAAGGCCACAACATGTTGACGGAAACATCAGCCACAACGCCTGAGACGCGGTTCATCCCGGACAGTCTACAATGTACAGAAAAAATATAAATAAATAACAAATAAAATTGTAATAAATATTTTTAATTTATTTATATTTTTTCTGAACATTGTAGACTGACGATGACGTCAAAACCGTCGAAAGCCGGCTAAATAAAACTACTATGTTGACGACGATGACTTCATTTATTTCTTCATCCCGGACAGCCTAGATGATACAAATTCCGACGGCAGAAGCCTACGGAAACATAAGGTACCCTAGAGTCTAAAAGGCAGTGGAATGCTTACACCGAGGCCAGGGAACGAAAGGCTACCGGGTTGTTGAAACGCTCGATGTACTATGGCGACTTGTGTCCGCTGCGCGCGCTTCCGAAGCACTGCGCGCGGCAGCCTCGTTAGCGCAAGTGGCGAGCGGACGCGGCGCCGCCCCCATCGCCCGCGCCGCCCGCGCCGCCCGCGCCGCACGGACGCGCGCCAAGTCGCCGCAGGTCCCCGCCCGCCCCACCCCGCCCCGCCCCGCCCGCTCCGCCCCTCCCGTCCCGCCCCGCCCTCCCGCCCCCGCTCCGCCCCCGCCGCCGCGCAGCTGCTCGGGACACCTCCGTCCAAGGGGCGCGCGCGCTCCAATAAAGGCCAAGCGTACGCAACACTCCTCCGCCCACTGGCTGGGCAGCCAGCCGCCCCTCTCCCCCGCACTTGGAGACGTGGCTCAGGGCGTCCCTCCCTCTGACTGGGAGGTCCTAGGGTTCGAGTCCCGATGAAGACAGGATTTTCGACTCTAGCTTCTCAGCTGGGTGGAATTCAGTCGCTGTCTGCAGGGGAATTCTAGCGGCCGGCTGCTCTGATCGGTAGTTTTCCGTGGTTTCTCCGATCAACACCAGGCGAATGCCGGAGCAGTACCCTAACAAACGGGCCACGAACCGCGCGCGATCTGTCTTTCCTCTTCCTTGTCCTATCCTCTCTCCTTACACACACACACACACTCACACACACACATACACTAACATGCACTACACTACACATATTCCGGTAGACCGGTCGGGAGCTTAAAGCTTGTCGTGGACGGGGCGGTGCCCCGCTGGTGGGAGATACCTCGTTGAGGTAAACCCAGCTAACCGACGGTAGATAGGCGCCGGATCTCGCAATATAGCAGGGAAAGATCACAGCCACCTCCTATGAAAAAACATGCACTACACTTACGGGACTACTGACCTCCGTAGTTGACGCGCCCGGAATCACTAACAACCAACCAACCAATCCTCTACACTCGCACATACGATTAAGGAGCAAACATTCAAAAGACAAGTGCATTAGGCGATAATTGAATTCTTCTGTTGTTTTTAATTAGGATTTTATTTTTGGGAAAACCCTTACATGCCTGAGATTCTGTAGTATTCTAATCGTTGAGTTCATAAGTGTAAAAGGGTTAAACGTTTGCTATATTTTTCATTTTTATCGGAAGAAGTGGACATGCCCCGTTTTGAATGTTCCTTTCTCAATTTCACTTGTGCTCTACACAGCGTCACGAGTCGGTCGCTTGGCTTCTCGTGGCTGCGGAGACACACAGAGAGGGAAACCTCGCCACCAGCCGATGTGAAGGTTGGTAGTGATTTCGGACGCGTCAACGGCCAAGGGCATTGATGCAGCAAGTGTAGTGCATGTATCTTCCTCGGGAAGTGGCGGTGATTATCCCCCCGCTAAATCGCGAAATCCGGCGCCGATCTACCGACGGCTAGCGGGGTTTTCCACAACCAGGTATCTCCCACCAGCAGGTCACCGCCCCGGACGGGACCAGCTCTAAGCTCCCGACCGGTCTCCCAGCACGTGCTGGTCGACTGTCATCGCACAATATTTTCGTATGTAGGAATTGTGTTCACACAATATGTGTGAGCTAAAATCATCGATATAATGTGTAAGAAACGTGAGAGAGTTACTGTGGCGTGGGTAGGTTTCAGATGCTGATTGGTGATATTTTGTAAACATATCAAAATTTGTCAACAATAATATACAACGAAGCATTGCATCTTCAAGATGGAAGATGGAAATCACAACCAGCCTCTCCGAATGACCGAGTTCTCCCGACGATCTCATTCTCAAACAATGAGCAGTGACTGTGAGTCCTTGAACGACTAACTTGCGCCACCACTGTTACCCCCTTCTAACCCCGCAGCCCGCCTTCTCCGCCGCCCATCCCTTGCAACCCCCGCCACTCCCGTTCCTTCAACATTTACACGACTATCCTCGCGCCCTTCCTGTTCCGGCCATCCAAACCCTCCCGCGCCGGCCGCTGGCGCCGCCTCCACCGCAGCATAAGTCGCCTCTCCCCGCCATCGCCTCCCTCCTGCTAGGCGAATCCAGTCGCTGTCTGGAGAGAGAAGGCAATGCCCCGCTGGTTATAGATACCTGGTTTGTAGAAATTCGCGCTAGTCCACAGTAGGTCGACGCCATCCAGCGGGAAGATCACCGCCACCTCCCGAAGAAAAAATGCCCTACACTTACGCGACTAATGACCTTAACAGTAGACGCGCTCAGAATGACAATCAACAATGTTCCCTGACCGCCCGCCGCTCCTATCGCCGCAGCCTCCCCAACCCACACTCGTCCTCGTGTCCACCCCCTTTCCTTCGCCGCCCCCGCCGTCGCGTCCTCATCTCCGCCGCCCCCGCCGCCGCCGCCAGGCTGCGCCACCGCAGCTGCGGCGGACGTCGCGTCGCAGACAGCGGAGGGCGGACAGGCGCAGCGGACGCGGGGGTGTTGCGGGGCGGGGCGGAGCGGAGCGGGCGGGGCGGAGGGGGCGGGCGGCGCAGGGCGGAGGGAGAGCGGGCGGCGCAAGGCGGTGGGGGGCGGGCGGGCGGGCGGGGTGGGCGGGAGGGCTGGGCTGGGCGGGCGGGCGGTTGGGAAGGAAGGAGGGCGTGGCGGGGCGGGGCGGCTGCTTGCGCCGTTCGAAGGAAGCGGCCGCGACCGGCGCACAACGCAGCTGCAGTGGACTCCTCGGGCGGGAGAAGGTCATATGCATTTCCTTTGCTTTATTGTCCGATGCAGGGGTCGGCACAGTTTGCGCGTCGCTCGCCAACGCTGACGTTGCGGTCCGCGAGACGAAAAGTGTTACGCTGCCAATTGGCTTTCGCGGATCGATTGATTGATTACTATATGATGCCGGACGCTTCAACTGCTAAGGTCATTAGTCGCGTAAGTGTAGTGCATTTCTTTTGCTCGGGAGCCTTGCCCTGCTGGATGGTGAGATCCGGCGCCGACCTACCGTCGGCTAGCGAGGTATACCCAAACGAAGTATCTCCCACCAGCGCTGCATCGCTCTAGCCGGGACACGCTCTAAGCTCCCGACAGGTGCGGAAGTATAGTGCCCGTTAAGTGTACGTCGGTGTAATGGGTGAGGATAGAAAAAGGAATAGGAAGGAAAGATCGCGCGCGGTTCATTGCCCGTTTGGTAGGGTACTTTTCCGGCAGTCGCGTGGCTTTGATCGGAAAAAACTACTGACCGACCGACGGACCGACCCCCAACCGACCGACCGACCCACCGACGACCGACCGACCCACCGACCGACCGACCCACCGACCGACCGACCACGACCGACCGACCGACCGACCCACCGACCGACCGACCGACCGACCGACCGACCGACCGACCGACGCTTATCAGCAGATACTAAGACCGACCTACGCCACTAGCTACATGCATCCTAAATACATCCAAAAGAATCCGAATGACAGGTTGACGTCACGCCGCTATAGAATTAGGACAATACCAGGCGTTAATAAGAACGTATGAATTAGTGACATATAAGTTTAAAAATAAATGGTAAATTGTCCCGTAAGAAGTCACGTTATACTTGAAGGAAGTACTGTAATAATTCGTAGGTTTTGCTGCTGTTGGTGCCGTAAACCCTCCAAAACATTTTTTTTCCGTAGAATATCTTGGAAGAATCCCACTAAAAAATGTGCCAATCGATTTGCGTTCACGGGAGGAATCGACTGAGCTTTTGATCACTTCTGAAGATCCTTGAGCCTTCACCTAAAAACGCTATGTTTTTCGTTATTTACATGCATTTTAATACAAACAAATAAAAATTGCATCTCGAGTTGGAAAAAAATAGCCCATAAAGAGAGGAAACCTTCCATCAAACACGTTTTCCCTTAATCTGCTGGTCATGAAGAACACAAGTGGTTTTCGATTGGCCGGCGTGATTTAATTAATTTGCCACAATACTCCAGTGATCTGGAATTTGCATTAATCCGTTGCATGTCCAATTATCGCAACATCACTGAACATTGAACAAGTTACTGCATACAAAATGAGCTGGTGGTCAAATACTAACAGAAAAAATTGAAAGCTTTTTACTTACATAAACAGTAAGCGAATATGAATTATGATCAAATCAAACATTACATGTTAATTAGTGCCTAGTTACATATAGAAAACACATGCTCTCAAAGTTTTACCACGAGTAATCTGTTTGAACGAATTAGAAATATTCAAAGAATTATTGGCACCATTTCGGGAATGGTATTGAAGAAAAGTAACAGACAAAAGTGGGACTGAGGTGGAAGAGTAGTAGAATGGAGGATAGTGGGAAACAGTATTTTTAAATGCCCCACTTAAACCTTGTCCCGGCAGGGGCGGTGCCCCGCTGGTGGGAGATACCTGGTTGGGGAAAACCCCGCAAGTCGAAGGTTAGGTCGTCGCCGTGTCCCGGCATTCAGATCACCGCCACCTCCCGGGATAAAAATCACTATACTTACGGGATTAACGACCTTAGCAGTTGACGCGCCCGGAAACACTAATCAAACAACTGGGAACGCAACGGGAGTCGCGCACATCCAGCGCGGTCGCAAGGTGGGAAACGCCCCTTTCCAATACAAATAACATCTTTTAATGTCACTAACAAGTCTATTTGACTTTTGGCGGATTAATCTGTAAAATATATTAATTTTACACATATTTTCGGTACAAATATCTTCACAAATGATATCAATACCTTTCAAATCTCATTATCGCAATAAGGTTTAATCAGCTCAAAATGTTCCCTCCAAGTCCAATTCTTAGCGAAAATAAAATCCTACAGGATTGGAATGTGTACATCGCTTTCATTCTCCTCACTACTCTCAATATTGTCACCTTACAATTTTCATCCTCTTTCTTTATTCAATTTTAAGCTTTATCTTTTCACCATAGTTACATTACAATTGTTTGTGATAATTATTTCAGATAAAATCGGGCTTTACTCAAGTTCTCATTATACTCGTGTCCACATCGTAACACCAAAACATTATAGAAATGAATTTTATTAGGGCGGTGCAGTTCAATGAATAACTAGATTAGTTCTGACATGATCTTAACTTATTTATTCGCTTTATTGCATTTTAAATAGTACTACTAGCAATACTTTTAAAAAATGAAAATCATTAGACAAGCTGTGGTACTATGTATTCGGAACATGAAATAGTTATTATATAAAATGTCCACCTCCTACGAATATCATCAATTTTTCCTGCTGTCTGAATTGAAGTCTTCACTTTCGTTCACATGTCACAAAAAATATATACACAATATATTTTGAGTACAGCACTGAATATTCGCCAAAACGAACAATTCCCCTCACAACAAGGAGTTCAATGTGCTCTGAAGCCAAACGGTAATGAATGTATGCAGTATTTTCGGACTGCTCTTTTTTTAGTCCGCGACTTGCAGATTTCCTAGATTAAAATGGACACAAACAGCATTTGCTCGTAAAGATTATGACGTTTAGTAATTGAGATAACGAGTTAACGTTCTCTGCATAAACTAACACATAAAGTAGAGGAGATGTATGAGCTAATGAAAGCGTACATCGGTTTGTGACGTCAACATCATGAATTCGTGTGTACCACGCACAACAAGCCACATTTTAGGGAGCACGCAAACGTTGGATTATGACATCAAATATGCACACGACACAGATACATCACTGCTGATATGAGAGGGCGAGACCAAAACGCGAAACAACATTTAGCAGAATCTTCATAAACGATTGGATCGATTCAATGCATTTCAACGCTCATGAATATTTCAGAATGCGAAGTGTTGTGAAATGAAAACTACACGTCATAATTAGCTGATGAGAAGTTGTGTTAAAATTATTTACTGTTCGGTTGTTTAAAACAAACATGTTCATTTATTTAACTTCTTTTGTTCCCGATGCCAACGATTTTTTACTGACCTTGCTTTAGGGAAATTGTCAGCACATAAAATAATTAATGATTTTGAAGATTGAACAGAAGGTATCACGTTTCATCGTGTTCAAAAAGAATGTGGAGCATAAGAAAGTTACAAGCAATACTTTCGGTGTTTTCGAAGACGTAAAATCGGGAGAGCAGCTCAGTTCATCAACTGATGTCACTACAGTGTCTCTGACTGGGAGGTCCTAGGTTGGAGTCCCGACGGCGGCAGAACTTTCGATACTAGCTTCTCAGCTAAGTCGAATTCAGTCGCTCTCTGGAGGAGAATTCTAGCGGCCGGCTGCTCTGATCGGTAGTTTTCCGTGGTTTCTCCGATAAACACCAGGCGAATGCCGCCGCAATATCGTAAGAAACGGACCATGGACCACGCGCGATCTTTCCTTCCTTTTCCTTGCCCTATCCTCTCCTCTTACACACACACTCACACACACACACACACACACAAACACACACACTCACACACTAATATGCACTACACTACCACACATGCCAAGAGGCCCTTCGGGGACTTAGAACTTGCCCCGGCTGGGGCGGTGCCCTGTTGGTGGGAGACAGCTGGTCGTGGAAAACCCTGCTATTCTACATTAAGTCGGTGCCGGGCCCGCTATCCAGTGGGAGAAGATCACCGCTACCTCCAGATGAAAGGCATGCACTACACTTATATAGGGGACTAATGACCCCTATAGTTGACGCGCCCGGATTCACTAACAATTAATCTATCAATCAACCGAGGACATCGCGAATCCGCACGAAAACTGATGTATGAATAGGGAGTTTTTGCGGTGTGCCAGGGCCAGAACGGCCTCTCTAGGGAACTGTCACAGAGAAAAGAAAGCACACTTTTGCACTTACTCGAATAAAATATATTTACACTGTGAATAAAATTGTGTGTTATGAAATATACATTTTTATTATGTTGAAACTGTATTAAAATATGTTGATTTTGATTTGAACGTAATGTACAGTAAATATCAATTGCGAATTTTAAATCGTGTGTTGATTCCAACAGTGAGAAACGATAGTAATCGATATTAAAATATCCATACAATCAATTAATCAATAAGTCGTTAAGTTGATGATGATCAAAATATAAATTTAGATCCCCATCCTCCATCTGTAACCGGCGGACGGGCTCAAGGGCAGAGGATTCTGAGGTCCTCTGTGCTGTCCCCTTGAGGCCTATTTGTAATTTAGAGTGGGCTTCATCGCGGCTGGCAACGCGCGATCTTTCTTCTCGTCTTTTCTCCTCCCTCCCTTTCTTCTCTTTCTCCTCTTCCTCTCCCTTTTCTCCTCTCCTTCTCTCCTTCCTTCCTCTCCTTCTTCTCCTTCCTCTCCTTCTTCTCTCCCTCTCCTCTCCCCTTTTCTCTCCCTTCTCCTTCTCCTCCCGCTGGGCGCGGACAATTAGCAGAGGCCCCCGGGAAGACGTATCAATTCGTAACGCCCCCCCCGCCCTCCCCGCCCACATGGGAGAAGAGGGGAGTTCGCACGAGTGCATAGTTAATGGCCGGGGCCTCGCCCGCCTGCGCCGCCCGTCCCGCACAGTGGGGGCTTGAGCATGAATGCCAGCGTCTCAAAACCAGTCGATCACAGCCACTCTACAAGACGATGGCCGTTTTCTCACTTGATTGGAAGACAGGTTAAATTTTATGCTTTGTATATTGTAATCAGAAATGTATTCAGTGGTTTAGTTTTTATTCTCTACTTTATTTATCAAAAATTGATTGATTTGGTGTTTCCGGGCGCGTTAACTGCTTCGGTCATTAGTCCCGTTAGTGTAGTGCATGTTTTAGTGTGTAGCGTGTAGTGTAGTGCATGCCCTCGCCCCTGCCCGCCCGCGCCCTGCCCCGCGCCCGCGACACCTCGCGCCCGTCCCGCCACGGGCTCCGCCCGCGCTGCCCCGCCACGGGCCCCGCCCGCGCTGCTTCCCCACCCCGCGCCCCGTCCCGCTCCGCCCCCAGTCCCGTGCTCTGCCCCTTTCCCGCGCCCCGCCAAGCGCTCCGCCCCGCCGCCCACAGCTAGGACGCCCGCCCGCGCCGCCCCGCCCGCCCCGCCCCGCCCGCCCCACCCGCAGCTGACAGCGTCTCGTCCTCCCCGTTCCGCCTCGCCTCGCCTCACTGTGGTGATTGCGATGTGGAGCTGGTGTAAAGCCCCAAGCCAAGCTCTTGGACCGACGATCTCGTGGATCTACCATTGGCAAGTTCAGGTGTGACAGGGATTAGGAAAATCTTCCTTCTCCAAACAAATCGTTTTTTTTATTTAGTAAATTCTCCGCTAATTAAATTAATATTGTATTTATACATGCATAATAAGAAAGATATTTTAGCCAACATTTTAATTGTTTAACAAATTACCTGCTATCGATGACTTAGCTGTCATCACAGGAGCACTTCTCATCAAAAATCTTGACAAAGACATATTTTGTACTTCGCTTATGCCAGTGCCAAAAAACATTTTGCCTGTAGATCAATTTTAAATTAGAAATTTAAAAAAATGTTAATTACACATTGTGCAACACATTGAAACTTGCTGCGCTACTTCGTTCCAGAAAATCCTTATCAATTTCTTAATCTTTAGCGAACCTCTTGCAGCAACACGTTCCTCCTCTAAATTCAAGTAAACCGTTTCTGTTATTCACAGCCAAAATAATTTTCTATATTTCATTCACAAATATTTTTTTCTTTTTGTATGATTTTTCCTCTCGTAAATCTATTAAAAATACGATATCATGTAAGAATTCGTACTTAACCGCCCGACCGATAATACAAATAAACTATTTGGTGGCTTAGAAATTCCGTCATTCGTCTCGGTTTTCGAACTTCACGTGCATCTTGTGGTTTCTCTATTAAACATAAAAAACCAATTTACTACAATTAAACAACTTAATAGTATTAATTATTATTATTATTATTATTATTATTATTATTATTATTATTATTATAACACACCCACTAGCAATAGTTGTTGCCCTGATGTTTCTGTTACAATCACACTATGACAAAATATCCGGTGGATTCCTGTTTTCCATCGATAATTATTTTTTAAGTCACCATTCTTCTTATTTTTCTCTACGGGTGAGCGAGTGCTATTTGAGGCAGGTAATTGTTGAAAACTGCAGAGTAAAGATTCAATTCAATTCAATGATGCCTTATTTAATGTGGCGAGACTCAGTTCATCAGGCCCGCACTTCTCACCATGCAAATTTCTCTACGCTCCTTTCACCATCTACCGGAGAAAGAAGGAATCAATCGAGCGACGAAACAGGCGACTTGAATTTAACTCATAAGCTTCCTCTAGGCTTGAGAATATTTAACTTACAGTAAATCTACAACGTGGGACAGCCGGATTTACTCTCCCACCGAAGAAATGCGTTCGAAGCATTATTTCTCCCTTAAAAATCCACGTTTCCGATCGATTCATCCTTGCAATTGGAGCAATTTTGATAATTGCAATGATTTTGAAACGCACTGTAGGTCTTGCAGGGGATGTCTGCCGGCGCTTCATTAATCTCGGACACAGTCGGGAGAAAGGGGCGGGGCAGGGGAGCGGAAGGGAATGGTTTTGGGGGGGCGGCAGAGGACGGCACCGCGGGCACAATAACTGGATGAAGAAGGGTAACTTCTCCTGGGATGTAAGTAAACATTTCCGAGTGATTTATGGAGAAAATTGCGATCGCACATGGGGAAACCGTTAATACAGCTTTGTGAAGTAGGGAGGTAGGGTTTTTAGGGAATTTTGTAAGAGAAACGTTTTTTTATTGAGTTCTTTGCTTCAGACGGACGTGGGTTTCAAAATAGATCACGCAAGTTTTAAAATTGTGGCTTCGATTTGCCTTTATATTTTTTTTTAATAATTCGTTCCGGAAATCGATCTACTGAATGCAAATGTAAGTGTAAATGTAAAGGGAGAGGATGGAAGCAAAATGAGGAATCAAAGACTGCACGTTGTTTGTGGCCCGTTTGTTAGGGTACTGCTCCGGCATTCACTTGATGTTGATCGGAGAAACTACGGAAAACTACTGACCTGAGTGGCCCGCCGCTAGAATTCTCTTCCAGTGAGTGGTTGAATTCGACATAGCTGTGTAGCTCGTGCAGAAAATATTCCTACGTCGCGACTCAAATGCCGGTCATCGATGCTTGCGGCTTCGGTGGTATAACGGTAAACGTACCAATTTCCGTGATCGAATCCATGGATTTTTGAGAGCGAAACGTCTTCCTTCCGATGGGAAAGTAAAGCCGACTGTCCCATGTTGTAGATTTACAGCAAGTAAATGTACTTTCATGTTTCTCTATTCTGCTACCGGGCAACATCTGCCCAATTGTAGAATAAAGCTTATATCTAAAAGCTCCTCGAGCGTAAAAGAAGCCCAGAGCAAAATTATAAATCGCCTGTCTCGTCTCCCTGAGTTATACCTTCTTTCTCCTCTGAAAGGGGGATGAAGCACGAAATTTGCTTGGTCAGATAGCAGCCTAGGTATGATGGCCTGAGACTCGCCTTGTATAATAAGGTATCACTGAATCAATTGGACACTGCAGAGGAAACTGTGTTGTCACTGAAATATCGCAACTAGTTATTCGAAACCCCCCGCAGGGGAAAATCACAGTGTCGTAAATTGTCGCGATGTCTGATGGAGTCGTAGACGACAACCCGGACCCTGAGTTTCGTGGTGGCACTCACGTCGTTAGCTTTACGGTGGAGGCAGTGAGTAGGAGTGAGTAGGCGATGCCATCTGGCGCGGAGATGGTAAAGGGGTAAAGGAGATTCCTTGGAATCTCTGGAACTCCACAGAAAAGTCCGGCGGGAAAATGATACCTACCGTCAGGTTGTCCAGGTTCCGGCGATACTCACGTCGTTACTCATATATGGAGGCAGAGAGGAGTCGGGATGAGGGCTCCCCGCCGCCCGAACCTCAGTTCGGGTGGCGCCCTGTTGGGCCCTCGGCTTGGTCGTGGCAGTGCCCGATACTCTGGGCAAAGAGGAGGGACTTGTTCCCGACGCTTGTGAGTAGCGCATTGTTTTGATTCCGGTATTAGCCGGATAACTATGAGCTCTGAGCTGGCAGGGCGGCCCGACCCAGGCATTGTATGGAGAAGTTACCGTGACGGTCAACTGCGTTCTGGTAGGACCCAGATACCAGCCCAAAGGCGTACTTGTACCGCCGCGGTGGGTGCGGATAGAGGCTAGCGCCGAGGTGCCCACCCAGGGGTGAAATCCCCCTGGTAAAGTGCAAGTGCTCGATAGGCGCACGGCAGACACTATTCTTGGGTTTTCCTGACGTGGCGGATGACATTAGGTAATTTTTACACCTCCTGCCTTATAAAATGAATCTTTATAACAGTGATAAGCACATGTTTGAGGCCATGAGCCCCGTTGAGAAAGACGTTTGCGAATTACTTAAAAATATTCATTTTATAAGGTAGTAGGTGTAAAAATGACCTAATGTCATCCGCCACGTTACAAAAAAAACAAGTATACTAGTTCGTCAAAAACATCGGTTCGGAGTAATTTCGCCGAGGAGCCAGCGGCCCAGGAGACTGCGTGCGGTCGTTGGGGAGGGAGCAGCGAACTGCGAAGAAGTCCCAGCGGGGGGCGATAGCGGCAAATGGACGCGCATATGAGGCGAAGGGGCCGCCGCAGGGAGAGGGGGGACCACTCGCAGCCGCCAGCGCTTTTACGGCCGACGATCTGGCGCTGCTCTTCTTCCCCCTTTATCGGGAGCGGTAGCTCAGTGCATTAACTGATGTCACTGCAGCGCCTATGACCGGGAGGTCCTAGGTTCAAGTCCTGACGGCGGCAGGATTTTCGAGACCGGCTCTTCAGCTAGGTCGAATTCAGTCTCTGTCTTGAGGAGAATTCTAGCTGCCGGCTGCTCTGATCGGTAGTTTTCCGTGGTTTCTCCGATCAACACCAGGCGAGTGCCGGAGCAGTACCCTACCAAACGGGCCACGGACCGCGCGCGATCTGTCCTTCCTCTTCCTTGTCCTATCCTCTCCTTACACATGCACTACACTACCACATATTCCGGGAGACCGGTCGGGAGCTTAGAGCTTGTCCCGGATGGGGCGGTGCCCCGCTGGTGGGAGAGTCCTGGTTAGGGGGAAACCCACTAGCCGACGGTAGGTCGGCGCCGGATCTCGCCATCCAGCGGGGGAAGATCACGGCCATCTCCCGAGAAATAAACATGCACATAATATTTTGATACGAAATGCACACGAAAACAATTTCAACTGAAATCGTTCTTTTTTCCACTTTATACTATATATAACTCTCCGCAGTGCGTTATTAAAAAAGAAAAAGTTTCTTTCTGTAATTGAATATATGAGTAATAATATTTATGAAAAACGTGAAAAATAAACTATATGTTAAATTATCCTCATTTTTAGTAAAAGCACATATGACTCTTGAATATCAAACCAATGATACATTATATTTTTTATTCGCTTCTAATCACAACATAAAAGCATTGCTCATTTTTCCACTCATGTCGCATTGTTTAAATTTTTAAATTTTTCGAAACAAATACTGATACTAGGCATAAAAATATTAATTACCTAAGGTCCTTTACTTTTCCATAAAATAAAAATTAAAACGATATGCGTTGGGTCTGCTTTTTGTTTTAGTCTCGTCAGTTCCTGCGAAATACATGACGTCGTATGCTATTCAACTACAGCTCCGTCGTCAGCTCAGCCACTTTCTTTCTTTATTCGAAGCAAAGGGAACTTTTATGGCCCGGCCTAAGTGCCCGGAAGCACGTGGCGAAGACATTCGGAGAAGTCGCACCCTGCCCCGCACTCGCACGTGCCGCTGCTGATAATTCGATCAAGGCAGTCGACTCGGCGACTGCTGCACTTCACGACCGCGTCATTTGGAAGTAACGGATCGCTTTGGTGCACCCCACACAAGATCCGGCGATGAATGGGCCACGAATGAAATGTCATCTCAATTTTCCTGTTTCAGCTTGAGTGTAACGGTGTGTCGAGACCTCATCAATAATACTCTAGTCTGCTTATCGTGTCTTCGATCTGACAGCTTGATAGCTCAGAGAGGAGCGCTCATAACTACTGTACAATCAGAGGAAGTGATAGATTTATTCAACTTTACTTTGATCCATTGCTTGGTGGCGAGCATTATGGTGGTCCTCGTTAAAAATGAGCATCATATGTATCATTCAATGAGCATCATAAAAGCGTATTATGGAAGAAGATAGTGAAAAGATGTAAACAATGATTTTATTAAAACCGCTATTGTGTTCGAGAACCCAAAAAACACTCATGTATCGCACACAAAAATGAACCAGAAATTTCCTTCTTTTCTAAGATTTGAAAATGATTTACATCCACATTCAATGTCTACAAGAGGGGAGCGAGTGATTCGCAAACTAGGAGACATTCAAAACAAACATGTCATCAAAGGCCAGCAAGATTTATTATAACGTGTTTTAGTTGCCTGTATTTACAATTCGAAATACATGAGTTAGTGGACAATACACAGTCACGGTTTAATCATTATGCAGTGCTGACTACAAATACGAGTATTTTTACTTTTTCTAAATGTTCAATGAAGCACCGATAACATGAACATCGATATCTTTGATTTTATTCGTTAACTTCATCTCTTCAGTACGCATGAAAAGTCGCAACATATAACTTGTCAGATAATATACACATACTCCTCGAGAGCCTCGCTTCATATTCCAACAATCACCATACTTTACGGCGCGCTTTTGCTAATGCCGTCATTAGCTGGATGAATATTGAAATTATTCGCTATCGTCGTTCGTACAGTATTATTCACACCATGTGGCTAAAGTGGAAATTAACCATATAATCCTAACATTAGCCTTGAAATGTATACTTTTCTGATATAATTTTCAATGAACAATTTTATACCTATCTCTTCTGACGGTAGGCTTCGTTGCTCCTAGGCTCAGTTCAGTTGGTTGGTTGGTTGTTACGGATTCCGGGCGCATGAACTACTGAGGCCATCAATCCCATGAGTGTAGTGCATGTCTTTTCCTCAGGAGGTGGCGGTGATCTTCCCCCGCTGGATGGCGAGATCTGGAGCCGACCTACCGCCGGCTAGCGGGGTTTCCCATTTACCACGACTCTCCCACTAGCGAGGCACCGCCCCAACCGGGACAAGCTTTAAGCTCCCGAACGATATCCCGGCATATGTTAGTGTGTGTGTGTGTAAGGGGTGAGAACGGGTCAAGGAAGTGGGAGGAAAGATCGCGTACGGTCCGTGGCCCATTTGTTAAGGTACTGCTCCGACATTCGCCTAGTGCTGAACGGAGAAACCATGGAAAACTACGGATCTGTCGACCTCTATACGCAACTACGCAGCTGACCTCTGTAGAATTATCCTCCAGACAGTGACTGAATTCGACCTTGCAGACAAGCTAGTGTCGAAAATCCTGCCGCCGTGGGGAGTGGGAACCTAGGACCTCCCGGTCAGTGGCGTTGCAGTGACATCAGCTGATCCACTGAGCTACCGCTCCCGGTAAAGGGAGGAGGAAGAGCAGCGCCAGATCGTCGGCCGTAAAAGCGCTGGCGGCTGCGAGGGGTCCCCCCTCTCCCTTCGACAAGTTAGTGTCGAAAATCTTGCCACTGTCGGGGCTCGAACCTAGGACTTCCCGGTCATAAAGAACTCTCGCGGTTTGAGATCCGGTCTATCCAGAGGTTACTCTGAGCGCTCTTGAGCGGGAAAAGAGCGCGCGAACAGCTGAGCAGCGCTCGATCGAGAGGCCCCCCCTCCCCCCCCCAGCAAGGACGCGCGGGCGGAGGGTCGCTGACACGGCCGCCCCGCCCCCCGAGCACGTCACGGCCCCCCCCCGCCAGGCAGACTTACTCGCTACATAGCACGCCACTCCCTGTGAGCGCGCGAACAGCTGAGCAGCGCTCGATCGAGAGGCCCGCCTCTGTGCCCACACTGTGCGTCTCCCAGTCACGTCCCTCTCGCATGACTAGGACCGGGAGCGGTAGCTCAGTGCATCAAATGATGTCACTGCAGCGCCTCTGACCGGGAGGTTCCCACTCCCCACGGCGGCAGGATTTTCCACACTAGCTTCTCAGCTAGGTCGAATTCAGTTGTTGCCTGGAGGAGAATTCTAGCGGCCGGCTGCTCTGATCAGTAGTTTTCCGTGGTTTCTCCGATCAACCCAGGCGAAAGCCGCAGCAGTATCCTAACAAACGGACCACGGACCGCGCGCGATGTTTCCTTTCTCTCCTTTGTCCCATCCACTCACCTTACAGACTTACACTAACATGCACTACACTACCAAATATTCCGGGAGACCGGTCGGGAGCTTAGAGCTTGTCCCGGCTGGGGCGATGCCGCGCTGGTGGGAGAGTCCTGGTTAGGGGGAAATCCCACTAACCGACGGTAGGTCGGCGCCGGATCTCGCCATCCAGCGGTGAAAGATCACCGCGCATATCCCGAGAAAAAACATGCACTACACTAACGGGACTAATACCAAAGCGGTTGACGCGCCCGGAACACGAAAAAGTCAATCAATCAATCAATCAATCAAAAGTTCCTGTAAGAAGGTGACAGAGGAGAGAGCGCCAATATAACGGTCTTTACCGCGTTTTACGGGAGTTGAAAGGCCGTGGCGGGCGCACGCTCCGTGTGGGTTCCGAGAAGCGGGCTCGCGTGCGCCCGGCAGGTGCGTGGGCGGGGCGCGGCGTGACCCGGGCCCGGGTTCGCCCCACGGCTCACCCCGACGCCCGAGCTCCAGCGCTGGGGCGGCGCGGCCCCTGGCGCCGGCAGACTCACGAGACGCAAGGGCACCGCACGACTGATGGGTGTGTCAACTGCTTAGGTCGTAAGTCCCATTCATTGATTACGGGCACGTCCACTACTAAGGTCATTTGTATCGTAAATAAAGTGCATGTTTTTCATTGAGCGTTGGCAGTGATCTTCTCTCATTGGATGGCGACATCTGGCGCCGACCTACCGTCGACTAACGGAATTTTCCCATCAGGTATTTCCCACCAGCAGGGCACCGCCACACCCGGGCCAAGTTCTAAGTCCTCAATTGGTCTCCCGGAATATGTGATAGTGTAGTGCTTGTTAGTGTAAGTGTGTGCGTGTGTAAGGGGAGAGGATAAGACAAGGAAGAGGAAGGACAGATCGCGTGCGGTCCGTGGCCCGTTTGGTAGGGTACTGCTCCGGCTTCGCCTGGTCTTGATCGGAGAACCCAGAGAAAACTACTGATAAGAGCAGCCGGCTGCTGGGATTCGTCTCCAGTCAGAGACTGAATTCGACCTAGCTGGAAAGCTAGTGTCGAAAACCCTGCCGACGTCGGGATTCGAACCTAGGACCTCCCGGTCAGAGGCGCTACAGTGACCTCAGTTGATGCACTGAACTACCGCTGCCGGTCTAACTAGTACGAGGAAATCTGTGTCATTCTGTAGCACCACTAGTTTGTGAGTGTGTACGTGTTTGTGTGTGTGAGTGAGGGAGGCCAGTCGCAATAAGTCGCCGGTCAAACGCACGTTTACGCCCGCGTGAATCGAGGTGGCCGCCCAATTGCCAGCGAGCTACCGCCCATTGCCTCCGCCCTTCCCGCCCTCTCGACGCCGCGGAACAGCCAGCGGCAGGCCTATCGATTTCACATTAATTTCCTCCCCACCCCGGGCGCCGCCCTCTTCAAAAACAGCTTGAGTCGCGGACAAAACTAATCCCGTTCTGACACGCCCGCTGGCCCGCGGGGCGCCGCCATAAAAATGAAATTTAACGCTTGACACCCGCGCCGCCAAGCGACAGATTCCGAAACATTCCGCGCTTCCGCCTCACCTGATTAATTATTCCCGGCGGGGGGGCGCCGGAGAGCGGATAACGGGGCAGGTGCGATGATGGAGCAAAAGCGAAAGGTGAGGGTTAGCGACAAGCAGCGGTGGTTGGGGGCGGGTTGAAGAGGAGTAGGGGTGGGGGCGCAAGCGAAAGGGCGAGAGGCAAAGGAGAATGGTGGGCCGCGAGACCGCACGGGTAGGCTGTCGGAGGGGAGAGAGGCGAGGGTGGAACGGAGCTGTGAAGGGAGGACTGGGGACGAAAGGCGGCGGAGTGATTGATGGGGTGGGTAGGGGCGGGAGTGGCGGGAATGGGCGGGAGTGTCGGAAATGGACGGGGAAGGGCGGGGAGTATCGAGGAGTGGCGGGGAGAGGAGGGCGGGAGTGGCGGAGAGCAGCGGGGCGTGGCGGGGAAGGGCGGGAGGGCGGGGATGGAAGGGCGGGAATGGCGGGAGGGGCGGGAGGGGGCGGAGAGGACGGGCGGGAAGGGGCGTGGTGGGGAGGCGCGGGGTGGTGCGGGGTTGGTCGGGCTTTGGCAGGGTGGCGCGGGTTTGTACGGGGCGGGGACGGCGGAGTGTACCGGAAGGGCAGAGAGGTGAGGGTGGAACGGAATGATGAAGGGAGTGCTGGAGTTGATAAGGGCGCGGCGTGGGGGGGTGGGAGCGACTGCGTGGGAGGTGGGCGGCCGCCCCAGAGACCCACGGCGGCGCGGGCGGAGGGCGTGTCGCTGCGACAGGCTGCGCCGGGCGGAAGGGCTGGCAGAGCGATGCCCGGGGCGGGTCGGCCGAGTGCCCGCTCCCGGGCACGCGGTCGATGACGGGAGGGGAGGGCGGCGATGTCGATTCGCGGGGCGCCCCGCCAGCGACCGCTTCTCTTCATCGGCAACCGGCGCTGCCGCTCGAGGGCACGTGGGAGGAACGTAAATTATTCAAGTAGCAAGACTCGGGCCTTATTTTATGTGGCGAGACTCAGGCTTCAGGCCCGCTCTTCCGTCTGAACACGCAAATGTCGCTACGCTCCTTTCACCATCCAGCGGAGAAAGAATATATTATGTTCGGCAACGAAATAGGCTATTTCAATTTAGCTCAGGGGCTTCTCTTACTTGAGACCTTTTACATGCAGAAAATCTACTACATGGAACAGCCGGCTTTACTTCCCCTCCAAAGGAAGGCATACGAAGGATTTTTTCGACCGTAAAATCCTCGGCTTCGATCGGGTTTGAACCCGCAAACTTGAGTACAACAGTCCGGTACGCTACCCGTTGTACGACCGAATCTAAACTCTCACAGAAAAAGATAAATTTATATGTGAGGTCAACTTCATGTCGCCATCCTGGAATAAGATTTCATACCCAGATTGTTCTCAATTACACTACTATTTTGGTTATATATACACGTGATCAAGGTAGATGGACGTCGTTGGGAAATGCATAAAATTGATTATAAACAGTTTCCATTAGTTTGTATAACAGGAACTAAATTTATAGCACCTAAAATGCCTAATTAATATTGGAGTCTAAAAAAACCTACTCGTCTATTAATGATCATGTTATATTTTTTGTTTCTTAGCTATTTCAAAGCTTGGTTCGTAGTAAAATTATCTGAAAGACAGGGAGTTTTATTATTTATGTGCTCGTAATATCGCTACCAGTTTTTCTCAAAGTAGAATCCAACTTACACGACAAAATTGAGTTACCTTGGTGTTGGGCATTTATGCTAACGTTGATCGGACAAACATCTAAATTCGATCGATTATTCCATGAATGTTGTACACCTTGTCATATCAGTCTGCGAGCGTGTTTGTAAGTAGTTTACGAGTCAGTTTGTAAGTAGGTCGATTAAATTGTAGGATGCAAAAAATTACTAACAAAACAAAGCCTTCATATTCAACACTGAAGATGGTAATTCGATTTTTTTTCAATGCATGGATGAGTCATATATATTCTACCGTGTGTGTCAGAACATAATGAACTATATCTCTCTGGTATGACTTCAACACATATAACTCTTGTCACTGCTTATAGGTATCGTGTGAGAAAAATTCCATTAAATAATACAGCCAATAAAACATAATATTTAATACCAAGAAAGTGCGAATAAAACATCTCAAAGTAAAATACAGTTTATCGTGAAATATTTTCCATTGACAGAATTTCAGATATTATAAGCCCATTTTAGCATTGTGAAACCTATTTAAGGGTCTAAAATAACAAGTTTATATCCCGAAAATCCGAAAAGTAGTGTTAATGACCCATATATGTAGACATTAGCATCTATAATCTAATTTACAGATTCCCAATGGTAAGATTCTATGTTAAATAATTTACACGCTTCACAATCTGCTTTATCAATGAGCTAAGTGCCACATAAGTGTCGATGACGCTTTTGCTATCTGTCAGACAATTGACGGAGTGAGTTTCTTGGAGGCAGCACACCCAAGAGCAAAATGTTTTCTAAGAATCGCAGCGTTCAGCAATGAAATATACCGAGCACGATCGATTGTCTAAAGATTCAATCAATCGCACGGCACAATGTGCACACCTGCGGAGCATTCTGGAACGCCACATTACTGCCAGTCGCTTGTTTATGCAAGAAAGAACGAGCCCGGGGCATGCGGACTCTACCCACGTGGTCCGCGCGCGACCGTCGCTTGTTCCGCGGAGGATGTTTGCAAACAAGAGAAGCTCGGCGCGCGATGATCGTCCGACAATCGTTTGTTTCGTGGCGAGCGATCAACAATTGTTGCTATAAATCCAAGTACGCAATCAGTAAGGCAAGAGAGACGCACATTCCTTCTGCACAATGAGAAATGTGGACGTGATTGATCAAAGGCCTACTAGCCGCCACAATACAAAGGAAACCATGTGTGAACTATTTGAAGATAAAAGGATATACTATATGACATATTCAAAATGAAAAACTCATCAAGAAAGTTCAATGATTGATTTTCTTCATGACTTAGGGTACTTTGTACATACGTATACGTTAATTCCTTGCAATATTTGGTAAATTAATAGCATTGCTTGTTGCCTTTGTTTTTTTAATCATTATGTGCACATCCAATACTTTTGATCCCAACGATTTTTTTGACTTACGAAGGTATCTCAAATTGCAGACCAAATAGGGACTTGTCCTATCGAACCGAAAGAGCTGCTATATGATTTTGCCACACCATACGGGATTGATAGTAAACTCAGTTTTTCAAAATCCGCATGTTGAAGGCATTAGGTAACTGCTGTTTTACCAAACGGTTAATTATTACATTGTTATGTTAATATGATTCTGTGATTCTGGTTTCAGTAAAAGTTTGTTCACATCACCTCTGTTTAAGTAAATTCCAGCAATTCAAAGAATCTGTCGAGTACAAAACATGTATTGTTCAAAATTGTTCATTGAAGAGTTAGAATGATTAAAATAACAAATTTTTCAGTTTATTTTGATACATTTCAATTCTTGAAATGTGTATCCTTATCATAAAAGAAATAATTGTGAAATTTTATCTTACGGAATAATATATTATTTTTGACACAAGTCAAATGTAGGTAACAGAGTAGTATTACCTTACCCAATTCGTTTCGTAAACTTTTTTTTCATATAATACTTGTTTTTGACAATTTGTACCAAAGACTCACTAATGGTCACAGTGAAAAAAAAAACATTTCATTTCTGCGCATTAGTATCTGTATTCTAATAATTGATACACTTAAAAAATGTCTAATCGTTGAAATATTTTAAATAATAATACTCTTACAAAAAAAGGGGGTGAAAGTACAATTGGTTCATTCTTCTTGTGCAAAAATAAACTGGCGTCAATAAATTGAATTAAAAAAATAAAATAACATAATGAAACATCTGCTGCTAGAATATACTTACGTCAAGGATTTCAATTGTAATACCACCACGACCAATCCTCCAAGGAAGACTTACACATGGAACACCAATTTTCCGCGAGCTAGTTCGGGCAACAAAGACCAAATTATTAATGTGTCTCTAACGTTGCAGTAGTGCCCTTACAGGGATCCCGCACCCTTGGATAACCTCGTTAGGACGAGGCCCCTCCCTGGTGCCCAGGCAACCGCGGAGGAAGTCAAATGTTAACGGTGTGTTCCTGGACCCGCGAGTGGCAACCCTGGCGAGCATCTGCCCCCATGCACCGCGCTCCCCCTCCACCCAAAGTAAACGAGCGAAATGAAATAAGGACGAGAGCGGGCGAGAGGGACCGATACAGAGAGCGGGAGAAAGTGAGATGAAGTGGGTTGGTTGGTTGGTTGGTTGTTGATTGATTGATTGATTTGTTTTCGGGCGCGTCAACTGCTCATTAGTTCCGTTAGTGTAGTGCATGTTCTTCTTTCGGGCGATGGCGGTGATCTTCCCCCGCTGGATGGCGAGATCCGGCACCGACCTACCGTCGGATAGTGGGGTTCACCCTAACCAGGACTCTCCCACCAGCAGGCCACCGCCGCAGCCGGACAAGCTCCGAGATCCGGCACCGACCTACGCTCCCGATCGGTCTAAGAGGAGGCCTGATGGATGGAGGCCTGATGGATGTGGATGGGTGGCAAAGGATGGAAGGCAATAGGTGGGTGGGTCGCAATGGGTGTGTGGGTGGGAATGGGTAGGAATTGGTGGGTGGGATGGGGATGGGCGGGTGGGTGGATGTGGGTGGGGGGTGGTGAACAGGGAGCGGGGGCGGGAGCGGGCGGGGCGGGCAGCGCAGGGATAGAGGGCGAGGGCTTGGTGCACGGGCGGGCGTTTAAAGGCGAGCTCCACTGCGGTGGGCGCCCGTGCGGGAGCTGGGCTTCGGCGCGCTTCGTCCGATGAAACGGTCGGGGAATAAATTAAGCGCTATCGCCCAATCTCCCCGCTCGCGCGCACTCGGCGCTGTCGGTGCGAGGTTTAAATCGAATGAAATAGATTGGAGATCGCTTAATATGTAGCGCTCGCGAACACGCGGGACTTCGATTTATTTCCGGATTCTCTTTGCACACGCTACTGATACCCATTTGTTTCGTAAAATGTTATACTTTTTTATTCTTTTTCCTTCTCGTCCGATTGTTCCTATTCATGATTACCCCGTTGTGTATTCTCGCTTCCCTTGTTTTTCATTTCGCTTTGATTTATCTCCAGACTTCCTTATTTATACCTAAATTGCTTTGAAGTTTCCGTATATGATTTTACTACAAACTGCTTTATCTTCACTACATTTTGTTAAATATCTTATAATTATGTATATTTTTCATTAATGGAAGGATTACTCTTTATATAAAAGACGCATTAAAAGAGACAAATTTGGTTATTTTATTTTATATCACGGGGCTGACTACATTTTGTTAAATGCTTATTACATGTAATCAGAAGAACTTAATCAGCTGTAAATGTAGTTTCAAATGCTTTAAATATAATCCCAATGTTTTCAATCAATGTATTTTATTACCTAAAAGTCAGAATTAATATTTTGGAAACGCAAATTTAACTCTTTCCCTTACATGTTGATTATGCCATCAAGAACAGGTAAACGATCTAAATGTATGGGTGCACTTACTTACATGATTAATAATAGGAAGCAGGTAAGAAAATGCCACAAAAAATAAAACAATATTATTTAAAAAAATTAAATCCCGAAAAAATATATAGTCTTGGTCTTCTGTAAAAGTATCAGAAACTTTAATAATTTGTGATAGATTCTATAAATGGCACAGAACTAGCAAAAATGGCATAATCAAAATTATATAGTTTCTAAGTTTTTTGAGATTTTTCGTAGACAACGGATTCAATGGATACTCTTACCCACTAGGTTAATGATACTTCATCAAATGTCTTGACGAAGTAATTGGCTAGCAATAATGACACGCTAGGTCATTATTTAACCAAAGATATTTTCAGGTAAAATTTTTCCCCACACAGAAAAATCCTATGTGGTTGTATTGGAATATCATAATACACCCAAGTATTTTTTAAACTCAAAAAGGGAAAAATTAAAACATAATAAAAACATTAAATCATATAAACAATATAAGACTATTTGAGTGCATCATGAACACCAACAAAAATGTCAAACTCAAAACAGCATACTGACATAAAATACTAAATTTATATTGAAAAAGCACATTGAATTAATTGATTGAATTCTGATGGCCGAGTGATTTTATTTTAGTCACTTAGAGAAAAACCCTTTCCCATAATGCAGTATTTCAAACTTCCTATATTTTTCAACTATTGATATGAAGTGAAGCTGCTCAACACCTTTCTTCTCGCCACTATCACCTTGGATTTGCTACTACCACTATCACTTCGAATGACACCTCAGTTACCCAAAATGCTATTTTGGAGACGCACGTTTCTCAAAATTATTTAGGATATACAAAAATGTATCACTCATATATTATTTCAGTTTAGTATTTCCCTGCTGATTTCTGGTTCGGTATTTCTGTTTCAGACCCCTACACTCATAGGATATCGAGACAAACCATTCTGTGACTTGGACTGGCAGGCTTGCGCATATTTATTCACTCCAATATTCTGCAGTCCCAGGGCTGTCATATGGATTCCGCAGAACGTGTGACTGTGTGAACCCTGAAGCCGTCGATATCAATTATTTGCAGAATATACAATGCAGATTTCGCGGATCACGTGAAGTTTCAATGATCCATTTTGACATGGCTCCTACGGCTGACGCGATCGCCCCCTCCCCGCCCCAATTATTCAGTATCACCAACAGGGACGGTTTTTCAGGGGTAGGCAAAGAAGGACAAGCCTCTCTACAGTCCGGTTTACACGGTACAGTTTTCGTTCAGTTTGGACGTACAGAAAACGTGCAGACCAGACTGCACGTACAGAAATACAATGCAGTCCAAACTGCGCGTTTTCTATATGAGAATGTTCATAATTTTTCATGCTGAAAGGCTCGGTTTACTCTGCCACTAGCGAGAATCATTCACTAACGGTAATCGGCCATTTCGATTTGTGGTTAGGTGTTATAGGCGATTGTTTGAAGTGATATATTGTGACAATCTTCCTTTTCCTAATTCGTGCCTTCTTATTTTATTCTCAATTCTCCTCATGGTTAATTAATATCAAATAAAGATCATAGCCAGAACGAACACACAAAAATACCACCATTGACAGTTCTCAGACGGACAATTAGTTTATCTTTAGACCTCTAGGGCGGTTGGGCGATTCTTGCAGACAACTACAGACCGTGTGTGCGCGACTTTTGGCTTCCATACTTCTAGTTTGGGATCTTGAACAGTTTCTGTACAGAAACAGTACGAGAAACTGCACGAAAACTGTACCATGTATACCGGACTTAACAAATGCCGAACGTTGACGTCAACCCCTTTACTGACTTACCCCTCACTTCTTATTCCAGGGTATTCGTATCTATTTAAAGAAACAGTTTCGTGTAAAGCGAAGATAGACGAAGGAACACGCCAATGACAACTTTGGCACTCCGCGGGCCGATTAGGTTCACAGAGAAAGGGCTTAGGGACTTCAGGTATACCTCAAAGAAAGCTGAGATTTGGGGAAACTAATGACGTTGGCGTGTAAAACGTTTTAGAAAGTGGGGTCGGCAAACCCTCGGCAGGTTTGGTCGTCACGTATTTAATTGATTGATTTTGTGTTTCCGGGCGCTCGACATTGTCCCGTTAGTGTAGTGCATGTTTTTCGGAAGATGCCAGTGATCTTCCCCGCTGGATGGGACCCGGGCGCCGACCTCCCGTCGGCTAGTAGGGTTTCCCAACCGGGACTCTACCACCAGCAGGGCACCGCCCCAGTCGGGACAATCTCAAAGCTCCCGACCGGTCTCCCAGGATATGTGGCGATTGCTCGGTGTTCGCCGAATAACGAATGTGTGGAGCCGCCTTGACGCGAACCTTTCTTCATTTCCTCCTCTCCTCTTTTGTTCCTATTTTTCCTCTCCCCATTTCTTCCTCTCCATATTCCTCTCCTTTCATCAACTCCTCTCCACATTTCGTCTTCTCCCTCTTTTTTCTTTTTTTCGTCGTGTTCGAAAATTTAACAACAATCATCTCGGAATTGTGTTCACCGATATCTGTGTGGCGAATCCAATTCCTCGCAGGGGCCTGGATCGTCGCGTGGCCCATGGGAGCCCGGCGCGTCCCCGCCTCCGCCCTCGCGTCCTCGTCCTCGAGGTGTCCTCGCGCGGGGGTGGGGGTTGGAGGCGGTCGCCTCCTCGCGCTGTCAGTCGCGCGCCCAATTAATCCCGTGCGCGCGGGGGAGGCGCGGTGGGGCACGGGGGAGGGGGCGTGCCGCGCGCCGAGAGGAAACCCCCGTGGTCGGGGATGAGGAAGGAAACGCCCCGTGTGACGCACTGTGCTGCATTGTCCCTGTTTACTTCTCTCCATCTTCTCTTCCTTTCTCCGGCTCCTCCTCTCCTATTTTGTCTTACCCCATCACTGCAGCGCCTCGGGACCGGGAGGCCCTGGTTCGAGTCCTCACGGCGGTAGGATTTTCGACACTAGCGTTTCAGCTGGTCGAATTCAGTCGCTGTTCGGGAGGATTCTCGCGTCCGGCTGCGTGATCGGTATTTTTCCGTGGTTTCTCCGATCAACACCAGGCAATGCCGGTAGTACCTACCAACGGCCACGGACCGCGCCGATTTTTCCTTCATCTTTGTCCATCCTCTCTTGTCCCATCCTCTCCTCACACAGACTCCCCAACAGCCCACTATCCACATTCCGGGAGACCGGTCGGGGCTCAGAGCTTGTCCCGGCGGGGCGGTCCCCCGCTGGGGGGAGAGTCCTGGTGGGGAAACCCCACTAGCCGACGGTAGGTCGGCGCCGGATCTCGCCATCCAGCGGGGGACGATCACCGCCATCTCCCGAGAAAAACATGCACTACACTAACGGGACTAATGGTTGAAGCAGTTGACCCGACCGGAAACACAACAAAATCAATCAATCTTACCCCATCGCTTCGTCTCATCATCTTTTGTTCCCATTTTTATCTCCCCATTTCTCCTCTACCTTTCTTCATCTTCTCTCCACATTTCGTCTTCTCCCTCTTTTTTCATCTGCCCATCTCTTCGTCTCCCCATCCTCCTCTTCCCATCTCCTTCCTATCTCCTACTCTTCCAATCGAAGTCATCATGTGTATAACTCTGCAGCATCAATGTTACAGTATGATTAGCATGCACAGTAAATAGTTGCTGCTAAAATTGTTACTTCAATACTTCGTAAATATTTCGAATCTACTGATCAATAAGATGTAATCAGCAAGACGACAGACGGGCATTGTCTAAAGAAATGGTGACAGCGTTCGCAAATATTCCAACATAAATACAGTTGCATTAAGTGAATGCTATAGATACGCGGCTCCCAACAACAACAGAACTAGTCACACCTTACGCTTTCGGGAACCCTCCGCCTAAATTTGCCACTAAAGTTTTATAACTACGAATTCCTCTCGCAACTTCCCAAACCGAATTAACTACCACTCACACCAATCGCAGGCCCTGTGGCGCAACGGATAACGCCGTCTGACTCGGATCAGAAGATTCAGGTTCGAATCCGGAGTCGACTTATTTTCCGACAAAAATTACGACAGGTAAAATACTAATATTTATTGAAGAGAGCTAACACAAGGCACAAAAACACACGATAAAAGCAGTAGCAGCAACATACGACAAAAAAAGAACAACGCGCAGTTACGTATATCGCACAATTTCCTTCATACGGCGAGAAATACAGCGATCACAGAAAAAAGCCCCATTTTTGCCTCTATGGCTATTCGATGCATAACAAGGAAAAGAAACTGAATGGGATTAATCAACAGTATAGCTAAAGGTAGAATAACAAAGAGGTAGAATATAAAAAAGTAAGCAGAGGCAATGAAATGTCATTAAAGTGAAATCAGAAGACCGCAGAATAAGAGAAGCAAGCAGAATATGTCAAGAAGCAAAAAGGATCAAAATTATTAAAAGGAAAGAGAAAAGGAAGTAGATAACAAGAAGACAAGTAGGAGGGCGGAAGTGGAAGAGGTGGGAAGGGAAGGAGAGAGACGTGTATCTCGTATAATTTCGATTCGCTGGCAATAGGCGGGCCTCTTGCGAGCGAGCGCTTGGACGCTGTGCACAGCGGGGCGCACAGGGCGAACGCCGGGGCGGCAGGGCGGGGGATGGCAGGAGAGCGGCAGGGGGCAGTAGGGAGCAAGGGAGTGGCAAGGTGGAAGGGGGGTGGAAGGGGGCGGAGGGAGCAGCAGGGGAAGGGGGGCAGAAAGGGGCGGAAGGGAGCGGAAAGGGTAAAAGGGAGGAGAAAGTGGGTAAAAGTGGGGAAAGGGGTGAAAGAGGGTGAAAGGGGGCGAAAGGGGGGGAAAGGGGGAACGGAAAGGGGGCGGAAGGGGGGGGAAAGGGGGGGAAGGGGGGGGAAGGGGGGGGAAGGGGGGGGAAGGGGCGGAAGGGGGGAAAGGGGGCGGTAGGGGGCGACAGGAGGCGGCAGGCGGCGGAAAAGGGGGTGGCAAAGGGCAAGGGGCAAAAGGGGCAAGGAGGCAAGGGAGCAAAGAAGGAGAAAAAGGCGAGAGCAAGGGGGCAAGGGGGGAAAAGGGGCAAGGCAAGGGGTCAAGAGGAGGCAGGGGTGGCAGGGGTGGCAAGGGTAGCAAGGGTGCGAAGGAGGCAAGGGGTAGAGGTGGAAAAGGGGCGAGCAGGGGAAAGGGTGGCAGGGGCGGCAGGGGGCGCCGTCATCGCCCATTGTGATGGATTACGTTCCCCACGACGTGTCCATTGGCGACGCCTCGCACGCCGCCCCCGTGACGACACGCACCCCCGCCATTCCCCCGATGCCCTTTGGTTCGAATGCCGGGGGCAGGTTTTTCGATACACTACGAGCAGGTAGAATTCAGCCGCTTTTTTGAAGAAGAATTCTAATGGCCGGCAGCCCCGATCGACCCCGAAAAATGCAGGAGCAGAACATTAACGACGACGGATCACTCGTGGCCTTTCCTTTTTTTCCTTGTCCTTTCCTCACCCTTACTTACACACACACATTTACTACACTACCACACATGTCGGAGACCAGTCGGGTGTTTGGGAGTTTATCCTGGTTGGGGTGGAGATGCCTGGTTGGGGATACCCTCCTGGCTAACGAGTAGGACAGCGCGGATCTCACCATCCCAGGGAAAATCATCACCACCCCCCATTTCCCGGGAAAAACAAACAATCAATCGACTACAACCAATCTACTGGACACCTCACACCCCATGCATGACGAAGACAACACGCACTTTCCGCCATTCCACCGGGCTCTTTCTTCATGTACATTGCATCTCCACCGCGTTATATGCACTTGCATTAAATCTACAAAAAAACTTCTTTTGGATCGGAGTTAATTTTTTACAGATCCTATTTCTGTATTTTAGAAATAGACGTCACTAAACAGGAAAATAATTTTGAAAGTTTGTTGTTTTACGTAACTAGTGCAGAAACAGTGGCGAGGCGTTCGGTCATCAATATGCGTCCAGCCATCGATTGATGAGTCGATGACCAAACAAAATAATAAAAAATATTGCTTTTAAATGTTTTAGACAACAGTGTCATAATTAATTTTACAAAACTGCCAAGAAGTAGTCATTCACGAAAGAACTAGAAGATCGCAAAGGAAGTATTAATATTAGGGCATTGAATTGAGGGTTTGCCAGCTGCTCTCAACCGGCCCCAGCGGTATGCTTTGATTTATTTTCATGAAAGAACACAATATAGACAAATAAAATAATTACAATCAACTATGTAGAGTAAGTTATTAGTTGTTGTAAGTATCATCCGTTTATAATCGTTTTAAATTTTTTTAAACTCTGATTGCCATTGTAGTGTAATTGTTTTATGTATTATTTGATGATATACTCATATGATGGAAATACTTTTTCAAAATATGGGAAAACAAATAATTAACACTATATACTATCGATCAAGAAACATAAACCTCTGCTACTACTACTAAACTGCGTTTAAAAAACCCTCAAACACCATGGGCCTTCATTCAACAAAATGACCAGGTTTACGATCAAATGACCACGAATGCCCCGAATATCAGGTTTTGCTCCGGGGTCGTTGTCATTCAGCATTTTGCATTTGATAGATCTTTAAACTTTTTATTATCATAAAACGAGATCATGATATGTCGAAGCGAGGATGGATAGTTGATTGCGATTATCTGCGCTTAAACAGCCGATCTCGTGCGTTTAACTCTCCGTGAGTTTCTTCATCGCGTTAAATCACGTGGTGAAACCCCGGGGAACCTTAAACACGATTAAACTCCAAAATAAACGCAGTTAAATACACAATTGAAGGTGGTGAAACCGGCCCTATGTAGAGTAAACGTGAGGGGTAGGAATTCTGCAGCTCAAGGTACGTGCGCAGACTATACTTATCCCCATACATCACGTACAAGTACTGTTTTCTCTTAGAAAATGCATGTACTATTTTCTTACGAAACCAAGGTACAGATACTGCTTTCTCTTGAAAAATACAGGTACTATTCGAGAGTTTTTGCAAGTCGTTGATTTGAAGACGTAACCGACAATCCTTAGAGAACGAACTGCGCATGCGCCGCATCAAATGACGGGATTTCGATTAACGATTCCTGACCTTCCCTGATTTGTCGTTCAGACAAATGTGTTCGTAACTTACACTTACGTAGTTTGCGCCACCCCAAACACGAATTCAATCTAACACAATAAACATGAAAGCAATGAAAAATACAATATACACATTACCAATATACGGCAGGAACTTAATGGCTAATTTTTTAAACGTTTTACCATCTTGTAATGATTATAAAAACAAAAGTGGACTCAGAGATACACAAATGTTCAATAAAAACTTTTAGATCATGTTAGAGGTATTCAGTTCCAATTAGTTCTTAGTTTTAACGTATATTTCGATTGACGACATGCAAAATCTCATTTTTCTGAAGATACTTTAATTACTATTGACGATAATTTTACGTAACAATGGGAGTCCGTCTTACAAAATCTCCTTTCTCCGAAACCAACGTCAGGAACTCATGAAAATAAATCAGATCAAGGAATCGGGCCTTTAAACAACATGGCGCGAGTAGTGTGCGTGGTGAGCGTGGGTACTGACTGGTGCGTGGTGAGTGAAGAAGTGTTGTACATCTTATACAGGTACTGTTTTCTGTTGAAAAATACACGTACTATTTTCTCACGAAACCAACGTACAGGTACTGATTTCTCATGAAAATGAATTGTAGCAAGTGGAATTGGTACTGACTGGTGCGTGGTGACGTTGAAGAAGGTGGTGCGCCGCATGCCCTCGGTCCGTGGGCGCGGGAGCTCACACCAGCATCACGGCTTGCGGCAGTACCGTTTGGTGGCGCAGGAAGGCCAGCGAGCGCGATCAGGTCGGGTAGTATCCTGCGCAACACACACGGTTCATACATGCAATACAACGATGCATTAGGTTTTAGGGCCCGGAGTCAATATACATGTTTTTCTTCCGGGCGGGGCCGTGGTCAATTGGCGTTGAACCCCAAACGTTTCGCCGCCTGACTGGCGACTGTTGATCGCCAGTCGCCATCGCATCGCCAGTCAGCCGCCGTCCCGGACACCGCCCGAGACCTCGCCCTGAAGATGCCCGCCGCAGTCGTGGGCGAAACGTTGCAGTTCAACGCCAATTGGACCACGCCCGGAAGAAAACATGTATATACATGATGGGCATAATATAATCACTAGGGCGGATTTGATGCCCCTAAAAATGCCAAAATGATCAATAAAATGCAAATCCCTAAAACAAAGGAAAATTACGTAAAACTTAGCAAACCACTTCGTCAGCCTTCTTCATTAATCTAGAATTTAACCATTCCCTTGTCTGTTGTTTTTACGAATCAGGTTTTGTAAAAAATGATTTGTTAAGAGCGGGAATATATTTTCAGAAAATGCGAAGTCTATTACATAACACGACGTGAAATTATATTCATCAGGTGAGTATCAACAGCTCATTACAAAAAATTCACATACAATACATGTAAATTATTTTACAACACTTTGCCAGATGTTTGGAAACAAGCTCCTCGTATAGGCAAAATAAGCGGAGTTTCTTGGCGTCAGGTGTCGCGCCTAAATGTGTCTATAATGAAGCAATTTCGGCCGAATCGATGCACTTCCTCAGGGAAACAGGCATTTCGCCCTGAGGAATCCGAATATGGCCAGAAACGTTGCACCTATGCGTAGGGCGCGGCGTCTCCCGGACAGCCAAACAGCTAAGAATTTGTTTACTTCAAACACTGCAACATTGTTTCCCTTGGAGATAGAGAATATGGCAACATTACCGTAGTAGTTATTTCCTTTAAAGAGTATGTAACGTGATAAAGGAAGAATGGCAGAGCTGAGGGCCTCACCTTGTGGTAGTCGTCTCCGTGCTTGACGCGCTTGCCGTTGAGGTTCACGGAGTAGTTGTAGTAGCGGCTGTTCATGATGAGGCCTCCCCACTCCCGCCAGCCCGGGGGGATGTAGCTGCCGTTGTACTTGTTCAAGTCTTCGGCTAACCTGCGCACACAGCCCAGAGCTGAAGAATCCACGTTGATTGAGGCATTGATTCGAAAAAAAAATATTATTATCATGAAATGACAACAGCGATTTTCGACTTTCTATAGCCATCGTTCTCCCAAATATCGAGGTTAAAACACTGAAAATAATTGCTATCTGACTTAAGAGGAAAATAAAGAAACAGTAGCAATAGAGCAAGGTAAAAATAAGTAAAAGAGAACAAAATACTTTTTGGAAACATTTAATTGATGATTTTTAACATCATTAAGATAAATAGTTATATATAGATGGTTAGTTAACAGATCCATTAACAGTTTACAGTTAGTTAATAGTTGTCCGTGCGGCGCTGACCAATCGTAGGGGTGGATAACTAAGGACAAAAAAGAAAGAGGGTAGAAAGAAGAGGGCGGTCGAAGATTGAGGAGGAGAGAGAAAGAAGCCAGGTGAGTTCACAGAACTAAATATTTTTTTCATAGGATAAAAAATTTTTGTAATAAAAAAAACAATTATTTCTTAGATGGGATAGTGTTTGTATAGCACCTATGTTTTCCCTAACGATGTGAAAATGCGTGCTTAAGCATCGACAGAAATAATGACATCATAATCATTATTAATATTCTATTATTATTATTTATCATTTTCAGTGGATCTTTACTAATGGTGGGGTTTTCAAAATCACTAAAGGCAACAAGGGTTTGAACGAAAGTGGAACAAGAGCATGGTTATTTTCTATCTGTCATTTCAGGCTTAGATTTGGACTGAATTGCAGTTCCCATTGCAACTCACTGGAAGCGCTTCCACTGCGCCAACCCAAACATGCCCTCAATTCAATGTCGGGAAGGGAAATTTCCTTTTCTCAGCAACTTTTGGTAAAAGCATGTCCTCTCCAGGAACCACTAATAATAGGGCATAACTAAACTAATATAAGTAAAATAAGGCATTAACTAAACTAAACTCTCTAGGGACCACAAGTAATAATAAAATATATAAAACATCATACATCATTGATGTTGCGGTCCCTGAGGACAAGCTTTTACCAACAGTTGCTGAGAAAAAGAGGAAATACCATCCATTGGCTGTTGAAGGACATGTTTGGAATTGTAGTTCTCTATTTTATCATTTTATTATTCAAGGTTGTCACCTGAAAATTGGTTAATTGTGAAAATTTTCAATTTTTAACACTCAAGGGAGTTTCTCCAGTTGTTAGGAAATAAAGTCGCATTAATTACAAGTTTTAAGCGTTCTGTCTCCAATGACGGTATATAGGGCAGGTAAGACATGGCTGAAACTATCGATTTATTTCATACATGTGTTTTGATTTGGCACTACCCAATACTAATACTACGATTTTTATATTTTTTGGAAATTTTGCACATCGCGACATAAAAGGATACGGTGAACGTCATGTTAGTAATCAAAAGGTTCGAGCATGGGCAGACATTCCAAAGTGGACTCATACCGTTTCCGATATCGTGCTTCATACTAAGCAAAAACTCTCTATTGATTCACGAGAACCGATCTCGGGACACCTAATACGGAAACGCATTTTATCTCTACATCAAGTAGGTCGCCCCGCGCCCTCCGTGCGTCAATGCTTCAGACGCGCCCGCTCGCCCTATCGTGTGGGGAGCGGGGGTGGGGCGTTTCTTCGGCCCCTCGCTTCGTTTAGCGCCGCCTCAGCGGAATTAAGCGCCTCTCCCTTAAAGGCGGGCGACAGGAGCGCCGCGCCCGAGACCCGGGCCCCGGGACCTGCTCACAAACCCAGTCCCATACCTAGACACCATCCGTACCTGGTGCTTTTTAAGCGAAGCCCAGATCTGTTCACAAACCCAGACCCAGATCTAGACACCATCCGTACTTGGACCTGGTGCTTTTCAAGTCAAGCCCAGACCCAGACACCATACATACTTGGACCTGGTGCTTTTTAAGACAAACCCAGACCTGCTCACAAACCCAGACCCAGATCAACCCAGACCTGTTCACAAACCCCGCCCCAAACCTAGACCCCATCCGTACATGGACCTGCTGCTTTTCAAGTCAAGCCCAGACTGTTCACAAACCCAGACCCAGACCTAGACACCATACGTACTTAGACCTAAACGCTGGCCTAGACCTTGATCCATATCAACGTCCGAACACGGACGGATCAACACACATTATAAAACACTTTTACGATGTCAGGGATCCTAAAAACGAGTATTTCCGTTAAAATAGAACATCCTTTTTTCAGCCTTCATCCTAGTATTACACGTTCATTATACATTTGCCGACGGCAGAATTAGGAACTACCGTTTTTAGGAAGTGAGGGCCGAACACACATCCGAGAATGCACGAATAAGGCCGATGTCGAGCAGCGTTCTGCCCGATACCGACGTCCGCTGAGACAGTCCGAGAGAAAGAGCTTTTCTTGTCGTTTCTGTGATGTCAGTGGAAAAATCAAATCCACGTTGGTAAGCGAGAGTGCGTTCTGGCAGGAAATCAATTATAAATAATGTAATGTACTACTACCGCGAATACAGTACCCTAACAAAGGGGCCCACGGACCGTCCTATCCTTCCTCTTACACACTTACCTCCTTGACTACACTCCCATTCCGGAAGGGTGGGAGTAGAGCTTGTCCCGACTGGCGCGGTGCCCGCGGTGGAGTCCGGGTTTGTGGAAACCCACTAGCCGACAGTAGTCGGCCCCGGACCCGCCATCCGGCGGGGAAGATCACCGCCATCTCCGAGAAAAAACATGCACTATACTACGGGACTGATGAGGCGCCGGAAACACAAAAATAAATTTAATCAATTTTACCGCGAAAAAAGAAAAGCCTTATTAAAACCATTTGAAACACTTATAGACAGAGCTGCAGCACAATGCACTTTGCCATCGACAATACACGCTACTCACAAAGGCACGGAATATATCTTTGTTTCTCCTTGACACATATCTATTACATAATAGTTATGTTCTTGCCCGCTTCTCCTCTGCCGCACCCTGTAATGAGCGGGACTGCATCCCGCTCAGCGCCCTCATGTAATATTTAGTCTATTATCTATGTATGTATACGTGCGATTCTCATTAAGTCGGTGGTGACCTCATTAAAACAGATCGCAGCGCTCCGTCTGGAAATGTAAAGTCAACGAGTAATACATAGCTTTCTTTAAACTACATACAGAAGGAAAAAAAAATCAAGAATCAAATGACAGACAAGATTTTCGCAAAAACAGCTACATATTTTTGGTTTAAACTTTTTTTAAGAGAGGGCACAAAACACTGAATTCTGTTATAACAGTGATTTATTAAACTTTTAATTAAAAAATATGAAGATTTATGTTTTTGAATCACCTGTGCTTTGTTTGTGAGTTTTTCGTTAGATGGAACAACAATTAATAAGATACAAGTTTCAATATTACAATACCAAATAACCTTTACAAATAATAAGAAAAAGTGTTATCTGTATTAGCATCACTGGTTTTAAATTATTTCCCCTTTGTGTGCCAAATGTGTTTCGAATTTTAAATTTACTGTACCATGTTGCTTTTTTGGGGAATGGAACGTATGCAGAGATTCATGCGCGAATGTAATGTAAATAGTTCAATATCTTGATTTAAACAACTATAAAGTTTACAAATAACTAAAAGTTCTTGGTATTTTGTGATCAATTACATTTTAAACATAATGCATGAGAACGCCGCAATTAGCCCTACTCGAAGGTAAAGTCTTTTTAACGGTCATTTTCCCCTCATTTTCATCGTACAGAAAAGGACAGACAGACGGTGTAATTCATTCAGACAATGCTATCTCCAGATGGCGTAATAAAGAAAAATTACGCAGGTTATACTTCGGTTTATATGACCGTGAGGGCCTTTTTTTCCCACAATGACATACGGCACCATTTTCCCTTTCGGTCGGCCAGTAGATGCCCACATGATATGCAGAGCTGTTGATCTGATCGCAATTATGTGACATCACGGCAATAGAAGGAGCAAAGTCGTGCCATATTCCATCACGAAGATAGACCTTTACGCGCCATGTTATAAAAACAGAAATATAAAGTTTTCAATTCAGATTTCATCCAGTTTGACTACTGCTCTCCAGAACTCGCTTTTAGTAACTTTCTCTGTTTTTGCATGTAGAAGGATTTGTTCCTTTGACTGTCTAGAGAGCGTTCATGAGTTAAATTATATTGTTAATGTGAAATAAGCACGTACTATTTTTCCAATGTCGTTTCTTCCATGCTCAGTTCTAAAATAACGTAATTCATTTCGCTTCGGCTTTTAGGAGTCCACAGAGAATATTTACTCCGAATTCATGCAGAAAATAAATGGCAGTTTTAAACGTTGGTCTCACTCACTCCTTTCGATACAGAAACAGTACGAGTAGAAATGAACGTCCTTTTTGCATCCTTTTTTCTACTGAAAATCATGAAAAAGACCATCAAAAAGGGAATAAACAGAAGAGGACAACTGTGTCAATTTTGATAGTTAATGAATTATTGTATTGAGTGATGAATTGCAGGACGTTAATTAATTCTATTTCAATTTGTGCGTTAGAAATAACCTAAAACGGTCTTTGTAACGATAATCTAACGGTTTTTTGACGAATTGTACGGGGGAGGAACAAACTCTTGTTTACATTTACATACCAATTCATGAGGCTTTTATAATCAAAGTAATGAGACACTTTTATAACACTTATTACAAAATCACGATACATAGTTCATATTTTGGGAAAGTATTAAGTTGGAACCAGACATACGGACATTTAGAGAGAAAAAATCACGAGTCGCATCGATTAAGAATTGTTGATGTATAGTTGAAACATTTTATTCTTTGTGGAAATTCATTTCATTTACTTCTTAATTGATATATTAACATTCCACTAGATTTATGCTGCTTCCACAGAGAATATTTGACAAGCCACGTGCTTCACACGTTTTATGAGATGAATTCTAGTTCAAATTTGGAGTTACTTATTTCTTAAACATAGCCATTTCAAACACCCAAATTTTATCTCACACTTCGAAAAGTTTTTTATAGTCACATGAGCACCGTCAATGCTGGAAACGTTCTTGTGGCGATCGTGCCAAAGATACAAGTTCTTTCTCTTGCATCCGCTAGTGGTCAACATAAATAATTCAGTACTTCTCAGAATTCGCTTGACACATTCATCGTATTCTCTAAATCTAGGGCGTCAACGATTCAGTAATAAAGTCATAATGTTTTCTATCACACCTGCCACTGACGACTGCCACTGCAGAAAAGGTGGTGAATCTATAAAGAGTAGCCAGGTGCACTAATTTTTAATTGCATTAAGGATGTATCATTTATTTATTTATTTATTTATTTATTTATTTATTTTACGTCAAAAACAGTTAAAAACTGCGTATGAGTGCTATGGAAAAGTGTGCACATTTTCAAAATTCTTGATCCACACAAAGTCATATACTTTAAATTTTGAATTTTGAAAGGAGAAAAAAACAAAAACTCCCATGTAGTAAAATCTATTTTAAAAATAAATAGCATAAATTTTGAATTTTGAAAGGGGAGAAAAAACTCCATGTAATAAAATCATTTTCAAGGATAAAAAAGCAAAATTTCGCTCTTTTTAAATTTCCCTCCTGACAACATGGAAACGATAATTTGAATATTATTTCCATGAATTCTAGAAGACGTGCACAGAAAATGAAGTTACATTTATGTCCAGAAGAAAACAAGGGGCCATCTCAGCATTTGCTCAATGGATCGGGAAACTGGACAAAAAACCTGATCGAGATGGGGTCATTGACCGGAAGTTGTAGTACAATAGTTGTTACAGGTTGTTTATACTCATTTATACAGTCCAAAGGGTAAATAATGCATTATTATCATTGTTAAAATTAATGTTACTTTTCTTTGATGCTCAGTATAGTCTCTAATTGTATAAAACAGTTATGCAGCAGAAACGATTTCATTGGATTTAAATTTTTCTTTGAATTTAATCGTTTTAATGTCATCTGGCAAAGTGTTGTAAAATAATGTACATGTATTGTATGTGAATTTTGTAATGAGCTGTGATACTGTCACCGATGAATATGATTTCTACGTCGGTGTTATAGTAATAGACTTGGCATTTTCTGAAAAAATTCCGTTGAGCAGTCATTTTTCAAAACCACTGATTCGTAAATAAGAAGACATGGAAATGGTAGAATTCTAGATTAATGAAGAGAGGCCATGAATCACGTGGGTGGATTTGGTTATTATTCGTAAAATCGTTTTGTAATCTAAAAGTCTGATTATAAGATGATTTCCCAGAATTTTTATGCCATATCTCAGGCGAATGAACTTTCCAAGTATAACAACGAGCAGTATGAAGGGCTGACTGAATTTGCAAAATTCAGACGCGTAGCATATGAACTTAATTTTGTTTCAATTCATTTAAATGGACGTTCCATTTAAGTTTGACTGAATTGAGAGACCTAAAATTTTTTATCAAGTTTCGTTTATTCAAATATTTTTATTTAAAGATTAGTTACGTTCTTACTTACATCTTTAGAGAATGTTTAAAATTTAGTAAGTATTTTTACTTTTTATATCAAGAGTATGATTTAAATAGAGATCAATCCATTTTAAAACATTTACTTAAAATTATATCCATATAAACATTCCTGGGAAAACGTTTGTCGTCTTATTCATCGTTGTCCGAATCAAAGCAGGAACGCAAAGATACATGTTTCAGCATCAAATATAGTTCTTTGAATTTAGTAAAGGCCGGGAAGCCCTAACATTTTCAACTTGATTTAATGGTAGGATTCTGGCAGTTTTAATTCGTCTGAAGAATTCATTATTCATAAAGCAACTACATTCTTTGACATGAATACATTGATTCTAATATTAAAACAACATCCGCACTTCCATTGTTACAATTCAAACGACGCTGGCAAGATACAACAAGGCCACTCGGTGTTGCCAAATTGCTGGTTTTTTGTAGATTACAGGGCAGTTGGGGAGGAGCTGGGATCCATAAAAATGTTTCCCAAGATGAAATCATAAATTATATTGATACGATCTAAGCTTCGGCTCCTTCATAATCGTTACTGAATCAAATCTTAAAAGAAAAGATTACGTTCAATATTATTTACGTTGTGATTAATGTATACAAACAAATTTCAATATATTGGAAAAATAAAGTAAATTAAAACATTGGGGGTAAAATTCACTGCAACAAAAATAAGTAGAAAGAACTTTGGGATTTATTTCAAAACCCTAGGAAAAAACAACATCTTACTGGTGGAGTACCAACATTACAGTCTGGCAACACTGGCGCCATCTCCTGAATTTCTCTTCGGGACCCGCACTGGCAACGCGCTTACGGGCCTGCCTGACCAAGATTGTTGTTGATTTTTTCGTGTTTCCAGCGCTCAACATTTGGTCATTAGCCCCGTTGTGAGGCATGTTTTTCGGGAGATGGCGCTAATCTTCCCGCTGGATGCGAGATCCGCGCCGACCTACCGTCGGCTGGTGGGGTTTCCCCAACCAGGACCTCCCACCAGCGGGGGCCCACCCAGTCGACAAGGTCAAGCTCCGACCGGTCTCCCGGAATATGTGGTGGTATGGGCATGTTGGTGTGTGTGTGTAGGGGAGAGGATAGGACAAAAAAGGGGAAGAAAAGACCCGGCGCGGTTCTGGCCCTTTTGGGAAGCCTGTCGCTCTTGGTGTTGACGAAGAAACCACGGAAACTACCGATCAGGAAAAGGCCTCTAGAATTCTCCCAGACAGCGACTAAATTCCTGACCTGAGTTTCCCGCTACTGACGTACGACGATTTTCAAATTTCTCAAATGAATCCTTCCAACCGCTCGTATTTTTCTGATAATTATTACTTGTTACTCTCGTAAAAGTAATAGTACGAATCGTAATGAATTTGTAATAAAAAAAAATAAAATTCCGTATGAAATACCTTCCTTTTATTTGACAGACTGTATATTATTAAACCCAAATATTTTTGAAATGAAAAGCCAAATTTCCCCATACAAATATTTTGGCATATTCAGCAATAAGGCAATTACTTGCGAGAAAGAATGTTTGTTAAGGCGAAAGTCAGGTTTTGATCTGTTAATAGAAAAGGATACATCTCATTAATTTCTAGCATGGATTCTTCGTTAATTTATTGATTCCAAAGAAGCAGAGGACCAATCATGCCAAAAGCAAAGAGCAACATTCAATTACATCGGAAGATTGAGGGTTGACGTTTTTCAAAACAGAATCTCATATACAGTGGCGGGATGGTTGTTCTCATTCAACATAAATCCTTCCATTCCAATTCTAATAATCCAAAGGGAAACTTCTTCGTATGTGTGACACTAAACAAACGATACGGACTTCGTCCAAATTCACCATCCAAATTGCCTACCCCACGAACGTGACCCGGATTCACGTTAGATTTATCACTATCATTTATAATGTTTCAAATTGTCAGAATTCAGGGGAAATATATAATTCAAATTATCGTTTCAATGATATCTTGCAGGAAGATTATTCCTTGACGAAGGACATGATGGGGGATAAAAACCCCAAATTTATTGCTGATTTACCCTTGGAAATAGATTTTATTACATCGGAGCGAATATTTTGTTAACAATCCTCGCAAAAAATGTTCATTTTCTTTTTGTATTGAAAATTCAAGTAATATTTGGCTTAGGGTACGGATCACATAATTTTGAAAACGTGCACAATTCTCTTCTTCCCATAGCAGGTCCCACGCAGTTTTTAACTGTTTGACGTAAATATAACAAATAAAATAAATAAAATTAAATAAAAAAAAAAAATAATGTACATTTATTTCATTCCTAGATTCATTAACTAATCAACTTCCCTTTATCTACCTTCAAATGGCAACGTGGACCTAGTTTGGGCCCGGACTTCGAAGGGTTGAGAGCCACTCATTTGGGTTGGCACTAGAATTCGGCCCGCGCCTCCTAGCGTTCACCTGCCTCGGCGCGAGAGGCCTTCCCCCGCCGAGGACCCGGGCATTTCTGCCCCATGATCCTCATTGACCGCCCGGCCCAAACGCCCGCCCCGCCCGCCCCACCCACGCCCCAGGGGGCGATTTGCTCCCGGCCTCCTCGGCAAAGACTTGGCTCGGCGAAACTACTCACCGCAAATCCAGCATTCCACGCCCTCCGCGAAAAGTACCCACCAAAAGGGGAAGAGAACATCCCTTCCGTTGGTCAACTAGACGTGTTGAACACAAGACTACTTAAACATAAAATAAATGAAAAAGAGTCAGCATGTAGACAAAAGTTCTAACTTGCATAAATTCAATTTTCCATCATGTACTTTTCCCGGAAATACAATTTTTAGCCCGTGAAAATTAATTGTATCGTAGATTAATATTAGAAACGCATACATCAAAACATTTTACTTGTTGAATAGACAGGTGGAATGAAATTTATTAGTTTATATGATGGGTTATTGAGCACTTTTTTTCTCAAATTGATATTTCCTCCTTCTAACTGTTGATTTACTTCTTCTATCTTGATTTTTGTATGCCCTCTCAACCTCATCTTTTCCCTGAAAGTTTTATAAAGGGCGTTCCGTTGTGATTTTGGTACATTAATATTTTTTTACTTTTCTGTTTATATCTATCTAAAAAATTGTTTGAAACATTATATTTATTTTTTGACAATATAATAAGCCTGAAGATGAAAATATATTTTCTAAACGTCTCTAATACATTATATATCACATGTAATATATTCATACAAAACAACATGCTAAAAATGTTCTGTCAAAAAGGACCAAAACAGTTGTTAATAAAGGTGCAAGCTTGCAAAATTTAAGATTTATTTCTTTCTTTATTTACGTCGCTATTCCCACTAAGGTCATATAGGAACACAGTAAAAGCATTGGGCAAGATATGGACACACACACACACACACACACACACACACACACACACATCCATGCCCGGAGGTTCAACCCCCGACAGTTCAGACACGAGGAGTACGCCCTTCAACCTTATCGACCCGGCTATCCAGACCGGGTTGAAGATTATTTTACAATCATTCTCTTTAATTTCCATTGTCACACTTCCCATTTTATGTATCGTTTCATATGTATACCGGTCCTATAAGTTCCAAGCTCGTATATGAAAGAACATCGCGAGTAAAGTGGTAAAATCAGTACCACTATGCCCATATTAGTACCACATTAGTACACTTGTATATTCCCCACAGTTCCTGCGTCCCTCTTGAAAAATGCGAAAATCGTGGATTCTCGCAGCATACCACGTCTGCCAGATTGCCCGTCGAATGGAAAACCTTCTCAAAATGTTTGTTTTTGTTTAAGGAGGTGCTCACCGCTAATTTCCAGAGTATATTGAAGGATATACTGCAGCAATGTCGCACTGTTTCACTATAAATGAATATTGTTTGGGATGTTGTTTGCGCAGGAATGTTGCGTGTGTCTAAGTAGACCGGGAAATCAGTGCATCAACTGATCCCTGGTATCTCCGATCAACACCAGGCATTCGCCTAGGCTGCCCTACCAAACGGGTCACGAACCGCCGCGATCTGTCCTTCCCTTCCTTGTCCTATCTCTCCTTACACACAATACCAATATACACTACCACATATTCCCCGGGGGACCGGTCGGAGCTCAGAGCTTGTTCCGACGGGCGGGCCTCCGCTGGTGGGAGAGTCCTGGGTTTGGGAAACCCACTAGCTGACGGTCGTCAGTGCCGGGTCTCCATCAGCGGGGGAAAATCACCCCATTTCGAAAAATTTTACACTAACGGGATACAACCGAAGCAGTTGACGCGCCCGGAGACACGAAAAATCAATCAATCAATCGAAGCTATATAAAATGCACTAGCTTACATGCGATTAGCTCAAGGAAGGTTAATAATGAACAGTGTTAGTCCCAAATATAAAATGCAAATGCAATTTGGGTTGGTTGGTTGGTTGGTTAGTGATTCCGGCCTAAACACAGTCATTAGTTCCGTAATGTAGTATATTTTTCCCCGGAAATGGCGTGATCTTCCTCGCTCATATTATGAGATAACAACCATGAAATCAATGGATCTTCTATTAACATTGTTAATATGTCCCATGGTGGATATTTTCGTTTCACCCATATTTTATTGAATATTCATTATGAAAATCCTTCACACTACATATCTGCATTAATTACCAATCAAATTGCTTCATTTATTTCATTATCAATAACACTCTTAATTTTGTTGCAATATGCCTGTTTAGAAAACATATGAATCAATCAAAATTGTCCTGAGAACAAATGGTATAAAAAATTGACTTCATACATATTAATAAAATTACACGAAAAGAGTTCAATGGCAGCAGAAATAGTGCATTCAGTCTTACCCTTTATGAACCAGTTATTTCATAATGTATTATTTTGCTCTTATTGTTACAAGTCCGTAATGACGAAATAAAAAATATGGCAGTATTTCTGGGCACCTTATTCTTTCTGGCCCTGTATTTTTTAATTCATTTAATTAATCGATACAGAAACATCCAAAGTTAAGTATTCGCTAATGATCATGATATTAAATGTGACTTTACATGAAACATGTTATTTGAATTAGGGTTAGAAGTTCAACATAGTAAAACAAATTATATATATTTTCGAATATTTTACAAATTAAGTTTGATTTGCAAGCCTCTCGTCGTCTTCACAATCGTTTATACGCCGATCCCCATTCACAGGGTTCAAACACTTCATAAAGGTGTGGCGTCGTGGTAGGAAAAAGATTACAAGACACGAGCTCTAGTTTAAAAATTTATTTACAGAATATTATACAGTATGTACAGCTCTGGGGTTCCGTTCGCAATCCCCACCGCGACTCCGCACTGCTCCCCTCTCCCGGGAGTGCATCCTCCACCCATACCTTTACCGCGCCGGTGTCCTGACCGGGCACCCTCGCAGTGTCAGAATGAGCCAACCCAGTTGCGTTCGCACGCGAGGCGATCTCTTAACGAATCCCTCCTTGGCCGCTAGCTTCTGGCGGTCATGTCCCTCCTTCTCTCTGCACGTGCGGGGGGCTCTGGGACCACATGGCCAGCCAGCCTCCTCTGCGCCGACTGCGTCCGGATGTGTAACCTTTTCAGTGAAAAGCTACTAACAGTTTTGTACTAGCCACCGGCTGCCCTTCCCCCTGCAACTTTCAAAGATGGTCGAACCCGGCCGCCGTGGTGACCTTACAAGTCAAGCTCACAATCAACAACGTAGTCCTCATGATCCACCGCCCCCTGACAGGCTGCTAAAAGAAATTAAGGCCCGTGACTTTGCACGCCCAACAGCTGACGGAAGACGTATTCTTGATCACATTTGACCTTCGTCACTGAAGGTTATGATATATGCAGTTACTACTTCCATTTAACGTTAAAATTTGAAGAAGCACTTGATAAGAATAAACTGTTCCATTGGCCCTTGCATCGATACTCGTCTCTGCAATATAATTCTCGTCGTATTAACGTTTCGTTAAATTATCTGTGTACTAACAAAAGCAATGTACGACCTTGTGATGAGATCTAAAGGTCAGCGTCCTTCAAGTTGTTCGGCGCCAGTCATTTCTTTAACAGCTGTGTGCAATATGTGTTGTATATATATATATATATATATATATATATATATTTATGTGTGTGTGTGTGTGTGTGTGGGGGTGTGTGTGTGTGTGTGTGTGTGGTGTGTGTTTGTGTTTGTGTGTGTGTGTGTGTGTGTGTGTGTGTGTGTGTGTGTGTGTGTGTGTGTGTGTTTGTGTGTGTGTGTGTGTGTGTGTGTGTGTGTGTGTGTGTGTGTGTGTGTGTGTGTGTGTGTGTGTGTGTGTGTGTGTGTGTGTGTGTGTGTGTGTTTGGTGTGTGTGTGTGTGTGTTTGTGTGGTTTTGTTGTGTTGTGTGTGGTGTCGGTGGGGTGTAGTGTGGTTTGGCCTGATTGGTGGGTGTGTTTAGGTATTGCTGGTTTTGTCGGATCGTCTGGTGGGTCCGTGTGCGGCAAGTGGCTGATCGTCTGCATTGTGGTGGGGTATTGTTTTTGGCCAATGGACTTCGTGTAATGAAAGGACACTAACCATATATTTAAGGCTACGGGTTTTGGTCTTTTCTCCTTTGAGCTGGGAGTATACCCTATCCTTTACCCTTTGGAATTTCACTGCATTGTAATGTCAAACGAAGCTTTCCAGATGTACAGTTCTTCTTTAGAGTAGGGAGTACATCCATCACCGATCCTGGAATTACGAACTGTCATGAAAATCTTTTAAGAGACAAAATTTTTCTCATAAGGTTTGATTTCTTACTTTCATATTTTTCTATTTTCAGAAGTTTTGAAGAAAATTTTAAACTAAAATAATTTTATTTTTTGTTTCTTTTTCAATAAAGTTTTGAAATTAGTTATAATTTACCATTTCCTTTAACAAAAGCGAGAGAACGAACCCTAAATGGAAAAAAAGTGAAGAGGAGAAGAAAAAAATAGGAAAATGGCCAGGCCCCCTGGCCGGGCCCGTTATACAAGAGCGCGGAGAGGCGAGGCGAGGCTCCTTCGCGGAGGCGCAGAAAGAAAGGGGCCCGGAGCGGCGCTGAGCAATTTGGGGGGCGCCCCCGCGCAGAGCAGTCGAGGGCCTGGGGCCCCCCGTCCTCCGCGGCGCCGCTTCTTCGTCATGGCGTTCGGAGTGAAGGAGGGGGGAAAGGGGTGAGGAAACGTGAGGGAAGGGTGGGGCAGGAAGGGAAGGAGCGGCGGGAAGGAGAAAGGGGGGAGGATGGATGGGGAGGGGGAAAAGGGGGGAAGGGGACAGAGGTGGAAGACAGAGAGGGGGCGGAGGACAGGAGGGGGCCGGGAGGGCGGGGGACAGGGCGGAGGAGGAGAGGGAGGGGGGAAGGACAGGAGGGGGGGGGACAGGGAGGGGAGAAGGGGGGGAGAGGCGGGTGCACAGAGAGGGGGAAGGGGGCAGGGAGGGAGATAGAGAGGAGGATGAATGGAGAGAAACGAGGAGGACCGGAGGGGGAGACAGATGGGGCGGAGGACAGGAGGGGACCGGTGGGAAGGACAGGGTGGGAGGGGACGGAGGCGGAAGAGACAGGAGGAGGGAGGGCAGGAAGGAGGGGACAGGAGGAGAGGGACAGGGAGTGGGGGTGCACAGAGAGGAAGGGGGCAGGGGGGGAGATAGGGGAGGAGGATGAATGGAGAGGGACGGGGAGGGACAGGCAGGGCATGGAAGACAGAGAGGGGCGGAGGGGACAGGAGGGACCGGGAGGCGAGAGGACAGGGGGGAGGAGGGAGAGGGAGCGGAAGGGACAGGGAGGAGGGACAGGGAGGAGGGAAAGGGAGAGGCGGTGCACAGAGGGGAAGGGGCAGGGGGGGAGATAGAGAGGAGGGGGGAGCGCGGGGAGCAGCGACCATGAATCCCACAAAACAAGCACGGCGCTGTTTACGCTCTGCACTGGGCAATGCAGCCCTGCAGTCGCCTCTACACATCAGCGCCGGACGACAACCTTTACTCCCACGCACGCTTGTTCTTGGCGCGCGGCTGGTCATCTTTTTTTAAAAAATTAGCGCCCGTCGATTTCAAGACGTTCCAGTTCTTCTCAACCACATTCCTAATTCTTCCTTGACACCGGAGAGGCTCAGGGCTCACGATGTCACGCCCTGTGACCGGGAGGGACAAGTTACACCCCACGCTGAGTGATTTCGACACAGCTTTTTAGCTAGGTCGAATTTAGTCATGTTTGGAGGGGAATTCTAGCGGCCCTGCTCTGATCGGTTTCCGTGGTTTCTCCGATCAACACCAGGCGAATGCCGGAGCAGTACCCTAAACGGGCCCAAAACGCGCGCATCGTCCCTTCCCATTCCTGTCCAATCCTCCCTTACACACACACTTACCTTCATAGCACTACACTACATAAAGCCATACAAACAGTTTACTTTTTGTCAAATGTAATCGCAAGATTCAACTAATAGGGATTTAAATATTAATAATATTAATAATCGTTTATTTCTGCTGGTCAGTGGTAACAGATGGCTGCTTCTAGCTTCAATGCAACTAATTTATACAAATATTGCACACATTAATGGCATATTCCTTCCTCTCATTCCATCATTGCCATCATCATTCAAGTCCCTATTTTCTCCGCCTCTGTGCCTTTCATCAAACCATTTATCTCAAACATGTACGAAACGGATATGTATTGAGAATCACAATAAATTTATTATTATTATTATTATTATTATTATTATTATTATTATTATATTAACTTGAACTTTATGCTGTGAACTTCATTCGTGAGGGTTCCCGTACATATCTGGCAACCCGTCCTTTCCACAAAATAACTTAAAGTAAGGGACTGCGTGAGTGGGGCCAATGCATGGCCAGTTAAATCGATGGCCCTGAATGAGGGGTCTCGGCGCCCAAAAAAACAATTTTACTTCACCATATCTGAAAGATATGTAACCTCCATGATAAAAAATTATAATGAAATAATGTGTTTAAATTTGCATATTTTCAACTCCCAAAAATGTAAATATAATTTTGAAAGTACAATCGCCAGGGACGTCTCCCCTGCATTGAGCCGAATCAGATCCTCGTATTAAAACTTGCATTTATGTTGGTAGCATCCCGATCACTGGGGTACAAGTGAAGAGGACAACACTTCCCGCATCTGTATGATCAGACATCGGAGGTTTAGGGAAATGCCTATTTCACTTAGGAACTTATGCTTATTTTTGTCTTTACCCAAAAGCTTTTTTGCATAAATCCTTTCTAGTACTTCTTGCTGTCAGGTGACGCCGCGTAGTGGCTGAGAGGGGCGTTTCGCCTGACATTCGCAGGCTTCATCAGGATGACCTGATACCCTGATACCCTGACCTCATACCTGATGAAGCCTGCGACATGTCAGGCGAACGTCGGCCTCTCAGCCCACTACGCGGCGTCACCCGGGGCAGCGAAGAGAAGTCATCGACTCGAGCCCGGAAGCCTACCGTCACCTTTTTTAGTACTTTTTGCATTTTTTTGAATTTTATATACAATGCTAAGACCTCAGAAAATTGACCATGTCAACGTGACATTCATTACGAAATCTTCAATTCCTTTTCCCGATTTTAAAATACCAGAGAATTCCTAAAAGTATACCCCCTAATTTCCTCCATTTCTATTTCATTTAAAAACCACATGTTCTGAGAATATGGACGATTGATAATACACCGAGGGGACCGAATTTAATTGGAAATAAAAGTTCCCAGAAGGTTTCAGTGTTGCTAGTGTTGGACTTCTAAAACATGGCAGTCACATCAGTAGATGTTGAAGATCTTTCTCAAATTTAAATTGATTTTGTCTCCCATTCGTCGCAAATTTGAAATCGTGTGACTTGAAAATTTGTAGTAATTTGCAAACATTACTGGTTAATGCAACTAATAAAAATAAAATGCAGAAGAGTTGTAAATATGTAAACTAGTTTTTCATTAAAAGTATGAACTTGTTTTGTGCATTTACATTTACATGATAATATAGACAAAAATTACAAACATTTTCATTTTATTTTAGAAAGTAACTTATACAGGTCATTAGTCCGTAGGGGCAGAGCATTTTTAATCGAAGGGTGGCGGGAATCATCCCCGCTAGATAGTGAGATCCAACGCGACCTCCGTCAATGCAGGTTTTGTCAACAGGTATCTCCGCTGGAAAAGGAAGGGGATGGGGAAGGTGGGAGTTGAGAATGGGAGGGGTGAGAAAGTAAGGATGTTGGACAAGGGGTAAGAACGACAAGGGGAGAAGGAAAGGGGGATATGGAAGGGTCCGGAGGTAGACAGGATTGAGGGAAAAGGGTGGAACCGTGGAAGGGGCTGAGCGAGGATGGGACTGAAAGGAGTGGACTAAAAAAGGAAGGGCACGGGCATAGGGCAAAGGGAGGAAAGCGGGGACCTTGCAAGTTGGCAAGGGAACAATCCGTGACTCTCCTTCTCTTTTCCCGCCCCATCACGAGTTGACCGATCAGACGGTGCGTCAACCTCAATTGCCACGAAGAAAATCTCAAAGGTCTCGAGCCCCCAAATACAGCTAGGAGTGTTTTGTTTTTGGCAAGTGAAGGTAACTGCATGACAAAGTTTCTAAATATTCTTTCAGTGGACAATTTGAATGTATCAAATGTATTCTGAAAAATTGTAGGTCTGATTTTTTTCCCTAATTCGTGGACAATTTTTAAAATTTTCCGTTTGAATGACTTCAAATATAAAACTTTATCAAATACTAAACACAATTGTTCACCTACTCAGACACGCACGCACACACACACACACACACACACACACACACACACACACACACATTCCACACATTTAGTTGAAATATAATATCACATTAATTTATTCTAATAAAAAATTATTCTAATACCTGTGGAATGCTTATTTAAAGGATCTAAAATTTTAATTTTCTTCGCCTAACCTATAAATTTATTTTAGGCTATCTTTCTGCCTTCCCAAATTTACAAAAAAGCAAAATAACAAAACTCTAAGTTTCAATATTTTACTTTTGCATATTTAAAAATGGCGCAAACGATTTTGAAAAATCAAATATTATAAACAATACGAAGTATGTCATTTTTAAGCGTCACTAGTTTTATAGGTTTGGGAAAGTAAATCGCTTACAGCTTCACACCGAAAAAAGCTGTCTTGATAGCGTTAGAAAAATTCCACATTTGGTTTTTCCCAAATGCAGAAACAGGATGTATGTCTTCTGAAAATGCCTTCTCCGAGAAAACTTGGGATGTCGCCCTTGTGCGGTCCGGGGTCATGTGTTGGTCTTGCACCCAAGACCACACTCTAAACACGGACGTGTCGCGCTGTGCAGGCAGCGCGGCAACCAAAGGTGCTGCAGCTGGGGCGAGACTTCCGAGAAAGGAGGGGAAAGGGAAAACCATCATGGTGCAAGCACGACTCAGCTCAGCTAACACGGAGAGGGGCACAGGTAATACAGCTCAACCCTCAACTCGGCCCCTACAGCTCAGGCTCAGCTGAGCTCAGATCCTCCCAAAAAATTAATATAATCAACACTTCAAGCCCCAAAAAAAAACTATAGTTTTGAGAAACTATTTTTTTAAAATTTGGGTTTAAAAACATTTGTTACTCAGTAACATGGTCACAATTTGGATATTTTGTTACGAAACATATTTCGAGGGAACAGCGACAAAAATGGTGACAGGCCAATGACAATTATAGACAATAAAAAGGTAAGTCAAATTATGAGCTTCAAAAATTTTATGCTGTGATAATCGACTGAATGTCGACGACATGCATGGGGTGCATCGACTGAATTGTAGTTTGTTCTGACGGAGAAGTGTTGTTCTTGGAGGAGAAGTTACGTAGTTCTAATGTCAATTTAGAAATAACAATGCTTCAGGTGTTTAAAAGTTTACTTTCTACAGTTTCCTGACTGTTCCACTTGATAAACGATGTGAGATTAATTTAGAAAGTATGACATTTCATTTGATTTTTTCATAAAATACTGAAACTTTTGAACGAGAAAACAATGTCATTTTTGACTTTGTAAAAAATTATTAGTACCAGCCATTCTGTTATGTATGATATTTATGGATGTAAATGATGAGAATTTTTGTATTAGTTCTATAAATCTATATTATTTTCGTAAAAAGGGTAAAATTGTGAGAAAATGAAAACCATTACCTAAAAAGGTTAACATTCCATACATTATCAACTGAAAATACATTTTATGAACGTTTTTCATTGAAATCGTAATAGCCCCTTCAGCAAATCAATCACCACCACTTTGCCTCCAATCTTGATAACTCAAAATGTTCCAAAGAGGAGACAGCCGGTGATTGAAAGAGCATGGCCTCACGGGAAAAATTTTTAGACTGGTTTGAAGAATTTGAAGATTATTGCATACTACCTCATATTCCATTTGTAGCAGCAGACTTTTGGACCATTTACGAGAATCATTATTGTTGAAATATGAAGAACACGGTTATTTCGTAACAGAGCGGTAGGGTCAGTGCATCAACTGAAGTCACTGCAGCGCCTCTGACCGAGGTCCTAGGTTCGAGTCCCGACGTCGGCAGGTTTTCGACACTCGCTCAACGGTCGAATTTAGTCGCTGTCTGGAGGAGAATTCAGCGGCCGGTCTCTGATCGGGATTTTCGAAATTTCCCGATCAACACCAGGCAATGCGGAACAGTATCCTGGGGCCACGGACGCGCGCGATCTTTCCTTCCTTCCTTGTCCTATCCCCTCCCCCTTTCAACACAGTTACACTACCATGCCTACAGTACCACATATTCCGGGGGACCGGTCGGGCTTGTCACGGGTGGGGCGGTCCCCCGGTGGAGAGTCCTGGTTACGAAACCCACTAGCTGACAGTTTGGGGCCGGATCTCGCCATCCAGCGGGAACGTCACCGTTTTTCCGAGAAAAACATGCACACACTTCGGACTAATGACCAAAGTTGACCGCCCGGAAACACGAAAAATCAATCAATCAACGGGTTTTTTCGTGTTTTTGGGGGCGGGAAAATACTTTATCATTACCCCCGGGGATGTGGTGCAGGTATCCTGGGCGTGGCAGCCCCCGTGAAACAAGAAATCCGGTGTCGACCCCACGTGGCCTCACGGATTTCAATCAGGTGTCTCCCAGCAGGGCACCGCCCAACTGTAAAAAGCTCAGGCTCCTGAACAATCTCTCGACATTTCAGATTTGTGCATGTAAATGTGCGTGGGTTTAGAGAAGAGGTCGGGAAAAAACAAATTAAGGAAAATCGTCCCCCGTGGTCAGTTGGTCCAGTTGGTCAAGGTACTGCTCGCGCATTCATCCGTATTCATTAAAGAATCAGAGCGTAGCTCAGTACATCAACGATGTCACTGCAGCGTCTCTGGCCGGAGGTCCCCAGGTTCGAGTCCTGACGGTGGCAGGATTTTCAACATAGTTTCAGCTAACTCGAATCAGTCGCTGTCTGGGGAAATTTGCGGCCGGCTACTCTGATCGGGGGTTCCGTGGTTTCTCCGATCAACACCAGGCGAATGTCGAGCAGTACCCTACCAAACGGCCTCGGACCGCGCGCGATCTTTTCTTCCTCTTCCTTACCTATCCTCTCCTTATGCACCCCTTTTACTAACATGCACTACATATTCCAGGCGACCGGTCGGAACTTGACCCGCTGGGGCGAGCCCCGCTGGTGGGAGAATCCTGGTTAGGTAACCCCCCAGTCGACGGTAGGTCGGGGCGGGTCTCCATCCAGCGGGAACGATAACTGCATCTCCGAGAAAAAACATGCACTCACGAACAGGACTAATGACTAAAGCAGTTGGCGTCCCGGGAAAAACGAAAAAGTCAATTAAACAATTAATCGACATTTACGGCAGAAAGTGCCAAAAAAGTCGTGGGTTAAAGAAGGAAGAGGTTGAGACAAGACAAATTATGGAAAATATCGGGCCTGCCAGTTGGTTAATGTTCTGTCGCGCATTGATCTCTATTGATTGAAGAAATCAGGAGGGAAAATACCCATGATAGCAGCCGATCGTTAAAATTTTCATCCAGCCATCCTTTAATCGAACTCGTTTCTTCAAATTCAAAGCTCGAAATTTCTCGAAACCTTGGGCCTTCTGGTCGGGGACGCGCAGTAGCAGCTGTTGATGTTCTGAGTCATCTCATTTGCAAAATTGATCACAAAAATCACGGAAACAATCCATCAGGAGCTTACTGATCGAATTCTTTTCACAGAGCATTTTCATCCCAACAAAATCTGATGGCAAAAAACAGTACCTAGGCTTGATTTTGATGGAACGACGGAACGGCGTTTGGGACCTCGGGAATAATTATTAAAATTTTATATAAATAACTATTTGATTGAATTAATAATTAATTTGAGGGGTGTTCTGGGAAACTAAAATGTTAAAAATAAACCATTGCTCGTACCTAGGACTATCGCTTTGTAATTACAGTAAAACCCTTTCTCATGCGGAATCTCAAAGGACCAGTATTTTTTACAAGATTCGCATTATGCAATGTAAACTGGGAAATTTACGTCTGGGGCCGCATTTATGTTCACATTAAACAGATTTCCGCATTACACACTTCCGCCTTGAGCAAGTTTTACTGGTGTAATCATTCTGTTTAATGCATCTCATGGTGTGTTACTTAAGCAGTGAAAATCAAAAACAGCATTAATCACACAATAATTGAGCTTGGAGAGACCCCCGTTCCTGGACGTCACCACTATCCCTCACCTCCCGCAGGTGTCCTACACTTCATGCACTACAACACCACACAGGAGACCGGTCGGGAGCTTAGAGCGTGTCGCTGGGCGGTGTCCCTGGTGGGAGAGTCCTGGTTAGGAAACCTCACCAGCCGACGGTAGGTCGGGGCCGGGTCTTGCCATCCAGCGTGGGGAAAATCACCGCCATTTCGAGAAAAACATGCACTACACTAACGGGACTAATGACCGCAGTTTACACGCCGGGAATCACTAACAACCAAGCATCGCGCCGGAGTCATGGGCTCAGAACAAGCTCATTATTGAAGCCAGGTTCGGCCAGAGTCATGTAAATGCAACAGCCCTGAGGAAGACCAGATAAGGAGGTCGAAACGTCGGAACACGGGCCCTTTGACGCGGCGTCACCTGGACAGCCAAGATCATTTACGCCTAATATTGGTACGGGATTTCTCCGCGCAGTTTTCGTGGCCAGTTGCACAGGGAACTTTTTCGTGCACGACTCGCTCCTCCGCAATTCCGTCACGTGTGTGCGCTGTGCTGCGGCCCATTGCAACACTGGGCGTGACGTCAGCACGGATAGCACCTCGCCTGCCACGGAGGGTCATCTCCCGTGCAAGCAACGCCGGGGGCCATCGCGGGTTCAAGTGTGCTTTGAGGAGGCGAAATCACCACATTCACCATTTGCTCTAGGGATGGTGATTTAAATAAAATCGATTAATATCTAATCAATGGTTTTATTAGATTAATATGCATGGATTAATCGTTGAATTGACATTAATCTTATTTAATCGATTGTTTTACATGTTTTAAATAATTTATAAAAGCGTAAAAATTTTTAATTTGTAAATTAATTATCCATTTAGTAGTTTTCTAGAAGAATGGCAATATTTAATTAACATTCGTTTATTCTTTTCTTAAATATCATTATTCATTCCACAGGTACACTAAGAAATGACTGTAATTCAGTTTAACAGGAAAATGGTCGTAGCATTTCTAGATACAGAAACTTCAAAATTGTCAACGATGTACTTAACTGAGGATTATTTTGAAAACGGTAATTCTTCTTTTTTATTTCATACTGAATATAATACCATCATAAAAAATTAGATCACAACAGTCTTTTTTTTTAGTTTTATTGATAAAATTAAAGGGAGATGTTTTTTCTATTATGTTTGGTTGAGAGAGATGAGCAGGACTGGAATTCGTACAATTGAGAAAAGTTTTCAATTTCGCTGTCTTGAAATTAATATTTGGTAAAATAATCGAGCTTAAACTGAAAAATTTCATTGTCTTAATACAAAGCTAATGATTTGCTTTCGATTAATCGTATAAATAATCGTGCTGTACTAATCGCGATTCAATCGCCCATCCCTAGTTTTCAGTCCTGTCGACGGACGGACAGTCAGACGGATAGACGGGCGAACGGACGGGCGGACGAACGGACGGACGGACGGACGGGCGGACGGACGGGGACGGATGGACGGAGGGACGACGACCCACGGAGGGCGGAGAACGGAGGGACGAACGACGGACGATGAGGGGACGGATGGACTGAGGACGGGCGGACGGACGGACGAGCACGGGGCCCCTGAGGGACGGGCTGCGAAGGACGACGAGAGGGACGACGGAGGGGCGGGCGAGGGCGACGGGCGGGCGGGCGACGACGGACGACGGACGGCGCACGGAAAGGGCTACGACGGAGGGACGGATCACGATGGACGGACGGAGGAACGGAGGACGGACGGACGGACGGAGGACGGACGGGCGGAGGACGGACGCACGGAGGACGACGGACGACACGACGACATTTCTTCAATCGATTATTCAGCGTCGAGAAACCACAAAACATAGATTGTACTACGTAATGTGTTAGAGAATGTAATTTTCCCTTTAGGGAACAAAACTTATCCACAGTTTCCGTTATCAGGCCCCCCCAATAATGAGTTTTGTCAAAAATTGCCTGTTTTCGCAAAGCATTACAATACTCTCTTTTCGAGTAAGTAATATTAAAATATCTCGAGTAAGTAAACCTACGAGAGAGATGTATTTAGTAATAAACCTTAGAACGTCAAATCTGTGAAAATCACCCGGGTTGAAATTTAAAAATAAAGATGTAAAAAATTTAAATTCCTAATTTCAGAGGCTGAACAGCTAAAACGTTGCTGAACAAATCATAAATTGATCTGGTGTCAGGTACGCCGCGTTGAAGGTGGGGGTGACGTTTAGAATACGCGGGCCTCTTCAGGGGTGTACTGCGATAGATAGTACTGCGTAGGCAGTACAGCCCTGAAGAGGGCCGCGATAGTGGGCGAAAAGTCGCACAGCCTTCAACGCGGCGTCACCGGGCACCAGATCATGACTCTGGCCAGTTTTCATACCACCAGAAAAATGGTTTTTCCCGATAGAAGAATACCACTGCTGAAGAACAAATGAAATTATCTCGTGTTGCTCTAAAAGTCTCCACGTATACTGCAATACTATTTGTATAAATGGATACAAATACAATAGTTCATTATTATCAAGAATAAGAGGAACAACACAATCAATATTTGCATCTTCGAGACAAAATCAAAAATTTCATTATCTTTGGATTGTTCAGAGTTTCTGTGATTTAACAAACACGCTTCTCAGCGCTTTTATAAATTTCTGCGCGCATAAGAAATTAGTAAAACAGACGTATCAGGCAATAATCAATATTGATGTTGTCTTGGAAATAAAAGTCCTAACATCGAAATGTATAGATTTTTAAAAAAGAAACGAGTCATTTTTTTTTAGAACATATAACATTTACGAATCTTCACTCCTCACGTGTTCCATGGTGACAACTTTTGTACTGCAAGATATCAACGAAATCCTTTAAAATCATAAAAAGCCGCTCTACATTTCGTGGTAATCCACAACACAGCTGTGCAGCTGTCTGCAATATCGAGAAAACGGTTGTAATCTTCCCCGATATATCGTCTTCAAAAAAAAAGTTTTGACTGCAAAAACCAAAAAAGATAAATAATTTCGTCCTTCGTATTAGGCCTGATAGTAGTATGTCAAACTGACAGACGACACTCAACGGGGCCCGTTCTTTCCATCGGGGGCGATAACCAAAAAATGTTGGTAAACACGACCGACATACTATCGCCCGCCGAACTTCGTCTGCAGATTTCCCTAATGGAACAGTTCTCGCTTTCCGGGCTGTAAAAAATGAGGTCGAGAACTGGAGGTGATAAACAGTTTGAAAACGAGCGGTCCAACCCGCCAATAAAATACCCCAAACCTGCTTTCGAAAGGCCCTTTTTTAGGCGTCCAAGCCGTTAACCGCGCACTTTTGGTCTCGGCGATTCCGGAGAAAAAAAACGAGGCGCTAGGTGACAAACCTCAGGGAAACCATGGGCGTCCGTTTAATTGGCGATCGCCTGTGGCTCTCGGCCGGAGAGGGGCGGGTCCCAACGAGGCCCGGGCGTCCTGACCACCAGTCCGCCCGCTCGAAGTTCGATCTGCGGCGATGCGGGAAAGAGACCGCGAAACCTGGCGCCGATGCGCGAATGAGAGCATTAGGGGGGAAGAAGTAAAATGACCATCAGTAGGGGGGCGGATTTTAATGAAATTTATTTTGATCTTTTCACTTCAATTGATTGGCTGTTTGGTTTGGGTTTTGGTTTTTCGTGTTTCGGGCGCGTCCTGCTTTGCTAAATTTGTCCCGTTAGTGTAGTGCATGATTTTCTCGGAAGATAGAGTGGTCTTCCCCGGATGGCGAGATCCGCGCCGACCTACCCTCGATAGTGGGGTTTTCCCCAACCAGGACTCCCCCACCAGCAGGGGACCACCCCAGCCGAAACAAGCTCTAAGCTCCGACCGGTCTCCCGGAATATGTGGGTTTGTAGTCATGTTAGTGAGTGTGCGTGTAAGGGACAGGATAGGACAAGAAATAAGGACAGATCGCGGCGGTCCGCGCCCGTTTAGTAGGGTACCTCCGGATTCGCCTGGTGACTTCAGTTGATGCACTGAGCTACCGTCCCGGTGATTGGCTGTATGACACCGGGCACGTCATCATGGGTCATTAGTTTCGTAAATGTATGCGTGTTTTTTCGAGAGGAGGTATGGGGTTCTTCCCCCCTGGATGGCGGATCCCGGGGCCGACCGACCGTCGACTACCGGGTTTCCCCCAACCAGGTATCTCCAATCAGAGGACAGCCCCAGCGGGATGCTCTAAGCCCGACCAGTCTCCGGCATATGTTATAGTGGAGGTAGATAGTGTAAATTTTGTGTAAGGAGAGGATAGGACAAGTGTAACGTCGTGGGGAGGGGTCTCACCCCAAGAAACAGACACGAGTGGGTATGTACATTATTTACAATAAATTTGTACAGGGAAATAAACCTCACTCTAAGGCGTTTGTCGGAGCTACCTGCGCAGCCCCCTCTCCAACACACGCCTTGCGGCCGCTTGCGACTCCAACTTGGCTGATTACACTGCAACCTCATGTGCCTCGGCAGACCATCTGCCCTGAAGTATAGGATACTTCACCGTGTCCGAACCTCGAACACCTACTCGTGCCTTCAGGGGCTTCCGCGCCAGACTGGGTGGACAAGTTTGGTTTTTCCTGAGGAATCAGAATCGTTACCCGAAATAGTCCTGCGACGCACCTTAATATAGGCCCGAGTCACATGACCTCCTCCCTTCCACGCACTCGTCATGAAGCCTTTTGTCCCGGCGTCTATGAACCAGCCCCCTACCCTCTGGGATTTCCGTGAGGTGCCCGGGAGCCTTTTTTGACTCTCATCCCCATACCTTGCAACGCAGGAGCAGGGAGTCAAGTCTATGACGCTGCACAAGGAAGAGGAAAGAAAGATCGAGCGCGGTCCATGGCACATTTGTTAGGGTACTGCTCCGGCATTCTCGTGATGTTGATCGGAGAAACCACAGAAAACTAACGATTAGAGCAGCCATCCTCTACAATTCTCCTCCAGATAACGATTCATTTCGATGAAGCTGACAAGCTAGTGTCGAAAATCTTGTCATTGTCGGGGCTTGAAACTAGAACCTCTCTTACAGTCGGGAGCATTGTTTTCGCATTTTTCCCTTGATTTAGACTAATAAGTCTTTATTTACATTTTTTCTTCATTTTTAAAGCATATTTCGCGAATTTCATCGACTTTAATACAATTTAATGGTACTTTCTTCAAATAATATTTACGAGATGCAACAAATATTGTTCATAGAATTTTTGAGTAGCCTACTGAACTTCGTCGATAAGAAATTGTTATATCAGTCTTTATGAGTATGTAATCTAAGACGTCTGTGACTTTAAGCACTATTGTCGGTTCAGCTAGTACTAATAGCTAAACCGCAAGGATGATTTTCACCAAAATTGATATTTCACTATCGCTCTGACTGATTTGTGGCACCTACAATTTGATTTGTTTTTGGGAGTAAGCCCTAGTATACATGAAGCCCCAACATTTTCAAAAAATTTCTCAAAAATGACTTAATTTCTTTTCTTTTGTGTACATATTTTCTCAAAGAGAGAAAAGTACGCTCATAAAAATGGCATAGGTTCCATTTCTGTTGAATTATCTGAATTTACCGAAATTGCAAGAAATTACATTATTTAGCGTCCTCCTACAACATTGACGATAGAGATAATTTTTTTCAATGAAATGCGTGCTCCAAAATTCTATCTGTAAATAAGATCATGTTCATTTTTTTGTGAATATGAATAGTTTTAAGGATTTTGGTAGCTTAAATTCAATTTCAAAAAATTTTTCAAAAAAAAAAATTGCCAAATTTTTTCTTTAATTTTTTCTCGGAGTGCGCAAAGTGAGTTTATAAAACTGGTACAGGTTCGATTTTCGTTGATTTCTTTGAATTCGAAAATTACAAAAGTTACAAATAATACAAGAAAGTATGTTTTGTTTGAGCATCATTAATTTGACACGAATGGTCATTAAAAAATGTTTCAGATTTTTTCCTTAAAATTTGCATAAAAGTGCATTAAAAAACTACTATTTTAAACACACTGACTCCAAGCCATCAGAAGTATTGATAATTATATTGTAATGTTTCTACATAAATACATATGCATTTTCTATCATTAAGAAACCTAAAAGACGAAAAATGAGATCATTACTATAACGGAAGAATGTTCCGATCAATCTAGTTAATTTATACTTAAGCCATAACATTTCCAACTGGTGTATTCACTTTGTATTTCGATAGACCAATTCCCGGTGATGGCAAAGAAAATGTAAGAAGATGCAATGTAAGAATATGCAATCATACAATGTGTCTTTCTGTATTGATTTTTTGTTTAATTTAAACGGCTACTAATCCTCCCGTTGCATCCCCCCCTTACCGTTTTTGAAATTTTATCTATCTGTAACTAAATATTTTAGAGATATCCATCAATTGTAATTTAATTAATTTTTTCTCTATCTTATTGTGTATTTATTTATACAAATTTTTTTTTGTATCTTTCTGTATTCTGTAGACTGACGATGACGGCAAAGCCGTCGAAAGCCGGCTATCTTAATAAAGCTGATATGTTGACGAAGATGACTTCTTTTATTTCTTCTTATAAGAACGTCAACAACATCCAATCAGAATTCCCACAAATAAAATGTAGCTTTCAAAAATATGTCAGTGTCAATGAGAAAAGGTCATAGGGACAGATCATGGTCCTTAGAGAGCTGTAACGAAATATTCCCACGTACATAAGGGCCCCACGAGTAAGCATACTACGCTTGCTTTCCATGTCGCGGTGCAGAGTTCGATTCCCGGTCGCGGCAGATTGCAGTGTGCGCTTTAGTTGCAATGTCCCTGTCTGTTGCTGTGAGACGTTGAGAAAGCTCACTTCTCAGGTTGAGAAGACCTGAATACGGCGTAGGGATGGCTATGTGCTAACCACACGTACCCCTTAACCTATGGCCGCATGGCCGAGACACCGCTAGGAGTCCTTGGCCACTTACGGAGCTGTTGTGCCAATACACACAGACATATAGACATAAAACCTATTTCAGTAGCCTAGACGGTTGCGGCATCCATTGCTCTGCGCAGAAAGGCTGTAGATTCGAATCCCACTTAAGGCGTGGATGCTCCCAACACGATAGCGAGAAAATAATTGCATATTTCGTTGAGTTTACTACGCATTGTACCTCCTGAGTAATAGAAAACTTCTATGCACCTACAGATTTTTCAGTATTGCTGACAAAATAGTAACCCATACTTCTTGGATCTATTCTTATCACGACTAGCAAAAGGAGAACTCAACAAAATGTGCGCATTGAGAAGCAACGTTTATGAGTAGAAACAAAATAAGAGGCTATCTCGGCATTTGCAATGGATCTAAATTGTTTGTGTATTAAAATTCAACAAAATACTTGTGAAGCTAGATATTAGATAGAGATATTTATTATTTGTGCAAGTAGGCTTATGCAGCCTGGTGACAGAACACCACAATTTATAAACATTGGAATTAGGAATATTATTAGGAATATTAATACAATGTAACTTTACATTATTTTAAAATAACAATATAAACTATAACAATAAAGGCAATAATAACAACATCAACTCTTCATTTTATGGCTATCATACTCAGATATTTTAAAGTAATAAATTCACGACGTTTTAACTATACTGCACTCCACTCCATGGCACTGTTTACTACTTATATTACATTGAATATTATTATATTGTATATTTAATAAAGCAATGCGTTTAATAATAACATAATTAAAATAATAACTGCTTTAATAAGCCTAAATTCTAATTAATAAAGTTTACAACTATCATTAGTAATTACTTTTAAATCTTTGAACACGTAGAGGAAAGGACTGATGTGAAGAAATCAAAAAGTGAAAAACAACAACAAAGCGCCTCTGACGAAGCAGAGCGGGCTGCTCCCGCCGGCCACAAGCAGCGCTCCCGGGGGCGGCGCGGGGGCGGCACGGCGGGCGATGACGTCAGCACTGCGATCCGAGAGCGCACTGACCTTGCAATGCCGTCGCCCCCGCCCCCGCCCCCCCCCGCCCCGCCCCCCGCCGCACGCTGGGGCCACATCCCGAAAGGCTGGCCAAAATTCAAGAAATCGAACCGGCTTCACTCAGGGCAAAACCGGGTGCTGCAGTCTCGCGTCAGACCGGGTGGTAATAATAATAATAATAATAATAATAATAATAATAATAATAATAATGATAATAATAATGATGATGATGATAATAATGATAATAATAATAATATTAATAATGACTTTATTTATGTGGCGAGACTCGGGCCATCAGGCCCGCTCTTCCGCCTAACCACGTAATACATAAATTTATAGATAAAAATGGAAACATTATTCAGAGATACATTTAGTAAATAAAAATAAAATTCAACTTACTGATGTCATGCCCCTGAGCTCACAACGCGACAAGAATACAACGTCCTAGCATTTGCCTTAAGCGGCCGGGAAAAAAACAGGGAAAACAAAGGATGTTCCTCAACATTGAGCAGCAAAATTATTATATTTAAAATAATTTTAAAAACAAACATTATGACACTGGAAACTCTAAAGGTGTGCCCGAAAATAAATTCAAGGATATTAATTTAGCAATACGCATCAATGTTAAAAAAGATTTCGGTGGTCCCAGCGTTTGAGCCACGGACGTGGTGGGTTTTTGACACTAGCTAAATAGCTAGGACTAATTCAACCGCTGTGTGGACGGAAATTCTAGCGGCCGACTGCCCAGATCGGTAGTTTTCCGTGGTTTCTACGACTATTTCACTCGTGAAATTAAAACCAAAAGTGTGTACCTATGCATACAAAATGCCCCAATCAGTGCAGCGTATCTCAAAGAGTTGGTCGCTTTTTCTATCCGACTTTTCTTACCGCTTCTCCCTACCGGCCAATCGTAAACTGTGACTCATTTGTGTTAGGAGGGAGTGGGTCATCGATCGCTATGTCGATGTCCAATAAACTGCATATGTCCTATAACATAACCTCTTTGATTTTAATATAGCTTTCAGTTATTTTCAGTATTTGATCCATTTTGGAACTCTGTTGAACATAATTGAATTCGTGGAATAGTCTTATGATACACCGCTCATGCTTGGGAAATTCTCAGATAAATCTCCTCCTTGCTTCGCGAGTCGGGGATTTATCGACAATTTCCAAAGCACTCGTGGTATTACCTATGATAAACACAAGACAAATGCCAGACCACGGACAAATGTGTCATGGGGCGATCTTTCCTTTCTCGTTCTTTTTCCTTTCTCTCCCTTTAAAACTAGGCCTCGGATTTGGGGACAAATATCTATTTAGTTCCTTTACGATATTGTGAAAAATAATTGCAGATATTTACAAATCATGAAAAATAGCGCTACTGACAACATCTAAAAGTGTCTAAAAGTCCTAAAAACTGTTCATACTCTCTCAGCCTGAATCAGTGAAAAACCACTGATTGACAGTGACTATTCACTGATTGTGGTAGTTATAAATCTGCCACCGGCAATCAGTGAATTGAACTGAATGAATCAGTGAAATCTGTGACAACTAATTGAACCAGTGGAATTAATAGCTGTTGCAATCAGTGAAAGTAAGGCTTCACTTATTTGAATCAGTGAAATATCTCATCGCTTCTCCAGTACTGTAATGCACAAACCCAAAAATCCTACTACTGAGAATCACTGTATCGCTTTAAACAAATGCTTCAAAACCATAAAATTTAATAAATACAATAAATATAATAATAATTTATATCTGTATTTGAAGTATTTTCCTTGATATCTCAATAGTAGGATTTTTGGGTTTTGATATAGTACAGGGTAACGACATAAAGAAAGTCAAAGTTAATTAGGCTACAAATTTATTGAAAGATTTTATGGGAAAATGATCTTCTTGAACAGCACTGTACATATAACTACAAACAAATACAATAGAAATATACATATTATGGCAAAGATATTGAGTCAATATCTTAACTCAGAAAAAAAATTGAAAATTGAGGTAATAACAGACCTGTATTCTATTTCATATGAGCAATCCATATATCTGTTCATTTATTGCCTTCAACATTATCACGTAGAAAAATTGTTCCAATGTTATGGTTTAGTTCCTTAAGTCGCATTATCCTTGGGTAGGAAGAGTTTTGTTACATCATTTACTTACAAACAATTGGCTTTTCAATGAAAGGAATACTGGTAAAGAGATATGTTGGAATTAAGGTAATTTTAAAGGGAGATACTGCCTTTTTAAGTGAGATAGGAGAATACAAGTCTTTATTTAAACCAATGAAAACATACAACAGAGAAGAAAACCGATGTTCAGGAACTTTTCAAAACTCACTACAGAGAAAAATTGGCCTGCAGTTAACACTCTTCATTTTATGTACATATTATTGACAATTTCAGTGACAATACAACAAATTCTGAAAAGAAAGATGGGAAGAAAGTAGTGAAAGAAAGGACTCTTATAATTTAAATATATATAAATACATTACAATGGATTTTTATGTGAATTTTACAATAAAAATTAATAAAGGACATTAAATCTGTCAAACTTTTTAAAGTAAAAATACAAATAAACATTTAGTATTATTACAAGTATGTGCAAGTTTTAGGGCAACTTAATCAGCTTCTCTGCTAATTATAATTTTCATAATTAAAATCAGCAGCATTGCCAAGCTTAAAATTGGAAATGCTAACAGCACTGCATGCCTTTGTTTCTATGTACATATATACATATATATGTATACACATGTATATATACACATATGTGTATAAAGAAAACAAAGACTATTGTGTATTGTTTCCTAAAATTTCGAATCTGCCATGGTACCGAACAAATGACTGATACCTGACACTGCAATGGAGGCACCTGGCTACTGATTTCAAAGACAGGAATACAATTGATGAATGATGATCAAGAAGCGCAAGTTCTAAGCTATTAATTCACTTGAGGTAAAAATTTTAAATGGCTTACCAGATGAACTCCAAAACACAAACCTTCACAAGGAGCTAATTACAACACAAATATTTGGTAGGGTAAGAAATACTTAAAAAAAAACACAAACCTTCACAAGGACAATTAACACAAATATTTGAACTCCAACATACCTGAGTACTTCAGATGAAACAATTGAGAAACTTTTAAATAAAGTTTTAGAAGATAAGCAACAAATATCTGAAGTAAAAGATTTGAGAAAATTGCCAATGATTTTATTATCAATATATTTCAATGGATAAACTCAAACGCATGCCAATGGATAAATGAGTGTGAACGCTGTTTTGTGGAAGAGAAATTCTAAAATTTTCCCTTGACAGATTGGTACTCAAGTATGATTTTGAAAAATACAGTAGAATCAGAATGGAACAATTGGAAAAAGAACGCACGCATAAAAGAAATCGGAGCTGTTCTAAAACAACGACAAAATGGGAATAATAAGCCAGGCATATTTTTCGAAAAATTGAGTGAAGCTCACAAGGAAAAAAACAATTTACCTTGAGTGCTTGACAATAAAAGAGGTTGTGATATATTGGCAACATTGGCTACTTGGAAGAGAATTTTTGGTACACTCCAATTATAAACTTTTAAAAAATTTAAATATAAAAGCAAGAACACATTAAGAACTGGGTGATTTGACATACTATCTGTCCCTATACAATTTTAAAGTTAAATATAATGCTGGAAAATTAAACCAAGAGGCAGACTGTTTAAACAGGCATCCAGTTCTAGAGCCTGATGAAAATTCAGATGACATATTAAAAATTGTAAACCCAGTGAAATTAGAAGACATAAAAAAGAATCAAAGAAGATACACAGAACTACAAAACAATAAGAAAAACTAATATTCTAAAATGAAATTTATTATAAAATTGAAAAGAAGAGAAAAACTCTCATTATCAGAAGAATTTAGTAAAATATTACTAAAATATGTACACAATACTTATTGTTACCTGGGAAGAGCGCGGATGATAAATAAAGTAACACCATTCTTTACAGCGCAAAATATAAACATAAACATAGAGAAGATTTGTGAAACTTGTGACATCGGCTTAAAGAATAAATCATGAAGAAAATCAAAATTTGGATTAATGTCACACCTAGGTCAAGCAACGTACCCTTTAAGATAGTTTCTATAGATACCATCAGAGATTACAGAGGATCCCGGTCAACAAAAAAATACCCACACCTACTGGTCGACCACCAAGATATGCTTATATTTTAACATCAAAAAATCAAAACGCTGATGATTTTGTAAAACTAACTGAGGAAGTAACAAAAAACCATGATATCCAGATGGTACTAACAGATCAATATCCAGGAATAAATTCAGAAGAATTAAAACAATTCCAAATACATGAAAGTCGCCTGAATATGAAGAAATTAGATGAATTGAGAATTGGGCCATACTCGATATTGGGACAATCTTTAAGTCAATCTATGAAGTCAATACCAGACACAGAACAAAAGAATCAAATTTCTATGATATAACAAAACAACTCCAATAGTAGAAGGTTTTGATAATTGAACAATTGCAGAAGCATTGTTCATTTCCCAGGAGGAGGGTTTATTACAGAAACCCAACTGAGTTTTTATTTCAAATTAAATACTCAAAGGATATAATCATTATATATTGCTAAAAATGAAAAAAATTGCTAATGTTGAGTATGCCAAATTTGTTGTAAATATTAATTTAAAAGTAAGTCAAATGCTGCCATGGGTGAAGGAATATTTTATATTAAAAAGGCAGATGTTAAAACCAACCATCACCTGAACAAAACAAGAATATTTTTCTATCCTTTCACCCATATCAAATATTGCTGGACATTTTCTTGAAGTTTTTCTCCTTTCCAATTCCTCCAGATGCAAATTAGAGCCTCCTAAAACAGAAACATAGATAGGTCAAGAAGTTATGTGAGGAAAAATGGTTACTTTATTTTCAGATTACATACAAAATCATACTAACTGGCAGAATTATGAGGTCTGGATAGGGAACCTCAGGAGTGGCAAATGGCTTTGATGTACCATCTGCACTCCTCTACTTGCCAAACTAGCCTGCCATGTAAATGAGTAAAATATAATGTGTTTAGTGACTAAGGAAAGCAAGGAACACTGATCAAAATAAATCAGTATTACAGCAGTCTTTGGCAAATTAAAATACCTTTCAAAATATTCACAGTGTTATAGTCCCCAGTTAGATCCCGCACTTTCTCTTACACTTCTTCAAAACTCCATTCCTGGACTGGTGTCATTAAACTAAATTGGAAAAACCAAAGAAAGAGTTAATAGTTTGCTGGCTCTGCTGTGGTGTAATCGAGAGCATTTTGGACTTTTTACAACTTTCATAACCGAAATTATACATTGCACGTCAGATATTTCACACTGTATCACCAATCAGTTACACTAAAACTCTTAAGTTACATAATAAGTTTTTAAGTTAATAACAAAAAAAAATACGTGGTATTTACCACGTGTTCATAACCTATATCTTAGTTTGGCTAAACGTTCACTATAAAATAAAACGTCTCACAGTTATCAACGAGTCACAGAAAAGCGAAAAATACTTACCTAACGCAATTAAAACAATCTTCAGACACAGGTCAGTTTTCTCACAGGAAACTTCTATTCCACTCGTGGGATTTTGCTTCACAACAGTTGTTGAACAGAGCACTTGGACGATCAGTCGGCGGCGCCACTGACAACCAGTGAATGCTGGCGGGCATTATGAAAAGGTTCACTATTCACTGATTGTCAGCGAAACTACGTTTCGACTGAAGAAATCAGTGACTTTGCGCTCACTGATTGAATCAGCGACAATTTCACTGATTCAGATTCAGAGAGTACCTATTTTCATCTTGTTTTGCCTAGAGCAGCTTAAAACATGTAATTTTGAAGAATTACCATATTTTAATTACTATTTATTTTTTAATATGTTATACCGAAACGCAAATACTTTCCCGAATTTACCGAAACGCGAATATTACCTGATCATGTAGGCAATTGACTAGGCGCCCAAATCTCTCACCAACACATCGAACATAAGGAGCTCTGCAAGTCAATGCAAAGATGAAGTTTCACACTCGCCTACGATCAGCACGCATCTAGGCAATTGTACCCATTCCTGGTGCAATTGCGCTGTTGACAGGTTGAAAATGAGAGAATGAATGAAGAGAAATAAAAGTGAATAAAATAATATGCATGTAGTCACTTTTATACATGTAAAAATACTTAACTTTCCTAAACAAAAAATGGCCTAAGTTTTTCCTTTTGTGATTATTTTAAATATCAGAAAAATTTTTTCTAATGTTTATCAAAGTCTCGTTTAATATTTTTAACAAATTTTAAGTGCCTAAAACACTTTTCATGCCAAACAATATACTATTATACTATTATACTATTCAGTATACTATTATACTTAGCGGGAGACCAGCCGGGACCTTAGAGCGTTTTTTGGCTTGGGGCGGTGCCCGTTTTGGGGAAGATACCTTAAGAGGAAAGCACTGTGCAAGTCGGAAGACTGTGTACGGTCTTCAGGCTTCTGACACAGCCTGCCTTCCCTCTTCCGGCACAGTCTTTCGACTTTTGTCGAAAGCAGCGAGACTGATGATGGCAAAGCCGTCGAAAGCCGGCTATCTAAATAAATATATTACGTTCACCGAGATTACTTTCTTTATTTCTTCAACTAACAATGTCATTTGTAAAAGTATTTACTTGAATAAAATATTTTTCTAATATTTAAAATATATTTCCAAAATTAATTTTATTGGCATTTTCCATCCTCTCAAGTCCCCAATGCCTCACTTTTGTCTATATTTCCCGTATTTATTTATTGTCTATATTTCCCGTATTTATCCAATGGTATCTGTCGAAATATTTTAATTATATTTGCAAAATATTCTGAGGGTATTTTAACCCCTCTCAATACAACTGTAAATTCAACATATGGGACAGCTGAAATTCGTCATCGCGTAAGTATTGTGAATCGTGTAAGCATAAATATTTTAGCAAAGTTCTCTGACTAACAGAAACAATATCTTGCTGCCCCATAACATTGCTGATTAACCTGATGAAACACGGTATCTTGGAAAGGACAGTATATAATGTTTTATTATAATGCATCACACATCTGAAGAGCAATATCTAGATCCGCCTAGGCAGGGCCACCGAGAGAAAAAGAGGACCCTTGTGTAAAGAAGGCAGAATGTGGGCATATTTAAACAAAATAGATATTTCTATCAGTGTGTTATTATGCAGAATGTGGCATATTTAAACAAAATATTATTATTATTATTATTATTATTATTATTATTATTATTTCCTTTAATCGACTGTATTGATATAGTATTCAGGAAAGATCCTGAAATCCTTCCGTGCTTGATTGTTCACAACGGCCTTCCTGTATGTGTTTCAGAACGTGACATAAGACACACGATGACCCGCGGTTATAGAACGATTTTCCTAAGGATGGGCCAAAGTGACAGCTAGTGCTGGCAACATAACTGAAGGTTCTGCGGTCGTTGTGCACTCGAGAACATTAGACTCCCTTCCTCCATTCGTTCGTTTGCAGTTGGCTAACTTGTAAATGTCTTCGAAGCTTCCTTTTGGGATGTCCTCTTCCGACAAAAATATTGTGCGCTGCGAGAAATAATTGAAATTAGGAAGTGCAGTGTTATGTGCTCTTGTGTAAAAGTTCCTTTTTCTATAAACATTACAGTCCATTTTTGTGTGATAAATATGTTTATTTTAAAACAGAGACTTGAATGCGAGATGCTACCGGTTCATGTGTTTCGCCTGAAAATCATTTTTCTTTCTATTTACATTCGTGGTAGTTTTCTTTTACCGATTGTGAGAGCATGTTAAGAGATTTTCCACATACTTAATTCAATTTAAATATTTTCCGGACTCGCGTACGTGCATATACCTCAGCGAAACTCTTAGACTCTGCATAGGGATGTTTTAGGGCCATTAGCACTTTACGAAGGGGCGTGGCTGAACAGCTGTCGCGGCGGAAGGATACTTCTCTGAAATACGTGTGATGTTCACTTGTTTACGCGAACTGTCACTTTGGCTCATCCGTAGGAATATCATTCTATAATTTCGAAAATATGAACTTACAAAATTGCATAAGCCAAGCTACGATCAAAATTAAATAAAATAATTGTTGAAACTATAAGTTTACCTATACCTAAATAAGTTTACCTATAGAACTAACGCAATAAACAAGCCATGGGAACTTCTAGAAACGAGAAGAACAAGGGCGAGGCTTTGCGCTCTTTATAAATCGTACGTAGGTCAACCAGCTTGGAAGGAAATTCAGGTTACACTAGAAAAACCAAATTATTTCGGCCGAAGCGATCACACTCACAAAATTCGAACAAGGAAACAAAATTCGGATCTTGGGAAATTTTCCTTTTGCAACAGAACAATTAAAGATTGGAACAGTTTACCCGCAGCAATTTTCAAAGCTTTTCCTCGAAGTGATCGAAGCTTTAGAAATAAGTTAGAACAATATGAGAGTAATAGGCATTAAATGAGCAAGTGCTGTGAAGTGCGGTGAAATGCTGTGAAGTGCTGGTCAGTGTAATTCAAAGCAAAAACAGTGTAGTGTAGTGTAGTTCAGTGCAGTGGAAAGCAGTGCAGTTCAGTGTAGTGAACGCGATCAATGAATTAAAAAAACTTAGCCAAAGTTATGTAGCTTGTATTAAATTTTAGCATCACCGAATATAATTATTGGATATCATGACAGAGTTGAATATTTAATATTAATATAATTGATATTATGATAAATGTATGTATGTTTTACCACTATAAGCCCAATTCGTGGGATTTGAAGAAAAATTGAATTAAGCGTTCTGAAGATGTTGAAATTTTCTCGTTAAAAGGTTTATAATTATTTGTTTCTTGAGTTGCGTGTCAAAATATGTTATTTAACACTTTTACGGACATTTGGTTGTTAATTATATTCAAACAGGAACGATTGGTGTGGGAGATATAGCCTGAAATACCAAAAACGATGGGTCGCGTTGGGTTTCATGGGCCCAGAGCGACGTACCAGCTGCTGCCTCGCCTTGGGCGGTCGCCGCGAGGTTGCAGCTGCAGGATCAAAGGCGGCTACAGCAGATTACAGCACTCACCTCCTCCAATCCCCGTCGCCGAGGCACAAGCCCCACAGACCAGTCATCCCCAATCGCCAGGCCACCCACATTCCTGCCCACCTGTGCACAAGCCCGGCAGCGGCCATCTGGGAGTCACTGATCTAATAAAACCAGTTGCAGCGCGGCGCGCCGCGTCGTCATGTGGAGACTTTAACGGCCGAGAGGGTATTTTCGCCGCGCGGCGCGCCGCCTCGCCAAACCCGTCCGTCAAGGCGAGTGCCTTCACACTGAACTGGAGCTCAGACAAATCATCCAAGGCCGCGCTCCTGGCAGGTGATTTGCAAGATGTTTCCTTCGTCACGTTTCGGTGATCAGAAAAGCGCTCGACTCACAAATCAAAGCGGGCGTTCCATGGGAGATGAAAATCGCCTTTCGCACTATTCACGGAGGTGCAGAAGTGAAGGTGAAGTGATGCACGATGTGAATACATGGAGGTTAATCAACGAGCCGTACCGATCAATAAATATGGACATGCCATTCTAGACTGACATTCGCAAGCCAATATTTTCAATACAGTACATATTATCTTATACTGAAATGTGGTGTCTTTATACATGCAGAGAAAAAATAAATGCTGCACATGTTTTAACAATATTTTCGTGAGGATAGAATAATGTGATAGGCGGACGTAAAACAGTAGTAGGCTGTAAAGGCCAACACACTTCAATGGCTACCTCTGAGTTGGGCAATGTGAGATCACACATTTATTGTGTCTAGTGATTGTTGTTTGATACAAAGGTCAGCATCATAAATTTCATTTAATAATCTCGATTATAGTCGACCTGAGAAGCCGAGATTGCTAAAGGACGCGCCTTCGCAGCATTGACTCAAAGGGTCGCGGGTTCGAATTCCGTTATGGGCGTGGATGTTGCATCCCGACAGGCAGCAACAAAATTTGGAGTGATCCACGGACGGCTAATTCATTGGTTTCTAGTTTATATTTATGCCGATTAAGCCCAACCAAACGATAGTCAGCCGTTCTGTCTTCGGGGATAACCCGTACTCAAAGGGGAATGTCCATGTGACAAAAAAAGCATTACCATAATCACCTATCATGGTCGCTACGATCACCGCTTCTACCACTATCGCCGTTACGGGCAGCTGTAAACAAAGGCATTGGTGCCTACTCCCGGCAAACTTCCACTAACAAGTTTGGTCTGCAATTTCTCAAAATGAAATGACGCTATTGAAATGAACTAAAAAACATTTAGTAGGAAAACATATAAGCTTTAAAAAACGTGTAATGAATCTTAATGTGTTTCTTCCCCCTTTTCGAAATATTCGCCAATGTCTGAAAAAGTGAACACTTTAAATCCTATTGCAAGGTGTGATAAACGAGTACAGTGATACTATTAACATATTCACCTGTCCCTCCCAATTTGATATGAATTATCCCCGGAGATAGGGTGACTGTGTGTTATCTATGTCCGTTACATGTCGTTGAATTCACTTTAATATAGATGCAAGAATGTCAATTATTAGTCAAACTGGCTATTAATATTACGAAGGAAGTTCCCAAAAATAACAACAACAACAAAAATTGAATTAAGGAAGCAGTTTGATACCACTAAAATTGTGTTACCAAATAAGGAAACCAGTGAGACTAGGGTTGCCAACCATCCTCCATTTGGGAGGACAAACCTTCATTGACGTCAATTGTCCTCACGTCCTCCTTTGCATTTTAAATGTCCTACTTCTAGAAAATTTTTAACATTTGGTATCGTTTATTTTATCACATGACTAACATCTGCTACGTTGTATCGTTTATTGCTTAATTTAGAGTACAAAAGTGGTCTTTTTCTGAACGCTAACCCACGCATGGATAACAGCGTCTGTGTCTAGCGACTAAATAAAAAAGATGCTCAAATCATCTTCAACTGCTTTTTGCGAGCGATAGTTTCCACTTGAATCACAAATGGAAAGAAGAAAGAAACAGAGCTGATGTTAATGTAAATTAAATATTTATAAAAAGAAATGCGTTTATTCCTTCTTTTTTGCTTGCCGAGTGTCTTCCCTTTTACTCAAACATTGTTGGCAACCCTAGGAGAGACCCTTCGGGAACTTTGAGCTTGTCCCGGGAGGGCGGTGACACGGTTGGTGGGTGAAATCTGGTTGGGTAAAACCTCGCTAGCCGGCGGTAGGTCGGCGCCGGATCTCACCATCCAGGGAGGGAAGATCACTCCTACGGTTCGAGAAAAACATGCACAACACTTACAGGAACAATGACCTTTTGCCGAAACAAAAAAAACAAAAAAACAAAAAAAACAAAAACAACAAAAACAAAAACAAAAAAAAAAAAAAACGAACAACCAAAACAAAAAAACGAAAGCCGGGCTCGGCCCGCGAGCCAGACGTGCAAATTGTGCCTCCAACCCCACCCCCCTCGCGAGCCAGGCTTGCGGCGCGGCGGGGTCGGGGCGCGTGCGCGGGTACTGACCGGTGCGGTAGCCGGCGTTGCTGAGGTAGGTGGCGAAGGAGCGCGTCTCGTGGTGCGCCTGCCACGCGGCCGACGAGCAGTTCTCGTTGTTGGTGAACACGTGGTGGTTGTGCACGTACATGCCGGTGAGCAGCGACGAGCGCGACGGGCAGCACATGGGCGTGGTCACGTAGGCGCGCCGGAACTCCGCGCCGCCGTCGCGCAGCAGCCGCAGCGTGCGCGGCATGAAGTTGAGCGAGCCTGCAACACGAAGTCCCATCAATGTAATATGGACGCGCTCACCACATGAACATTGAATGCATCTGGTCTACAATACTATTTTATGAGGTTGAGCGAGCCTGCAACACGTCACGTCACCACATGAACAGAGAATGCATCTAGTCTACAATACTATTTTATGAGGTTGGGCGAGCCTGCAACACGTCACGTCACCACATGAACAGGAACGCATCTGGTCTACAATACTATTTTATGAGGTTGAGCAAGCCTGCAACACCTCACGTCACCACATGAACATAGCACGCATCTGGTCTACAATACTACTTTATGAGATTGAACGAGCCTGCCACACGTCACCACCAGAAAATATAACACATCTACTAAAAAAAAACTTAATTTCATTCACTAATACTCCATGCTGCACCCCAACAAACAGGATCCTATTCAGAAACACAAGGCCTAATTATTCCATACTCTCATTTAAACTACTCACTTACTCAAGGCTCTCGCAATATATTTCTGCACCAATCCAATACCCCACAATTTGGCGGATATTCATACATTTTTAGAGTCAGTCAAGATATATTTAAAACATGTATTAAATGAACAGTTTTCAACCTTATTTATGATCGTATTGAGTACCATTCGAACAGAATTTGACATCAGAAATGGGAGGCTAAGGGAAGTTCAGTTTTATGATTCAGTCAGTCTGTAAGAGGAATTTCCCAAATTCCATAATTTTCCAGCATGCAAACAAAGGTGTTTCGGTTAGCAATTACCTCCCTTCCAGTCGTCCTCTCTCTGAAGCTATGGTCTTCGGTTTTCCCTAATCCGTCCAACAATAGTAAGGAACGCTCTCGTCTGAACCATAGATAAGTTCCTTTTTGGAGCATGCCACTGGATACACACACAATGAATTAGTTCCCACAAGGGATAGGCACAAATGTGGAAATATCCAAATGTTTAGTAGCTTGCATATTGTGGCTCGGCCAGAAATACCTTTTTTAAAGAGGCCACTTCCTACTATTTGAATGCCGACAGGGATTGTAAGTGCGAAGTTGTACTTTTTTCCAAAATCCTCCACAATGGAAATCTATTTTGAACAGCTATCACTCTCTTCTTTACCCTCCGTTATTTAGTGGATTCTAATTTTCCGGTCGTTCTATGTAAGAATAACACTCTACTCGTGATATTGCACTTCAGCTACCTTGGCCGGGAGCGGTAGCTCAGGGATCAACTCATGTCACTGCAGCGCCTCTGATCGGGAGGTCCCTAGGTTCGAGTCCTGACGGCGGCAGTATTTTCGACACTAGCTTTTCAACTAGGTGAATTCAGTCGCTGTCTGGAGGAGAATTCTAGCGGCCGGCTGCTCTGATCGGTAGTTTTCCGTGGTTTCTCCGATCAACACCAGGCGAATGCCGGAGCAGTACCCTATCAAACGGACCGCGCGCGATCTTTCCTTCCTCTTCCTTGTCGTCTCCTCTCTCCTCACACAGTTACACTAACATGCACTACACTACCACATATTTCGGGAGATCGGTCGGGAACTTAGATATGTCCCGGCTGGGGCGGTGCCCCGCTGATGGGAGAGTCCTGGTTAGCGGGAAACCCCACTAGCCGACGGTAGGTCGGTGCCGGATCTCGCCATCCAGCGGGGAAGATCACCGCCATCTCCCGAGAAAAACATGCACTACACTAACGGGACTAATGACCGAAGCAGTTGACGCGCCCGGAAGCACGACAAAATCAAAAATTCAGCTACCTTGATTTCAGAAGCACCCAAACCGAGAACCTCAACCGAGACTTCGCTCTCGGTAGACATACTCGTTAGATTGTTAATGATACACTCGGAACTGATAAACCTCGCGTTCGACCATAAATTAAGACTTATTGCAAGGATTATATAGGTGTTAATAATGGACAACTATTTCAGTACCGGCATCAAATTGCGCTGGAATAATCATTTAAATGTTCAGCCATGCTTTTTTTGAGTTTTTTTTGTTTACGCCTTGTATTTCTACCAAGTAATAAATGATATATTGTCCATACTTATTAACTGAGAATCACAGTAAAAATTAAGAAATTTTTATCAAAAATATGAAGTAAATTATTTGGCCGGAAAACCTATGGATCACTTTCTTCAGCTTAAGATTCAATTCCATGCCGCTGATATTGTTATTTCTCTATTGTTCCATATTCAATGCCAAAACTATTTTGTGATCTAGTATAGTGGTTGAAACAGTGCCGACACACACTGTACTGTGTTTTATCGTATGACTTACCTAACCAGAAAATCCTTGGGTACATAAAAACTTTATTAACATCTAATATAAAAGCGAAAGTTGTCACAATTGCACTCTCAATTTTATAGTATATCTCTAAGCAATTGCACTGTGTAATTAAATGACATTTCTCAATCTGATAAAACTTTCAAATGTGATTAAAAACGAATTGCACTATTAAGCACCGTCTGTAATATTAATTGAATAATATAATTCAACGTTAAGGCTCAGCCTGACGTAACTTGCGTATAAAATAATTCGTATATGTCGCCCTACAGACTCCTGTTTTACAGCAGTACGCCCCAAGGTCTGACCTGAGAGTTGTAGCACTACCGGACGAAAAAAAAAATTAAGACAGCCTCTAGTAAAAGCGGTTACTTTCAGGTCATGCACAGCGTGCTAAAAGTGAGACGATGCTCAGATGTTCAGATAAAACTGTGAATGCAACAAAGAAAACAAAATAATTTCATCTGAGCAGCTACAAATGATCTTAATGTAGCGTGGTAGGCAATTAAGTGATTTATGCAGGGTGAGTCACGTAACTTTAGCACCTCCTGAAGTTTCTGCACGGTTGAAGTTTTTGCAATGCAGTTTTCACGGAAGTGCATGGCGGAATGGGGCTAGTTGATACATCTATTCATTTCTATTTTATCACTTGTATTTTACGAGATAGTGAGGTAACTGTTTTTTAAATGGAGCTGTATACTTTTTTAGCCTATTATGACGAACGTAAAAAGACAAACCAATTATATACATTGTCATATGTGAGGTAAGCACTTTATTGAGTAATTTCAATTTTTTTCCATTAGTGTTTAACGGATATTTAGAACGAATAACAGTCTGCCACAGAAGGTCACGCAGCACTCCTAACGCGCGCTCGGGCAAAGAAAGCTTAGAACAAAAAATCAAAATTACTCGCAAAAATACTTATCTAACATATAACAATATGAATCTCACTGGATTCCTCTTTTTTACGTTCGTGATGATATACTTAAAAAATATGTATAGTTCCATTTGAAAAAAAAATTACCTCAATATCTCTTAAAATAGAAGTGATAACATAGAAATGAATGCACGTATCAGTTAGTCCCATTCCCACATGCATCTTTCTGAAAACTGCATTACAACAACTTCCACCGTTCAATTGATTGTATTGTGTTTCCGGGCGCGTCAACTATGATGTTCACTAGTCCCGTAAGTGTAATGCGTGTTTTTTTCTCGGGAGATGGCGGTGATCTTCCCCCGCTGGATGGCGAGATCCGGCGCCGACCTACTGTCGGCTAGTGGGGTTTCCCCCTAACCAGGACTCTCCCACCAACGGGGCACCGCCCCAGTCGACACAAGCTCTAAGCTTCCGACCGGTCTCCCGGAATATGTGGTAGTGTAGTGCATGTTAGTGTGTGTGTGTGTGTGTGTGTGTGTGTGTGTGTGCGAGGGGAGAGGATGGGACAATGAAAGATCGCGCGCGGTCCGTGGCCCGTTTGGTAGGGTACTGCTCCGGCATTCGCCTGGTGTTGATCGGAGAACTACGGAAAACTACCGATCAGAGCAGCCGGCCGCTAGAATTCTCCTCCAGACAGCGACTGAATTCGACCTATCTGAAGAGCTAGTGTCGAAAATCCTGCCGCCGCCAGGACTAGAACCTAGGACCTCCCGGTCAGAGGTGCTGCAGTGACATCAGTTGATGCACTGAGCTACCGCTCCCGGTCAACCGTTCAAAAACTGAAGGAGGTACTAAAGTTACGTGACGCACCTGTATACCCTTGAATTAAGGGTATACCCTTAAAATTAAGGCAAGTCAGTAAGGGTATTCAAAAAACCCGTCTGACACACGTGATAAAAGTGATTTTATTTCGCTCATAGGATTGCGCCACCGGGCCTATTGGTCACGTGTCACAACATCTCCAACAAACAAAATAAAATGTCACTTTTACCACTATCATAAATAACTATTTTTTTATGTGGTGATCAAAAAGTGATCAGCTTTCGCTGCTACATGCCACTAGAACAAATAAACGCAGTGGAGCTACCTATTTTAGAGGACAAACAGAAGGCGTTGGTAACCGAGACGCAGCAGACATCGCGGGAGCAGAGGGGTGTCATCTGCCCCACGCACCGTAAATTAGGAGGGCACGTAAAGTCACCGTCTCCACAGGGGGCCCACTGGCCCACTTCTCCGAATTGTCGCGGCGGCAGTTATGGTTTTCAAGATTGATAATCTGGTTACATTGATATATCTTACTACAACTTTACGAGCCACGCAAATATAGTTTCTGCTTCAACCACAAAGTTCAAAGTGAAAAAGTAGTCAATATTATTTACTACATTTCGAAATCATTTAACTAGATTCATTGACAAATTATCACATATGGTGTGACACATGATTGTAATGTGGTTATTCTTCAGGTTCGCATAAAGGATTTGCAGGCTAAGTATAGAAGGATTCAGACTAAGTATAGAAGGATTTTCCTAAGAATGAGCCAAAGTGACTGCTAGTGCTGGCAACTTTACTGAAACTTCTGTGGTCGTTGTGTCCTTGAGCCCATTAGAGTCCCTTCTTGGATTCGTTCGTTTACAGTTGGCTAACGTGTAAATGGCTTCGACGCTTACTTTTATGATGTCCTCGACCGACAAAAATATAGTTCGACATGATAAATAATTGAAATTAGGAAGTGCAGTTTTATGTGACTTTCAGTAAATATTCTTTTTTTCTATAATCATTACTTTGATTTTACTTTTTGTGTGATAAATATAATGTTTATTTTAAAACCGTGACTTGACCGTGACTTGAGACACGTGTTTCTGGCTATTGTGCAGTTGTGTGGCAAGCTGTAATTGAGAGCTTTCTATTTACATTCGTTGCAGTTTTCTTTTACCGATTGTAAGGGCAGGTCAAGAGATTTTCCACATACGTAATTAAATTTAAAAGACACGTGTTTCTGGCTATTGTGCAGTTGTGTGGCGTGTTGACTCGCGTACGTGCATATACCTCGGCGAAATTCTTAGATGTCTGCATAGGATATTTTCACGGAGCAATTATCACTTTACGAAGAGGCGTGGCTGAACAGCTGTCGCGGCGGAGGGATACTTCTCTGAATTACATGAGATGTTCACTTGTTTAACGAACTGTCACTTTGGCTCGTTCTTAGAAAAATCCTTCTATAACAAGGTAGTTAATTTGCTTCAACGGAGTAAGTCACAATTGTTTAAACATACATAGAATGTCTGGAGCCAGAAAATATTAGGAGAATGGTCCATCCAAGCATTTCAAAATGCGCCCACATGAGAGAGATCACCTGGGAAGGCCGGCGCTCCTGCGAGCACGGGCAACTTCCCCCCACTCCCCTCTCATTTCCCCTGAAAGTTCAGAGGGGATGCAGTCTCGTTCTTTGAACTCTAATTTTGTTGGCCTTGTTATTTGAACTCTAACGGCACTCAACGTAAAATATGTCGAGACAACGGACTTCAATATTATAGGACGCCTACTTCATTTAACAAAAACTTTGCCACGATAAGTCTTTGACGAATTGAAAGATTAAATGCACGTTCAACTATTTTTTAATTTTCAGTTCTTTTCAATATCTTTATAGTTTTTAAAGTTAATTTTTACAATGAGTCCCATACAATCGTCAATATTTTCTAAAATCGATGTATCTCGTAACTCTCATTACCATACTCTGTTCAATCGTGATTACCAGTGTCCTGTAAATATTCCCTTAACGGAATAGTGTTCTGTGGTCCGACTCTCTGCCTGTGGACAAGCGATATTTGGAGGACATCCCCAGGAAGAGCCATGCGGAGTGGGCGCCTGTTGACCTTTGCAAAGCGACCTGGTCAGATCGCATTTACGGCACTCTGTCGGCGACCTTATGTGCAGCAGGGTAATGTTAACAACGTGAGGAAAGGTGTTCGGGTGATGCAAACACGGTCATAAAATAAATTAGTACCCTTATTAGCACGGGAACAAGCCTTGGTTGGGCGAGAGCGCCGCAACGCGAACACAAGAGCACAGCGTGTGCATTTTGCTTGTTTATTTTCATATAGAAAGTTAGTAGAATGCACTTACACGTGTCTGGATTCACACGAGGCAATAACAAACAAGAGCTCGGGAATCAACAAAACGTGTACGTAGTAGTTAAAGCGTTACGGAATAGGAAGATATTATGCATACTATTTGCATTCTCAATACATGTGTGTTCCGTGTCTGTTAATGAAGAATGAAACATGCAAATTGACGTAGTAAATTGCATCTCTTCATTATGCCTTTTGCATACTAAAATACTTTATTATAAACAAGACAATTATTTGCGAGAAATCATCTTGCTTGATATTCATTCATATGGTCATTCATAAGGTCATTAACAAGGTTAAATAAAGTAATCGCATTAATTTTATCTACTGCGAAAAAAGCTATGCCAGAGAGTCCGCGAACCCTTATCGAACTTCAGCAATAAAAAATTGATAACCTGTAAGTAACAAAATGCAAGGAACAGAGCAAGTTTTTCAAGAAATTTAGTGAATTTCAGGGAGATACTGAAGATAATTTTGCTTAAAAGGCCCTTATATGTACCATTTGTTATTCAGAACTTGCAAGCATTCACAGGTTCGGGCATTTAGAGCATCACTAATTGACAACAACAGTACCCTTTGTCTCAAGCAATGAATGCCAGTGCGAATATTCACGAAGCTTGATTCCCTAAGAACTTTGGTATCGATACTTACAATATATGCTGCAATCGGAAGCAATATAATTCAAATATAGGATATAAATAATCTAATATTTGCCATTGAAAGATTTTCCAAACCTGTAATAAATAACTAATAACATATATATTTGATAATTTGCGTGATTTCCATAAAAATCGAATTAGATTACATATTTACTGTATAAAATTCGTGCAGTAATAATAAATTTACCGTAAATGGGAATTACATTTTTTACGTCGATTTCACGTGATTATTAATACAGATTACTTTATAGCAACATTCACAAAAGAAAATAAACCTATCGATACTTCAAATCCTGGAAATACTACAACGTCCTATGACGTATTTTGACAAAAAATGACATATTACCTTCTACATTGGCCTCAGCCGCCCAGTTTGTTTATTAAAGTGCTGGTAATATTCAAAATAAATGCTAGACTAATTCGGCACAGTTTCCTATACATTTCATGTAGAACGAGGGATGTGACACATTTTGACTCGTACCACATTTTCAGTCTGACGTGAAAAATAAATATCGATTCAGAGTGTTGCATTTAAAAGTTCACCATGGAGGAAACCGTTTCTTTCCTCTGGGTCGGTCAGCAAACTGCTCCGATAAGAAGCCGCTGCTTGCTTCCTGCTCTTTCTAGCAGCTCCATCGGCAAACGGAGCAGATTACGTTATGTTTTATCGATCGGCGGACCGGGAGCGAAAGCTCAGTGCATCAACTGATGTCACGGCATCGCCTCTCACCGGAAGGTCCTAGGTTCGAGTCCTGACGGCGGCAGGATTTTCGACACTAGCTTTTCAGCTACGCCGAATTCAGTCGCTGCCTGGAGGAGAATTCTAGCGACCGGCGCAACGTTCGGGCTCCTATGTCGCGGTCTCGGTAACCAACACGGTTCGCGAACCGCTCTTCTTGAGCAGCCCTGCTCTAGTATGATTTAAACCGATCTGTCTTTAATGACACCTAAGAGTCAAAGAGAGAAGAAATAAAAAAGGCAAAGAGAAAAGAGTGGACAAAAAAGACCGAAGGGGAGAGATAGTGAGAGAAGAAAGCGTGTGAGTGAATTTTGGAGGTTATTGTTTGGGCCAGTTGTGGAGAAAGGAAAATAAAAAGGCCAGATAAAACCGGAGCTTAACTAAGCCGCCGTTGAATACAGAGCATTGCGTTTTAAATCTCTCACTCTCTCTCTCTCTCTCTCTTTCTCCCCCTCTCTCCCCATGAGAGGGCCGAGGCGACGCATTAAAGCCTGACAACTTTAATCTCCAATATCACCCGATTTGCCGCCTTTTTCATTCGCGCGCAAAAATAAAACAAAACCCCTTTTTTAAAGCCCACGCGTATGAGCAAAATGAAATTTTCAAAGTAGATGAAATGTTACCTCAGGGAAATTTAAGTTTCATCATCCGCAACAGAAAGATGCTCATTCTGTGGGGATTACAGCATAACGTAAGTATTCGATCCGAAGTTGCGTAAAGATTAAGTACGACAGTGTTTTGGGTAGGAATTAAATATTAAAGTATTTCACCAAGCTAATTTGTCAATTCTATAATAATTTACAAATCGCATTGTCACTACTGATAGCTGAAGCTTACAAAATTAAATTGCGTAATCACGTAGGTCAATAATATCTGTAATGTATCGGAGGCCTCACGCATTTAACAGATATTACACTGATACTGTGCAACCTGACTTAAGTGATCACACTTGTTTATGGATAATAAATGGCATTTTCCAGATGCCCGCTTAGTTGAGGTTCTTCACACATACACACACACGACCGAAAAACCTTCGAGAAAGTAAGAAAGGACAAATCGAAAAATTCAAGACATACTTGTCCTTCGAATTTGACAATGTAAAAAGAGGAAAGTTACGTCTTTCTCTGTAAGGTTCATGTGTTTTTCCCGCACTCATAGCTCTTGAACAAATCAACAGGTTTTAACTGACTACTTTGACTTTTCGTGATAGTATATTTGTGTTATAAACAAATATGCTTCTACATATTGCACCTCGATGCTCAAGGCGATGAGTGTCTAGGCAAACGATCAATTCCCTTAATCCCCCAAGCAATTATGAAAAGTTTATTACATAAAAAAGTCTGATCAAAATGCCAGTTTCTTGAATATTGTGTTTCTCTGAATGTATGAAGGAATTTAGAAAATCGGTTGGTAAAATTAATAATGAAGTCGCAAAAGGAGAGCTATATTCATACACCATACTATGTGAATACGACTTGCTTTTGAAGTGTTGTCAAGAGATACGGATCACTACAGTAAAAGTTAAAATTACATGATACTCTTACGTGAAGTGTGTAATGCGAACTATACTTTTAAATTGAAATAAAAAAGAACTTTCTCAAATATCCAATAATACTGTAGATGGAAAAATACGTGTTTTGTAAATGCAAGGGGAATTATTGTTTTAAAGATGCTAGTGTGTAGTGTATTCAGTACTATTATCAATTAGCATTTTTTTATACTCATCTATATTTACAGACCGGATTTTTATGTAATTACACATTTTTTGTCTTTCTATACACCGTTCTCAAATGTGTAATCTTGGTGAATCGTTGCTGTCCTGACACAATATCCAATTTTTTCGTTACATATCGGTACTATATTACACATTTCACATATTTTGATATTTCCGCAAAATATTTTTTATTCCAACAATTTTCTTACATTTTTTATGAATTTTTATTTTAAATCAGCATTTTCCCCTACGTAATGAATGCGTGCTGTCTCCTCCAGATACCCTGTGTAAAGACAGAAGACGCGTGATGTTCTCACTGCCCGGCGCGCCTGCTTCATTTGTCAGTGGCGAGAAGTGCTCGCCCGCGACACATCATTTTCACCTTTAGGTGTAAAAAATATCACTGTCGCCGCGGTTTGTGACATTTAACCTTCATTTCGGAAAAACACTGGCGATCGCCGACGTGTCACACTTCAATGAGTGATTTCCCCTGCGGTGATTGATAGGTGGTAGTATTGATTGATTGATTGATTTTTTCGTGTTTCCGGGCGCATCAACTGCTCTGGTCATTAGTCCCGTTAGTGTAGTGCATGTTTTTCTCGGGAGATGGCGGTGATCTTCCCCGTTGGATGGTGAGATCCGGCGCCGACCTACCGTCGGCTAAGGAGTTTCCCCTAACCAGGACTCTTTCACCAGCGTGACACCGCCCGGTCGGGACAAGCTCTAAGCTCCCGACTGGTCTCCCGGAATATGTGGTAGAGTAGTGCATGTTAGTTTAAGTGTGTGTGAGGAGAGGATAGGACAAGGAAGAGGAAGGACAGATCGCGCGCGGCCGGTTTGATAGGTACTGCTCCTGCATTCGCTTGGTGTTGATCGGAGAAACCACGGAAAACTACCGATCTGAGCAGCCGGTCGCTAGAATTCTCCTCCAGACAGCGACTGAATTCGACTTAGCTGGAAAGCTAGTGTCGAAAATCCTGCCGCCGCCAGGACTCGAACCCAGGATCTCCCGGTCAGAGGCGCTGCAGAAGTGGTAGTAGGTATCGCCAGTTCGTACGATGTATTCTATTCCGTCTAATCTGACTGCAAAACTATGGTCCTGGATATCAAAAGATTAAGCTTTTACTACTGACAGGAAAGTTGTATTGAGCAAAGTGTGCATCAACTTGTGCTCTCCAAATGCTTTTCAAAACGTTGGGATTATTTTTAAAGTTTGGTTAGGAAATTTTGGTAAAATGTAATTTCGAATTACGTAAATGTGTTTTATAATAGTGCATTTGAAAGTTACATGTTATATCCAAATTTACATACTATTTATTACATATTCTTACTGTTTTTATTACATAGTTATGTACACATTTTGAGGTTTTATACTACATATTTTTGCGGTCTGTATCTATGACTATCAGCTGGCGGATAACTCGCTTGTAGTTCAAATAAATTCATACGCTTATTTTTATTCTGAATTTTGACCATTTCATTGGAAAAAACGGGCATTTCGTTCCTTTCTGTGTCTCTCGTCCTGGAGAATAGAGCGGCATATTTACCATCACCGTCAATGAAGTTCTTTCACCGGGGCGAAAATACCGTCGCACCACCCTCTTCCAAAGCTACCTGGCAGTTTTACTACCGTTTGCCTCTGGGGCGGCGCTTCGTTGCCTTTGACCGCGTGCGGTTGTTTCCTTAACCAGCGAAAGACTCGAGCAACCCTCGAGTGTCTTTTCTCGTGAGGAACCCGCCAGCCGCCGCCCCGCCCCGCGCCCTGCAGCCCATGAAAGTGGAATGTCGGCGTTTTCGCATTCCTCGGATTGTTCGTTGCTTTACAGGTACTTCACACCCTCTCCAAGTGCGCGCGGCAGAGGGAGGGTTTAGGGAGAGGAGAGGGGGGGAGGCAATTCGGGAGCGGAAAGCGACTCTCCACTCGCACAATGGGCCATTGCTGCCAACTATATGGACAAACCTATCAGGGCAGCTTCATCAGGGATGAAAGCTCGTGTTTTTTTGGGATGACTCGAGTGAAGCCAGTGATAAGACACGGCCCCACAAAATGCCAATGCGCCAACGCTGCTTTCCGTAATATGTTAATGAGTTCATTAGCTAGTTACTTAATGCTTTATTTCACGTGGCAAGACTCGGGCAATGAGGCCCTCTCTTCCGTTTGACCACGCAAAGTTCTCTACGCTCCTTTCACCTCTAACGGAGAAAGGAGGTATTATCTTGGGCGGCGAAACAGGCGATTTGAATTTAGCTCAGAGGCTTCTTTTAGGATTGAGGATCTTTTCATGCAGTAAATCTATTACACGGGACAGCTGGCTTTTCTTCGATTTTTTAGACTTGCTTGGGAATATGTAATGATATGAAAGGAAACGATCTAAAAATGTTAAAAACATTTTAATTATTCTTGAATAATATATATTTAACGATAAGGTAGTTATATCTACCATTCGAAGCTATTCGTATCAATAAAAAAAAAAGATGAAATGTACGAACTCTGTCTTTCTTTATACGTTTTACGGATGAACAGAACTTCTGCTCGGAATGAAACGTGTACATTCGTCTTCGCGTGCAACGCTGAAGCGTCAGAAATTCCAAGCGAAGGTTATTTAGTCGTGCGCTTACGATTTTTTCAGAAAGCTCACTATTGCGACATGGATTAATAATTATTTTATTTCAAGATATAACTTTTTTTTCATTTGATTTTCTTCACAATTTCTACCTCAAATTGATTCAGTGGTGAGGTGTAGTTGACATTTACATAATTGGAATGATTGAAGGCGTTGTCATTTTCAACAATAGTATTTATTTCATTTGGGCTCCCAGACAGCAGGTAAGAAACGGCTCAACTTACTTTTCGTATTTTCTCTCTCAAAATTGTACATGTACTACATTTTCATTTATTTCTTGCTTAAAATTAAAAAACTACTATATTACATAAAGATATAACTCTCCGTCCCCTTCTTTTCTTTCCTTTCTTTAATTCTTCTTCTTTCATTTCTTAAGATGTTTTAAATTATATAAATTATTTATATTATAAAGATCTAACTCTCCGCCCCCTTTCTTTCTTTCATTCTGTCTTTTTCTTTCCTTAATTCTTCTCCTTTCATTTCTTAAGATGTGTTTTTAAATTAGGTAACTATGTTAATTCTAATTTTATATTTTTCTTGTATCAGAAAACTGATGATGATGGCTAAGCCATCGAAAGCTGCTATTTGTGAAATAAATACTATTGTTGACAATGACAACGCCTTCAATCATTCCAATTCTACCTCAAAGATTACAATGGCTCAAAATGCGCCGGTTACACGGTTATTGAAAATTAAACAGTTAGGAGTAATATTGTAGAGTTCAGCGAAATTTCACTAACAGATTTGGATATATGGGAGAAGCGTGAAGAAAACAGTTTTCACCTTGGAGATATTCCTCCCAAATGGCGTTGCGGTATTTCATTCGATTCGTTATTTGCCATGAACTCAATTATCGTAAAATATCGAAAGTTTGAAAACTCCTTAAAAAAACTACAGAAGTAATTTTCCAGTGAATAGCTAACGATACAGAAAATATAATGTGAATATACATAAATATAAGTACAAATACTACATGGTACATTACTGTACATTCGTAAAGGAAACTTATCTTTTCTTAATGTCAGTACCAAGCAGAAATGATACGAAGCGAGACGTTAACATAGGTTAACCCGACTGTAAAAGCCAATTCATTGTATGCAATTTCTAATGTGGATACTCCAGTTACAGCTACTAATATTACGGCTTTATTATTTTATCAGTACGTGGTAACTGTAACCAGCAACCGCTACTGCTAAAAAAGAAAACAACCCCGGAACATAATCGCATCGTTTTTCTTCACTTTACTGGTTCTTCAGGTATCCGATGACTGACACGCCCTCAGCCCGAGAAACTCGATGTATCAAAAGTCAGTGACAGAATTGGGTGAGTTGCTTAAAATTGAAGTGAAGATGTTTTATCCTCGGGCAAATAACATTCCATTTGAGCTGTCTTTCGTGTCCTGGACATATAACTCACTAGATTGATTGATTGATTGATTTTTTCGTGTTTTCGGGCACGTCAACTGCTTCGGTCATTAGTCCCGCTAGTGTATTGCATGTTTTTTTCTCCGGAGATGGTGGTGATCTTCTCTCGCCGGATGGCGAGATCCGGCGCCGACCTACCGTCGGCTAATGAGATTTCCCCCTAACCAGGACTCTCCCACCAGCGGGGCACCGCCCCAGTCGGGACAAGCTCTAAGTTCCCGACCGGTCTCCCGGAATATGTGGAAGTGTAGTGCATGTTAGTGTAAGTGTGCGTGTAGGAGGAGAGGATAGGACAAGGAAGAGGAAGGACAGATCGCGCGCGGTCCGTGGCCCGTTTGGTAGGGTACTGCTCCGGCACTCGCCTGGTGTTGATCGAGAAACCACGGAAAACTACCGATCAGAGCAGCCGGCCGCTAGAATTCTCCTCCAGACAGCAACTGAATTCGACCTAGCTGAAAAGCTAGTTTCGAAAATCCTGCAGCCGCATTGCATTTGAGCTGTCTTTCGTGTCCTGGGCATATAACTCACCAGACTTTTTCTATGCCTTCTTCAAATAAACTCGCCCTGCTCCCCACCGCAAGTTTGTTGGGAAAACCGTTCTCAGAGGGTGGCACGAGGGTGTGGTCTCGTTTAGCACTCCCGCCCCCCCCCCGCTTCACCCTCACAGTCACTTCCAGAGCCACCGACACCGCTACCGCCTCAGCCAACCCACCACCTTCACGGCCATCATAGTCCCGCCCCCCCATCATTGTCCCCGCCCCTGCCACACCACTGCCCCCGCCAACGCCTCCGTCATCCCTTCCATCACTGTCACCGTGTCCGCCATCACCACAGCCGCCGGCCCTTCACCACACCGCCCCCTCACCACACCCCACCACCCTCCCCCCCCCGGAACATACCGCCCCGCCCCCATCATCACAACCGCCGTCACCACTGCCACTGCCCCGTCTCCGCCTCGCCACCCCTCGCACCGTCACCGCCACCATCACAACTGCAGCGCCTCTGACCGGGAGGTCCTAGGGTGAGTCCTGACGGCGGCAGGATTTTCGACACTAGCTTTTCAGCTAGGTCAATTCGGTCTTCTGGAGGAGAATTCCCCCCCCCCACATCACAACCCCCGTCACCACGCCCGCCACCGCCGCCCCGCCAGCGGCCGGCTGATCTGATCGGTAGTTTTCCGTGGTTTCTCCTATCAACACCAGGCGAATGCCGAAGCTCCCGACCTTACCAAACGGGCCACGAACCGCGCGCGACCTGTCCTTCCCATTCCTTGTCCTATCTCCTATCCTTCCCCTTACACACACACTTACACTATCATGCACTACACTACCACATATTCCGGGAGACCGGTCGGGAGCTTAGAGCTTGTCCCGGCTGGGCGGTGCCCGCTGGTGGGAGAGTCCTGGTTAGGAAACTCCACTAGCCGACGGTAGGTCGGCACCGGATCTCGCCATCCAGCGGGGAAGATCACAGCCATCTCCCGACAAAAATACATGCACTACACTAACGGGACTAATGAACAAAGCAGTTGACGCGCCCGGAAACATGAAAAAACCAAACCAAACCAAACCACCATCACAGCTGCAGCCGACGACGTCGCCACTGCCACCATCACCAACGCCGCCACCACTGCCCCTACCCCCCCACCCTTCCCCCCGTCACCCCACCGCCTCCGCTCCGCCTCCGCCTCCGCCTCCACCACACGGCCATCGCCTCCGCACGCCTCCTCCCTCCACCACCACCGCCAGCGCCCCGTCGCAGCCTCCGTCCAGCTGTCGAAAGGCGGTGACTGACGTCGACGCCGCTACCTGTCGCAGGTAGGTGCGCGCCCCCCGGGGAAAGCCCGGCCAGCGAAGGGCGCGAGCTTGTTTCCCGCTTTAATCTAAAAGAGCCGCCCTCAAAGCGGGCGGGCGCTCGGGGAAGGGCCAAAGGGCCAAAGGACGACGTGGCGCCGCGTGCGCCCAGCAGGAGACAGGCTGTCTGCGTTGCCCCATCGGCCCACGCACCGTTACAGGAAAAGCGCACCGGGCCACGCTGGAAAACTGCACTGCAATTTCAACCACGACGTTACATAGCCTGTCCATTAGGTTCACAGGATATATTGAAACCGTCCTAATGAAGGAAACTATTTAAACGTTAAAGGTTACTATTTGTATGACCTGAGAACTACGTTTGTTTCAATTGCTGCAAGTTTTTTTTCAGTTTTCTGTACCATTAATTAATATATAAAAGTTAACATTGGTGGTGGACTGGCGACATTATTATTATCATTATTATTATTTTTATTATTACTATATAATCTCAATTAACTTCATCTTTGATCTAATTTCTATCTGGTTTCTTCTAAAATTCATCAAGAGGTACTTGAATACCAATCCATACTGTTAAAGTTCCCATTCATTGTGTACTATTCTAAATTGAAAAAAATGTCCTGGAAATGTTGCAGGCTCGAAGAAGAAATAATTTTTTCCGATGTATTCACCCACCTCTGAAAATTTTTACTAAACGAATTATTCCATTAGAACATATAATTAGAGAGTGCAGACAGATTTCTCGCTATTCCCCATGACTATTTTCAATTTGAGAGTTGCCACATTACTTTTGAAACGACTACAAAAAATCAGGGAAATACTTTGTTGGCTCGAAATATTACTCGAATAGCACGTTCTTTAAGTTCCTGAATTGCCATTCAGCATTCGTTCCTTATGGACCAGACATTGACCAAACCACTGTTGCTGATCTTCCACTTGTGAAATTATCAGCTGGCGTTCCAGTTCATATGGCAGGTGGAATAATATGTTTCGTAATGCTGTTTCCGGCAAGGTTCAACTGATGAAGAACAAATTTAATTTTCTAGCAATAATTCCCGAGGTACGGGGACGCCGTTCTGTCACGTTCCGCCAGAATTCAAGCCCTGATCCCGACTTTTTCTTCTAAACCTCCTCGATAACAGCAAAGAAATACCGCGTCTCAATATAAATCCCTCTTTTCATCTCCCTTGCAGCTTTTATGCATAACAGACACACAAGTTCTATTTTGTTCTAGGACTGTTCCTATGTCAATTAGCGTTTTTTATAGTTCTCGTAAGAAAGGCATGGATAGTACTGATCTGTGTCTTACCGGAAACTATAAGTTGACAACTTGTATAAGATACAAGTTGACTTTACATTGTATATTTCTTTTTATATTCCATTTACCGGTAATTTCAAGTATGAAATAGATTGTAATTTTTTGCCCTATGTAATAAGGAAAACTGTTGAAAACCTGTCAAAAATCGATCACTCGCTGGATTGGTTTCTCGTCCTTTTTTCCTGATCCACTGCGGAATGTTGAGATGACCCTTTGTTCGCTTCCAGAGAAAAATGTATACCTCTATGCGCACGTTTTGCTGAACTCTCCTTTGGATAATCGAGGTCATTGTAGAGTCGGGAACATAAGCAGTTATTTTGTTCGTAATACAATAAAATAAAATCTCTAGTTTGTTTACCAATGCAAATAATTTGGGGGCAATCATTAATAGTTTTCAAATGTTGCTAATCATGCATTCTTCCTCATTCAACTAAGCATAGCAAAAGAATGGGGAAGAGATTCTGGAGCTCAAGCAAACGTGCGCAAATTTCTAGGCCGTCTGTCACATACAGTTTTCACTTTCTCGTATTTCTACGAATATACGGAGTAATATACGTAGTATAGAGAAAGTAATGTAATGCTGCGGAAAATCGATTTCGAGATTTCAACAGAAATACACGTTTTGGGGTCCCCTGATACCGAAAAAGGTGATATTTTTCAAAACGTCCGTCCGTTAGTCGGTTCGTCGGTCCGTCAGTTCGTCAGTCCGTCGGTTCGTACGTCTGTCAGTCTGTAAGTCTGTCAGTTTGTAAGTCTGTCAGTCTGTAAGTCTGCCAGTCTGTAAGTCTGTAAGTCTGTCAGTCTGTCAGTCTGTCAGTCTGTCAGTCTGTCAGTCTGTAAGTCTGTCAGTCTGTCAGTCTGTCAGTCTGTCAGTCTGTCAGTCTGTCAGTCTGTCAGTTTGTCAGTTTGTCAGTCTGTAAGTCTGTCAGTCTGTAAGTCTGTCAGTCTGTCAGTCTGTCAGTTTGTCAGTCTGTAAGTCTGTCAGTCTGTCAGTCTGTAAGTCTGTAAGTCTGTCAGTCTGTAAGTCTATCAGTCTGTCAGTCCATCCGTCCGTCTGTCAGTCTGTCCGTCTGTCGTATGTGAACAAATCTAGCGCCTAAACCCGACGTACGATATTTTCCAAATTGAAGAAACTCCTGTCCATCTAGCTCTAGTTGACGCTTTGACATTTTGAAAAAACATTCTTTAAAATTTGGGGGTACTTTACATGAAGCCCCTTGTACATATTCAAAATTTTCTCAAAAACGGCTCCAATTTTTTTTAAAATTAATTTCTTGTTACTCTTTTTGTGAAGGTGAGTGAAGGAGGCACTCACCCAGCTCGACGTCCTGGTCGTCGGTGAGGATGAGCACGATGTTGGGCTTGCGCTCCTTGCCGCCGGCGGCCGTGGCCGCGTGGTGGTGCTGGTGGTGCTTCTTCAGCTTGCCGCCTCCGGGCCCGCCGCCCCCGCGCTGCCGGGGGGGGTCGGACGCGGGGGCGGGGCCGGCGGGCGGGCCGTCGCCCAAACCGGCGCCCGCCGCCGCCGCAGCCGCCGCCAGCAGTCCGGCGGCCGCCGCCAGCACCAGCAGCAGAGGGCGGGGCCGCGGGCGGGCGCGGGCGGCGCGGGCGGGGCGAGCGACCGCCATGGCGCCCGCGACTCGCAGCTGCTCGCGGGGGCCGCTACAGCGCGCTGCGCATCGCCCCCTGCAACACACACACACACACAATGCACATTAGTAAGGCCAGGATAATTATGTACTGTAAAAGGAGGAAAAAGATGTACATATACGTGATATACGTGTACATATGTATACGTACATATATACATATATATATACATATATATACATATATATATACACATAAGTATACATATTATAATATACAGAAATATGTACTAAAAAGTAAGAAATATGTTACAATAATTATCTGAAGTCGTAGGCTTCCGCGGTCAGTCACGTAAATGAACTTTTGCGTACTAATGCGCACGTTTTGTTGAACCTTCCTTTTACTTGTAGTGGTAGTAGAGCTTAGGGTGAGTTTCTATTTTGTTAACAATACAGAAAAATCAAATCTATTTGTTCCTTTACCGTTAAAAATAAGGTTTTTATAGTTTGGCAACGAAAATACCTAGTTTTTGAAATGTTAATCCCTCGCTTTTTTAAATTTGTTGTTATAATTGTTATTATTATTATTATTATTATTATTATTATTATTAACAATAATAATATTTTTAAAACGATTTTCCATCCTTCAACTATTAATAGTTAAGTTGTCGGGAAGGGATTCTGAAACTCAAGAAAGCGTGCGCAGATGTTCCCCCATACGTCACATACAGTTTTTACTGTTTTGAATAAATAAATAAATAAACGTGGCTGTCTGGGTGACGCCGCGTCGAAGGCTGTGTTGCCGACGTTGCGACCAACGTCGACGCGGCTTTACAGCCAAGATCATTTATAACATTAATTATCGTTATATCAATTCTATTTCATTAAATACTTTAATCTTGGTGTATATTGTACTGTTTCATTAGCAAAAAGACCGAAATTAAACATTTATAATCCTCATAAGCCTATTATTTACAGCGATCTCCGTAGCAACAAGAACGGTGCCTCTTGAGCTGGTGCGTGTAGTTTCTGGTAAAGGTTAACAACGGGTACTAAAAAGTCGACATGTTCTGGCACAAACCGATATGAAATGTGAATATATCGTTCATTCGACTTGACATAGTTGCGTTAGGAAAATATGTTATTACATAATTATTCGCGCCCTACACATTAGCAGCACATTTACTCGAACTCATAAAGGGCCTAATTTCAAGAAAACCCTTATAAGATTTTTCATTTATTTGTAATATAATCGAGATAGCTGTCTTTCATTTTTTTAATAATTCAACATGCAATGCACAGCGCTCAGTGAATTTTCACGAAACGTAAAGGACACCTCAGTAATCTAATCAAGTCGCAGCTCGAGAACATCTACTTCCGCAATCTATCAGTTCATTGTTTACTACGCATAAAATAAAATCATTGGGAAAAGTGAGAAAGGTGGAGTAAATTACGAATGTTTGAACTTGTTCAGGAATCTGTAATCTTGATGCTTGCTGATGCTGAACGACCAAGTTTGAATTCTACTTGTTGGCCCAGTTAGGTAATGACATTAAGAATTTGAGGAGGGGTGTCTTAAGTGCTCTCTAATTGGTTCTGTTTGTAGCTCCACAGAACTTTTAAACACGAAGCAAGACAAAGTACGTTCCTCACAAACTTGCTAGGGGTGCAGTGAGAATGAATCTGTAGTGAGAATGAATCTGTGTTCGACGGCCGACTCACGACCAAATGGTGGTCACACAACATCCTACTGCCGCACGCAATCTCTTAAAATCATTACGTCTAGGCTACATGTAATGGAATCGAAGTAATTTTAAGCTCCTCGTTGAGACGTATGTTTAATATATGATAATGTTTGATAAATCGAGAAATATTTTTTGTAAAAGAAACTTCACATTGCTAACGCACTGATGAAGTTAGGTTAATGTTTCGCAGAAACGAACAGCACCTCATTACATTATTTCTCCTGAAATGTCCTGACATGAATTTCGGAGAAATGAATCCTAGATTATCCACATGCCTTCTCGTTCATTATATAACGAAAGAAGCTTATATATTCCGGTTTAAAGGCTCAGTTCGGAAGAAAAATTCAGGTTAATTTGATGTTCTGTCGAGTTGGAAGTTGAACCGTGTTCGCCAAAAGAACTCATCGAACCCGGAGCAACCCACATGATTCGCCAGCGGTTAGCGAATGAAGTGGAGTGGACAAGATCACCCCGAAATAAGAAGTAACTTGAAGACAGATTCAGAATTTGAGTATAGAAGTGAACAGAAAAGATATCTATTTGAACATATGTTATTAATCGATTGTAACACATATTTCTTATAAATCACGTCAAAAATAATATCTGGAATACCAAATCTAATAAGAGAATTAAATATTATTCTGATTGAAAAATAATGTTTGATTACAGGCTACTTGGTGCTGACGACATTTCACGGTGACTTGTTGAAAATAAACACATGTTTATGCAAATGAAATTTTCGTGGAGTCTCGTTAATCCACTTCACAATTTTTAATAAAGAAGTATGCACCGTAAAAAATTAAACTGTTTTAATTTTGAAAGAATTCCTTAAAGATAAATTTTTCATGACGTAAAAATGTTCTCATACTCAAACAAACATATTCCTTTGACGTATCTTATTACACGAAATGAAAGTCTGCAATTATAACTACATTGTTAAAATACATCTGACAGGAATTTACTGAGGAAAGTGAATGCAACTCTATTAACAAGTTCATAACTCTGTTTGGCTAAACACGGCAAAGGACAATTCGTTTTTATTTCACACGTAATTTAGGACATGTGCGATAGCCCGAATGACCTACCAAATGCGGGACTGAGAAAAATGTAGCTTCTCCGCGTTCTACTCTCGGTGGTTGAAGATAAGTGTCCTCTGGAATTCCGAGCACGTGGCTCATCATTACACGATTTACGTCGCTGCACTTAAATCCCGTCTGTTCGTGCATCAAGTGCCCCTGGGTTTTGATTTTGTCTAGCACTTTACTATATTGCGAGCAACAGCGTTTCTGGAGGGGAAAACAAAAATTAAGTACAAACAAACAAGTATTGTTAAAAATAAACGACAATCGCGGAAGGTACTTTCTGGGAATTTTCTCAAACCAGTTTCATGCCAGTTTCATCACATCAAGTGGCAACTGCCGGCAATACAGGAACAGACAGTGACGACAACTATTCACAAACAATTTTCCAAAATTTCGATGTCAAAATCACACACTGTACAGCAATAACAATGAAATTAACCTCACACATATTTTCCTCTAAAAGCACAACGTCTCAGGGGTGCAAGTAAAAATTCGGTACAAACAAACCAACTTATATATTATTAAATATAAACGATAATCCAGGAAGATATTTGCTGAGAATTTTTTCAAACCACTTTTCTTCACATCAATTGGCAACTACCGGCAATACAGGACAGACAGTGAGGATAAATATTCACAAACAATTTTCCAAAATTTATGTCAAAATCACAGCACTGACAGCAATAACAATGGCAATCAAACTTCACACAATATTTTACACTCGATCCAATACAATTCTGTGCCGTACCTGTCCCGGAGTCCCCGTTGTGCGGACATCGTCTACACTGGGCCCTCGTGCGCGCCTCCTGCCCTGCCGACAGCGCCCCAACCACTGCGGGGCACCGGCACCCCGCGCCCGCAAGCGGCACCTCACGACCGCCGCGGGAACTATACCTCCTTCGGACCAGCGACGGTTCATTCTCCGCTACAGAGTGAATGGGGGAAAACTGTTGCCAAAGTTTTACTTTCGTATTTAAGACGAACCAGTGGAGGTTCGATTCAAAAATTCGATTTTTGTTTTTGTTTTATTTTAAAACGTTCTGTGTAATTTTATCTTTGAAACCAACTTAATTTCATTGGTCTACGTCCATTCTAAGTTGAGATTTCTTTCTATATGAAAAAACCCTACATGGAAGGGGGGGGGACTGCCAACAGACTATCAGTTTGCGGTTCGCATTCTATGTAGGTGGGATCTGGCCAAAACGTGACGATTTAGTAATCACATTTTTACAAAGAGAATATGTCATCAAAAGAGTAAACAAATCGATGATGTTAAGAATGCAACAACAATGGATGAAGCAAATGATCCTGACAATCCTGCACATGGAGCAGGAATGTATTAGGGAACATTGAAAGCCATTGTAAGTTCAATATTTTGAAATATAAGGAACGTGTACTCTCAATCCAAGAAAGATATAAAGCTGAAACTTTTAAGAACTAATAATTATGCTTTTACTCACACTGAATCTGAATTTTTGTTCACCTGAATTTTTAGTAAAATATGTACATTACTTTAAAATATTAAGAGATACATTATGAGAGAAAATATGTAAAAAATAGTTTGAACAATTGGACTATCACAACAATTAAACTAATTAAATATTACTGGAGAGGAGTGCAAATTATTCAGTGTGGGTATTGAACTCTAGTCCATATTCCTGGCAAGATTCAATTTATTAGTTTCAGTATTTTAGAGAAAAATAGTCCTTTAAAAAACTTATTTAACATGGGAATGGGTACCTCCTCCGGATCGGCTTAAAGGATCACAGATTTCTTCTTAAATTTAACCAAATTTTACCGCTTGTGTTATCAAATTCTCCACATATTTATTGATTGACTCAATGTCACAAAAAACCTACATAAAAATGCCTGTGCCGAGAAAATGGTAAACAAAATACTAGATGTGCTAAATACAGACGTACAAACTATTTCTTTTTGAAAGTTTGGAACATTTCCCAACGTTACCAAACAACCAAACGTACGCAAACTGAAATATTATTGTTTTAGCTGTTCGTGCTTCATTTCAACTTAAAACATTTTCCTATCGCATAAACTAAGGCTGCTGCATTTGATCAAGGGATAAAAACCAATAATTCCTGGTAGTTACGACCAATTGACGTACACATGCTGATCCATTTATGGAATAGACCAACAACAACAACAACAACAACAACAACAACAAAAAAAATAATAATAATAATAATAATAATAATAATAATAATTTTCTAACACGAATTACACATTAAGGCCATGAGAAAAATCTTCTAGTTATAGAACTAGGAAGTGAGGTTTTAATACCAAGACTAAATAAACAATTTTATTTTTCGACGTTTAGCTTTTTCTAGAGACATATTTGAGACTAAAACAAAACGGTCATTAAAATTATATTGGGCACTTTTGTTTCGGAGAGGGGATTTCGCTCTTTGTCGTGAAGAGAACTGAATCCGTAACAGGATTACATGCACATCCCTTGCGTAAAGAGGCAACTTAGAACACCCAACCTGAAGTGAATGAGCGGCCGCCGCATTTTGCCTGTGTGAGATCAAACCATCGGCCTGTGGCAACGGACTTCCACGTACTCTGGACGAGTGTGGACTCAATGTAGGTCCTCGTAGACGGGATACGGGCTATGTGATAGCTTTACCAGGTTTTGCACATTCCGGGTTGAATTGCACTGCGAACAGGCATTAGATTTCCCCATCCGGGTTTAGTACGACTCGCTGTTAACGAAACCATTTTAAAAGGTTTCCCAAATCCAAACGCTGTTAATACCTGCGTGGGAATCACGATCAGACGTTTCACAACGGAGTTCATTCGTGAAAATCAGTTTAAGATATTAAGAAATAATGGATTAAGTGACAGTTTTACCACTCCAGTTTTGAGTATGTCATGTCTTAGTGTGACAGGCGGCCAGATTTTCCCGTCCGGATTTTTATCCTAACTCGCGGCTACCGGAACCGAACTACTTTTACTATCACAGGAATCACAAACGTGTACCCGATTCAGTCGCGTTTACCCACACGGGTGAATCAGTTCGGGTACAATTGTCGGGTACATTATTCATTGATTGATTTTTATCGTTAGTGATTTCGGGCGCGTCAACTGCTTAGGTCAGTAGTTCCGTAAGTGTAGTGCGTGTTTTTTACTCTGGAGGTGGCGTTGCTGCTCACCTGCATGGCAAGATCCGGCGCCGAACTACTTTCAAGTAACAGGTCACAGCCCGAACCGGGTATCTTCCACCAGCGGGACAACGCCCCATCCGGGACAAGCTCTAAGCTCCCGACCGGTCTCCCGGCATGTATGGTAGTGTAGTAGATGTTATTGTAAGTGTGTGTAAATAAGGAGGGAGGAAAAGGCAAGGAAGAGGAAGGAAATATCGCGCGCGGTCTGTGGCCCGTTTGTTAGGGTACTGCTCCGGCATTCGCCTGGGGTTGATCGGAGAATCCACAGGTAACGGTAGCTCAGTCCATCAACTGATGTCACTGCAGCGCCTCTGACCGGGAGGTCCTAGGTTCGAGTCCTGACGGCGGCAGGATTTTCGACACTAGCTTTCCAGCAGGTGGAATTCATCGCTGTCTGGAGGAGAATTTTAGCGGCCGGCTGCTCTGATCGGTAGTTTTCCGTGGTTTCTCCGATCAACGCCAGGCGGATTCTGGAGCAGTACCCTATCAAATGGGCAAATGACCGCGAGCGATCTGTCCTCCTCTTCTTGTCCTATCCTCTCCCCTTACACACACACTTACACAAACATGCACTACACAACCACATATTCCAGGAGACTGGTTGGGAGCTTAGAGGTTGTCCCGACTGAGGGCGGTGCCCGCTGGTGTGAGAGTCCTGGTTGGAAACCCCACTAGCCGACGGTAGGTCGGCGCCGGATCTCGCCATCCAGCGGGGGAAGATCACTGCCATCTCCCGAGAAAAAATGCACTACACTAACGGGACTAATGACCGAAGCAGTTGACGCGCCCGGAAACACGAAAAAAATCAATCAATCGGAGAAACCACGGAAAACTACCGATCAGGGCAGCCGGTCGCTAGAATTCTCCTCGAGTACATTCTTCGTTTGAATTATGGGCTTCTGTCATGAAGTTTTTCACAGGATGGTGTTATGTGAGAGTTTCACCCAAGAGGTTGAGGTCACCGATTCTCGCGTGTACCCGCACGGGTAAAACGATTCCGATTACGCATCCAGAACATGTAGGGTACCTATTAAGAAACTCACACACGTGTTACGCGCAATGAGTTACGTGATTCTTGTGACCAGAAGTGTGCCCCCGAGACTCACATTTACCCGCACGGGTAAACTGCTCCGTATCTCGAACCTACAGTCGCCTCCCACCCCTTCAAGTATAGTGGCGGCGAGGTGTGAGAGGGGGCCGCTCCGGGTGCCCGGCGCCCCGAGGGGGCCCCGCGTTGCTCTTTTGTTCGCCGCCCCCTCCCCCTGCCTGAGCCACGCGCGCCGCCTCCGCCCCCGCCCCCGCCCCGGCTGACTTCACGGCGCAGGAATCCTCCCCGGCCGCCGCGCCGACAGGGTGGTCCGCCCAAGCGACCGCCACCGAGTGCTGCGTGTGGTCAGTGTTTCCAATGAGGAGGTTGGCGGTTTTCCTACTGTGGTTGAATGCTGGAGTGGTTCCGCGAATGAGGGTTGATACGTTATTTCTTTCCTTTGCATATTAATTAGGTGTAACCAGACCCTTAGTTCTATTTTATTTTGATACTAATTCATTCGTATTTATACGGTTTTTATGACAATTGCAACGAAATGTATTGTGGCATCGTTAAGGCATGTCACTGCAGCGCCTCTGACCGGGAGGTCCTAGGTTCGAGTCCTGATGGCGGCAGGATTTTCGACACTAGCTTTTCAGCTAGTGTGGAATTCAGTCGCTGTCTGGAGGAGAATTCTAGCAACCGGCTGCTCTGATCGGTAGTTTTCCGTGGTTTCTCCGATCAACACCAGGCGAGTGCCGGAGCAGTACCCTACCAAACGGGCCATGGACCGCGCACGATCTTTCCTTCCTCTTCCTTGTCCTATCCTCCCTTACACACACACCTTACACTAACATGCACTACACTATCACATATTCCGGGAGACCGGTCGGAGCTAAGAGCTTGTCTCGGTGGGATGGTGCCCGCTGGTGGGAGAGTCCTGGTTAGGAGAAACCCTACTACACGACGGTAGGTCGTCGTCGGATCTCGCCATCCAGTGGGGAAAATCACCGCCATCTCCGAGAAAGAACATGCACAACACTAACGGGACTAATGACTAAAGCAGTTGAGGCGCCCGGAAACACGAAAAATCAATCAATCAATCATTAAGGCTATATTGCAGGGATGACTCAGAGTATCAACTGATGTCACTGCAGTCCTTCTGACTGGAGGTTCTAGGTTCGCTTCGAGTCGACGGCAGGATGTTCGCCACTAGCTTGTCAGTTAGGTCGCTGTCTGCAGGAGAATTCTAGCGGCCGGTTGCTGCGATCGGTAGTTTTCTGTGGTTTCTCCGATCAACACCAGGCGAATGCTGGAGCAATACCCTAACAAACAGGCCGTGGGACCCGGACTGCGCGTGATCTTTCCTCTTTTTCTTTGTTCTACCCTCAGCTCTTGCACTTACATGTACTACACTACTATACAGGTCGGGAGACGAATTGGGTGCTTCGAGTTTGGCCTGGCTGGAACAGTGTCCCGCTGTTGGGAGATACCTGTTTAGGGAAACCCCTCTAACGCACGTTATGTCGGAGCCGGATCTCACCAAACAGCGGGGGAAGACCACCGCCACCTCCCGAGCAAAAACACGCACTACACGTACGGGACTAACGATCCATGGACCATTTTCGGTACCTCCTGTTTCCCTTCCTTTCGTATTTCCCCTTTTTGAACAGTTTCTGGGAGACATGGCAATCCCACTTATGCATTAAACATATAAATCCATCCATAAATTGTATAATTTATTAAAAGTTCATGATACCTTCGTTTAAAACAACATATTTTCGCATTTCGTCTTTTTTAATAGGACTAGCTTGTTCATTTCTTTCCAGTAACTGGGTCACTCGCTACATCCCCTCTAATCCATCTTAAGAACCCTACTAACTGCGTTTATTCAAGTGACTATTTAAATGTTTATAAAATATTCAATAATATTTTCTGTATTTCATCTTTTGAGAGAAGATGTTTGGAAGGTTTTATGACCTTATCAACGCATAAATTAGAGAGGAAAATAAAATTATGCCTAATTCACCTGTACTTCAGCCTTTCATTTAATAAAGCCAATTAACTGTATTGGCTATCTAGTGGTCCGCAGCACGAAAAATGCTTCTGAACAAAACCCTACAAACTGGTTTCCCGAAAGTAGCACGAACATTGCTCAAGAACAACTATGCATACTCTCATTACAATTCTGCAAACTAGAGAAGCTTTAGCTTCGTACTTTCTCCCATGTATTTTCAAGCAAAACTACGCAAGAAATTATTCTAGAGATAGTAAATGATCTTATTTCAAAATATGTCGTTGCGTTTCCAAAGGCAACATGTGATAAGCAAATATTTTATTGCGAGTTGCCTCTTCCTTGGAGCCCTTCTGTGACATGTCACATGTGTGGTAAACATTGACGCGCTGAGTATGAGAATTCAATCGGTCCGCGATTGCATAGAATAGGCGGATTAACACAATCAGATGTTTTAATTTCACTCAAAATTGACAGTTTTTCTTTGATTTCTCATTTCGCGCTCCGAATATTTAACAAAACCATAGACACCTCTTACACGGCCAAGGGTCGCATTCTTCTGGTAATTTCTACGCACCCTGGAAAACAATACCATATATATATATATATATATATATATATATATATATATATATATATATATATATATATTGGTATGATCATAGATCAATCGAGATGCAGATTACTCACATACTATTAGTCATGTTAATGTAAAACTTTTCATAGATAACCCTCGCTCTAAAGAATAAGACGTGACAAGGGAAAACCACTAAAATCATCACAAAATTGGCAGATTCTTGGATCTGCTTGTTACGGTGCGCCAAATTTAGAGGCCACTTTACAGCAAAATACATCGATCTCCCTGAAAGTAATCTGGCGTTTTACCCAACACGCAGTCTTTTCGCTCACAATTTGGTTGTTGAAAACCTATTTGACAATGATATTTCACTTGAAATTACACGATTTGAGAATCTATAGGAGAGATACAGACTTCTGGTATCTTTGTTAATGTAAATAACATATAATAATACAATTCAATATAAAGTAATGATTTTAATGAATACATTTTTTTTCATGAAACCATTATTTTTTATTCCATAAATTCTGCTCGCTATTAGCATATAGGTATCAAATCCGTGTGTATAAAAGAAACTATGTGGGAAGATACATTGACCACAGGAGTTTTTCTTGCCAGACCAATTTAGAATAAAATGCAACACACTAATATATAATATATGTATGTAAACTACAGGTTTTACGAGATTAGATACACTGCGCAATTTTGAGGGACAATGACTAGAATTTAAAAAAAACTCTTTTCTTTTACTATCGCTGTCAATCACACCAGTCGCTTGAGATTCCCTAGCTCGTAATAGACTATTGGAATTGCAGCAGAGTTCTCTGAAGGGACACGAATGCGTTGCGAACAATTCCCTTCTAATGACGTAGCTGCTCTTCCTCCGGGCGGAATCACGAGGGAAAGAACGTGTTGCACCGGCAATGATTGGACTGCCGGGTAGGAAGCACATGCACATCCTAGTTGTATTCAGAAAAAGCACCGTAGCTCTGCCGACAGCCACGAAGATAAATTAAATCTTATTATCTTTTCATATAAAAATTTCATTGTTTAGTAATTGTTACTTTTTAGTTATTGTTTTATTCGTTTCGTAATGAACCATTTAACAAGGTACACATCACAACTTTGTTATGTAATCATGAAAGTATTTGCAACCCTTTCGGTAACAGAAAGAATAATTTCCAATACGTGGATTTGTCCATCGCAAATTCCCGCCATTTCTCTAATACACACGTTAAAGGATCGATTTAGGAGTACTGCCCCAGCACGCAGGTAGAACCCTTTCAAATCACGGGAAACACAATTTTGTGTACTTTTTCGCCATCCAGCTTCTACGTGAGAACGCGGTCGGAAATTTCACCGAGCAAAGAGACCTCAACACAAACTCTTTAGTGCTCTTTCAGACACAAAGGCGCGCGCCAGGAGAGACGAGCTGGTCTTGTCTCCTCGCGCGGAGCAATTGCCTCCCATTGACGCCTTTGGACGTGAAGGGACGAGGGACGGTCGCGTCGAAGACCTTGACGATTTTATGTCGATGGTCTGTTGCTCTTTTGTTGCCTAAAAGAAGCAGCAACTCCGCGGCGAGTGACGAGCTATTGAAGCCGCACGCGGCGGCACGCCGTGCGTGTGTGTAGCCTTTTACCGCGCGCTCGTAAATTGACTTTTCCGTCGAGAACGACGCGTGGCAATTATTAGCCAACGCGTGCGCGCCTATCTCCTGCAACAGCTGGCAGACCCAACACCTGCTCGCAGGCGGCATGTCAAAAGAGCGTCTTTATTTGGGTCCATATGATTAATTGATTGATTTTTTCGTGTTTCCGGGCGCGTCAACTGCTTTGGTCATTAGTCCCGTTAGTGTATGTTTTTCTCGAGAGATGTCGGTGATCTTCCCCGCTGGATGGCAGATCCGGCCCCGACCTACCGTCGGCTAGTGGGTCTCCCTAACCAGGACTCTCCCACCAGCGGGGCACCGCCCCAGCCGGGACAAGCTCTAAGTTCCCGACCGATCTCCCGAAATATGTGCTGGCGTAGTGCATGTTAGTGTAAGTGTGTGTGTAAGGGGAGAGGATAGGACAAGGAAGAGGAAAGCAAAGATCGCGCGCGGTCCGTGGTCCGTTTGGTAGGGTACTGCTCCGGCATTCGCCTGGTGTTGATGGAGAAACCACGGAAAAGTACGGATGAGAGCAGCCGGCTGCTAGAATTCTCCTCCAGACAGCGACTGAATTCGACCTAGGTGAAAAGCTAGTGTCGAAAATCCTGCCGCCATCAGGACTCGAACCTAGTACCTCCCGGTCAGAGGCGCTGCAGTGACATCAGTTGATGCACTGAGCTACCGCTCCCGGTGGGTCCATTTATTTTCGGGTCTCATGACCGGGATATTTACTCGATGGAATTTCTGTATTTAGTGAATAACTTTATATAGCCCGCCCTAGGTAGCCGAAATCGATTGTCTGATTATTTTGTATTTCCGAGCGTTTAAACTGCAATGTATAGAAATTCGTTCCCTTAGTGTAGTGAACGCTCTCGTCAGGCGGTGGCTATTTCTCTCCCTCGGTAGAATGATGCAGACCTGGACAAAGGCTTGCAGTGGATTTTCTCTTGCAAGAAATCTCTGCCAGTCGGGTCTTCCGAGATCTAAGCTCCCTTCTGCTCACTCGACATGTGTGATGGAGTAGTGCATTGCAAGTATGTATTCATATGTAATTGTATGTACGTGTGCATGTATAAGGAGGGAGGAAGCGACGAGAATGAGGAAGGAATGATCGCATTATGTTCCTGGCCCTTAAAGTACTGCCCCGGCATTCGCCTGGTATTTCCTGGAAGAAATCACGTAAAACTACCCACGGCAGCATCTGCCCGCTATTAATTCTCCGTCGACAGGGGATGAATTTCATTTAGCTATGTAGCTTCTGTTGAAAATCCTCTCCTTCTGTATTCGAACCCCAGAAACTCACAGTCGGTACCAACAGTTGTTAAAACGAACTGGTTCATGTACCGATAGACGCTTTGCCGATTTTTAGGAATCGTAAACGTAATTTTTATCACACATGGTTGAGGAAGTCATTTATTACATATTGGAACACGATTTCTCCACCTTTTTCGTTACCAGAGCCCGATAAGAAGCGTTTTTCCGTCGAAATGTTGCCAATTTTCCACGCACTATTAAATCCCTTCTCTTTACCGCTTATGTAGTAAGGCGAAAAAGTAAAAAGAACAATAAAGTGTCCCGAATCACCCCACATTTGCTCAGTTTTACACGTTCAGATTTGCCCACCTCTTGGCGAATGGATCAACTTGCAGATGCACAAGCGTTACAAAGCAATACTACGTGCAGGATCACGAGCACACACGTTCAGAACATCTTCAGCTAAGAATTCTTATTCGGAAGACAATCAGGAGGCAAAGAGTTCGTAGCGAAAAGAGCTAGTGTTATTTGAACTAAATAAAAACATTTGGGATTATGAACCTCCCTGACGTGAGCAAAAACCAGTTTCCAATGCAAATCAATAAACGTTGTGTTCCTCCCCATGTAATGTCCTGATCAGTAAGATTTGGCAGGTTAGACATTGATAAGAAATTAGTTTGTAGATATGTCTGAACATGCACTGTGCGTTGACGAAAATACTTTTCTTTAATGACAAAATAGTTGTACTAATAGTTGAATGATTGCTACACAACTTACATGCTTATTTTGTTGGTAGCAATACTACTTTTTATTTTGTACTTTTATCGTTATTATAAACTGTACTTTCTATCCAATACTCGTTACCAACACTACTATATCTCTGTTAGAATAAACATTTATAAAATATTTGTGAGACATTTGGAACAGAAGATACATATTCGTGCCAGCAAACGAGTTTAACAACATCACAAACCTTGACCAATATATTACGATAAAGAGCTTTCGATCGTTCTGCCATCCGAATATCTTTTCCCAAAAGAACGTGTGTCGGGCATGAAAGCTAAAATGCAAATTGCAAGTGTGATAAGTTCAGAGCCAAAACGACTCAACAGATTCACGTGAGACACAACACCGTAGAATTGAACTTCTGCCAACGTTTTCCTCTTATTTGGAACATTGGCTCCGTTCCGATAACAAAGCAATCTCTTGGAAAAGAACAAGGCAGAACAAGTGTATCGTAACGCTCTGACAGGGGTACGTGACAAATGGAAGCAGCAACCTGTACAGAATGCGAAATCATTCAGGTTTTTCACGCTTTTGGAAGTAAGTGCTATCTTCGGTGCATTCGCTACAACACAGCATATTTGTTATTTTTATTCGGCGCAGAACAAGGTAAGAGGAAATTTTTCGAAATGTATTGTTTTCCTCATTTTCTCAACAAATTTTTCTGTTGACGAATCCTGCAGAGGCTCCTTTATTCACATTTTATTGTTACGATCTATAATTATTTCAGGGGCTCGTGAATTGGAGAACCAAACATTCGATTTCATTTCCTGAAACATAATTTCTCTCTGACAGAAAAGGGCATTTAAAATTCTCTTTGTAAGGCACATGCGCGTGTATATGGGAGGCGGCAGCGCAGGGTGAGGCGAAGTGAGATCAGAGAAGGCCGCAGATTGAAGAGAACGCATGAGTGGGTATTTCGTGTGTTGACCATTAGACAGGTGAGTGTAGTGCATATTATAGTCAGAAAATGGTGGTGACCCTTTCCTCACTGGATAGTAAGATCCGACACCGACCTACTCGTCAACTTTTGGGGTTTTCCATCCCGAGCAGACCTCTCTCAACCGAGCCGAGGGATCATTGTATTTAGCGATTACATGTCCTGTAAAGGGCAACTGGCGCGATCCTAGTCAGTCATCCAACCAGCAACCGCCATGTCTCGAATTTGCTTACACCGATAGCGGTAGCTCAGTGCATCAACTGATATCACTGCAGCGCCTCTAAACGGGAGGTCCTAGGTTCGAGTCGAAATACTAGAATGCAGGAAGGAAGAGTAATTGTTACTCAATGCAGTTTTGCTCATTTAAAATTTCAAAAACGCCTACCATTGAGTATTAACTTCTTTATTTTGTTTGCTTCTTGGGTATATTTAAAAAACACACACACACAAATAACAGGGGCAAAGAATAAAATTGTGGACCGGAACACCACAATAACAACAACAAAAGGTTTTCCCTTACAAGCAGTGGGCTATTATTGCTCGTCCTCGTTACGTAATACCAGGCGTAGTGCTGAAGGTAGAGGGAGTGGGGGGAGGGCGCGCCGCCGAAGGGCAAGGCCGCACGGTGCCGCGCGTTCCGCTTCGGGCGCTTCCAGGAATGAGGCTGGCGGCGGCGGTGGCGGCGGGGTGGTGGTGGGGCGGGGCCGATGGGAGCACCGCCTTGAAGATGGAGTAAGGAGGTGGCGGGGACGTCGGTGTTGACGTCGGTGTTGACGTCGGTGTTGACGTCGGTGGTTGACGTCGGTGGTTGACGTCGGTGGTTGACGTCGGTGTTGACGTCGGTGTTGACGTCGGTGTTGACGTCGGTGTTGACGTCGGTGTTGACGTCGGTGTTGACGTCGGTGTTGACGTCGGTGTTGAAGTCGGTGTTGAAGTCGGTGTTGAAGTCGGTGTTGAAGTCGGTGTTGACGTCGGTGTTGACGTCGGTGTTGACGTTTGCTGGTGTAGAATTTAAGTTTAATGATTGATTGGCTTGTTGGGGTTTTTTGGGTCCTTGGGTTGGGTTGTTTTTGTGTGGTGCTGCTGTCGTTCGTTTTGACTCTGGTGTTGGTGTGTAGTGTTAGTGTTAGTGTTGGTGGTGGTAAATAGAATTTAATGCAAACAGCATATATGTGACAAAGCTTTCTGTAAAGGTGTTGTAAAGATGTTGCGTCTTTTCATTGTATCAAAATAACGGCTCAGACGCAGTATCGATGTTATCGCGTCGATTGTCAAGCTACGCAATAACACCTAAAGTACGAACGACATGTTATCACGCAGTATCATTTATTTACTACACCCCATTTCATGCGCCGTAAGGTCAAGTACAAAGCCCAGGCAGAGAGGCAGGCAACTAATAATAGAGCAGAAATGGAAATCCGGCGGTTCTTACGCCGCATAAGGAGGCCAAAAAATGAACTCGAACCCGCGTCCTGCTACCCGCAAACCTGTCCCGGTTGGACGCAGTGGCCTTGTCCCACCGCCACACGAGGTGGTGGCGACGGAAGAGGCGACGGCAGAGGCGGTGGCGAAGGGGACGGCGGAGGCGAAGGCGTTGGTGGAGGCGAAGGCGTTGGCGGAGGCGGGCGGGCGGAGGCAATGCGTTGGCGGAGGCGAAGGCGTTGCGGAGGCGAAGGCGTTGGCGGAGGCGAAGGCGTTGTCGAAGATGAAGGCGTTGGCGGAGGCAAGGCGGTGGCGGAGGCGAAGGCGTTGGCGGAGGTGACGGCAGAAGCGGTGGCGTAGGGGACGGTGGAGGAGAAGCCGGAGGCGTTGGCGGAGGCGACGGCGGAGGCGAGGGCGTTGGTGGAGGCGAAGGCGTTGGCGGAGGCGTCGGCGGAGGCGAAGGCGTTGGCGGAGGCGACGGCAGAGGCGGTGGGAACGGTGGAGGCGAAGGCGGAGGCGATGGAGCAGGCGGCGGAGGCATCGGAGGTGCAAGACGTGACAGCGGAGTAGAAGTAGGCGGCGTGGGAGACGGCAGTGGACCGAGAAATCGATTGATTGATTAGTGATTCCTGGCGCGTCAACTATCGAGGTCATTATTCCCGTAAGTATAGTACATGTTTTTTATCGGCGGTGATCGGTGATCTCCCACTGGATGGTGAGATCCGGCGCCGAACTACCGTCGACTAGCGGGACAGAGAAAAGGTTTAGAGAACGGCGCCGGTAGGTTTAGACAAGGACGCCGATGTCAACAGCAGTGGTGTGAATGGCAGTGGCAGTGAAAGGTGACGGAGACAAGGGCGGTGTTTGTGATGCAGGGGTGCCAGTGGAGGCAATGGCAACGATGGCCACTGTAATGAACGAGGCGGTAGCAGCGTCGGTGGCGGAGACCGAGACAGTGGCTGCGGCGGTGGACACGATGGTCTCTGAAAAGTTATTAGGTGGGTAAGATTAATTCTAACCTTGCTTTACGGTTGTTTTGTTTTTTCAAGATACAGTAGTCATTCGTTTTTCTCAGATCACCGATTTTGGAACACCAGCAAGAAGTTCACCTACACAGAGAATTTGAATACTGAGCAAACATATTTGCATAATGTTATTTGTAGTAAGAACACAAAATATATTCTGATCGACACAATCGTAATTTTAATGTATAAATGATAACACTCAAATCATTAATTTGTGTAGGATGATGTTTCTACAAAATACTGTCAACAGTCTCAGGAAAAGAGGATATGTTGTTGAACTAGAATATGACGAAGAAATCCAATAATAAAAAATACGGGAATGCATACTAATTTTAGAGGATATAATGACAATTGAACAAGAAGAGAGGAATAGCATCGGAGGCGAAATACAAAACAAATCAACATCAATAGATGCGAAAGGGGGACAAATGGTGATTGTGGGGAAGAAAAAGTTTGGATTATCCCCGATTAAAAAATTATGTAAAAAGAAGTTTCAGGTAGTAGGGTTCCGAATATACATAAAATGAACCGGTGTACAGGAAAGACGCAAGGGAAAATAATGAGAAATACATTAATAATGAAAGAAAGAGAAAATTAAAATTAATTTAAGCGAAAACTGTCCGTTGACTAATAATGCAAGACACTGAAATGCAAAGAAATAAGGAAAAAACAAGAGCCAATGTGAGAATTAAGACCTAAAAAATTAAAAAAAAAAAAAAAGGAAAAGGGGGAAAAAAAGATAAATCAAGAAAGATGCAAGGGAAAGAAAAGCGAGACCTCACACACGTTCGGACGAGCACGTACATGTGCGCCCCCCCTCCAGGCAAAACTATCAACGACACAACTCACAGGCTTCTCTTGTGGATGCATGATCAAGGTCGCCCTATTCTGCAAGAGTTTGATTGCGATGCAATGCCTTCGCCGCGGTTAAATTAGCACCCTTCACGGGGTGAAAGCGCAGCAACAGAAGAAAACTGCACTTTGTAATGCGCATTCTAAAAAACAGTAGTTCGAATGCCCGATCCTTGGCATATACTACACTTGTTCGTCCTATTTTAGAGTACGGAGCGGCCTGCTGGGACCCGTACAGAAAAGAGCAAATCGAGGCGTTAGATAAAATTCAAAAACGGGCCAGAAAGTTTGTAAATCATGGACGCGTTGATGGACGAGATTAATGGGAATCTAAGAGACGGGAACGGGCGCGTTTATGCGTAATGTACAAGACATACAAAGGGGACTCAGCATGGGCAGACATCAGGAAAAGATTACAGAAATCTGATTATAAAAGCAGAGGAGACCATCCCTGGAAAATACGATGTAGAAAGCAAAGAACTGATGTATGCAAGTTCTCCTTTGTGAATCGTACTATAGTAGATTGGAACAAACTACCTGCAAAAGCACTAGAGACTCTTCCTTCTAATGTAGTGAAATTTAAAAATATACTTAATTCTATGTAGGTCATCATTAATTTTTTAGTTACATTATTATAATCGTTAGTATATTAATAATATGGCATGTCTCTTATACAGTGCAGTGAAGTGTAGTGTGGTGGGGGCACGGGAGGGAGGGGAGTGCAGTGTAGTGCAGCGCAGTGAAATGAAGTGAAGTGAAGTGGAGTGAAGTGTTAGAAAAGCTATAAGTCAACATAAAGATAACTCAAAATTAATTATAACTAGGATATAAATCTCTAATTCTAATTGTAATTATATTTGTAAATATTCGTAATAGTTTTGTACAAGTAATTGTCGTATATCTATTTGTAATAAAGTTTACCACCGAGCATTAGCTCAAAGCGAACTTTAACAAATCTATCTAAAAGGGAAACGGGCAGGCACAGAGCCCCTAATGTGGGAACTCTCGACAAGCACGCCCGCACGGGCAAAACTGGCTCCGTGAACACGAGCAAGTCGCGCACGCGGACCGGTTAATCCCTCACGAATCCAGTGTCCATATGTGTCCCCTTGCGCGCAGCGAGGGCGACAGCAGGCGCGAGGCCAGAGGACAATGGCGAAGGCGAGTGGGTGGCGAGTGGGAGAGGAGGCGGGGCGAGGCCTAATGGCGGCGGCTTTTTTGCCTGGACCTCCGGCGCTGTCGCCGGCGCCGCGCATAAATCCCCACGCGCACGGAGGCGGCGGCGGTAGCGGTAGCGGTAGCGGCGGTGGCGGTGGCAGGAGCAGCTGTAGGGGCGGCGGGGGCGGCGGGCGGCGGGCGGCGGGGCGGCGGGGCGGCGGGGCGGCGGGGGGGGCGGGGGCGGCGGGGCGGCGGGGGCGGCGGGGGCGGCGCGGGGCGGCGGGGCGGCGGGGCGGCGGGCGGCGGGGCGGCGGGGCGGCGGGGGCGGCGGGGGCGGCGGGGGCGGCGGGGTTTGGGGGTGGGGGGTCGGCGGGGGCGGGTGGCGGCGGAGGCGGGGGGCGGCTGGGCGGCGGGGGCGGCGATGCCGGTGGTGGCTGCGGTGGCGGTGGTGATGGGGGCGGCAGGACGGAGGCAGGTCGGAGGCAGGACGGAGCGGCGGCAACAATTGCAGCGATGCTGGTAAGGTCGTAACTTCGGCTGGGGCTGTGGAGGTGACATTCGCGATGTCTCTATGGTTTCCGACGGGGTCAGTGTGAGTAGAGAAGTCAGTGAGAGAAGAGATGTTGGATTTAAGAAAGCTAAGGAGACAAGATTCAGATTTTTAAATAGAGCGTTTGTTAACAAAACAAGAACGTGCAACTCTACAAACTTCAAGAACTGCTCAGGTGATGTGGGAGTAATAGCGGTTTTAGCAGCAACGTTGACAGATGCAACGGAAAAGCAGTGGTGACCTCGATATTAGGAGCCGCAGTGCCAAGGACGATTTGACAGCATTTGCAGGTGCTTATGTTTTGCATACGATCGAGCAACAGACTTTCCTCTACACATACAACTTTGCTTATGAGTGCGCCGTACACATTGTATGTTATCCACTTGGTTTTCACACGCGTGCTATTTCGTGTGTTTGCTTTCCATCCTCTCACCAACACCCAGTTATTATTTTTTTGCTATGCTATTTGTTTGGAGGCTCGGTAGCCTTGCGGCAAGTTTTTGTCGTGTTATGTCATCCACAGAACTTTTGATAGACACTTCCTTAGCCATGACACAGTTTTTCTTTGGTTTAACACCTTGCGGTTTTTATGTGGAAAGGTAAATTGTGTTACACTGTGATGAGTGCTACTTTTTCAATAATATACATCGTCCACCAAGGTTCTTTGTTTAGAATATCAGAGTCCATTTTCCTCAAATTAGTCAATTTAGCCTGAATTTACGACTGTTTTGTAAGTCCATAGGGATCTATAAATAACTAAAAGGCTAATACAATTGATTTTAATAGATAATTGTACGATATTGAACATAACATTTATATTGGAAAGGAAGGGGTAATTAATTATATAATTGGCATTTATGATACCATGTTTCATATATATTCTTAAAACTTTCTTAGCAACAAAAACAGATTCAGATACAACACGCAATATTAGAAGAAACTAAAAAATAATATTCACAATTAAATAATATAACAAAAAAAAAACAAATGCCAGTAATTTAGCCAATTCAAATATTTGACCTCGCCTGAATTGAGGTTTGTGATGAAAGTTCATAATTTCTTTCACAATATGCCCAGTGGTACCCTTTCTCACTCCCCCCACTATTTTTGAGCATTCAATTGAGCATTTTAACATGTATTTTTCTTGTGAAGTTTCTTCAACTCTTGTCAACTGCTCTAAATACGAGTACTGCGATTATTTTCACAGAATAATGCAATGTATACATTCACCAAAAAATATGAGTAATGAAAGAACAACAGGTGCAAGAGGCATGCATTTTACTGACAATATTATTTGATAATTTCTTTCTGGTACACATCTCGAATTCGCTGAAGTTTGAATTTATTCTTTGTATTTTAATTTGAGTGAAATTGCAAAATATGGAGCCCGCGCAGCGTGCGTGAACTTTGGCGCCCAGTCGATATGCATAGGCAAGCGTTGCCTTACAATACATTGTCCTGCCACCAATGCACCAGAATGGTCGCACCGGGAGCGGTAGCTCAGTGCATCAACTGATGTCACTGCAGCGCCTCTGACCGGGAGATCCTAGGTTCGAGTTCTGACCGGCGGCAGGATTTTCGACACTAGCTTTTCAGCTAGGTCGAATTCAGTCGCTGTCTGGATCCTACAATATGCACTAACATGCATCGGCATCCTGGAGTTGATCGGAGAAACTACGGAAAACTACTATATATATATATACATATATATATAATATATACACAAACAATATATATATATATATATATATATATATTGTGTGTGTGTGTGTGTGTAGATATATAAACGTTATTGTACGAACTAAAGGAAACGTGGAGGTAAAACTTGTCCGCCGAAGGAGGCGCTCAGGGCCCACTGTGCGTCGCGAACGCCTCCGCCAGCGCCTCCGTCGCGTCGTCCGGCAGACAGCGACAGCATTTCGCACTCGGCGCCTGGCTCGCGATCTGCGCGCCGCGTTGAATACGTCGCTTTCCTCGATAGCCACTCCCCCCCCCCCTGCGGCCACGTCCTGCTGGACCAGCGATTCCCAGCGTTTTTCTTGCTGCGACCCCTTTTACAAGAATTATTGGCTGCAGAGACCTTCTTGACTTATTTTCTACAATATACAGCCAACAAAATAATCAGGACGTGAAACCAATTAGACAAAGCATAAGAACAAACGTTTTGAAAAAAAATGGTTTATTAGGTTTTATTTTTTCTGAACTATTAAAATTGTTAATTTTTAGAAATATAAACAAGTATTATTAAACGTTTGAAATGTTATATAAGAAAACAATCAACTTCATTTATTTTTCAACTATATTCATTTTTGTAATTAATAGGATCTTGATTATCCTATTAGTTTTGCCGGTGCAAATTTGGCTATCGACTCCTTGAGCATCATTGACATCCTTAAAATTTCATTGACCCCCAAGGGCTAACTACTGTAGAAGCTATATTCTTCAATTTTGTGATTCTCTTTTTAATGGGTTATTTCTTTGTTATTTTTGGTGACTACTTTTTGATCCGGTTGCAGTTGACAGTCGCACAATAAAGAGATACCGGTATCCGGTTGAAAGGAAGCATCGAGGTGCGAGTCCCGACGATGGCAGGACACTAGCTAGAAAGATAGGTTGAATTCGACTGGCTCTGATCGGTAGTTTTCCATGGTTTCTCCTATCCGTGGTTTTTTCGACTGGTCTCCCGGCATGTGTAGTAATGAAGTGCATGTTAGTGTAAGTGTGTGTGTGTGTGTGTATGTAAAGGGAAAGGATAGGACAAGGAAGAGGATGGAAAGATCGCGCGCGGCCCGTGGCCCGTTTGGTAGGGTACTGCTCCGGCATTCACCTGGTATTGACCGGAGAAACCATGGAAAACTAACGATCGGACTTGCCGGCCGCTGGAATTCTTCTCTAGAGTGGACTGAACTCGAAATACCTATGTAGCGAGTGTCGATCTAGCTATGTATCTAGTATCACGACTCGAACCTAGGACCTCCCTGCCACAGGCACAGCAGTAACATCATTTAACGCCCTGAGCCACCTCTCTCAGTCCTTCCCTCATTAGTTTGCGACTATTAATAGGGATTCAGAATTCGCAAGTCTCTTGCATTTAGAACTTAATTAAGCGACACCCTTTTAGTACGAAATTCATTACCAATTTTGATAAACCACTCGCTTCGTGCTAAAGGCGCGACCTTCATCTCCTACACACGTGCGCTCAGCGGCAAAGAGGCTTTTTTGTTTCGATCGAACACCACAAGCGCTTTACGCCCACGCGAGCATGTCTCTTAATGGCGCGAATGTTTAAATATGCAGTCCACGAAGCGAAAGCAGATACATTTTATCCACAACTACGGCTCCGCTGAATTCTATTAGGGAGGCAAAGCTATCGTGTGTGGATTTTTTTTATCGTGCAGCTTTTACAGTTATGAGAGAGAAAAGTAACGTTCGAACGTTGTGTAGTTAAATTCAGCTATTGTACTAGTGAAAACGAATTTGCAGAAATAATTTATTACTAGTGACTGGACAAGTACACAGTGTTTGTAACTAGTTTGCACACAATTTATGACCAGCGACTTTTGGCAAAAAAACTTGTTAGTTTTTGTGTTTTTCAAGAGAGAATATTTCCGCTGAACTACACGCGTAATAATCACAAGTTTATAGAATCAAAGAGATTCAGTTGACAGAACAATAATATACACAATTATTAAATAATATCAATTCCAAAATGCCGTCATCTAGATGAATGCGTATCACATTTAAGTATACATACGAACGAACAATGATGATACCATAGAATACAGGTATCTAGCATATCTTGGAATTTTCCTTATTTCTCTCTTTAAAGTAAACACACAATTAATAAAATGCAGTTCGAAAATGAATGATTACTTTACCACCAATATACCAGAAAATACTTAAAGGGTTTATTTTTAGAGAACATCGCCGACAAACGTTCTGAAAATTCGCTAAAGTCAACATGATAGGTCGTTAAGAAAAATTATAATGTAGTTCGTTTTCCGCACATGTTACATATTTCTGAAAAATGCCCGAAGTATCTTAGTTTTAGAATCGTCAATTATGTTAACGTGAACGTTTCTTGGTGGTGAGTTTTTGTAATTCCGACTGAACGACGCAGTGGTTTAAAAGTCGAAGAACATAGCTAGTAAAAGTCTGAGAGTTTCTGAACAAAGAAAGGAAATATGGAGGGGTTTCCAAATTAGACCTTTATATTCTCGAGAAATAAACAGTTAGAAGCAAGCGAATTCTAAATTTCTTGAATCCAAATGCGTATCTTGGTGCGTGCATTCCTTCACATTTCCAATATTTTGATTTATCCGTGAAAATAAACTGTTAGAAATAAAATATTTTTCTATTTTTAGAATTATTTTATTTTTATATCAAGTTCAACTTTTATCCGTTCGAGTCAAGTAATGGTGTTTATATAAAATAAAAACTGTTTGAAAGTAAGGTGCGTGTCAGCCTTAGCTGAAACATTTGATTGTGTCATCTTACAAACTGTGTCGGGTTAACAAAAAACGCCGTATCAAATAACAACCACACCTTTATTAAACTTTAATATATAAAAACTTGATTACACCCTTATCTCCCTTAAAGTCAATCAACTGCACATTAATTCTAATTTTTAATCACATCGCTAAACAGTGATTACAGGAATTAATTAAGTCGTTCTAAAAATTAACTCTTTTTGTCAGAAACTCGTCATCTCACTGAAGTTGATGACTCCTGTTATTGAGTGATTGAACTAGAGCTTCTCTTACGTGAAAGTCTTTTAATATTAGTCTTAATTGGTATTAATCGCTTATACTTTGCAACCGTAACACCCAATCGCATTCTTGTGGTACCATTTCGTTGAAGAAAGAAGTCATTTCTGGATTACGGGACCAGGAGAGGTGGCTCGGGCATCAACTGATGTCACTGCAGTGCCTCTGACCGGGAGGTCCTAGGTTCGAGTCCCACCGGTGGCAGCATTTTCGCGCCCTCTACCTAGCTACATAGCTTGGTAGAGACGGAGATGAATTCAAACGGGCCACAGACCGCACGCTATCTTTCCTTCCCCTTCCTTATCCAATCCTCACCCCTTACTTACACTTACATTTACATGCCCTACACTACCACACATGCCGAGAGTCCGATTTAGTTGTTGTCTGGAGGAGAATTCTAGCGGCCGGCTGCTCTGATTGGTAGTTTTCCGTGGTTTCTCCGATCAACACGAGGCGAATACCGGAGCAGTACCCTACCAAACGGGCCACGGACCGTGCGCGATCTGCCCTTCCACTTCCTTGTCCTATCATCTCCCCTTACACACTCACTTACACTAACATGCACTACACTACCACACATGACGAGAAATCGGTCGGGAGTTTAGATCTTATCCCTGTCGAGACCATGCCCCGCATGTGGGAGATACCTGTTTGGGAAAACCGTTAGCTGGCTGGTATGTCGGCGCCGGAGCTCACCATCCAGCAGGGCACCACCTCCAGAGGGGAGAAACTGCACTACACTTATGGCACTAATGACCGTAGCAGTTGACGCGTCCGGAATTACCTGTCAATCAATCAATCAATAATTAGGAGCGTGTGATGTGTCGAGATGGGCGTGTTCGCTCCCCACGAATGATGCCATACGAGCGCGAGACCTTTGAGAAGATGGAAACAGGCAAAGAGTTTGCAGATGGGAACTAGAGTGGTCAAACATGTTGATTGCCACATGAGACCATATGGTCTCACGGTTGACTACAAAATAAATTTCCTTCATTTTTATTTTTGAAATTTTATTTTTTAAAATAAATAAATATTTTTTGTAATAGGTACTAAAGTGTATGTAATCGTTGTAAATACTATAATTGTACTTGCAATATTTTTGTAATCTGATAATATGCTTAAATGTATGACTTAAGAGTTTATTTATCTTTTGCTTCCCGCTTTTTCGAAGTGCGAGTTTTGCAATGATCCTTTTTTGGGCGTATATCTCAGTATTGTTGCACTAGTAAAATTGGTGGTTCCTATCAAGCGAAGAATCGTGATGAAAGTTTGTCAATTTAGTAAAAGGTATTATCATTAGTCATGTCGGCAAGTCTATGGAAGAAATTATTACCTAATTTAATGACACTGATTTTGCAATTGGTTTGGTTATTGTAAAACTCTTGTTTTTCATTTAGATTTAAATTAGAATCTAATAAAGAAATACTTAAGATATTAAAATGAAATGAAATTAAACCAAACACCAAAAAAGTATTTCAGTTGGAAGACTCTTGTTCTCTTGGAATTTTTATATAAAGGTGTGAGACAATATGGTCTCACACATAACTTTTCATCTCATTAAGCGAAGCATGACACCAAATATCACACAAAATAAATTAATGAAAAGATAAAGAAAGTCCATATCAGTGCCTTAGATGTATAAAAATTATTTATTTATTCGAAAAAGTAGTTAGGTTTTGTTGGCACTAGTGGAATAGTTAATGAAAAACGACTTGGCATTCAAGGTGTTAACGACAGGCATGTCAAGGTCACGTAAAATGTAACTAACTAACTTACTACAGTTCGTGGGCACTATGTACAGAGCAACAGCTGCATAGTTTAAAAGAACAAGTTGTACTAGTTTCTGCAGGGCAGCAGTACTTTACCAGATATCTGGCTCATGACAGTCGTGTCAAGACGTCAGTTGACAGTTATTCCTTCAAATTTAGAGATATTAATTCCCATTTCCTCTAGAAAACAAATAAAATATCCGTAAAATGAAATACTTCACAAAAAATTTGAACTCATCAACTGGAACTAAAATTAAACATTTTGGAGCAAATTAATCTCGATTTTGTAATCACTTATACTTACAAATTTGCAACAGCTTCCTACATTCAGGACAGAAACCAAGATTGTAAAAGATCTCACCGCACGTGAGGTGACCAAATAAATTTTTAAGAAAGTTTTACTAAACAAGGTATTCTACTTAGAGACTTGATATTTATTTCACATTTACACTATACACAATGAATAACACAATCATTAATAGAATATAACCAAAAAGAAAATAGACAAAGAATTTTAATTCAAATATATTCCTGCTCTTGACAAAAAGCAAATTTCAAAAGAAATTAACATATATGAAGTGAAGTAACAAGTGATTACATATATTAAAAACATAATTGAATCCTGTTGTTTGCTGGAAAACATCCGGTAAATATATTTCAATGAGCAAACACTTCGTGGCGAAGAAGGCAACCACTAGTTGAGATGTTTCGAACTCGCTGTATACTTGGCATTTCCTGTTACGGCTGGCGCATGTACTCCCGTGCGTGGATTATCAGAAGAAATAAGAGCGGAGTCACGGGAAGTGACCAGTGTAGTGTTTTCATGACGGCCGCGCTCTGTTGATGGGCAAGAAGCTCGTGTAGGCGCAGTTTGAGCAGACTCCCTTAACAGAACTCACTCTTCCCAGGTAAATATAAATAAGAATGAAACACAGTCATAAATTACAATGTGTCGGATTTTATAAGAACTTTAATTATTATTTACCTTCCGCTATTGTCGACGAGAGCACTGGTATCTCGTGCAAACTGGAAGTCAAAATCTATGTCGGCGCCTGTTAGTGTAGGCCACCCGCATTTCTTCCACGCTGGCCGGGTGGCTGGTAACGCAGGTTGTATCAGGCAGCCCCGAAGCCAAGGAAAACATGCTGGAGGAATACTCAGCAAGAACAACCTAATGTTGTCTGTGGTCCACTACAAGATCTCTTTATAAGATACCGACGTATCTCCGTTAAAATACGTACTGTTTTTTAAATAATGGTACAACTCCTTGTTAGAACATATTCACAGGAGTTAAGTATTTGTGAAACTACGTAAATAAGGTTCCCAATGACGGACGGACGGACGGACAGACAGACAGACAGACAGACAGACAGACAGACAGACAGACAGACAGACAGACAGAGACAGACAGACAGAGACAGACAGAGACAGAGACAGACAGAGACAGAGACAGACAGAGACAGAGACAGACAGAGACAGACAGACAGAGACAGACAGACAGAGACAGACAGACAGACAGACAGGCAGACAGAGCAGACAGATAGAGGCAGACAGATCACCTTTTGCCTTCAATCGATTTTTTGGCATGAAGAACCCACAAAAAATTGATTCTGGCTACACCACGTGTTAGAGAAATTTCTTCTATAATTAGCAACCGGATTTATTCGCTTTTTCGTCACCAAGACTCGGCAATAAGGTTTTATCTGTTGAAAATTCCCCGTTTTTTCCTCGTACGATGGAAATATTCTTGCGAAGTACCTTCTAATGGGCGAGAAAGTAAAAATGAATATTTAGATTGTAATTTTTTTGTGCAGCAATATACGCGAACCAAATCCATATCGTTGACGCAGCACTTTGCGGACGTTCATTATTTGTGACAGCGGATTGAAAAACGTTAGGAGGAAATACACAGAAGTTGTAATGCATCACTGACAGACATCAGCGCATCTGTGACACGTCGAGCCGTTAACAATGCTCACGTAACAGCTGCGATGATCCGGCCGAAGGTGCTGCTTCAGGGCTTCTTCTAATCGTTGAAAGCTCTTCAAATTTTGAACACATGCGCGTAATATGTTACTTTAACTGCTAGTTTCTACTGGTTTCACAAAACTTATTGCGTTTGGCGAAGTGTATGTTAGATATTTGAGCACTGGTATCGCAACTGTAGTAAACATTAATTTTTTCCACACTATCTGAAATCATTGCCAACGTATAAAAACATTTCAATTGTCATTAAAAAAATTTAACACAGAATTCAGGGAAAGGGTTTCCTAACGTTTCAGGTTTACTTTCGTCAGGGCGTAAAAAACTACAAGACGTTTTAGTATTTTATAAATAAACATAAAAAATACTTTTGGGCATTTTGAAGTTTAACACCCTCCGTATGTATGAACAAATTATTCTTGAGAAATAATACATATTGGGAACCATAGATGTCATTACTTAAGATATAGGGGAATGTTTAAAGGAACTATAAATTCAATAAAATTGGAGATGAAGGTTTCCCATTCATATGTTGTAGTTGTACGTTGAAATTACTAAGCTGAATTTATCAAAAAAGTGCATTACAAAAGTCATCCTTTAAGAAAATTAAAAATATTAAATAAATTAGTAACTAGAATTTCCCAAATAAAGAATTGGAAATTCATTTGTCATTTCGAGATCTATACGTAATCGGAAATTTTCGAGGTCTAGGTATCAAAATATCAGACTAGTCTTAAAGACGATGAATGACGGTATTAATCGTCATTAATATCATCTCCGTGAGAGCAATCATTGACCTGAGTGATGCGGCCTTTATTACATTCCAACAAATTTCAATACGAGCGAATGATAACTGAACACACGAATTCTTACCTAAATTATTTTAAATGACCTAAGGGTGTGGCAAGAATGTTAATGCACATGTTGAATTCAACATTGGCTGTACTTCACATTGTAATAGGTAAACAGCAGAGCAGTGTGAAAGGGCTCAGCAGCGCAGCGCAGGGAGCAGGTTGCGCAATGTCCACTTAAGCCCCGTGACACTGAGCCGTTGGCTTCGGTGCGGGGATCGACACTACGTGGCAATGCGGCAGGGAGAGGGCGAGGGCAGAGGCCAGGGCGGGAGGGGCAGGGAGCGGGGTGGGGGCAGGGCGGCGTCGGGCCAGTCGCTGGTACGGGGACGAGGGTGGGAGTGGGGCTTGGGTGCGGGAGGGGCGGGGAGGGGCGTGGCGGGACGGGACGAGGCGAGGCGGGTGGGACGGCCGGTGTAGGGGCGGTGTAGGGGCGGTGTAGGGGCGGTGTAGGGGCGGTGTAGGGGCGGTGTAGGGGCGGTGTAGGGGCGGTGTAGGGGCGGTGTAGGGGCGGTGTAGGGGCGGTGTAGGGGCGGTGGAGCGGGGTTCGAGGGAGGGGCGTGAGTGAGAGGGAGGATGGCGAAGGGAAAAGCGAAGAGGAACTTGCCAGCCTGGTCTATAGGGATTTGCAGGAAGTGCCCGCGCACAGCGCTATTGGGATCCGCGCAAAGAATAATTAAATTTCTTTCATCAATCATCATTTATGTTTTGACGAAGATCAACGATGGAATATATGGAGAAATACGCGAGTTGATTACTATGTTGTAATATTATAATCGCGTACGAATTGAACATAGGTGTGTCGGTAACATTGTAACAGGTGCATAAATTGTAAGAAGTATAAAAATACCAATTATTCTATTAAGAATGTGTTGTAATTTGCAAATCAAACAACAAAATATATCAATTTGTAAGTATTCGCAATAGTCACAGCGATTATTTTGAATCGTAGGATAAGAATATCAGACTTCCTTGAATTACTATTGTTAAGGCTTTGGTCTATACAGAGTGATTCAAAATTGCTTTCAGACTCAATAATGAAGTTTATTTGCAATGGACAATTACAAAATCACAGTCGTTTTGAAATTATTAAAGCAAGTTTATGCTAGCTAAACGAACAGTAAGTGTGTTGTGAAATATAGAAGATAAAAAGACATTCCAAGACAGATGGAAAAGCATTACGTAAAGATTAGACTGAGTCTGCGAGTAGTGGCGGTTTGTTTACGACTGCCCAAGGGAGTGAAGAAGTTGAGGGACAACACTGGAATTCTTTCAATCCACGGCTGTAGATTGCAACAAAAGGTTAAAGTGAAAACAGAATGAATGCCACGAACACTCAACAGTTACAAGAACGGTAAACAGGCAACAATCTGATACCAAGTAACATTTGTATCACATGTCCCGGAACCAAAAAAAGCATGTGCTTACATAAATCCTCTTCATGAAACACATGGATCAGCGTACACTCTCTTTGTAATGAAATTATACTGACTGTGTTCCTCACGTCGCAAAGAAAACAATTGAATGAATGAAACAATTGAATTTCGTTTTCGGGAATCGTTCGATTCATTGATTAGTGACTCCGGGCGCGTCAACTACTAAGGTCATTAGTCCCGAAAATATAGAGCACGTTTTCATCACAGGTGGCAGTGATCTTCCCCCACTCGATGGAGATCCGCCGCCGACCTCCCGTCGGCTTGGGAGTTCCGAATCAGGTATCTCCCACCACCGAGGCACCGCCCCACCCGCGACAAGCTCTAAGCTCCCAACCTGTCTCCCGGTATGTGTTGTAGTGTAGTGCATGCTAGTGTAAGTAAGAGTAAAGACAGGACATGGAATGGGAAGGAAAGATCGCGCGCGGACCGTTTGGTAGGATGCTCAAACTACCGATCAGAACAGCCGGCCGCTAGACTTCTCCGGACAACGGCTAGATTCGACCTAGCGGTGAAGCTAGTGTCGAAAATCATGCCTCTGTTGGGACTGGAATCTTAGGACCTCCCGGTCAGAGGCACTGCATTGACATCAATTGATGCCCGGAGCGACTTCTTCCGATTTTTTTTAATGATATTAATCTGAATGCGTCTCTCGCGTCGAACAGAAATCGAAATGAAATTGAGGCTTTGTCATATATTTCTTTATTTTAGCAGAAAGCTTTTTTGGCCGCATTGCGGCCATACTCAGTGCTACAAGTAATAATAATAATAATAATAATAATAATATTAATAATAATAATATCTAGAAATAATAAATAATAATAAAAACATACAAATAAGCCTAAAAATGTAATTTAGTGTATTAATGTTATTATAATGACTTCTTCTTCTTCTTCTTTCTTTAATAATAATAATAATAATATTATTATTATTATTATTATTATTATTATTATTAATATTTATAGCACTGAAAATGGCCTCAATTTCATTTCAATGATGTCGTGAACTCCACAGCATTTCCTACCGTCGTACAGAAAACAAAGATTTTTGTTTTCGGGAATCGTTCGAAAAAAATCGGTGTTTTGACGTCGAAAGGCCTGCGTCCTCTGCGCGCCTCCGGACGACAAACGCGACGCGGCCGCCGGCCCGCCCCCCCGCCGCCGCCGCCCCGCCGCCCCGCCCCCCGCCCCGCCGCCGCCGCCGCCGCCTCCGCCGCCTCCGCCGCCTCCGCCGCCTCCGCCGCCTCCGCCGCCTCCGCCCCTCCGCCGCCTCCGCCCGCCGCCTCCGCCGCCTCCGCCGTCTCCGCCGCCTCCGCCGCCGCCGCCGCCGCCGGCCCTCCGCCGCCGCCGCCGCCACCGCCGCCTCCGCCGCCTCCGCCGCCTCCGCCGCCTCGCCGCCGCCGCCGCCGCCGCCGCCGCCGCCGCCGCCCCCGCCCCCGCCCCTTTACTGCCGCCGCCGCCGCCGCCACCGCCACCGCCACCACCGCCGCCGCCGCCTCGCCGCCTCCGCCGCCTCCGCCGCCTCCGCCGCCTCCGCCGCCTCCGCCGCCGCCGCCGCCGGCGCCTCCGCCGCCGCCGCCGCCACCGCCGCCTCCGCCGCCTCCGCCGCCTCCGCCGCCTCCGCCGCCGCCGCCGCCGCCGCCGCCCCGCCGCCGCCGCCGCCGCCGCCGCCGCCGCCGCCGCCTCCGCCGCCTCCGCCGCCTCCGCCGTCTCCGCCGCCTCCGCCGCCTCCGCCGCACCCGAGGCCACCGACGCAACGCCGCCGTGCCGCTCTCCGCCGACGAGTTTTTTCGCCACCTCACGTCTGCGGCGCTGTCTCGTTCACACGGTAATCTGGATGTCTCCCAGGTGGCAATGGTCAGCGAAGCGAAAGAAATGGATCCTGCCACGTTTCCCTTTCGTTAGAGCAGGTTGCACTGCATCAAGGCAACGGATGGCGTTTAAACGAAAATTGTCTAGCGAGTTCCAAAAAAACAAGGAGATGCATGGCATTACGAAAGCTTTTTTCATCTCAGATCGTAAGGTGCAGAATTCGGGTATTGTGTTGGTTTGGAGTAAATGTAACAATTTAGGCTACTAATTATTTCTAAGGCTGCCCAAGTAATTTACCGGGAGAGGTGACTCAGTGCATCAATGATGTCACTGCAGTGCCTCCGACCGGGAGCTCCTAGGTTCGAGTCCAGACGGTGGCAAGATTTCCGATACTAGCTTGTCATCTAGGTCGAATTCAGTCGTTGTGTCCAGAAGAATTCTACAGACCGGCTGCTTTGATTGGTAGTTTTCCGTGATTTCTCGAATCAACACCAGGCGAATGCCGGGGCAGTACCCTATCAAACGGACCACGGACCGCGCGCGATGTTTCCTTCCTCGTCTTTATTCCATCCTCTCCCCTTACATACACTTACACTAACATGAACTACACTACCACATACTCGTATTCCGGGAGACCGGTCGGGAGCTTAGAGCTTGTCCCGATTGGGGCGGTGACCCGCTGGTGGGAGAGTCCTGGTTAGGGGGAAACCCCACTAGCTGACGGTAGGTCGGCGCCGGTTCTCGCCATCCAGAAGGAGGAGGATTGCCGCCACCTCCAGAATGAAACTCACACACTACACTTACGGGACTAACGACCTCTGTAGTAGACGTGCCCAGAATCATTAACAACCAATCACCCAAACCAAGTAATATAGTTGTGTGTTCATGAGCAGTCCCTTAGCAAACCCGGGCAAAGAACACATCGTGTCATCTAACTCCCCCTCCCACTCGCTTGGTCTTTACCCAACGCTGCTTTAACGACTGAGGAAATGAGAAAAAATCGCTTGCACGTTAAATCTTAATGGCTGGAGACGTGTGTGGTGGCGACTGAGGACAAAGGAGGCGCATATCCTATTGTCCCAGAACCTGCAATTTAGGCTTAAGTGACAATACATACGAATTTTGCAAGGTTTTCATGTACGGATGTGCGTAAATTTCCCCGTACCCTGCACAAATCTTAAACATCTTTACTGAGTCACTAACAGACCTTACTCCTGTCTTGTATACCAAGTTGAAGCTCGAAAACTCTTAATGTGCTTGAGTTACACACATCCATTCACAGACATCGTGATATAAATCACTTCTTTTTCATCTCACGAACCCTCAAAATGGATCTGACCCTAGAAATCTGGTCCTTCAATTTTTGGACCGATTCCAAACATCGTTCTGTATATATTCTCTATAGCCGAGTAAATGTAAAAACTAAACCGTGAAAAAACGTAAGAAAGGTTGTGTCGATACTTGAAGTGAAGAGAACAAAAATAAAGAGACCGTACATCTACTGAGTAATTTTGTGCAATACTCAGCAACTCATTATTTTATCATTCGGCATTCGAAGGCTCGTTTATGATAATCGTAGGAAAAGGTCAAAGATATGGGGTCAGAATGAATAGATCATTATTCATAATTATTTAAAAGCAACTGAAGAATAAGTATTTCGAATTATTTGACTACACGCAAGACAGTTTTAATATTTACTGAAATTTTAAACGAAAGTAAAGAATAAAAGACAGTGATAAAATGTTATGCAATATGCAATTTTACGCCATCTGTAATTTAAATTAGTAGTGCTAAAACAGCACGTTCTTTCTCAACCGTACTTTCCGCAAAATTACGCAGAAAATACTCACATTTTCGAAAATTTACATGATTTATTTCAAAACGTCTCTTTAAGGACCAGAATTTATTAAGCGAAAAATCTTTATCTTCATAACTGAAGTTGAAGGAAGACGAAATAATTTCCAATTTTTGCAATTCTCGAAAAATCAGAGTTTTCAACGAAAATGAGACTTGCGCGTCAAAAATGGAGACTTTTTTGAAAATTTGAAATGTCCCAGAGGTTTAATTTAAAAAACTCCAAAATTAAAATATCGGATTCAAATTCAAGGGGCTGCGACATTAGCCAGATCGATTGGTGAACATCAATTTTGGAGAAAATCCGCTGAACGATTTAGCCACCACCGTTGTTCACAGACTGACGGACAGAAACACAGAAGGACGTTTTGCTGTCATTCGATTTTTTGGTATCAAGGACCCACAAAACATGGATTCTGGAACTCCACGTGTTAGAAAATGTTTTCCAAAACTTAGCTACTGAATTTATTAACATTTTTTTACCAGGGCCATGTAATAAAAGGTTTTCTGCGGAAAATCGCCGGTTTTACGCCGCATTACATAACTTTAACTCCACGTGTTAGAAAATGTTTTCAAGGGTTTTAATGCATTCAAATAAATAGAATTAAATTATTTAAAAAAGTATTCAAACGAAAGTAAAATTAAATTATTTTCACGCACTAATATTGGTAATCGATGTTAGAATTTTTTATTTTTATTTATTTTCGTATTGCTACTACATAAGATTTATTGAGCTTAAACAGATCGTATTTTCGAAATAACAAAGAAACACTTTATTTCGGGTGGTCCAAGGTTTAGGACCTTGAGCAGAAATGGGTTAAAAGCTCTGATATAGTCATGTAGAACCACATTAATATTTTTATTCGTCAGAACACTAAAAGTATTAATCAAAATGTAAAATGTGATTAGTAAAACTTCTCTGCTCATGGTATCTCGCACAAACGTAGCATCGCCCCAGCCGGGAGAAGCTCTAAGCTCTCAACCGGTATCCCGGCATGTGTGGTAGTATAGTGCATGTAAGTGTGCATGTAAGTGTTTGCTAGTAAGGAGTGAGGATAGGCCAAGGAATGGGAAGGAAAGATGGCGCGCAGTCCGTGGTCCGTTTGTAAGTTACTGCTCCAGCATACGCCTGATCCATTGATCGGAGAAACCACGGAAAAATACCGATGAGATAAGCTGGCCGCTAGAATTTTCCTCGAAACAGCGTCAGAACTCGACCTGACCTACCTGGCTAGAGTCAAAAACCCTGCCACCGTCGGGACTGGAACTCCAGGCTCTTCAGGTCAGAGACACAGCAGTTGATGCCCTGAGCCTCCTCTCCCAGTATCACCCTTACGTACGACATATTTCTCATAAACATAAATATGTCGTACGACGTAGTACGACATATTTCTCATAAACCTAATAGCTTCTAGCTGCACCGAGATATTCGGATTCCGTAAGTGTTTGCGAACATCAGAACGGATCTCGAAAGTTCGCCCCTTTCAGAACTAGAACTTGGAACCTTTCGATTTACGAAGTTCTACTTGCCGACTCGCAAATTAACTCGCTAACACAGACAGCAAGTACAACTAAATGTTGCGCGTCCATCACTGCAATAAAAATCACGGTGCTGACTTACTTGACAACGTTGGAAACATAGCAAAGCAGTCGATTCATCTCATCTTACTAGCAGTTATGAAGGTGAATAAGACGAAGAAAAAAAAAAGGTAATGATCAACAAGGAATATCGGCAAACTCCTAAACTTTTTTCCAATGCATATGATATTCATCACAATTGAATATAATGAATACAATTTATTTGCTTTTTCTTAATTACTCCTTTTGTACACAATAAACAGAAAATAAGTGTATCTCTCATTGTGCTTGGCGGGGCGCACCTCTAGTATTCCTCTCGACTTACGATTATTAGACTTACGGGTTATTTGTGAGTCCCTACACGTACATCGAGGTCTAGATATCCAGCGCGATGTACCAAAGAGCGCACTCCTTAATAAGAGCTACTCTACAAAATGTGTCGCACAGAGCCACGGGACGTGATCACGAGAGTTGGGCGCGGGTGATGAGTTGCGCCGAGTGAGGGGGGACGGGGAGGGCGGAGGGTGGAGGTGGAGGGTCGCGAGAGCGCGCGCCAGCAATCGCGAGGTCACCCGCGGACCCGCGACGGCGTTATCTGCCAGCGCGCGTTAATAGATTTGACGCAGTCCACAGTAGACCCGCCCCGCCTCGTCGTTTCGTTTCGTCGTCTCGTTTCGTTTCGTGCTATTCCGTTCCTTCCGTTCCGCTCTGTTCTGTTTCGTTCCGTCCGCCTCATCCCCGTTCCTTCTCGCCCTCGCGCTCTCCCGTCTGCCCCGTCCCATGCCTGCCATCCGCCTCGCCCCGCCTCGCCCCGCCCCGCCCCGCCCCGCCCCGCCTCGCCCCGCCTCGCCCCGCCTCGCCCCGCCTCGCCCCGCCTCGCCCCGCCTCGCCCCGCCTCGCCCCGCGCCCCGCCTCGCCCCGCCTCGCCCCGCCTCGCGCCGCCTCGCGCCGCCTCGCCCCACCCAATTCAGACCTCAGGTTCAGACCAAGTGCCAATGGCAGAGGTGCGAAACCACTGGAACACCGAGGAAATTCTCATATTGAAATAGATAATCTATAGTTAAAGCGAATAATAAAAACTGGTGGTATAGAGGGATTACTGTAAGAAGAGATCGCTTTGACAACTTCTGCTTGGCCGCTTCTGGCAATATAACTGCGTGTTACGTCCATGGACTCGTTTTCTCAGTGCGCTCGTTATAGTAAACTCATTTGTAAATGGCTTCATCACTTTCTCTTGCAATGGCATTGCCCTGCATGACGTTCATTTGTTTTCCGACCTGACAAAGCGGTTCATTTTTAGAGAAACGCCTCTTAACTGAAGGAATAAAAATAAGATTGCGCAGGAGTGAACTTGCACTGCTCATAGGTGTACTTTACGGTAAGGATAATCTGCGTATCTGGCGATTACCCGAAATACCAGGTTTATATAATTCATTATGTGTGGATGAAGTCATAAGAAGGAACCGCTTCAAAGCATACGTCGAACTTAATCCGGTTTGAGTTGGTAATAACCAACGCTACGTGGGCGGGTTCGAGTAGTGCTGTGTCAGTGGTAAATTTCAATTTATACGATACGACCAAACCTAACCTCACCACAAGGATGTTCACACAGCAGCGAGACTCCGAAATTTTCGTGATTTACATAAAAACGTGATTATGTGCAAAGCAGAATTATCAGCACAGTGTTATGCTTAAGTACTTTTCGCAAATACACGACGCCTCACACTCCAACAAATCGCATTACTTTAACGAGCACCCTGTGCCGTGTGGAGGAAATCCAAGAAAAACAAAGAATTTCTCTGTATTGTTTATTTCATTGTCTCAATCAAGACAATAATATGTGCAATTAAACTACTCTTTTGTTCAATCATTACAAAGAAACAACTTGTGGTAGAAGAATTATCCACCAAAAAAATAATTACGGTAACCTAACGATTAATACGAACTTCTTCTAGAGCCACACTTTGAACTAATTTCTCCAGTGCTTTCTATTCTCTTTTATTGGAAAGAATATCATCTATTCATGTACGTACTGTTTAAAATTATGGCTTGTCTTCGCCACCTCTTAAATATTTCCTCTTCTGTGTGTGTGTGCACATACGTTCTGTTTTCATATCACTTCGCACATAAATATTCTGCTGGTAATCTGCATCTATGTTGTTCTGCGAATAGACATCTGGTGTATGAATACAGAACGTTGAAAATACACTATGCTTTTCAATATTTCTGCTTGAGAGATTGTTTTCAACATTCGTGATTTTCCGTAACTGTTTGAAGTTACTGTACGAAACGATCTTTTTAAAGCCCTTTTGTCATCTATGCAGAATGATGAATTCTCTTTTTTCTCGGTTGGTTGAACCAAAGATGTCATTGGTTGCAGAGACCAGACTTACCCATGAAATGAAACAATAATGATCATACACAACATCAAGTTCATGTTGGATTCTACATCACTAGTAACTTAAGGTGACAATGGTAATTTTATTCTCTCTTACTGGTTAAATCTAATGAATTACTTCTTTACAGGCTCAAATATATTTTCTTAGGCTAATGAACCTTTATTTTCGTTTAACTCGGGAAATGTAACTCATAAAGAGAAAACCTCTTAATTGTAATTTTGAAGATTGATTTAACGAGATGTAGCAATAATATGAAGCTAAGAAACCAAGTATAACACACTAACTTGTTTATATGTAACTTGCAGGATAAGAACTATAATTATTTAAATCCGAATTTATTCTCAACGGTTTGTTACTTGCATTTGAAATATTCATATTTTATTTATTATAGTGTATACCAATATTTCTGCATTATCACATTGAAAAATGAAAAATTATAATATATTTCGGGTACATCAATATATTATTTAATACCATGCATATGTTCCTTCCCTATTTTTCATGTCTAGCCCCAGCTTTGTATTAATCCACTTTCATTCTTCTGCACTATTGTTGGGTTCCCTGTTCTTTAGTTTCTAGTATCCATTTCTTTCCTTCGTTCTTTTTGGTTCCCCGGAACCACAAATTATCTCCTCCTCTCTTTACAGCTTACAATCTCACAGTAAGCCTTTCGCCCTCTAGCACCCTTATTCATTCACTAGCTCTCTTCAACGCTCCCACTGTATTTCACTCTCTAATTCCGTAATCCAGTATCTCGAACTCTACCCCTTCCCCGCTCCCACTATATCGCTCTCTAAGTCCGTAATCCTCACGCGCTCGCTCTCTACAAATCCTGCTCTCCAGCGCGGCGGGCGGCCGCATCCTGCTCTCCGAATAAACTTTATTCACCGCCCGTGCAAAAGGACGAGTCCGGCGCAATTTGCTGGGGCGGGCGGCCGGTCGCCTCCTCTGTGCCGTCGCCGCGCGCTCTCTCGTTAACTGCGCGGACCCGCGGGCGCTGCCCCCCTCCACCACTCCCTCTCCCCCCTCCCTCCCCCTCCCACCCCCATCCCTCTTATTTTGTTTCGTTTGGTTTTTTCGTGTTTCCGGGCGCGTCAACTGCTTTGGTCATTAGTCCCGTTAGTGTAGTGCATGCTTTTTCTCGGGAGATGGCGGTGATTTTCCCCCGCTGGATGACGAGATCCGGCGCCGACCTACCGTCGGCTACTGGGGTTTCCCCCTAACCAAGAGTCTCCCACCAGCGGGGCACCGCCCAGCCGGACAAGCTCTAAGCTCCCCACCGGTCTCCCGGAATATGTGGTAGTGTAGTGCATGTTAGTGTAAGTGTGTGTAAGAGGAGAGGATAAGGCGAGCAAGAGGAAGGATGGATGGCGCGCGGTCCGTGGCCCGTTTGGTAGGGTACTGCTCCGGCATTCGCCTGGTGTTGATCGGAGAAACCACGGAAAACTACCGATCAGAGCAGCCGGCCGCTAGAATTCTCCTCCAGATAGTGACTGAATTCGACCTAGCTGAAAAGCTAGTGTCGAAAATCCTGCCGCCGTCAGGCTCGAACCTAGGACCTCCCGGTCAGAGGCGCTGCAGCCCATCCTCTGAGCTAGCTCCCTGCCAGCGCTGCTGCCGTCTAGGGATGGGTGATTATTAAAGAACAATCCATTAACATCTAATCGATGATTATTTTTATTAGATTAATATACATCGATTTATAATTCCAAATCAATTGATTAATCTTATATAATCGATTAATTTTTCACATGTGTAAAATTAAATAATGCGTAAAATGCATAAAATAGTTAATTTTAAATTGTAAATTAGTGAATCGATTAATAACATAAATTATTTTAAGAATATCCATCACAGAAAAATGCTAATCATTATCAATTTTCTAACTTGTTAAATTTTATTTATTAAACTTTGTATTTGAGTCCAATTTAGTGTTATTTTAATGAATCAGAAAATGCATATTCATCAACTAAAATAACGTTAACCTTTTAATTAAATACAGAAGAATGTAAAACCCCGCTAGCCGACAGGTCGGCGCCGGTCGGAGGAAGACAACCGCCACCTCCCGAACAAAAAACGCACTATACTTTCGGGACTAATGACCATAGTAGTTGACGCGTCCGAAATCACTAACAATCAATCAATCAGCGTTACAAATAGGTTTTCATCATTAAGCATCACCAATAAACATCATTTACCGTTACAAAAAAGTTTTCTATAATTCGAAAACGAAAATATCTAGTTTTTGAAATGTTAATCTTTCGCTTATTTAAATTTATTATTATTATTAGTATAATTATTATTAATAATATTATTACCATTATTTTTCATCTTTCAACTAAGGGAAGGGTCTGAAACTCAAGAAAGCGTGCGCATATGATTTTCTCCCCTACGTCACATACAGTTTTACTGTTTTGACTAAATAAATAAATAAATAATTCGACATGCTCGAAACAATCAAATCTCTCTGCTTCTCTGTCTCTCTTCTCTCTCTCTCTCTGTCTCTCTCCCTCTCTGTGTCGCTCTCGCTTTCAGGAGCGTGTCGGTTCGCTGCCCGGGCGCGCCCGTGGCCTGTGTTCGTGCGCGCGGCGCGGCGTCGAAATCTCTCGAGCGAGCGACCGCGCGCGCGCTCGTATTTGCATTCTGCCACCGCCGCCCGCGATAGCACAGAATAAACATTGCGCTTCGAGTTGGCTCCGAGCGCGAGTGGGAATCGGTGCTCGAGTGAGATGTCGACGCTCTTTGCCTCCTGATGCCCCGAAACCGTCTAGAAATTCCCTTTTATTTTAGACAATCAGATTTAAGTTATTCACTGAATAAAATATTCTTAAATCGATTGCCTATGATAATGAACTTTTTGTTAATACAATTATGACAATCAATTGGAATTTAAAAATCTCCCAATAATTCGTTTTGGGTACATTCAGGGTGCTAAAAGAAAGCAGCATGGCTCCCATAATTGTATTCTACATTTGTGGCATCGACATCACAGAGTATGTTCTCTTATCTAACACTCTGATCAGTTAATGCTCTACCGCGTATTTAATTTGAAGCAACTTATAAAGTTGCTTGTGTAGCTAGAGTTACTGAGCGAAAATGTTTCTGCCTTGTAGTCCAAGGCAGAGCGACCACGGCTGGATCGTTTATTTTACGGAAATAGCAAATGGCTAAGTGCACTTGTTTCAATTTTTTTCTGTTCTGTTGGTTTAACCAAACCATTAGAAGTTATAAAAGCAAATCTAGGTAAACAACATTGTGAGACTGCACAGAAAGAAACTAATTACGTAATAAACAAATTAGGCAGCAAAGTGAGCAGAGATAATCTGTGCCCTTTATGGTGCCATCCACCACTAACTTTCACATCCACTGAATGCTCGATTTCTGCTCTCTAAAAATGTTTCACACCTGCCGTTCATCACCACAATCACGGGATGGTAACATTTTGCAACGGGCAAATGTGGCAGTTCGAAACAAAAGAAGGAGGAGACGAAGAATAATGAGAGTAAGAAAAAGAAAAAAGAAGAGAAAGGGTCGGAAGGGAAGGAGAAGAAGAACGGTAAAGTGGAGATAGGGAACGAAGGTGTAAAACCAGGAGAAGTATAGTAAGGAGTAACAGAATAGGCAGAAGAAGAAGAAGAAGAACAAGGATCAATAACGAGAAGGGCAAGAGGAAGAAGAACGAGGAAGTGGAGGTTGACAAGGAGAATGAGAGTGAGAAGAGTGGAGAATGAAAATGAGGGTGAGGATGACGATTGATTGATTGATTGTGATTCCGGGCGCGTCAACTATGATGGTCACTAGTCCTGTAAGTGTAGTGCGTGTTTTTGCTCGGGAGGTGGCGGTGGTCTTCCCCCGCTGGATGGCCAGATCCGCGCCGACCTACCGTCGACTAGCGGGGTTTTCCCCAATCAGGTACCTCCCACCACTAGGGACAAGTTCTAAGCCCCCAACCGGTCTCCCGGCATGTGTAATAGTGTAGTGCATGTTAGTGTAAGTGTGTGTCGGGGGTGAGGATAGGAGAAGGAAGAGGAAGGAAAGATCGCGCACGGTCCGTGGCCCGTTTCTTAGCGTACTGCTCCGGCATTCGCCTGGTGTTGATGAAGTCGTGAATGGTGTCGAAAATCCTGCCACCGTCGGGACTCGAACCTAGGACCTCCCTGCCAGAGGCGCAGCTGGAGGATAATGATGTGGGGGAAGAGAAGGAGGAGAAATCAGCTAAAACTTGCGACGGGGCAGTGCTCTTTCAGCAACGCGACGTTCCCCGGAGGCGTCTGCGCTCCCATTGGTCCAATTCAGTTTCCCATTCGCTGCAAACGACCTGGGGCGAGCGCGCACGCGGGCAAGAACTGCGAAGTTTCACTGCAAACAGCTTCCCACGCGATGGAAAATGCACGTTTGGGTTGCCCCCGGCGCTGGACATTTGTTTCAATAATCCCGCGTGCAGTAATTCCTTAAATAAACATACGCAGAGATATTTAACTTCGAAATGCGTTTCGTGGTATATCATGTAGCGGTGTGGTGGATACATTGCTTTCGTCAACAGCGATGTAAGGTTTGCTCATTGGAGAGATTGCTCGAATGTGTCAATAAAGACGATCGCAATATTCCAGTTAAGCGGAAGTTGATTAATACTTCAAAATCTTAAATTCAAATTCAGATCAAAACCTTATATTACATTATTAACAAACTCAACTTTTTGCTCTGCAGTTGGAAAAATGAAAGGCATAATTGTATTACGTTGTTTTTCGTAAATTACAGTTTATTGACAAACCAAATAATGGTGCATTTTTATCAAGGGGTGTGCACATCGTCTACTTATTACCGGTGATAATAATAATAATAATAATAATAATAACAACAATATTAATGTCTTTATAAGTATTGCTCAGTCTATAGGGTACTCTTAGCGTAACAATTTGAATACATAAGTGGAAAAAGTATATTGTAAAATTTAAGAGGGGAAGCTGTACATGACGACTGGGAGTGCAGAATTAGGGACCATTCTGGCATACGTCTTTCAGTGACTGTTAAAACCCAGAAACCTGAATCAGGATGGCGGCTTAGGACTGAACATAACCGACACACAAGAAAGAGGAGAGAATAAGGGGAGGAACAAAGATGATAATGAAATAAATACAAATTCGGATATAAGTATATTTATATGGATTGACCTTATTACTTTGTGTATAAATTGTTGGAAAGAATTATAGAGAATATAGAGAAAAATATAACATTGTTAATAATTTAGATTGTTTTGCAGCGTGAATGAGGTTAGTACAATGTGGTATGAGATGAAAATTTTGAATTTAAAGAGTAGAGAAGTTAGGATGTGTAGCGAAGACGCCGAGCGGGTTCTTGGAAAACCCGACTAGACAAGTGGTGTTTCGTCTAGGATTTCACTGTTAACAGATTGAGTAGAATGCAGGAAACCCGCATTGTACACGATATTGTTCCGGCATCAGTCGAATATGTTATGATACGTTTCATCGGCAGTGATCAAGCAAATTTCTTTTTAAAAGCTTATACAACCTTTGGAATGGGTGCTATAACAATACATCAGATCACCGTAGTGTAGTCTGCTTTATTCTTTTATCTTTAATAAGCGTTACTGTTTTAATAACATTTGGTCGGGTCATGAACCCTGTGATCCTCCAGTCACCTAAAGTCGCCGCCTAATGGAACTTCACTTGTTCACAAGGCTTCCAGACTTTTTCCAACCCATCTCGAATTCCCGCTCTGAGCTCTGCACGATAGCGGACGAGACAGATTACCCTGGACGCGGGGCGATGAGCCACCAAGAGGTGAGACAGGATGCAGAACGTGTTTCTCAGAAGGCGAACCGAGATTCCCGGATACGAAGAAGGCTTGTAGCCATTCGCCAGGTGGGTAGCGTCGCTCCTGCAGACGCCAAGCAGCGGGGAAATCCAACGTGTTCCGCTTGCTTCTGTGGCGGTAAGAGGTTTCTCGTATTCACGTTGACGGGCTGTAAAGAATAGCTCGGTACCTTAAGGGAAGGTCTGCGGGAATACACAAGCCTTTTAAATCAAACTCTTTTGAATACCGCTGGCATGTGAAAGACCATGTAAAACATTCCACTCCAGGATGTAGCAGCGAGAACGTCGAGTGTCAACATTTTCTGCAAAGGAGGAACGAGGAATCTCAGAGGAACGGACTGTCGGGCTTTCCGAGTACTTGTGAGAGATCATATGCAAACATAGTTTTCGACATAGTTGAGAAGTCTGTATTGAGAGTCATTGTAATTAATATCTGATATATCTCTAACAATTATTTTGCATGACCATTTTATTACAGGCTGTGTTTACATTATGAAAGTGTAAGGTGTTTTTTTTCGGTACTTTTTATGATATGAAAATATCCGTTAATACAGTAATAATTCAAATTGTCTGTCTTTCTTATATTTTATTCATTAGTATGAGGATTTTGTCAATCCTATGATTATTACCTCTGTGATGATTACCATGATCACTTTACGAATCCAGATATCTCGGTATTCATTTTATTAACGACAATGGTGGGAACGAAATTGGAAGGGACTGCCGTCTGCCTTCACCTTTTGTCACAGTTCACATTCTAAGTGAACGCTAAACAATGTTCCACAACGTCATCCTATTTAAGAAAGCGCAAGTTCTCTATTGTGTGAATTAGTGTATGGGGAGTTACGAAATACAGCAACCTTCAAACACCCTCATTGTACACATGTAGGGAGCTGTGTAAAGCATCACAAGACTGATACAATGTATCTCAATCCTTACAATGATTTTTGTACATGACATTTTCGACTTTGGGACTTGTAAAACGGGACCATTACCCACCACCCATTAGTGTGAATTACCTACTAGTGTGAATTACCCACTAGTGCGGCGTATGTGTGAATTTCATCGAGCCATCAGCGTCCCCAGTAAGGGGATGAGTTCGTCTCAGAGCTGATGGGCGTAGCATTAAGGTGTCTCTTATTTTCCGACTTCAAAATTTTTGAACGCTCACCCTCCAATTTTGTTTGAATGACCTCAAAGCATGCATACACAACATTTTGTTGAGATCGGTGGATTCCAACCCGTGACGACTTGAGCGCGAACTCGCATGACTGACAAGTCCAAACCTACCACCCACCGCTGGGTCAGCCACGAGGCTAACAGTACAAGAATTTTAATCTACCGTGTCGCACCTGTTCGCCGGTCGTTATCGAACATAACGTCATATGCTAGTGCCATAGGCAGTACCAAAAAATCGTGTTTTTAATAGGAAATAACATTAATCATTAATATAAAACACAAAATAGTAACTGGACGCAGTTTACCATCAAATACACAAGTGCTCTAAGTTTTATTTTATAACATACGGAAAGTGAAATTAACAGTTAGTGCAAGTGCTAAACTTGTGGTTCGTGAGTGCATGATATTTTGGAAGAAAGCAATAATTACGATGAGAGTTAATCAGCATTGTTCGCAAAAAACTTAACCTTTTATTCGAAGTGGAGAAAATTACAAACAAAAAACAACCCAACGCAAACAAGTGTGAAGCTATTTTTAAGCATGTGAAGAGGAGTTTAGAAATAATTTGAACAATCTGCTTGATATTGCACATCCGAGTTCTTTACAAATGATTACGTTATAAGAAGACATGATGTATTTACTTACCAAAATCTCGCGGATAAAGAAGAAAGGGCGAGACAAGGAGCATTGCACGAAGTGAAAAAGAAAGAAAAACAACAGTCTGAAGCATCTTCTGCTGTGCCTGTCTACATCGTCTGTAGATTCAGATAACGAACTTCTAAGTTCAGATGAAATCAACGTTGGTGAATTTTTGAGAGTACATCAATACAGAATGCTGCAAGGTGGCATTAAAAATGACATTATCACTAAAGTAATGGATTATATAGATGTCAGCTGATAAAAGACTCTGTATACATCCTTCAACTGAGGCAGTTACCACAATATCCGGAGAACTCTATGATAATAAATATTCCATTCTTCGAATCGGACACAAGAAGAGAACGTTCAGAAACAACAATTAAATCGGCTTTTAAGAGTAATTTATCTGAAATTCTTACTGTTCATTGGGATGGTAAACTTTTCCCTGCATTATTGATTGATTGATTTTTTCGTGTTTCCGGGCACTTCAACTGCTTTGGTCATTTGTCCCGTTAGTGTAGTGCGTGTTTTTTTCTCGGGAGACGGCGGTGATCTTTCATGTACTACTGACTGGTGATGAGGAGCGAAAGCAATTTGTGTTGTGATGTTCAAGAACATCGTCCACTATACTCATATTGCAAGAAAGAAACACTGAAAAAAGTTTCCCACAAGAAAAGAAAAGACCATAATGTAGTCTAAAGAGTGAAAATGAATTGAATTAAACACGTATCAGTTACACTGACCTAACACAACAAAAACAATCATCCCTAACGTTCAAATTTCGCGCTCAAGTCGGCACGAGTTAACATCGGCCTATTGAAGTGAAATTTTATTTTTGAGTAAATTTGACACAATGGAAAATATTTAGGGGGTGAGCCCAAAAAGATTAGCAAACTTTTTTTTTCAATATTTATATTTATATTACACACACACACACACACATATATATATATATATATATATATATATATATATATATATATATATATATTGGACCGTAGCATGGGCCGTAGCCATCAAGGCAAGTGGGGAGCGGAGGCGTGGTCGGCAGGGGCGGGGAGGTGGCCGGCGCGGGGCAGGCTGCTGGGCGCAGATGAGGGAGCGTCCGTCTGCACCGCCCGCAGCATTTACGACGCGCCGCCGCCGGAAATGTACTGCTACTGTGCACTGCCCGCCCCGCGCGGAGGGCAGTCGCCGACTAATTTTACAGCCCGCGCACGGCAGGCGGTGCAGCGGAGCGGCCCCTTGCAATCCGACTCAACGCAACGAACACTGCCACGGGAAATACAATTCTGATATGTGTACCAGACGCAGGGGCTAATCTAACTTCAGGTGTGAGAGTAAAATGCAATCTCAAGTTCTGAGTTCTAATTTCGATGTGTACCGACAGACGATATAAAACAGAGAGCCAAATCAACGTATTTGTGTGAGGTGGGGGCGATGGACACAACCACCCAAAAGCACACTACTTCAAAATAAGTTACGGAAGCGGTAGTTCAGTGCATCAACTGATGTCACTGCAGCGCGTCTGAGGTCCTGGGTTCGAGTCCTGACGGCGGAAGGATTTTCGACACACAAGAGAATTCTAGCGGCCGGCTGCTCTGATTGGTAGTTTTCCGTGGTCTCTCCGATCAACATCAGACGAGTGTCGGAACAGTACCCTACCAAAAACGGGCCAGGGACCGCGCGCGATCTTTCCGTCCTCTTCCTTGTCCTATCCTCTTCCCTTACACACACACTTACACGAACATGCACTACACTACCACATGTCCGGGAGACCTGTCAGGAGCTTAGAACTTGTCCCGACTGAGGCGGTGCCCCGCTGGTGGGAAAGTCCTTGTTAGGGGGAAATCCTGCTAACCGACCGTAGGTCGACGCCGGATCTCGCCATCCAGCGGGGGAAGACCACCGCCATCTCCCGAGGAATACACACTTACGTGACTAATGATCTAAGCTGTTGACGCGCTCGGAATCACTAACCTACCAACCAATCAAAATAAGTATTTACACAACAACAATAATCAATGTCTCTGAACTAATAACTACGTAAATAAGGGATACCAACTATTAAAAAAACTAAATTACTAAATATTTACAACATGTATTTTTCTAGGCATAGAAATGCAACAACAGTGTAGGCAGATTTGTGTACGCCACTGGTTAACATGCACACATTAGACTAAGTGCTGTGCGAGAGGAGCAGCTGGCAGCGTTGGCAATCCTGGCAGCGCCTCGTTTGCCGGCGGCGGCGCGGGCGGCCAATAAACCGCCTTTGAGCGAGAGGTGCGCGCGGCCGTAAATCTCGGGCCACCTGCCATAAAGCTCGACCTCCAGAAGGTCGGACGAGTCGCCGCCCGGGGCGCGGGGCGGCCGATCGGTCGGGGGGTGGACTGGATGGAGGAAGGATGGCGATCGGTGGGTCAGGTTGGCGGTCGGTGGGTCGGGCGGTCGGTGGGTCGGGCGGTCGGTGGGTCGGGCGGTCGGTGGGTCGGGCGGTCGGTGGGTCGGGCGGTCGGTGGGTCGGGCGGTCGGTGGGTCGGGCGGTCGGTGGGTCGGGCGGTCGGTGGGTCGGGCGGTCGGTGGGTCGGGCGGTCGGTGGGTCGGGCGGTCGGTGGGTCGGGCGGTCGGTGGGTCGGGCGGTCGGTGGGTCGGGCGGTCGGTGGGTCGGGCGGTCGGTGGGGGCGTCGGGCAGTGGGTAGGGTGGTGAGTCGGTAGGTTTAGCGGATAGTCGGCCAAAGAAGAACCTGGGCGAAGAGATTGGCAAAGTGCAAGGAGAGCAGTGGGTTGAATCGCCAGGAAAAGACGACTTGCAATACCCTTCATACATGAAGTGAGGGAGATGAAAGACAAAAGAATGTAGCCGGAAGACGAACAGAATTTGACAATGGACGACAAGATCACAGACCGCACTGGAATTGAAACGATCATTGGTAGAATGGCGAGGAGGTGCAGGCGAGCGGTAGTCGCGGTGGAAGCTACGAACGTTCTGATGATGAGACGCGTTGGCGCCGGAGGTGGTGGCGGTGGTGTAGTAGTGTTTGATTGATATAATTCCGGGCGCAACTGCTAACAGTAGTGAATTACGTTTTTCTCGGGAGTTGATGGCGATCTTTTCCCGACGGTTGGTGTGTCCGGAGCAGACCTAATACACATCGGCTCGCGGTGTTTACTCCAACCAGGTATCTCCCACCATTGGGGCACCACCCCAATCGGACAAGCCTAAGCTCCCGACCGGTCTCCCGGGATATGTGGTAGTGTAGTGCATGTTAGTATATGTGTAGGAAAGGGCTGAGGATAGGACAAGGAAGAGGAAGAAAGATCGTGCGAGGTCCGTGGCCCATTTGTTAAGGTACTGCTCCGACATTCGCCTGGTGTTGGACGGAGTAACCACAGAACAGTGCCGATGAAAGCAGCTGGCTGCTAGAATTCTCCTCCAGACAGCGACTGAATTCGATGTAGCTCTGCAACTAATGTCGAAAATCCTATCACCATCGGTGTTCGAACCGTAGGACCTCCCGGTTATAGGAAGTACAGTGGCTAAGTTGGTGCCCTGAGTCGTGTTGTTGTTGTTGTTGTTGTGTTGTGGTGGTGGTGGTGGTGGTGGTGGTGTGGTGTGGTGGTGGTGGTGGTGTGGTGGTGGTGGTGGTGGTGGTGGTGGTGTGGTGGTGGTGGTGGTGTGGTGGTGTTGGTGGTGTTGGTGGTGTTGGTGGTGGTGTTGGTGGTGGTGGTGGTGTTGGAGGAGGAGGAGGCGTGGAGGGCGGGACGGGGGCCGAGGGGGCGCGCCCTCTGATTTATTCAGCCTCCCTCTCTGTGGCGCCGCCGTCCATCTGTCGCCCCCGGTGGCCGCTGGATGCGCTGTCCGTCTGGCGCGCCCCGGGCCCCGCCTGACCTCACGCACCCTCCGCGCCCCACGCGGGGTCCAATGCTCGTTATCCTGGCACGGCAGCCCTCCCCAGCCAACGCCGGAAATCAACACACCCGAGAAGGATTGTTAAGTAAGTAGTAGTTCATGGGGGATGCCTTGCTTTGCTTCGGAAACATAATGTAATAAATAGGGGGCGGATTTTAATGAACTTAAATATTGCCAAAAAATCAATAAAATGCTCTTAAATTGCTTTAAAAATTCCCCTAAAACCAAAGAAAAATGACGTAAAAAATCTTATCAAACCAGTTCGGACGAACAACTCAAGTTGTTGGATACGTTACCAATGTAATCGAGGCTTTTTCCATTCGTTCGAGTGAACTCAGCTTGCAAACTTTTGGTTTGGACAGCTTTTTTTTACCAGGAAATCTCTGTCTTTAGTTATTCCCAAAACGGCCGAACCGGCAATGGCGCTGATATACGTCACAAGAATTACAAACTTACAACGGCTGTCAAAACAATTTCTGAGAGAACTGAGTAGAGGTTACTGAGTAATTATGTGAAAAACATTTTATCTCGTAAATATTATTTGAAGCAAGTACCATTAAATGATATTACAATCGATGAAATGAGCAAAAAATGCATTAAAAATGACGGAGAAAGGTAAAAAGTGACTTACTAGTCGATATCAGCAAAAAATGCAAAATAATGAGCTATAAGAATGGGTCATTTCCTTTTTGTCATAATATAAAATGAATTCCTATTTTAAACGGAATTGTTGTAAAGTGAGAAGAAAAAGAACATTTCTTTAAAATCCGCCCCCTAGTAATAATGCATAAATATCGTATCCAACAGATAAGACGAGATGTTCCGAGTAGTACGGGCGAAGTCAACATTCAGTGAATATTTTTTACAATATCACATTTAAAGAACACCGGGAACTGGCGGTACACCAATGTACATTTAGTGGACTTCGCCCCTCTTTCTCTTCGAAAATATGTTTCTCGTAGAAACATTTTGTTGTGTTCGCCCTGTACGAAAAATATAAGGTCGTTTTTTTTTACCTTTCTTGAGATTAATTTGAGTTTGAGCTTCCCACAAGATAAGCCGCAAATTATCTTCAAGACGTTATTTCCAACGAGTATCTAATGACACAACTTTTGCCATTGTTTGTAAATGATGTGCGTGTAAAGTCGAAATTGGCAGTTATAAATTGAAAAAGTTTCAATACACTGTCATGTAATATGAGATGCTACAAGTTAACTAACGCTCATACGCTTATAATACAGAATTGGAAAGGTATGTGTATTAACTTTGTCAGTAATGATAATGCTCCAAGAAAAAAACGGAATTAATTTATTTTACTCATTTCTGTGCATTATTGTTTGTAGGTCATACTCCATGTCAGGCAGACCCCAAACAGAAAACAAACGCGAGATATCATTTATAATTACTGAATATTTCAAGAACCTAAAATTTATGCTTAAGTTATGAAACCAAAGTTACAAAGATGAGAAGTGAAGCAACTGGTTTATCTGACTACATAACTATTCGTGAATAGAAACTATGTTCAGTGAAAGGCGTTCTTAAATTTCCCACTCAAACAAGAAGACAATTAGAAGAAAAATAGTGATGCTAGAGAATGGCATTGGATTTCAAGAACTAGGAAGTTTCATTATCTCTCTAGTCTGGGCTAGCTTTTACTTTTCTCCATCCTCTTCTTAAATGGTACGTACCGGTGTCTAAACTATTGTAGCGTCATAGACTTGACTCCTGCTCCAGAGAGACAAGTTGCAAGGTGTGGGATGAGGAGCCAAAATAGGCTTCCAAACAAAGGCCAACCCTTCAGGGAAAGTCCAAAAGGGAGAGGGCTTGTAGGTGCCGGGTGCAAATTGCAACGGGAGAAGCAGACGCCTCAAGACGAGTGCTTGGGGGAAAGATGACGCAGGAAGTCATGTGACTCGAGCATATGAAAGGGCTGTCGCAGAAGCCTTGGGTTGGTAGCGATTCTGGTTTCCCGCGATAAAAGCCGCAAAAACATGTCCGCCAAGTCTGACGCGGAAGTGCTGTAGGCACGTGTAGGTGTTCGAGTCTCGAGCACTGTGAAGTATGCTCGATACTTCGGGGCAGATTGTCTGCTGAGGCACACCAGGTGCCAAGTTGCGACTCGTCCGAGTTGGATAATCGCAGGCGCGGCCGCAAGGCGCGTGTTGGGAGAGGGGGGCTGCTGCAAGTAGCTCCGACAAACACCTTAGAGTGAGGTCTGTAAATAGTGTACATAATTTATTGTAAATAAATTGTATATACCCACTCGTGTCTGTTCCTTGTGGCGTAGTTCCCTACCCACGACGTTACAACATTTTCTAAATTTTCACTACCGTAATTGAAATATGGCTTTGAGAATATTACAGAAGAGTAAATACGGTCATATATGCAAAATGTTCAATGAAAAATTTTGAGAAATTTTGAGGAATTTTAAACTTTCTGGAAATTCCGTTGTAAAATGTTGCAACGTCAAATTCCAACATGTACAAGTCGCGACATCACTTCGATCGATCGTCGAATATTAGTGTTGGTAAAATTCCTACGTTTTGTTTAGCCGCTGGCGTTGTTCACAGGCAGATAGACAAACATTTTGGCGTAAACCATTTTTTCAGTACCAAGGACTCCCCAAACGTAGATTCTGACAACACAAAATGTTGGAGGAAAATATATTCATCACTTAGGATTAAGAACTACCCACTTTTTTCGTATAAGAGCAAAAAACCTGTTTTTCTGTCGAGGATCGATGTTTTTTCCACACATTATAATACTTTCTCTATACTATGTAGGTAGTATAGATAAGTAAATAGTATAGAGCAAGTGAAATCAAACATCATTGATTTGCCTTTGCTGTCGACTGAGTCTAAACTATAGAGAACAAATGATTTCACATTTCCGTCTTCATATAATTTTCTGGTTCGCCCCCAAAATATTCAATTACTTTTTTCTTGTGGTGAAAGAAGAGGTACTCTAAGTATTTTACTAAACGTTGTACTATTTACCAATCATTTATACGAGCAGTAGAATCATTTTACAAGGCAGAATAATTTGAAAGGACATATGAAAGCACAACTGCTTTTATTGAAGGAGGTGAAATGAAAGCAGAGCACCCGAAAAGTCCTAACAATTACCATTAACAAATGAGAAAGACGTACCATTCCGGAATTCTTTGTTTACTTTTCTCTGTTAAATTCAAATGATAAATATTTGAACAAATATGCAAAAGTTCAAATTAATGTACTTCCTAAACTGCAGTATTTTCATCCCTGATGTTTGTTTGTTTGTTCGTTTCCAAGAAAGAAGGGCAGTTTCCACAGATTCCAGCCGTCGAGGAAAGGAAGAGCTCAGGGCTTTAAAAACGCTCCTTTCCTGTGTGGGCTTTAGGGCGCATCTGGTGGCGAAGCGGCGTCGTGAGGCGAGTCAGAGGGGGATAGAGGGAGGAGGGGGAGCGGGCGAGGCGGAGAGGGAGCGGTAGAGAATGAGGGTGGAGCGTAGAGCAAGGGCGAGTCACAGCGCAAGAGACCAGGAGAGGCCAACAGAGGTCTGACCATTCAACAAGAATTATCTCCTTAGACTAAGGTCTGCTATTGTTGGACGAGGAGGAAAAGCGATGGAGAGAGAGAAAGGCTGCGGGTGGACAGGTGGTTGCTAGACTCTGGCAAATGAAGGGGAAATGAGAGCACAGCAATGTCAAGACTGGAGAGGGCAGGGATAATCTAGACGAAGAGCAGGAATTTCAGTTGTGCTACATCCGAAGAAGCCAATAACGAAGTCACTGACGAGGCAACGCGGGTGCGGAGTGAGATCAGGACATGACTGGGACCACTTGGAAACGGCGCTGTGTTGTAAGATCGGTGTGCGATCGGTGTGGGATCGGGGTCGGATCGGGTTCCGATCGGGTTCCGATCGGATTCCGATCGGGTTCGATCGGGGTCGTAGCGTGAGTCGTAGCGGGGTCGTAGCGGGTTTGCAGCGGGTTTGTAGCGTGGTCGTAGCGTGGGTCGTAGGGTGGTCGGAGCGGGGTCGTAGCGGGGTCGTAGCGGGGTCGTAGAGTGGTCGTAGAGTGGTCGTAGCGTGGTCGTAGCGTGGTCGTAGCGTGGTCGTAGCGGTTTCGCAGCGGGTTTGTAGCGGCGTCGCTCCCAGCAGGGGCAGTCAGTGGAAAGGAAGATGAAGGCCGGGAAGGCGGACGTGCAGCTATGTAAAGGCGTGGCGAGGGGCGGGGCGCGGCGGGGCGGGATGGGGCGGGGCGGGATGGGGCGGGGCGGGTCGGAGCGGGATCAGAGCGGGGTCAGAGCGGGGTCAGAGCGGGGTCAGAGAGGGTCGGAGCGGGGTCGTAGCGGTGTTGGAGCGGGTTTGTAGCGGGGTGGTAGCGTGGTCGTAGCGTGGTCGTAGCGGGGTCGTAGCGGGGTCGTAGCGGGGTCGTAGCGGGGTCGTAGCGGGATCGTAGCGGGGACAGAACGACATCGGAGCGGAGCGCTCCCAGCGGGGGCAGTCAGTCGGTGGAAAGGGAAGATGAAGGCCGGGAAGGCGGACGCGCAGCTATGTCAAGGCGTGGCGAGGGCGGGGCGGGGGCCGGGAGGAGTGGAGTGGGGCGGTTGGAGAGCTCAGCGTGCGGCGGACACATGACGCGCGCTGCATTATTCCCCAGCACTCGCGCCTCGCCCTTCACTCCCGTCCCGTCCCGCTCGGGTTTCATGCTCTCTGTCCCGCCCGCCCTATCCATCTCGACGTCCTCACGAGATTTTGCCCTTCCGCTACCTCCCATGCCTCATCAATAGGATAAAGTGGGTCTCCGGGAAGCTGAAAATCCCCACTACATCTAATTTAATATATTATGAAATAGAGATTTTATGAACTTAACAAAAACTATTTTAAGATTGACACATTGGCTCTAATATTCCACACGTTTTCTTATTCATCGACCTCTTCAGTTAATAACTTTCGTTTTGAAATATATTTACAAAACCATCCTAGTTCCTGAATGGACATATGGAATCCAAATCTGGGGCACAGCCAGCAGAACAAACTTATCAATTCCTCAAAGATTCCAGTCAAAAATTTTAAGAGTCATCTCATCAGCACCTTGGTACATGTCCAATGCAGCATTTCATCGAGACCTCAATATTCAAACAATTCAAGAGAAGATACGAGAAATTAGCCTAAACTACAATAAGCGCCTGGAAACCCATCCAAACCATCTAGCCCTAAACCTTTTAGGCAATAGCCAAGAAATATCTCGCCTCAATAGAACTTCCTTTGCAACTTCCTTACCACTTTAGTATTTGACATACACAACACAAAATTAATTCTCCGTTTTGTGTTATTATTATTATTCTAATATTTGTTTCTCTTTTCTGTTATAGTCCTTGTGTATTGATCCTGGAAAGTACCAATGGGGGACTTTTCTGCAAGTTATTGTTTCTTTGAACATTGTATTTTATTTTGATACTGTATAAGCAATTAATTATCATATTTACTTATTATTTCGGAATGAAATAGATTGTAAATTTTCATTGTGTAAATAAAAAATATATATATCCTGATTTTTTATTCATTGTTGAGGCGGAGCGCCGAAAAGTTGGAAGGTGCGCCGCAGATGCCAGGGTTAAAAATCAAAATGCGGCATCGGAGGGGTCGAGAGACGCTGGCAGAAAGTCAGCGAAATGTGACGAATGGGACAAATATCGGTTTTTGTAGGAAGTACCACTGAGTGTCGAAACTGAAATGACGGGAAATGTAAGGGACTGTCATAAAGTATCGGAGAGTGCCGGAAGGGCCAGTAAAAGCTGGAAATGTGATTATGTTGCTAACTGCTGGGAGTAAGCGGAATCGGCCAGCGTGTGAAGCAGGCATGCGACATCCCCAACAAGAAAATCGAAAGACCACGAAAACTTTCGATCAGAGCACTGGGCCGTTGGAATTTACCTTGCTAACTGCGCATAAGGCTGTGTTTCACCAAGCTATCTAGAGGATCTAATGAGATTGATAAATACGTCATCATCGGGAGTCGAATTCTACGATTGAGTGATTGATTGGTGTTTCCGGGCGAGACAATTGACAAGGTCATTTGTCCCGTAAGTATAGAGCATGCTTATTATCGCTGGATGACGAGATCTGAAGCCGACATACACGTCGGCTTAAGGGATTACCCCAAAGGTGTCTCCCACCTGCGAGCCACCGCTCCAGCCGGGACAAGCTCTAAGCCCTCGTCTGGTCTCCGACATGTGTAATAGTCTAGTGCAAGTAAGGGGTGAAGATAGGACAAGGAAGAGGAAGGAAAGATGGATCGGGATCAGATCCTCGATACACGAGGATCCCATGAATCAGATGTTGGGGCGTTGGTTTTGCGTGGGAGTGGGTGGGTGGGTACGGTAGTGGGCGAGGACGCCTGTCAGCGAAATACAGCTTAACACTTACGTCACAGACACACGCCTTAGCGTTGGTGCGCGGACCTTGGTGCGATCGTTGGTGGGCAGGCGTTGGTGGATAGACGTTGATACGGTCGATGGTGTGGTCGTTGGTGCGGGCGTAGGTGGGGCGTAGGTGAGGGGCGTAGGTGAGGGGCGTAGGTGAGGGGCGTAGGTGAGGGGCGTAGGTGAGGGGCGTAGGTGAGGGGCGTAGGTGAGGGGCGTAGGTGAGGGGCGTAGGTGAGGGGCGTAGGTGAGGGGCGTAGGTGAGGGGCGTAGGTGAGGGGGCGTAGGTGAGGGGCGTATGGGCGGGGCGTAGATGCGGGGCGTAGATGTGGGACGTATGTGCGGGGGCGTATGTGCGGGGTGCGGGCGTTGGTGCGCGGGCGGTGGTGCGCGGGCGGTGGTGCGCGGGCGTTGGTGCGCGGGCGTTGGTGCGCGGGCGTTGGTGCGCGGGCGTTGGTGCGGGGGCGGTGGTGCGCGGGCGGTGGTGCGCGGGCGGTGGTGCGCGACGATGATGCGCGGGCGTTGTTGCGCGAGCGTAGGTGCGCGAGCGTAGGTGCGCGAGCGTAGGTTCGCGAGCGTTGGTGCGGGGCGTTGGTACGCGGGCGTAGGCTTTGGGCGTAGGTACGCAGGTGAGGTGCGCGGGCGTTGGTGCGCCGGCGTTGGTGCGCGAGCGTTGGTGCACAAGCGTTGGTGCGCGAGCGTTGGTGCGCGGACGGGTGCGCGGGCGTTGGTGCGCGGGCGTTGGTGCGCGGGCGTTGGTGCGCGGGCGTTGGTGCGCGGGCGTTGGTGCGCGGGCGTTGGTGCGCGGGCGTTGGTGCGCGGGCGTTGGTGGGGGGGTGTGCGTGGGTGGGCGAGGGCGAGCGCACTTGCGTCACGGGCAGGCGGCTCCGCTCCGCCCCTCGCGTGCGGGAGGCGCTGGACCTCCGCGCCAAGGGGCTAATCAATATTTATGCGTTCGCCGGACCAGGTGCGGATCTCGCTTTTCTAATGCTGCGCTTTCGAGGAATTCTTCAGATGACAGACGTAGAGAGAGAGGGGCCAATACTCCGGTAATTTCTTGATGCACTTTCCATGTTGCTACAAGTTCTGAGAATTTTACATTAAAGTAATTTGAAATGATATTTGTATACGTTCTAGTGTTGGTAGATTCTGAGAAGCTCTCTATTCGAATTAAAACAGTAGAAACCATATTGTCGTAAGGGACTTATTGTTTTATTACAGTGTACAGTTTTCACAGGTACAAAATGTATTAAAATTCGATATATACAGTGTACAGTTTTCACAGGTACAAAATGTATTAAAATTCGATATATAAAGGTAGATCATTGCGTGTGGTATTTAACTAACAACGCAATTTCATTAGTTTTCGTTAATACAATACAATTATATTTTGTTTGCGTTTTGTTAAACATTTCTTTCATAATAAGTAATTCTCTTGATATGAACGTTTAAAGAGCAATATGTAAGTCATTCTTTGGATACATTTCTCTAAATAGCAATCGTTGGATCAAATTTATTCTAAACAATAAAATGCCAAAATAGTATATTACCCACAAGCATGTTTCCTTATTGGAAAGGCAATTAAATCGGAAATGTGCTCCACACCATAACTCTTGATCAAACAATTTTACAAATGGTAATGAGTGAGTATCAAAGAACGGGCACTACCTAGGTCTAACATACCGTTTCATGCCAGAATAACTAGTGATCAGATCAACTGGCTGTAACCAAGTCGGCTGACACATGTAACTACAGCATTGAATAAACTGAATGCCCAGGTAGTCCAGATTCTAGCCTAAGATTAATAATCATCAATATTCTCGGATTTCAGTTCGCTTTGGGTGTGGAATCCAAGTATTCATAATACGCAATGACATGGACAGAAAGACGTCACGAGGGAAAGAAGAAAAGAAAGAAATGAAATACGTGTCCTTTTGGCTTAAAAGGGATGAAAATATTACCTAAATACATCACGCGAAATTGTATCTCTCAATGAAACAGGTTTTTAAACTCAAGTGTTCGTCTCGTTATCAATACAATGTTCAATTTTTGTCCCATGCTTAAGCACTGGTAGAAAACGTTTTTCCAATTTCTAACCTTCATCCATTGTTTTTCATGTTTCTTTGTGCTTCATGATTCTACATTCTGCCACCGGGCAACATCTGCACAATTGTAGAACAACGCGTCTGTATGTCAGTCTGTCTCTCTCTATATCTATCATCGATCCATATTCTCTCTCTCTCTCTCTCTCTCTCTCTCTATATATATATATATATATATATATATATATATATATATATACACACACACACACACACACAATCAATCTCTCTATCTATCAATTATATTATTCCAAAACATATACTCCTACGTACTTCATGGGTGTCGCTCTGCCTTAATCCAATTCATTGGGTGCGTGCGGCAGCGAATTCCACTCTGACCACTGGCCAATTCTTCGTCGAGGGATGACCTACTGGAAATGAGCTCTAATGAGACAGGCATCATGTCCCATTAGCTCAGCCAGTGGAGCCAGGCCACCCCGCCCCCGCCCCCGCCTCCTACGGCCTCCCCGCGTCAGCAGTCGGTCACCGCCTCCGCCACCGCCCAACATCTGCCTAGGCCAGGGGTTCCCAAAGGGGTCGGTATCGATGGTCCATTTCATCGACATCGATGCAATTTTGAGGGAGGTCAGTGGCGATCAAGGAGTCGATTGGGGGTTGAAATATAGTTGAGGGTTTTGTCGATTGGTAATTGACTGTTATATCTTCACGATGTCAAGGCACTTCCAGAGGTCGCGCCTCCAGTAATATCCGCACGGTCCGGAGTGTGCTCCAACCGCCCGTAAGCCACCATGTTCCCCTCTTTCCCCTTCAGCCCCGCGGTCGATTTGTAGCGTTTCCTTTGTATCCATTGTTCATTCTTAGAATCATGGGCATAGCAAGACTGGTGGAATCAGTGCACGTCCCAAGTCCCCCGAAATAAGGGAGATTACGATACTCGCCTTTAATAACGTCCCAACGCTAATTTTCCCCATTGCACCGGTTATATTCTTATGTTTAGAAATCGTAACTAATTATAAGTATTTATTCCTAAATATGAACCGGTGATTGATAGTATAACAAATCCCAAATAATGCAAAAGACATTAATTAACTATTTAATTATTCAAATATTAAATTACAAATTTGTCACGTTTCTTTTGTATCCGTTGTTCATTCTTAGGATCACGGGCATAGCTAGGTTGGTGGAACCGGTGCACGACTTCAGTCCTCCGAAATAAGGAAATAAATACTCGCCTATAATAATAACATCCAAACGCTAATTTTCCCATTGCACCGGTCATATACTTATGTTTAGAAATCGAAACTAAATATAACATCTAACGCTACTCTATCGCAAAAGAAAACACTCCTAGCAATATGCAGTGGAGAAATTTTATGGCCAGTTAAAAATCTCTCAACATTTTGTAACCATTGCACAACAATGAAGATTAGAAACACAGCTACTCAGAAGCGAAAGAATTTTCGATTATTGAATATCCAGATATTTACCAAAATATTGGTATACCGTATAATTATCTTTAATACATTTATGTGCAATTCTTTGTGTTTTGATTATGTGTGTTGTATATTATAGACAATAAAGAAAGGGAGTCGATGGAAGAAACAATGCTTTCAATGAAAGAAAAGGGTTGGGAATTACTACTCTAGGCGAACCCACAGCAGCCTAGGACTCCCAGAACTCATGGGTTCTTGTAACGACACAGCAACTCTTCACCAATTTGCAACTTTTCCTGGCGTTACACGGTAAATAATTCAATTCTCTTTTTAAAAAAACATTTTACATTGAATTGGTTATTAAAATTTCTTGACAAACTCTTAATCTAATTAAAAATCTTTTTTTATTTCTTCTAACTTTAATACATAGTATTTCCATGACATACGTTATAATTTATTAAGACCAACTCATTTTCTTTTACAATATACTTACAATATACGAAATTAAAACAGTTTTCAATTTTCTTTGGAAACAAAAACAACACTTGCTGCAAAGAGTTGCCCCTCCAATGCCCTAGGAGACCTGCTGGTTTTCTGCTTCTTGATTTTCAATTTCCCTGTCCTATATTTTTTTCACGCTCCAATAAACAAAGCAGGGTCTTCACTACGTTATCGTACACACTGTTAACACGCGATGCGAAGTATATTATTATTCTGAACAAAAAACAGAGAATAATAGTTTTGTTCAAGTTTTTAAATTCTTCTGACGTCATATTCTGATTCGTCATGTTCGACGTCATATTCTGATGACTCTATTCTTCCGATTCGTCACATTCTTACTGACGTCTTATTTTTGACGTATTTTAGATTGATAAAAAACAAGTCAATGAATGGACAGGATGCTACGACTTGAGAGTGTTAGCGGAAATGAAAGGAAAGGTGGATATTAAAAATCGAGGCTTGTCATTCCTGGCTTTATAGTTTCAAAAGCCCAATTTATATTACCTCTTAAAAGTTAATAGAATTTACATAATGGTCAACCTTTAAGGGTCATTTCAGGGTTAAACTTCCCGGATACCAATTCTTATTAATGATTTAAAAATCTGTCTGTATGAAATCTCATACTCTAATATGAAATCCTTAATCAGTTTCTGTATAAAATATCTTATATTTACATAATCTTGCTTCATGGCGTAAGTTACTTTACCCGGCTTTACCTCTCAAGGAGATCTTAATAAATGAACAATGCCTGAGAGATCCAGAAAATAATTTAGATGAATAAACACAAACGCGCCTAATGAGGATTACAATATGCACTACAGAAATTACACTTGTACTTCAGACACTCAGCATCAGATTATATTTTAATTCGCTGAATAGAATAGCGTCTGCGAACTGATGATGCTTGAATGTCGAGACGCCCAAATGGTAGACACGCCACCTCCGACCTCGCCACAACTACCCCCCACTGTACTTAGTGCCAAAGTCATTCCAACGAACGATTGATTGATTGATTGATTTTTTCGTGTTTCCGGGCGTGTCAACTGCTTTGGTCATTAGTCCTGTTAGTGTAGTGCATGTTTTTATCGGGAGATGGCGGTGATCTTCCCCAGCTGGATGGCGAGATCCGGCGCCGACCTACCGTTGGCTAGTGGGGTTTCCCCTTAACCAGGATTCTCCCACCAGCGGGGCACCGCCCCAGCCGGGACAAGCTCTGAGCTCCCGACCGGTCTCGGCGGGAGCGGTGGGCGGTGCCCCACTGGTGAGAGATAGCTGTTTGGGGAAAACCTAGTTTGCCGATTGTTGGTCGCCGCCGGGTCTCGCTATCCAGTGGAGATCATCGCCACCATACACTACACTTACGGAACTAATGACATCAGAAGTTGACATGCTCGGGATCACTAACAACGAACCAACATACATTACACTACCAAATATGTCCGGAGAATAAAGCTCGTCATGACTAGCGTGATGCCCATTGGAGACGCATAGAGGGGTTTCATTCAGCGATTGATTAATGATTTCGGGCGCGTAAACTGCTAAGGTCATTAATCCCATTTGTGTAGAGCATGTTTGTTGCTTGGGAAGTGGCTGTGATCTTTCCCCGCTGTATGGTAAGTTCCGGCGCCGATATACCGTTGGGTAGCGGAGTTTTTCCAACCAGGTTTCTCCCACCAGCAAGACACTTCCAGCCTGAACAAGCTGTAAGCTCCCGACTTGTCTCCTGGCATATGTGATAATGTAGTGCGTGTTGGTGTAAGTGAATGAATGAATGAATGTCTTAATTTGAAGTGACTGAATGCCTTATTTTAGGTAAGTGTGTGTATAAGGGGAGAGGATAGGACAAGGAAGAGGAAGGAATGATCGCGCGGGGACCATGGCCCGTTTGTCAGGGGAGTTAAGGTTAGTTCCCTAACTGCTCCGGCATTCGGCTGATGCTGAATGGAAAACTACCGATCAGAGCAGCTGGCCGCTAGAATTATCCACCGGGCAGCAACAGAACTCAACCTAGACGTCTAGCTAGTATCGAAAATCCTTCCATCGCTGGGACTCGTGGTCAGGTCACCCGGGCAGAATCATAGCAGTGACATCAGTTGATGCCCTGAGCCACCTTCTCGTACCTCGAGGGAAACCTCCAAACCGACGTGTGGGTCGCCCCAGATCTCACATTCTAGCGGGGAGGATCACCACAACCTCCCAACATACTACATTCACTATCCTTATGGGACTAACGACCACAGCCTTAGACGCGCCCGGAAACACCCCGGAGTATTCAATCAATTCAACGAGACTTTTTACTTCGTTGTTCTTGTGCGCTGTTACCGTCACCACCGCCGCCTCCGCCTGTGCCATCGCCACCGCTTTCGTTCAGCCTCCGCCTCCCGCGCTGCCATCCGCCGCCGCCGCCGCCGCTTTCCACTGCGAGCGCATTATCCAATGGAGCGACGGCCCACTTGGCCGAATCCGCGCTGATTGGCCCGCCCACGCCGCCCACGGACGGCACGCCGCTGTTTGGCCGACGCTCTCAGCCCATCGTCACGTGGCAACACTTCAAGCCGAAACCGGAACCGGAACTGGAACCGTTTTCGTGTTCTTGGGATGTAAAGAACGGTTGTGTTGTATATACACTATAATAATAACTATAGCTATTGCAGTTTTATTGGACGTCATTGCTTTTACATATATTTAATGAATTGGAGTGTTCTTTAAAAGTATATTTTATTCGTCTTGAGCAATGCGCGGGTTTTCGAAAACGATTTTGTGTGGTTTTGTTCTGCAGGATTTTTGCAGCTGTAAGGTACTAGTTCTGAAAACAAATAACACTAGAATAAATAAGGATTACACTAAATTTGTAATGTAAATTAAGGACCAATTCCAGGAATGGGATCCAAGATACTGCAACATTCTAATATCGCTGACTTTGTGAAAGAACATTTTCCAAAAAATACAGGTGTGTCTCAGTTATTCCGCTAAAAACATCATGCAGACAGTTATTTAATGAAGCTTCTTTTCGTTTCCAAGAAAACTACGTCCGGCGACTAATCGAAATTCTCTCCACCGCACAGGCACACCTGCTGCAGCTACCATGCGTAGAGAGGTAGACGTAGGACCGATCCAGCGACAGCACGATTGCCCTGATTGAAATGGGGATGCGACATGTTGATGCTTTATAAGCACCATCACTGTGAATGAAAATTCGCATTATCACACCAGCAAAGGTGGTTCAGGGCATCAACTGATGTCACTGCACTAACTCTAACCGGGAGGTCCTAGGTTCGAGTCCGGACGGCGGCAGAATTTTCGACAGTAGCTTTCCAGCTAGGTCGAATTCAGCCGCTGTCTGGAGACGAATTCTAGCGGCCGGCTGCTCTGATCGATAGTGTTTCGTGGTTTCTCCGATCAACACCAGGCGAATGCCGGAGCAGTACCCCACCAAACGGGCCACGGACCGCGCGCGATCATTCCTTCCTCTTCCTTGTCCTATCCTCTCCCCTTACACACACACTTACACTAACATGCACGACACTACCACATATTCCGGGAGACCAGTCGGGAACATAGAGCTTGTCCCGGCTGGGGCGGTGCCCCGCTGATGGGAGAGTCCTGGTTAGGGGGAAACCCCACTAGTCGACGGTAGGTCGGCGCCGGAAGATCACCGTAATGTCCCGAGAAAAAACATGCACTACACTAACGGGACTAATGACCAGAGCAGTTGACGCGTCCGGAAACATGAAAAAATCAAGCAATCAACCAGCTATCACCACGGAATTTACTGAGTGTTCTAATAAAGTTTTAAAAGCGTCCGTAAGAGTGTGCTAATGAGTGTTGTTTTTGCCTTGACTCGCGGCGTCAGCCCCGAATGCGAAAAGCTGCTGCGCAGGATGACCACGTGGTCTGCTGTTCGCGACCACCCTGGTGGTTCTAGTGGGCTGCACCGCAATGAATCACAATAATTGCTTCCTCGGAGTGTAATTAGACGTTTGGCCTTTCCCGCGGGAGAGCGAAAATGCTGTATCGTAAATTCATTACGTCGAATCGGAAACTCGGGGAAAAAAAAGGTTCTTGAATCTGAGAAATTCTTGGAACTGCATTCCAAAAGATTTGACTTGGAAATGCATTCCATTCCTACTGGATCATTAGATGGATAATAGAGCAGAGGTAAAACGAATTTACTGAATATACATTTTTTAAGATATTTATACCGGGAGCAGTAGCTCAGTGCATCAACTGATGTCACTGCAGCGCCTCTGACCGGGAGGTCCTAGGTTCGAGTCCTCACGGCAGCAGGATTTTCGAAACTCGCTTTTCAGCAAGGTCGAATTCAGTCGCTGCCTGAAGGAGGGTTCTAGCGGCTGGCTGCTCTGATCGGTAGTTTTCCGTGGTTTCTCCGATCAACACCAGGCGAATGCCGGAGCAGTACCCTAACAAACGGGCCACAGACCGTGCGCGATCTGTCCTTCCTCTTCCTTGTCCTATCCTCATCCTTTACACACACACACGAACATGCACAACACTATCACATATTTCGGGAGCTTAGAGCTTGTCCCGGCTGGGGCGGTTCCCCGCTGGTGGGAGAGTCGTGGTTAGGGGGAAACCCCGCTACCCGATGGTAGGTCGGTGCCGGATCTCGCCATCCAGCGGGTGAAGATTACCGCCGTCTCCCGAGAAAAAAAAACATGCTCTACACTTACAGTACTAATGACGAAAGGGCGCGCCCGGAAACACGAAAAATTAATCAATCCACTTATGAAGAATTGAGTAAATAGAAGAAAGAGAGGACACCAGAAAAAGAGGAGTGATTGCGGTGAAGAGAGAAGGGAGGAGTGCGTGCAAGATGCTAAACATCTTTTAAGAAGAAATAAAAGAGGTCATCTTCGTCAACATATCAACATGATTTGTTGACAAAGATGACCTCTTTTATTTCTTCTTATAAGAACGTCAACAACACCAAATCAGAATTCCCACACTAAACATCTTTTACTAGATATTTTAATGTTGAATATAAGATATTTGATAGGCAAGATATTTTTAATTATCTTCCAAATGCAGGAATCATATCTAGATGATGCATTCTTCACGGAAGGTAACCAATGCTACAACATCACATACTTTCACGCATTATTTCACAATTTTGAAAATTTAACTAAAATAGGCATGCGTCATTTTTTACGCTGTTCTATCCCTGGATAAAAATTGTGAAGACAAAGTTTGGAGCGATTTTTTTAAATATTTTTTTAAGAAATTGTATTAACTTCAGTAGAAATTACGAAAACAGACGTTTTTCTTCAATAGATTTTTCGGTATCAACGACGAAGAAAATGGAATCTGACTACACAACGTGATAATGGAAATACTTTTATGTGAAACGAGATTTAACTCACCACTTTTTCGTTACCAAGGCCCGGAAAGAAGAGATTTTCTATCCAAAATTCCGTAAAAAGGGCGAGAAAGTAAAATGACATCTAAGAATTCAAGAATTCTTTCTGGATTATACATTTTTTAATTCATTTTCATGAACTAAAGATTCTTTTACAGACTTTTTCTATGTTCGATAAGTTTTCTACACTACTTTTCATTCTCTTAATAGAATGACGTCTTCCTCCTTTCCCTTTCATGATACACACTGTGAAGAAATCATAAAGCATGTTGAGAAAGGGCAATATCCTCATTGACAAGAGCAAGCTATAAAATTCCTGAGGAATGACGGTCCATTGGGGGACCAGCATTAGAAATTCAGAGGCGACCTTCTTTCGCAACACCGGATGAGCGCTATTATCCTTTACCGTTTGAATGAAGGTAAAAAGTCGGAACGTCAGCAATCTCATTCATTTAAACAGTTTTGTTGATTGTCATACGAAACATCATTCGTAATTGTTGGTAAGCGAAACGAAATAAATTGATATTTTGTGGAAATGATCACAGGACAAGAACATATTCAAACCTAAACATCTGCTGTTCATAATTATATTTAAAGGGTACATACTGCAATCGGAACTAAAAATTGCATTATTGAATTTTGATTCCAATAAACAGTACTTTATTTTAGAAATATCCTGATAAGCTTTACATTAAAAGTCAGTATCTTCTGTGGCATCTGTATGGCATCATAGGGATTCAAAATCTGCAATGTGTTCTGATATCCAGATGTAAACTGCATCATATAATCCTTATAAATGAGTTTTGGTAGGAATGAAATGCTTATAATTAGAAGCAGTGAACAAAAGTGTTGGGTTGTTCTTCCCCGTGGCCGTTCTTTTAACTTTCGCTGACGTTTCTGTTGACAAAGATTTTGCACGTGGTCACAATTACTCTCTGGATTCATTGGTCAACTTTCGTAATCAACTTCTCGACAGGACTACAGTGAATGAACAGATGTTAACACTAAGGCAAGTATGAAATTTATTGATAGGACACTTTTAGCACGGTTCGATTTCATTCTAGGTTATTTACATTTCTTTATTAATATGTAGTTCCAATATTACATTATTCTACATTTGTTGAACCACAGATTTGTATTTCCAGAATACTATATTTGAAGCACGTGCAGACATTGTGCTAGATAAATACGACCTAATTAAAAACTGAAAAAGGAATTTCTTCAAAAAAATAATAATAAATACAAATGAGCTATTATTTTTCATTCTGCGAGAAGAAAAAAAGATTGCAAATTTTCAAATTTAACCAGAAAAACCTCCATGACAAAAATTAAAAATGTCATGACTTTTTCAAAGTGAATATTCTGAATTGCTCCACTCCTTCCGTAATGTTTCGGATTGTTTTCTACCCTCATATTTAGAAGGTTGCAGTAAAGTACAAAGACAATAATGAAATTTTGATAAAAAGGGCAAAACTTTCACTATCAGGGCAGAATCCGTCTCGATCGCAGTGACCTGACGTGATTGGTTTGATCTGGCATGTTCTGCAGATTGGTTCAAAAATAAGCATCGAACTTCGGTCTTTCATCGACGTTAGCAATTTCTACATGAGAGAAAAATTACGCAAATAGATTCCTTCCCGGAAAGCATTCGACACTGTCAAGCGTCTACAGGAAAGACCTGATTCAACCCACTGCTTTTAGTTTAAATTCAGAGAGAAAGATTTTTCAATGTCACGCGGCGGCGATGGTGTTTGCGGCGGCGATGGTGTAACTGTTTGCTTATCGGGCTGTTATACGCAAGTTCGCGGGTTCAAACTCGATCGAAGCCGTGGGTTTTAAGGCGAAAATATCCTTCGTACGCCTTTCTTCGGAGGAAGTAAAGCCAGCTGTCCCATGTCAGTAGATTTACTGCATGTAAAAGATCCTCATGCCTGAATGCAGCCTCTGAGCTAAATTCAAATTGCCTGTTTCGTCGCCCAAATAATACCTTCTTTCTCTCCTAGTAGGTGAAAGGAGCGTAACGAAATTTGCGTGGTCAAATTTGCGTGGCCTGAGTCTCGCCTCGTAAAATAAGGCATTCATTACTTTTCTCCTGAAAAGATACTAAAATCCAGTAACGGTTCGTGTGTGTGTATGGGGGCGGGGCATGGGACCGCACCTGCCGGCATCGAGCACCAAGACCAAGCTTCACAAGAGCAACGTTTCTCACCGCCAGCTCAATCAGCGGCGTCCAGAAGGGGGCATCTGGGCCAAGCTCTCGATCCATTCCGTCAGCAAAGGTCTTCAAGTCTGCTATCTTTCCCCGACGCTGTTTAAAATATATCTGCATCAAATTGTAAAACATGAAAGAAACAATGCCGAATAAAAGAAATGATGATCGGAGAGGATAAAGTATATACTCTATATTTTGCTGATGACCAGGTTGTAACAGCATAAGATGGTGGCGATTTGACTTTCATGATCCGTCAACCCAGTGAGGGAAGATTACCGCCATCTTCCGACGGGAAAACATGCACTACACTTACGGGACTAATGACCTCAGCTGTTGATGCGCCCGGAATCACTAACCAACCAACCAACCCACCGGGAGCGGTAGCTCAGTGATGTTCCTGCAGCGCCTCTGACCGGGAGGTCCTAGGTTCGAGTCCCGACAGCAGAAGAATTTTCGACACTAGCTTTTCAGCTAGGTGGAACTCAGTCGCTGTCTGGAGGAGAATTCTAGCGGCCGGCTGCCCTGATCGGTAGTTTTCCGTGGTTTCTCCGATCAACACCAGGCGAATGCCGGAGCAGTACCCTACCAAACGGGCCACGCACCGCGCACGATCTGTCCTTCCTCTTCCTTGTCCTATCCTCTCCCCTTACACACACTTACACTAACATGCACTACACTACCACATATTCCGGGAGACCGGTCGGGAGCTTAGAGATTGTCCCGACTGGGGCGGTGCCCCGCTGGTGGGTGAGTCCTGGTTATTGTTTCTCGGGAGTCCTGGTTAGGGGGAAACCCCACTAGCTGATTGTAGGTCGGCGCCAGATCTCGCCATCCAGCGGGGGAAGACCACCACCATCTCCGGAGAAAAACATGCACTACACTAACGGGACTAATGACCAAAGCAGTTGACGGGCCCGGATATACGAAAAAACCAAACCAAACCAAACCAACCAACCAACCAGTCGAGTGCGGCGAAGTGTCTGGACCAGGAAGCGCGCGCGGAGCCGCAGCGGCACACGCCGGTGCAGTGCACGTGCCCTGCGCGACGCCAACTCGTCTAGCGACGCCGACGCCCAGATGGCGCAACGGCGCGAACGCCTCACAGTGGTTCGCGTCAAAAACCAGCAGAAATAAATCAGCACTCAATGCATAAACCAAACAGAGAAAGAGAGAAAAAGAAAGAGAGGGAGAAAGAGAAAGAGAGAGAGAAATTGAGAGAAAGAGAGGGAGAAAGAGAAAGAGAGAAAGAGAGAGAGAGAGAAAGAGAGAAAAAGAAAGAGAAAGAGAAATTGAGAGAAAGACAGGGAGAAAGAGGGAGAGAGATAGAGAGGGACGGAGGGAGAAAGCGAGAGGAAGAGAGAGAGAGAGGAGACAGACAGACAGATGATTCCAGTCAATTGAACTATAGATTTTTTAGCAGACCTTATAATTTAGTTCGAAACGTCTGCTAACAAAAATATAGTTAAATTGACTAGAATATATTATTTTGTAATAAACCAGCAGAAATGTTTAACCCCGCACACACTCACCGAAATCTGTGACAAACCAGCGGAAACGTTTTGTCAACTTTTTTTTTCGGTGTAACTTGAAGTATCGTCCTTATATATGGAGAATTCTTAACGACCATAAATATATACTAAAGGGAGGTGTATGGGGCTGGGTTAAGGGAGCAAAAAATCACTACATGGTTGTTGGCCAACCTTTCGGAAAATATATATCCAACCTCTGGGCTTGCAACCAACAGAAAAGCAAGAACTAAGAAGTGGTGCTACATATTCTTGAAGGTGGAGCAGCCCACGAGATGTGAGAAACAAATGCGCGCGCGCTCACACACACACACACACACACACACACACACACACACACACACACACACACATACACACACCACACCACACACATCATGATTACTACTGAAAGAGCTTTTGTTATCTTGGGTTGGTTGCAACCCCCTGAGTATTGAAATATACTTTCCGAATCGTTATCAAACAATTATGTACTGCTTTTTTTTCTGCCCAGACCAAGCCCCATATACCTGACTTCAGCATCCTTATATAGTAGTAATGGAGTATCATGCTTTCGTCCGTCCGTCCTTTACGGTTAAACTCCTTCTGGTCCATCAATCGAGACAAATGAACGCCATTCGACGTGTCTCTATCTCCCAGGGGGAACTAATAATTTTTTGTAGCTCCAACTGGAAGGTTCTAAGAAAAATCTCTAAAAGCAGTATTTTTTTGTTTTTCAAGCAACTAAAAAGCGTTCCGTCTGACTTACGGCAGCTTCAGAAGTGATCAATATTCGATTGCTCTACACAAGACAAATCGATTGGCACAATTCTTAGTCAATTCCCGCTAGGATATTTTAGAAGGAATCTAGAACAGCAGTAACACGTTTAACGTTTATTTTTATTATGAACTTGCCAAACAATTAAATACAAGTACATACGTGTTCGAATGTCTTTCCTTGATTATCACTAGGAGCTCTGCCTTAATTCCTGTATTCTTGAGACGAAACGAAATAATTTCCTATTAATTTAAGGAAATCGAACCATTTCCTGATCACAAATAAAGAGCTTGCATGTGCATAATGCTTCTACGACGGATTTTCCTCAGAACTATCGGACCTGCTGGTTGTGTCATGGAAAATGATCCGCGAGGTCCAATCAGAAGTAGAGTGCGGCGTAATGCACTCCCAAGATTGTTTATCTCAGGGTTTTTTTATAAGCAAACTAAGGTGTTAAATCATCACAATTAAAAATGGGAAAGGAGTTACGATATGGGTTTCAGACACTTCAAAACTATCATGGTGGGTTAACCTGAATAGGAAAGATGATTTCGGTGCAGAAAAGAGCAGTATTTTTAAGAGGCGAAAAGACCAAGAAGTCAATTGCACGAAACAGCTACTCCAGCCACGTCCTGATCTTTACTGTTTTGCGTTGAAATGCGCTGATGTAGTTGAAACAGACCCCTGTCGATGTCAGTTCAAGAGAGGAGAATATCCCTGTGTTCATATGTATTGCTCCATTAAAAACGTTTCCTTTTCCGCCTGCACAAGTGCTGAGATAAAAGACGATTAACATACGAGACGAGGAAAGGCTGACAATCCCTCTTCAGAGCAAATTAGATCGTTTTCGCGACGATTAAAACACGCACTTTGGTTAGAACTCAATCCAAGTAAATTTCCTCGTAGTTAACCCAAACCTTTTCTTCTCAAACATCAAAGCAAATATTCTATTTAGTAATTACATTCAGAAGAAGAAAATATGTGATGAAAAGTTTCCATTTCTTCCCTGAGAAACGACAATGATTATTTCCTTTCTCTAAAATTATGGAATATTACGAGATTCCGATTAAAATTATTACAACTATTTTACTCTTGCACCTCGGTTTCTCACTATAATTTCCTGACATTTTCTTTTGGGTAAAAAATAAAAGGCTTATTCATTTCCAATTTTTCCTTGTATTTCACTTTCATGAAAACGATCAAAATGCCGATATTAATAAAATGTGTTAATTGCCAAAATTTGTCTATTTAATAGTCTCGTTTTCTTCGTCCAATAGCCTACAGAAAGATAAAGTAAGATTAAATAAAAGACCAGAAAAGCATAATTGAATACTTCGGGGCAATAACAAGCTATGCCAGTATACGATGTTTTAAGGAAAAGTAAAGTTTTACCCATTTCCATAAACAAGATAAAGAACATTAATTTATGAATTATACTCCCTACTTGCGGCAAATATTTAAAATAAAAACACAACATCTACGAAACGCCGAAAACATCTACGAAACGCCGAAATACACTAATATGTACGTCAATTTCATCAGAAATGTGGAACAGCATATGATTGCCGGAAGGACATTCTGAAAGTACCAGAAATACCGCCGCTTTTCGTTCGTCGGGGCACACTGTAAGATTAACTCATTAGTATGGAGGCAGCGGTGCGCGGTTGAGTTTGCACAAGTCGTTTACGCAGCACCCGGCATTTCAATTGCGCTTGATCGTTGCCTTCATTCAACTCAATGTCGGTGCGACTCCTCGGTGAGCCAACAATGACACGTGCTTTTTGTAGGCTTCATTGCGTAGCACTACCAGCCGGGCTGTCGCAAGCGACCACGAATGAATTCGCACTATACGAAATCCATGTTTGCGAGTTTGTAGCCCGGGCAGTCTCAATGTTTTCACCTGTGTGTGCAATGTAATGCGTTCAAAGTTGTTCGCCTGGATAGTCTTCTCTTTTTAATTTTATTTTATTCAACGTTGCATTACCTTCTAAAGTTATTAGCAACTCAAATTGCAGTTATAAAGAGAGAGAGTTAAAAATGTCAATAATGTACAGAATTCAAATTTTTCCTTTGAAATTTTGATGATACGAAAATGTATGTTATATGTTTTACCCTCGCAAGCACACTCTTTGTTGGCTGTAATTGGCGCAATAACAGAACAACTGATTTACATAAAACACACTGTTAGAGGTTGTGGCTCTTATATTCAAAAAGTATCTGTGTAAAGGAGTAGTGTCTAATAGCAGTTTTCTTCTTGTTCTTGATGAAGAACGCTATTGGCATGGCGGCGAAGACTTGTTAGAGAACTGATGTAAGTATTTAGCATTTTGGGTCGATTGTCCGACTTTGCAGACTAGCTAACTGTGTCCCCTTGTTCAATCCCCTCGCTTAGGGGGTAAGACAGACAAGAGAGCAACATGTCGTATTCCCTTCATCGTAATTAGCAAACTCCTGGCTGAGCTTTTCTTCGTCGTACAGCTACAGAAAGTGAGACAATTTTAAACGAAAGCTACAACTCTATTTTTGCCTCCGCCGGAAATCGAACCCGGGATCACACCACGGGAAGCTAGTACGCTCCCCATAAGCCATTCTAGAGGAGAGAATACCTACGAATAATAATTCTGAGTAATAGTGTTATCATAACGAAGTTTTAGTTCTTCGATGTCTCAGTCACTTCAATATTTACGGCTTAAGCAAAAATCAAATCGTTTTTCCAATATTTGGTTATCTTCATCCATTCACACTTCACTGAAATTGATGAAAATGACAATGCCATGTAATATCAAGACATCCATTTTTCTCTAACACATAATCAGCTTTGAAAAAATATTTTAAATGTATTTTTTTGTAACACGTAAATGAAGTATCGGAAAATATTTTGCACTTCCATTGGAGTTTAATAAACTCCATAATAGCAGGTATTGAACGTGACCGCGAGGATTTGCGAACACCGTGAAAGATGAATCTTGGGAAATTGAGTACGTATGGCAAGTAATCTCAAGAAGCAATCACGCCTTTTAAGTAATCTAAAGAAGGCGAAAATCGAGTGAGGGTTGTTTCGAGAGAAGAGAATTCGAAACTGACTCCACAACAGGCAGCTTTCCAACACGATGTTCTGCATCGCGGCCCTGATCCAGGAGGGAGGGGGAATTTACATCGAGGAACGGAAGGCGGTCATTACAAGCGCCTTGAATATTTTACGAATCTCATGGCTCACGAGGACTGCGACAATATGTATTATTATTATTATTATTATTATTATTATTATTATTATGGTATGTCTTGACAAGAAAAACAAGGTTATCTGATTGATGTCGCGGTCCCGCTAGTTCACAACATCCCAAAGAAAGAAATGAAAAAATTCTAAAATATCAACCTCTGGCAAATGTGATAAAGGAAATGTGGAGCGACGTGGAAATGGTGACGATTGTACCAATAATTCTAGATCCACTGGTGAAATTCCTAAGTTCCTGCATGAATCCCTGGCTGAACTGCAACTGAAGAAGGGGTTATACATCCAGCTGCAGAAGATTGTCATACTAGACACATGTAACATCGTGAGGAAGTTTCTGAACATTGATGGTTGATCAGTGCTGATTATGACAGTTGAAACGTGTATAAAAATTAACTCAGTGCTGTAACCGAATATGTCTTGTGCACGAATGGAAACAAGTTAAAATAAGATAGTGATAATAATAATAATAATAATAATAATAATAATTATAATAATAACAACACAATAAGAATGAATAATCGGATTTCATTCAGAATCAAATTTTGCCATGAGTTGAGAGAAGAAATAAAGATTAAAGCAAAGGAGTAGAGTGAACAAAATTATCTGCAGACGGAACAAACCTAAGAATAATCTTGAGATTTGTGATGATATGCGCCATTTACACCGGTCTGAAATAATAATCACCAACAACTTTTCCAGAATCTTACTTTGACCGAACTCACTTCTGATTTCAAATACGGACTAAAAAGAAACATTGATACATTTATTTCTTTCAAACCTCTCAGCAATTCTTAGCCCGTAAAATCCACCAATTCGCAAGTAATCAATTCCTTTAGGTTGACGAAGGTGGCCCATATAATTCGTACCGTAACGCTGCAATGCCCATAAGAGGGTGTACTCAAAGCGACTAACGCGTTAGAGGTAGAGAGCGCGATGGGTAAAATCCATATTTGGAAGGAGTGCAATCAGCAAACCTCTCGAGCAATCTGATCGACTTCGCGGCTGAACTTACCTTCCCGCATCCCACGTGAAGGTTTTCCATCCCTCAGAAATAAAGTCATTTCGTGCATTTTATTGCAAGCGGAATTACCTGAAACAAATAAAAAAGTATTTTAACAAACAGAAGCACCACAGCAGAGATACGTTAACATGAGTCTAAGCATATTTTATGATCAGTCACTAATTCTCACCAATGAGAAAGAAATTATTATCTGATAATTAATTTGGTGGAAAATATGCACCAAATACGAAATACTGTTTATACGGGGTCAATTTGTAGGGGGGGTGAAGGTCAGGAGAGAAGGATGGCCTAGGCGTGGAGGCGAGCTAGAGAGTGGAGGGCGGAAGGGCGGTGAGGACAAGGAGTTGCGGGCGGGGGGTTGAGAGGCCATGAGTGGCGGGGAGGGAAGGGGCGAAAAGGTGGTTGAGATGGATTTTTTGTTTCCGGGAACGTCAACTGCTTTGGTCATTATTCCCGTTTGTGTAGTGCATGTTTTTCTCGGGATTGCGGTGATCTTCCCCCGCTGGAGGCGAGATCCGGCGCCGACTTACCGTCGGCTAGTCCCCTTCTTTTCCTGTCACTCCTTACACCACATACACCATTATATGCACTACACTATCACTCATGACGGGATACCGGGTACTGGTAAGGAGATACATGGTTGAATAAAACCCCGCGAGCAGACGATAGTCCGTCAAGCAGGGAAAGATCATTGCCACCCCTCGATGAAATGCATGCACTACATTTACGGCTAATAACTCTAGCAGCTGACGCGTCCAGAATCACTAATCAATCAATCGATTAACAATGAGAAATCGGAAAGGGTGCTCGGAAGAAGGCTGTAAAGGGGCGGGAGAGGCAGGGGAAGGGGCGGACTAAAGAAGAGCGAGCGTGGTCGCGAGGGAGGCGGACGGGAGACGTTGGGGGGTGGAGCGCGGCAAAACGGGGCTGGGCGTGGCGGGGCGTGGCATGGCGGGCGTGGTGGGGTGGGAGGCGGGACGGGACGGGACGGGAGCGGGGCAGGGAGGACGGAGCGGGGCGGAGGGGCGGGCGGGGCAGGACGAGGCGGGCGGGCGGACGGTGGGTCGGCGCGCGGGCGGACAGCAGGGCGGAGGAGCGGGCGGCGGGGCGGGTGGAGCGGGTCGGGTGGAGCGGGCGGGTGGAGCGGGGCGGAGGCGGGCGGATGGATCGGGGCGGGGCGGGGCGGGACAGGGCGGGACGGAGAGGGCCAAGGCGGGGAGGAGCGGGGCGGGGCGTAACGGGGCAAGGCGGGGTGGAGCGGGGCGGGGAGGAGCGGGGCGGGGTGGATCGGGGCGAGGCGGGGCGGGGCGAGGCGGGGCGGGCGAGGCGGGCGGGGCGGGGCGGAGAGGCCAAGGCGGGAGGAGCGGCGCGGGGCGTAACGGGGCAAGGCGGGGTGGGGCGGGGCGGGGCGGGGCGGGCGCGGACAGCGGCGCTCCGCAGCGGGGCGCGTCGACGCGGCGCCTGAAATAGCCGCGACGGCGGCGGCGCAACGTGGTGATAAATCCGCGCGCGGCCCCGCCCGTAATCACCGCCGTCACCGCAGGCGCCGCTGCCGCCGCCGCTAAATATAGATCCGAATTACGCGCTTTACACGAAGCACCCCGCCTCCCCTCCCCTCCCCTCCCCGGCCGCCTTCGCACACTTCGCTTCCGCGTCCGCTCACCGTCGCGCGCTCGCGGCGACGCGGCTCGACACGTTCCGGCACGCGGCTGCTTCACCCGACCGGGTAAACAAGTGGCGACAACTCGTCGGGTAGACCGAAAATGAGGAGCAAACATTCAAAACGCGACAGTCCACTTCGCTCTTTTCCAATAAACGTGAAAAATGTAGCACAAATGGTACACTTTTCCATCAACGTCCTTATCTCTTGGTTGACTGACGGTACTTACAAGTACCACAATGTATTTAATAATTGATACATGTGCCAGCGAGTCTCACAGCTTGTTGGTACTATGAAGTACTATTCTGGTGTGGTGAATAGGTTACGATTTGTAGTTTTTTTTTAGAGTTTATAGCTTCTTACTGCATTTGTTTGTCCCGTGTGGTGTTGTGTTGCGTCTTCCAGAAGAGGGGGTACGAATCCTAATGTTATATTATTTTTCTTCATTTTTTTTTTTTGTGGAAAAATTCACCTTTATGCTACAGATGCAAGTTTAACATCACTTTTTAAATTAAATATATAAAAAAAATTACTGATAAGTTTTTATCTAGTAGCTTGTAGGTATTTACAAATATCATTGCTGTTTAAAAATGAAGATGTAAAAATAAAAATCTGATACAAATTAGATGTTTATTATTTAGCAATTCGAATATTATTACAAAGTTGTGGAATGATTGATTTTTTTGGTTCAGACAACTAAGGATTAACTCAACGAAAGAGTACTAAATGTATTGTACGATATCTTACTTTTTCTGGAAATAAAATTGTAAGTAAAAGTAACAGAAGAACACAATTTTCCCGAATGGACATATCACCTTTTGAATGTTTGCTCTTCAAATATAGGCTGCTACTTTTCTTCGGGTTATGTATTGGTGGTTGGCAGTCTCTTGAACATCACATTACACGGAAAGCTATTTTGAGAACATTTTATTAATCTGTGAAGGGTAAAAATCGAGGTCTTTTCTCTAATCGTGTCACATTAGACGGAATCCACTGACCACAACGAGAAAATGGAGTACTCCAAAGCATCCTGTCAATGAAATGGCTCTTCAAGGGCTTCAGAGACCTTTGCCCAGCAGATCAAGTTGGTGACGACGCATTGCGTTGGCCTACGTCATTTTCATAGAAAACCTTCACTCTTCCCAACGTATATATTCCAACGCATTGGAACCAAAACACATTGATACTGAATTGTTTGTTCATAAACAGAAAGAACAGAAAAATGATTTACCAAATTTCATGAATCAGTCTTACAATGAAGTTATCGGCGAATATAATCAAGGAATTGCTTTAATTTTAATGACAAAACCTTTTATATCTCTCACAATCCCAACTCTTCCACAAATTGTTTACACTCAAACTAATTTTCATTGCGTATTATTTTAACCTTCCTTTTTTGCGCGTAATATTGTGTTTTAGAAGGAATTTTTAACTTGGCGCTTCACGAAAACAAACTTTGCACAAATTCACAAAATTAAAAAAATACATTATCAAATTAAATACAAACTATCGTATCCGTGCGAGAACTCTCGCATGTTAAATTTCACTCTTTTTCCTATCTTTCCTTTTCCATGTTAAGAAGGGAAGTTGTAAATGATACGTGTTTATTTGTTTTAAAAAATTAAAAAGTTAACTTCCAATGTACTAATAGAATCGAAAGTACGAATGAAATTGATTTCTGACACAAATTTTGAATAAAGGTTTATTTAGTATTATTGATTTGTTCTTGGAACAATTCACACTACCACAAAAACATTTGAAGTAATTATACAATATTCCTTGACAGTTACCTTTTCGCTTTCCTTGATAGTAACAAAAATATTTGAAAATCTTTTTACTCTCGAGAAAGATACTTAAAGTCGTCCATGCGAAAATATAGGATCGGGAAAATGTAACCCTACTCTTTGGAATATTAAACTTTATTACCGAAGTGAGAGGTAACCCGTGTAATTTAATCGCCTAGAATATAAAGTAATTACTATCATTTCACATACAGTTGCAGATTCAGCACCTTTCTGAACAGGTGGGTAGTATCAAGAAGCGCCAGACGAGCAAAATGTGATAGAATGTCGAACAAGCTCTCTTCCAAGATTACGGTAGATTAAATACGAATTTCCACGCGCCTTCAAATACTGCGGAATAAATTCGTTCTCGCGGATTCGCGTTTTTCGTTCTTTGCTCTCGTTTTCCAATCCCGCGCGGTCGATTCGTAGATGGGAGCTCTTAAGAGGATAGCAAGGGCTTGCCATCGCGTATTGCATTTAATAATGTGGACGCATCAATTATCATATAACAAATACTAACCAATGCTAATCAAAGAAGATTAACACGGAGATCACGTACTGCAAAGGAGGAAACGCCTAGGAGTGAGATATACATTTCACATGCTCCATATCACATGGTTCTTGCAGATTTTAAAAAAATTCCTCTCATTGTTCGTCTTGAAGGTCGACTTGCATTCTCTGAATCTGTAATTGGCATATTGGAACTCTTTTGGCAAGCAGTTACAAGGCTGTAAAAACATTGAGCACTATTCACTTTAATAATATTGCTGGTGAGGTAATTTTTAATAATTTGAGGAAAATATGCTGTTTAGTGTCAGTATTGTGTAGTATTGATACTAGACAACATCTTTCCTCAAATCATAGTATTCACTTTCTGTTTAAGTAATGCCTTCATTAATGTTTTATGCCAATAGCCTAGAATGCGTATTTCAATGTTTATTTTCGATAAGAAAGAGGTGTGACAAATATATTTCATGCTACAAGATGATGAGAGTTTTGTAAATGATTCAAAAATGTTTTTTCGTCTTTCATAAAAGGAGGCCTGGGGATATTTTTCATTATAAGATGTCTGGCAGTTAGATTTTTACGATTTTTCTAGAACTGACATTTATTATCAGTACATTTTGATAATACAAAACCAACTTCACACTTTCGTTTTGATGGTAATTGTTTTTTTTAATGTATTGCTTCATCTGTCGAGATTGTAAATTTATCTGTGGAGAAATATTAGGTAGCATGTATTACACACAAATTTTAGAATATGTCAATCCTTATGCCGAGATTTATTTACTTCTCTGAATATTAATAAATTATAAGTCTAGTTCTAGGAAGAGAGGTTGTGGGAGATGGGTAGAGAGAGGAGATTCCTGGAGTTATGTGGATTTGAATTGGTCTTTTACGAATCTCGATTAATGCGTCTCTAAGTTGAAAATGAGGAGGACGTGATAACTTGTTGATGAAACTGGTCAATTTTTAGTCTTGATTAAAACTTTTTATTAACAACACTTACTCTACAATATTACCAACAAATTACTTGATTGGTAATATTGCTTCACGACAGTTATTTTACATGATAACGCCAATTTTCTACAGAATCATCTCCACAGAATTATATCTGCAAGTAAGCCCCAAAACTCGAAAGCCCAAGAAAAACTTTCGGCAACAAATATCCCTTCCGAGTAGCGGAATCGACCGCTTAGACTCCAAAACACCCCCATGGATTGTTCTCGCCAGCAGCTGTACAGCAGCAACCACGGCGCAAGAAAACAGGTAATCCCTGGTCGATCGTGCGCGAACGAAATAATAGGAACTTTGCGTTACGAAAGCACGAGGCAAAGCCACAAATAAATGACCACCTGTCACTAGGACACAAAAAAGTAGAAACACGCGGAGGGGCGACTAAACCGCAAATAGCTCACCGAAACAAAAGAACGAAATAAAACCGGACGAAACGGCCATCAGACAACTTCCGCTTTTAAGGGCCACGACGGGGCGTGGGTGGAACCGAGCAGGGAGGGCGAGACGGGGTGAGGTGGGCGGGGAGACGGAGGTGGGCGGTGGAGAGGGGCGGGCGGGACGAGCGGGACGGCAGGGGCGGGCGGGGCGGGCAGGGGGGAGGGCGGGGGGCGGGGCGGGCGGGGCGGGCGAGGCGGGCGGGCGGGCGTGGCGGCGGGCGGGCGTGGGCGGGCGTGGGCGGGCGGGCGGGCGGGCGGGCGTGGGCGGGCGGGCGGGCGGGCGGGCGGGCGGGCGGGCGGGCGGGCGGGCGGGCGGCGGGGGCGGGGGGGCGTGCGGGCGGGCGGGGGCGGGCGGGACGTGGAGTCTCTTGGGCTCAAGGTGTTTTCCTTCCCGTCGTCTTCCTTCTTTTCGACAAGAGTTTCCGGCCATGGGCTCAGACAGCTGCTACGAATATCAAAGCGCGCGACTTCTTTTATGTGCCTTCGCTCCTGCTCGTCGTCTTGAACCGCACGAGTCATTCGGAACCCTCCAGCTGTCTGCCGCCCTTCCACTTGCGATTACTCACTTTTCTACTCCCATTGTATACTGCTGTCGTTTGTTGGCTGCAACCCGTTGCATAATGAAACTCATTACGATACAGATTTCATTATGATAAAGTTCTTGACCAATCACAGAGAAGTTTATAAACCAAGTATTTACATTTCATGACTCATTGAGAATTGTTCTAGTAAATGTTTCGTTTGATTGTGTACATTAAAATTGTATTTGATATATTATTCTTGTCAGTTTGAATTTATTCTATTATTAGTAATTTTCGTAGAATATTATTTAAAATAAATTGGATCGTAATTTAGCTTTGATCCTATTTGACTAGCGCAGTACTCCCTCGCAGGCGGACTGGTAACCACAGCCACCTGCGGCAGCATGCGAGGGTAGGGTTAGGTGGCCTTGGCTGAATCCTACATGTCAACTGTCACAAAACGATTCAATTTAAAAGTTTAACTTATAAAAGTCGTAGAAAAAGTACCGTATGAAACTCGATGTAATGGGTAATAATACACTCTTGTGAAGTTTACGATACTCGCTCTTATCGTAATAACACACTCCTATATTAATACCCATTATTACATCATCGTTTCATAATGTACTATTTTCCTTTACCAAGATTGTGAACGACATCCATCGCCGAGTGAAAGGTGAAGTAACCGTCACAGAAAATAGTATTGATCAAAAAGCTACCAAGTACAAAGGAGGATGAACATCTCCCTCACATCAAACATGGAATGAGACAGCTTTCATCACTACAATGCAGCATCATTATTCATTACGTACAATCGAATTTATGAACTATTTCGAGAGAATGGTATAGAATTTATCCCATTTTATTCCTTTCAATGGGTTGACTCGTACGTCACAGCTTTGAACACGAGTTTTTAAAGAATATGCGTCATAGAACGCCGAGCATAGTACAATAATGCATGTACAATAATAGAAAGCATTTCAACTGATATTTTTAAATAGATTTTATAACAACAAGAAGTTTCCTTTTCAAATATCAGAACAAAAGTATGGCATAGGTAAAAATAATGAATGAGACAATATACAAGGAATACTTAATCGTGAATTCATTCAATATTTACATCGCATTGCGGTTTTCCACCACTTTTCTAATAGCTAATAATAATAATAGCTTAATAATAATAGCTATAATAATAATAATAATAATAATAATAATAATAATAATAATAATAATAATAAAGTTTAATTAACTTGAGCAGGCAAAGAAGCACTAAAAATTCTTAGACACGAATATTTTATTATCTCCTTCATTATATCCAGTAGATTAATTAAAGTATTTTAAAATAGAAACAAATAGGGGTTATAATTTAAATAGAAAATAAATTATACTTGAACTAGACATTGTCTTCCTAACAGTTTCAAACATTCCACAAAGGATTTTGAGTTTTACTACAATCTAACCCAAAAGTATACAAATTAGAAAAATACAATAATTCATATTCCTACTCGAAAGTACACTTCGATGAAAACACGAAGACGTTTCAAGGTCACGAGCTGAAAAGACAGAGGGGACACTGTCATTCAATGAAGAGCTTCAATACCAAAAAATTACGACGTAATGAAGCTCGCAATTCGATGAGTGTTCCCCTCTCTTGCTAACTCGTGACCTCGAAAGGATTTCCTGTTTTAATCGGAGTTTAGGCTGCTGGTGTAGTCTTATCGCGTCGAAAGGGGTGGGTGCTTCATAAACCTCCTTCGAGTTGGGAAGGCGAGGAAATGAGATATGAAAGAAGAGTGAGAGAGTGGGACTTGGTATAGACCGATAAATAAACATAATATTTATCACACAAAAAGTAAAGTCAATGTAAGGTTAATAGAAAAAATAATTTTTACAGAAGAGCACATAACACTGCACATCCTAATTTCAATTATTTCTCGTGGCACACTATATTTTTGTCGGACGAGGAGATTACAAAAGGAAGCATCGAAGCCATTTACAAGTTAGCCAACTGCATACGAACGAATGCAGGAAGGGAGTCTAATGGGCACAACGACCACAGAACCTTCAGTTATGTTGCCAGCACTAGCTGTCACTTTGGCTCATCCTTAAGAAAATCGTTCTATATGCAGGGGATGAACTGCTACGACAGTCGCTGGGGCTTCAAGGTCACCTCGAAGTGGCCGCCGCTAGAATTCTCCAAAGTGGTGGCTAGATCCAGATGCTTTCTTCACAATGGGTACGGAAAACTCCTAAGCGTTTCATTCTTATATGGCCGCTTTGTGTGTTTCCGAGCTTACAGTAATTTATAGCAACAGATGAAAAGCTTCCACCACAATGAAGGTCGTAATTCATAATCATTATCCCCAAATCCGATGCTGTTGCCTTGGCGAAAACAATGGGAAATTTTCAGGAGAAAGGCCCTGTACTATTTAAAACTTGGTAGAATATTTTTAACCATACTGTGAATACTACTATATGATACAAAATATACTAATATTATAAATAAATTAAATAAGTTCTCATTTCTTGGTCAAGCGAGATTCACAAAGTAGTAAATTTCAGAAACAATGTGAGGCGCAGAAAATTAAACGATTTACTGATGGAAATTGGTACAGTGTACTTAGAGTTTTGAAAAAGCCTTTATCAGTTACAAGTATTCAAAATAACATAAAAAGAATTTCAATTAGATAATTAAAATGTAGATATTCGATTTATTAATAATATACTTCGTTCTTAGTATTTGAACATATATCAAAAACAAACATTTGATATATTTATTATTATTGTTGTAATTATTTTTATTATTATACAATTAGCTTTATCATGAGATTTAGTATTCTGACAAGTGGGTACTATAATGTGTTTATTTATAGATTTGTATTAACGAATATTTCTTTACTTGAAATATTTGATTTTAGGTTTATCATCAAAAGTTTTAATTCCAATTTTCAAATACAAGATTGTAGGTAGTATTCTTTAGATATATGACAAAGAATATTTGTTGTTGTTCGTCATTAAAACGTTTTAGTGTAATTATTGCTCTTTAATTCATTTGGTTAGTACGCATTTACATATCATTTCATTATCATAATCACTTAAACATTACGTGTTTTCTTTAAAAAAGTTCACCTTCTACCCATCTACGTAAATTTCGTGATTTTTTATTTAAATGAAACGTAATGAACTGTAGTTGTGTTATCAGTTGCTTTTACTAACTGGACTTATAGTAATAACACTAAAGTTTAATTGATTGATTTTTTCGTGTTTCCGGGCGCGTCAACTACTGTGGTACCGTTAGTGTAGTGCATGATTTCGGCGCCGAGATCCGGCGCCGACCTACCGTCGGCTAGTGGGGTTTCCCAACCAGGACTCTCCCACCAACGAGGCGCTGCCTCAGCCGGAACAAGCTCTAAGCTTCCGACCGTTAGTGTGAGTGTGCAAGGGAGAGGACAGGACAAAGAAGAGGAAGGACTCATCGCGCGCGGTCCGTGGCCAGAAGTGTTATATCAACAAGATAGCTTAAAATTTTGAGTAACGCGCGCTTGTAAACGATTTTATATATTTTATAACATCTTAAAATGCAACAAAATTTAACCATTGTAGATTCACAAGCACGTAAGAAAATTTAAGGCAGCTCCGGTTCATGGAATTTAGTCACCGTTTAATTCAACACATAACACATTTTAGTTGGTTGGTTAGTTATTCCGTGCGCGTCAACAGCTTCGGTCATTGTACCGTTAGTGTAGTGCATATTTTCCTCGGGATATGGCGGTGATCTTCCCTCGCTGGATGGCGAGAACCGGCGCCGACCTACCGTCAGCTAGTGGGGTTTCCCTCTAACCAGGACTCTCCCACCAGCCGGACATCACCCCAGCCGGGACAAGCTCTAAGCTCCCGACCGGTCTCCCGGAATATGTGGTAGTGTAGTTAGTGTAAGTGTGTGTAAAGGAGAGGATAGGATCAGGAAGAGGAAGGACAGATCGCGCGCGGTCCGTGGCCCGTTTGGTAGGGTACTGCTCCGGCATTCGCCTGGTGTTGATCGGAGAAATCACGGAAAACTACCGATCAGAGCAGCCGGCTGCTAGAATTATCCTCCAGACAGCGACTGAATTCGACCTAGCTGAAAAGCGAATGTCGAAAATCCTGCCGCCGTCAGGACTCGAACCTAGGACCTCCCGGTCAGAGGTGCTGCAGTGACATCAGTTGATACACTGAGCTACCGCTCCCGGTTAAATTTTAATAATATATTTAAGTTAATAGGATGAGCATTATCTGCCATCATTTGTTAATTACGCACTTTTCAATACCTCGCAATATCTCTTCTTCTCGCTGGGCAATCTACATTCACACCCTCCACCCACGGACCGGAAGGGGTGACTCAGGGCATCAACTGATTGCTTTGCCTTGGACAGGAAGGTGCTGGGGTTCGAGTACCAGCGGTGGCTGTGTTTTCGCTACTAGCGTATCAGCTAGGTCAATTGAGACGTTGTCTGGAGGAGAATTCTAAAGGCCGGCAGCTCTAATCTGTAGTTTTCCGTGGTTTCTCCGATCAGCGTCAGGCGAATGCCAGAGCAGCACACTAAAAACAGGCTACGGACAGCGTGATCTTTCTTGTCCCTTCTTTATCCTGTCCTCACTCCTTATCACACACGTACATGCCCTACATGTCCACACATGCCGGGCTACCGGCACACCAGTTCATCCACGCCCACCCCCTCCACACTCAACGCCCAGCCCGCCCCCCACTTGACCAGCCGCACCCCCGCCGCCTCCTCCCCGCCCGCTCGCAAACACACCCACCTGTCGCCCCACCTCCAGCCCGCAGCCACGTATTTGGGCGTGTGGGGATCCGGCGCTGCCGCGGCGGGGTTCGCTCGCGGACCCCGGCTGGAGGGGGCGACCGTCCGAACAGATGGCTTCATTCAGCAAACACAATGCGCCCAGTGCCGCAGACGTGAACGTTCGGCTTGATGCTTCCCAATGATATTGTTTACGCTAGAGCGAAGGGGCTCAGTCGCGAAAAACTTTGTTTATTCTTTTTCTCCCAGGCACAACTCTTATTGGGGCGCCGATCGGCCATTTTCTTCGAGGAGTCGTTCGAATTTCCTGCGAGGAACGAATTCACGAACGGTCGACTGAAACGAAGACTTATGCCATGAATGAAGCCCAAGAATGTGTTTAGGCGTTTTAGGCTGAAAGTTTTATTTTCCATTTGTCTTGATTTAATCATTCCACTGTTAAAAATCGTTCATGAGGCATCTATGTGTGGAAGGGTTGTGTCCCTGGGAGGGACTTTTCAGAAGGAACATATAACTCCTCAATAGGGAGTTAGACCTGGAATCCGCTTCGATACTCCCTCACCAGATTTGACATGACATCCACACTCTGGCAGAGCGTTGGGTTTCAGGGCGATTTCAAGGCATTTTATTTAAAGGAGGATGGCCGATATGGAGAGCAGACATAAGCACTAGAGATGGGAGTGAGGGGGGGGGATAAGGAAGGGAAAATGGCGCGCGGTTCGTGACCTTTTTCTTAAGAAACCACTCTGAAACGCGGCGAGTTAATCATCCAAAACGATCAGGGAAAACTAATTTGATAATTCTCTTCCAGGTAGTGCCTGCCAAGCTACATACTCGAAGAATGACTAGCTAACCTACGAACCTCTACGATTGTAGAGCGGCTCTTCTACGCTGTGTCCCACCGCTTGATTGATTTTTTCGTGTTTCCGGGAGCATCAACTGCTTTACTCACTAGTCCCGTAAGTGTAGTGCATGTTATCTCGGCGATGGAGGTGATCTTCCTCCGCTGGATGGCGAGATCCGCCGCCGACCTACCGTCGGCTAGTGGGGTTTCCCCCTAACCAGGACTCTCCCACCAGCGGGACACCGCCCCAGCCGGGACACGCTCTAAGCTCCCGACCGGTCTCCCGGGGTTTGTGGAAGTGTAGTGTTTGTTAGTGTAAGTGTGAGTGTAATGGGAGAGGAGAGGACAAGGAAGAGGAAAGAAAGATCGCGCGCGGTCCGTGGCCCGTTTGGTAGGGTACTGCTCCGACATTCGCCTGGTGTTGATCGGAAAATACACGGAAATTTACCGATCAGAGCAGCCGGCCGCTAGAATTCTCCTCCAGACAGCAACTGAATTCGATCTAGCGGAAAAGCTAGTGTTGAAAATCCTGCCGCTGTCGGGACTCGAACCTAGGACCTCCCGGTTAGAAGCGCTGCAGTGACATCAATTGAGTCCCACCGACTGAGACTGACTCGTCTTCCTGATTTGGGACCTACTAACTTCACTTACTGCATCACCTGAGGTGATCCGCGGATCCATTCACTCGGTGCATTCTTGCGACACATTCCAAGGAATATTACGTGGCCGGCGATCTCCTCTCGGCTTGGCGCGGAATTGCCAGAAATGGTAAATAGCTCAAGTGGTAACACTTAGGCACGAGGAACTGAAGGCCATAAGATCAGCTAGTGTCAAAACTCCGATTCCTGTCGTGATTCAAATTTCCTGCTCTTCAAAGCTTCAGTTAAGGACTCGCATCTATGGCGACTGAAACAACCGATGCTCAATTGACGACACACTTTACAAATCCTTCACATTTTATACGAATCCGGCAAGCACGTATTCCAATACTTCAAAGTTATCAGGAAAATTCCCAATCCTACATCATTACGGTTTAAGAAGATAGAACACTAATAATTCAGGTAAAGGCTACTACAATAGAAACAGAGACTTCAAATTTAATAAATAGTGAAACGCAGAGATGAACTTCCTTTATTTAAAAATTTAGAAATGTAATACCAAAAAACAAGTATATCGAAGACTGACTTGTGTCGTAAATTGAAACAGCACTTACAATGCCCAAACACTGGGAGTTAAAATATTTTACAACAAAATATATTTAAAAAGTTGAGACTCAAAGACAGGTGCCAGAACCATCCAAAAAACTAAAAGTCAGTAGCAAACTTTATTTTAATATTCTATAAGTAAGCGCACCATTACGCTAAGAAGAATTCCTGAAAATTAAATAGAAATAGAGAAAGTTATATTTGTGACGTATTAGGCGAGAAATAATATTAAATTATTTTTTCGTATTTTAGATATTATTTTCACAAGGCGGTCTTCCGGTGTCTGCCATGGCGGAAATTGGTAGGTCGGTGAAACTTTATCCTGAATATACATAACCTGAATATACTGAAATATCCATGATTGTAAATATGATCTAACTATGCAAGCTCATTTAACTAAATCAAAACTTGACTCAATTGATGTTGAATGTTTTACGATTGTTTTAGTAAGGCTATTCTAAAAGACAAATTAAAAACTGCTTGATGAGTAAACCAGAATCTCGAATGGCTCCTTGGAATGTCGTAAAACGACCATTAACCTCGATGTACTCCGACCCACATACTCCTATGACGCCTTCTAGTCCGCCGAACGCACATGGTATGATTGCATTACGATTTTGTTCTTAATTCTCGGAACACCGAATAGATTTTCACTGCTTTAAAGGCACAAGTGAACGAACATAATAGTGCAAAATACCTATCGGTTAACATTGGACAACTATCTATTGATCTACGACATGGTAACCGACCTATTGGTCAACAAACAACCTATTGATTAATATTATTTTGGATGAGAAAATGTTTAAGATTTGGAGTTATATTTAGACACAGTTGTCAATGTTCTTCCTTATCAGACAAAAATGCCGCACACTTTTGGAAAATGAAATGGCTTCCAAATGAGAAATAAGGCTTCTATTCCTCACAGGCCAGTGCAGAGGAAGCCTAAGTTTGAAATAGAACTTAATCTAAAAGCGTAGTGATAACAGCAGTAACACACCGAATCACTTTCACACGTGGAATGTAAACAGAATTACACTGTGAAAACTCAAACTTTTCAAGAACATAGTCGAGATGAAGAAGGCAACAGTGGACAACACTAAACTGTATGTAGCTTTTGTTCAAAAGTGTCAGGCTTGAAAATATACCACTACATCAATTGGTAACATATTACTCTCCATCAGATGTTCCAAGAAAGCAATTGCGACTACGAAAATGCCTTTCTTAGATGACGTCTCATAAACGTTGTACATGCGGGACCTTTTTGTTTAATTTTGGGTGACAATTTATTTGACTTTACAGCCACATTATTTTGGTGAACGTTCATACATGTCTACTGTGTTCCATTGTGTGCGTAAGAATTGCCTCAATATTCAGCCAGAGAATGGGTAATTTGTTTTCACTAACTGCACAGGGAGCTCACAAGCAGTTATGCTCGAGAAGTCCTGTGGCACTTTAACTTGCATCAGAATTGGGATGTGGGCTTTATATTGCTTCCAGCTTTGAACACTTCTACCGTTCGGAGGACCTGAACTTCATACTTTCAGAAAACAGTAATATCTAAGAGATGGCATAATATTAAACGTCGTCTTGTTTCCATCGATGTCAGCGATGTATCACTACCTTTCTGAAAAACCTTAATAAAATAGTTCAACAGGTACCAACCTTACTTGTTGAAATGTTGTATCAGCTGAATTATTTAAGAATAGTCATCAGATTTAATTGTATGTTTATTTTTGTGTTGTGTCTTAGTTTTATTTATTAACAGTCTTGTTCTTGCTGCATTAATAGCTCTGAAGATGGAATTAATCTACAACAAAACGCCAGACAAACTAAAATGTGTACCGAGAGTGGGTAGCTTAGTGCATCAAGTATTGTCACAGCAGCGCCTCTGACCAGGAGGTGACCGGGAGCCTCAGACCGGGTTCGAGTTCTGTGGGCGGCAGAATTTTCGACACAAGCTTTTCAGCTAGGTCGAATTCAATCGCTGTCTGGAGGAGAATTCTAGAGGCCGGCTGCTCTGATCGGTATTTTTCCGTGGTTTCTCCGATCAACACCAGGCGAATGCCGGAGAAGTAACCTACCAAACGGGCCACGGACCGCGCGCAATCTGTTCTTTTTCTTCCTTCCTCTTGTCCTATCCTCTCTCCTTACACACACACTTACACTAACATGCACTACACTACCACATAATCCGGGAGACCGGTCAGGAGCTTAGAGCTTGTCGCGGCTGGGACGGTGTCCCGCTGGTGGGAGAGTCCTGGTTAGGGGGAAACTTAGCCGACGGTAGGTCGGCGCCGGATCTCGCCATCCAGTGGGGGAAGATCACCGACATATCCCGGGAAAAATATGCATTACACTAACGGTACTAATGACCGAAGCTGTTGACGCGACGGAATCACTAACCAACCAACTAAAATGTGTTATGTGTTGAATTAAACGGTGACTAAATTCCATGAACCGGAGCGCCTTAAATTTTCTTACGTGCTTGTGAATCTACAATGGTTAAATTTTGTTGCATTTTAAGATGCTATAAAATATATAAAATCGTCCCCAAGCGCGCGTTTCTGAAAATTTTAAGCTACATTGTTGATATAACACTTCTTTAAAACGTCATAAAATAGAAATAATTGGAATAATTTTGAAACACGTTTATACTAATCATGTACAAACCACTTCACCTTCTACACATGCCCGACCCTCCAGTGGCCATCTGGCTTTCGGGGAGTTAAGGCCAAAGGGTTATAGACTCGCACGGAGGCAGCGCAGAAAACAGATGGCCGGCGAGCCTCGCGTCTCCCGCCGATGTACGCGCAGCGACATTCTTTTGTTCAAGCGCAGACGCGCGGCGCTCCATTGTCGCCCGCTGAGCGCCGTCGTTTGTTTCGGCTGGCGCCGCAGGTGCCTGGACGGGCGGTGGAGCCTCCTAGGGCAACGCTGGGGTCAACCAGCTGACGCGGTTCACTATGGCGGCTTCTTATCATGAAATGTTTGGAATGTCATATAGAATTTTTAGGCAGATATTTTTTTAACATTTTTATTTTAACATTTATTGAGACCAACGTTTCGAAGGACATTGGCCTTCTTCTTCGGGGTCTGATTTATATTAATATGTGGTATATTTTGAATTTGAATCATAATTTTGTCACTTTTCAAATTCAAGAGATACCACATATTAATATAATTCAGACCCTAAAAAAGAAGGCCAATGACTTTCGAAACGGTCTAAATAATTGTTAAAATAAAAATTTAAAAAATTCTAGAGGACCTGTCAAAAATCTTATCATGAAACTCTAAGAAAATAGAATTTTCAAATATTTTAGAATCGGTGAAAATATCGGTGGCAGCGGCATTTTCACCAGTCACACAAGACAACGAATATGACTGACGTAGAAGCAAAAAATAGTAACAATATGACCGTAGAGAAAGGACAGTCCTCTCTCTGTGGTATGACATCGCAATGGTGACGATGAAGTGTCCTCTAATTCTTATCATCATTCTCTTTCTTGTATAACTTAATTTTTTGCCTAATTCCTTTAATTTTTCTCCTAATTCTTCTATTTTCTTCAAACTCTTTTTTTTTTCCTAATCCTTCTATTATTTTCCCATATCTAATTAATTTTAATATTTTTTCTTACTAATTTTTCTGGTAATTCTTTTAATTTTTTCCTTTGAATTCATTTTTTTTTTTTATTTCGGGCCCAAAAGAGTACTTCCCATTCCCTTCCCCTATAGCCGTCGATACAGGTTGGCCACCAAGTCCAACATTACCTATGGGTTTCTTTTCAAATGGACCAACTCCTCAGTTTAGAAATTAGCAAATCCATTTTTTTCTTCTAAAAGGAAAAATAAAACATAGATATCCATAATGAGTTTACGAATGTCGTTCACTCAAATAATAAATATTTTTTATGTTTTTACTTTTCAATTACTATTACTATTTTATAGTAGAAAGATGGATCTTTTAAACTTATTGGACCAAATAGGATCAATCAATGAAGATATCAGGAATTAAGACGTATAATTCATATAAGACATATACATTTATTTATTGCTTAACGTCTTATATGAATTATACGTCTTAATTCCTGATATCTTCATTGATTGATCCTATTTGGTCCAATAAGTTTAAAAAGATCCATCTTCTACTACTATATAAAGGATCAACAGGAATAATTCAACCATTCTACTATTACTATTTTTAGGAATTAATCTTATTTTCACTGTTTTCTCCAAGTCCAGAGAAGTGTTTTTAATGGGGCAGAAAGTGGGAGGGGAAAAGAAGGGGAGAATATGAGAGAATAGAAGGGTGAAAAGGAAGGAGACAGAGATTGCAAGGGAGAATTGGAGGGGAAGAGGGAAGGAGTGGAAAGACAGTGGCAGGAAGAGAGGGAGGGAGGGAGGGTGGGGGAAGGGGGTGAGGGAGGGAAGGGGGGAGAGCGGGAGGGAGAGTGGGTGGGAAGAGGTGGGCGGGGCACGGGTGTCGGCGCCGTCGCCGTCGCCTCGCCGGTGCGTGCCACACGCACGCCCGCTGGCTCGCCCGCCCGCCAACGCCACCTCCTCCCCAGCGCCTGCCAGCTCTCAAAGCTCTGCGCACGTCTAGGCACCATTCTTCTCCTTCACTTCCACACGTCCTTTTCGCTGGCTATCTGTATTTTGGACTTTTCTTCTATGTCGGGACAGCTTCTACTATTGTTACGTGTAATTTCCTATTCTTCAATTTTTTCAGCTCCTGTATTTAACACAATGGTCAATTTTTATTTTTAAGATATTCAATGAGTTTTACATTCAATTCAAACAATACACTATTGATATTCATAAAAGAACGATGACTCCACACAACGATTTACGTGAGAATTGACTATTCAAAACTCAATTGATTGAGAAAAACTATTACCACCGCTATAGGATGTAAAATTACGGACCTTACACGTATTTACATAATACTGAAATTTATCTCAATATTCTAAAGCTCTGTTAAAACTGTCTTAATAGGACAGGGAACACATTTTCATGCAAAATAGATTTTAGAATTGCAACAGAATGTCAGGATGCACATTATTCAGGCGTCAATTATCAAGTCAGTATAATAAATTCATATATAATTACACTTAATTCATTATTCATAGTCAGTTTACTTTCATTATTTTACGACACATTCCCAAATAACAACAAACAATAAACATGTTTCATTCAAATGCCAAGTCTCTACCAAACCTTTTCTACTTCACAACTGTTGCGAAATCGTTTCTGTTGCATAACAGTTTCTAAACAATAAGAGACTATACAGAGCTTAAAAAGGATAATAATTTAGAAATGATATTAATGCATTCATTACAATTGTACTGTATGCTAAGTCTTTTACAAGAATAGTACTTCAACATGGAAGTCAAATTATTCTCTTCACGATCAAGTTTTTCCTCCAACGTGCTGAGACCTATATATACCTTTACTCATGAAAATGTAGAAAGAAAATTAATATAAAAAATATTCTTAAACTGCCAGGTAGTCTTCGGAATTCTTGTTTTGATCCTTCATATCACTTCTTCGCATATCTTCAGACGGTTCCACACATTCGGTAGTCGCCGAGCGGCGAGCTACTGCTCGCCCAATCCCAAACAGCTGATGTGTTCAGCGTTCAGCTCCCTTTGAGGTGTCCAAAACACAGACACGCGGTGGGTAGGGAGAACACCGAGTGTTCGTCACTCGGCAAATAGCAAGCAACTCATCCACACTACTCGGGGTTCGGCAAGCAGTTGATCGCTACTCGCCGAATAACGAATATGTGGAGCCACCTTTAGAAAAGGCGGTCTCCAATCCTTGAAGATTTTTTAATTTCCCAACAACGCTCACGGTACCGGCAGCGTATAAACAACTCTCACAGTTCAATGCGCTGTTGCCACGCCTTGCTTCGCACATGCCACCACCTACTTATAAGAGAGATACATGAAATCTCAAAACATTAATTAAACTGACTGGCAAAGCTGAACTCTGGTTGTGAGAAAGTAAACAAATCCTCGCAAGTTGATTGCTTCTGAGCAGGTCACATGACGTACCACAGCACGTGGCGAGAGAAGAGTCGCTAATACGCTAGTTAAATTTGCAAACCAGAAGTCAAGATAGAGACTGATGATCTGTTAGATATCGGGATACCACAGGATGACCAATGAAGTAAAACACACAACGTGTTACAACATTTAATTTGGCAACAGCTCTGCACAGGCAGGAGCGGCCGAAATATGTGAGCTCAGTAATTTGTGAGCAAGTACGCTGCTTTGGCCGTCGTGCTCCTCAGTATATGTATGTTTTTACATGTTTACAAGAAGTTACCAGAACAAAGTTTTACAGATTTCACAAAGGGTAGTTTCCAGAAAGTTTCAGGATGTAGCATGTTCATCACTGAATCGTCGAAACATATTACTGTACATTTGGAAACGTGAAATTTAAGTAGTATATGACTTAGTGTAGGGATCACAGAATTTTGAAAATGTGCACACAATTCACTTTTCCCATAGCACGTCATACGCAGTTTTTAACTGTTTTTTTGACGTAAAATAAAATAAAATAAAATAAAAATAAAATGAAGTGGCAGGTGGGGCGCTCGGCTGGGCGGAGCCGTCAGAAGGTCGCGTGGTGCGGATCTTCCTTGTTGATGTGCCTAATGGAATACATAACTCGCTGCCGGTACTGTAGAGAAATTCTTTCCATTTAGCGACAATATGGAATTTGCGTTCTTCGGGTAGAATTCTTTCTCTGAGAAATCTCTGGAGCCTCCTCAAAGTCGCCGTTCATGAAGTTCTCCATCCCGTTCACGCGAGGCTATTTCGTGGAGCCCGTTCCTTCCGCTAATTTCGAATTACGACGCCGCCGGCGCAACTTGTTCCCTCCGTTATCTCTGGGATCAAGCGTCGTAAACGAGTTCGCTCTTCGACTGGGTGACTCACCCTCCCAGACGGCCTCCGGAGTCGATTCTGCTTGCCTGCACAACCGCTCACCTCCCCCCCCCGCCCATGCTCTCGCCCTCCTCTCCCGAGCAACCGGCCTCTCGCTCGCCCAACCGCTGACTGACCGCTGACCCGCACGCCCACACGCCGCTCCCCCCCCCCCCCCCCCCCCCACCAACTCTCTCGCCCCCACTCATATCCCGCCTCATCTACTCTCTGGCCCCACGCACACTTCCACCCCACCTACTCTCTCGCTCCACTCCTCTCCTGCCTCACCTGCTCTTCCGTCCCGCCTCGTCCTCCCCGCTCCACCCCTCTCCCACCCAACGCACACTTCCGCCTCACCTCCTCTCCCCGCCCCACCTACTCTCTCCCCATCCACTACCCCGCCTCTCCTATTCTCCCATCCAACCCACTCTACCGCCCCACCTATTTACCCGTCCGCCACTCGCCCGCCAATTCGCTTTCATCTCTATCCCATTTACTATTCTATCCCTCACCTTTCCCCATTTCCTTCCTTCGCTTACACCATCTGCCTCATCCACTCGTTGCCCTCTTCGTCAGCCCCGCCTCGTCACGTCGCGTCGCGTCGCGCCGCGCTCAATTGATTTATCGGGCAGGCTCCGCGCCCCGACTTAAGAGATTTCCTCATTGACTTCTTAATTAGGAATATACATCTTTAATGAAATGTAATTCTTCCTCGACGGCTGTTGTATTTTAAGCAGCGACATTCGTTAGGCAGCCGCGCGAGCGCGGGAGGCGGACATGGAGGCGGAGAGGAGGCGGAGGCGGAGGGGAGGGGAGAGGAGGAGGCAGAGGAGGGGAGGTGGAGACGGGGCGGGGAGGGGAGGGGGAGGCGGAGACGGGGGCGGAGGAGGAGGCGTAGGCGGAGGAGGAGACGGAGGCGGAGGAGGAAGCGGAGGCGGAGACGGACACGGAAGGCAGGCGGAGGAGGAGCATAGGCGGAGGAGGAGAGGAGGGGAGGATGGAGGGGAGGCATAGGCGGAGGAGGAGGTGGACGGAGACGGAGGAGGCGGAGGCGACGCGGGCAGCGAAGACGAGAAATGAGGGACGACAGCGATGGAAAAGACCGACGATGGAAGTGAACAATTTGAAAACGGAGCGTCACGAACGCAGACGTAAATTCCACAAGATAGCGGATGCTATATGCAAAGTAACTCAAATGGACGAAACTGTGCGAGGCTCAACAAAGGCAAGTTTCAAGCTTAGGCTGCTTCTGCGATAAAGAGCGGTGCAATTTGGTAAAACTGCAGAACTTGCGACAACTTTTTCATATCATGATTCGTAGTAATACAATACCCGTATTTCTTCTTACTACTGATTCGTTATTTCTATATTTTCAGTGTTGCCATTCTTGCAACATTGTTTTCATTAGAAGACGACGTACAAGAAGATTCTTCTAGAAATTCCCTATATTTTTTCGACCTTCCAAAACACGGCAACACTGATAAAAAATATTAAATACAATCAAGAATTAAATAAGTTTTGTAAACTACTATATTATGTGTACTATTAGCAGAACTACTGATAGGAACTACCACTACCCACTTATGAGAGCTATAATAGCACAGAATTTTTCGAGTATTATTTCAAACTTTTGTAATTTTCGAAAATTCAGGGAGTTCTCTATTGTCAAAATTGTGATAAGAGGAAAATTCCTACCATCAATACTGTGTTTTTTAATGTTTCTTTTTATAATTTTCGAAAATAGTAAGTTCACAGAAAATGGGACATTCGCCATATTTTAGTGTCCTTTGCTATATCCCAAGCAAAATTTAAAAAATTTTTTTGAGAAAATAATATTATTTAAAAATTACCTTTTTACGCACAATTATGCTAAAATATCCATAGCTTTAAAAAATTCTGCATGTTTTTTGAAAATTAAAAAAAAAAAAGCGATTTTTGAGAAAATAATATTGATAAAAATATCTATCTTCAATACTGTAGTTGTAGGAAAAGGGGAAAAAATTGAACTTTACAATTGAGGAGAGTTCAAAGAAAGTGAAACGTATACTGTTTTTAAGGGTAGTTTACTTTATACCAGGAAAAAAGTTTAATAAAAAATTTCGAGTCATTTTTCAGAAAATTATGAAAATGAAGTTTCCTGTAAAGTATCACCAAAAATCAAAAGGTTCGTTTCAAAATAACAGGGCCACGATTTCATCCAGCTCGATCACGAAGTATCAATTTTAAAGATTATTTCTAATTTTACTTAAAAGTTTCTAAAACTTTCTCTACCTTAAACGTTATTTGCCTATGTCCGGCACTGAATGAGGGACAGGGAACCGGGTCACGCATTCCGATATCATTAATTTGTTAGAGTAACTTTCACTTTGTTTCGGCAATTAAACTTTTGCATATGAACTAGATGTGACCTTGGCTGTGAAAAAAAATCTTAAACATCCATGCTTTTAAAACTTGCTTTTAAAACCTCAAAGATTAATGATCGCACAGGAAAATAATTTGACGGTGTCCGTATTTGTTAATTTAAAATTGAGATCTTCCTGACAAAGTTAAAAATATCAGAATAATTAACAAAACTTTCATTATCTAATTGGATAATACAGTAGATACTTTTCTATTTATTTTTCTGTAAAACAACTGTCGTAAACATATTTTCCACCCTTCGATCACAATGGTTTGAAAGAATGTTCAATGATTTGACATCTGAAAATTATAACTTTGTCGTATTATGTAACTTCATTATCTGTGCACGTCTTCTAGAATTCATTGAAATTAGTTATTCAAATTATCGTTTCCATGTTGTTGCGGCAGGAAGTATTATTCCTTGACGAAGGACATCTTGGATAAGAGTCAAAAATTTATTGCTTATTTATCTACGAAAATAGATTTTATTACATCAGAGCTTTTTTTTTTAATTTTCAAAATTCATGTAGTATATGACTTAGTGTAGGGATCACAGAATTTTGAAAATGTGCACAGAATTCACTTCTCCCCATAGCACGTCATACGCAGTTTCAACTGTTTTTTGACGTAAAATAAATAAATAAATAAATAAATAAATAAATAAATAAATAAATAAATAAATAAATAAATAAATAAATAAATAAATAAAAATAAATAAATAAATAAATAAATAAATAAATAAATAAATAAATAAATAAATAAATAAATAAATAAATAAATAAATAAATAAATAAATAAATAAATAAATAAATAAATAAATAAATAAATAAATAAATAAATAAATAAATAAATAAATAAATGTATAAATAAATAAATAAGTAAATAAATAAGTAAATAAATAAAAAAATAAATAAATAATGTATGAATTTTGGCGCAATAGCCTCTGACGAAGCCTGGGCCTACCAGCGGCGTTCCGGCCTTGTGGCCGTGGGTTTCGAGTACATGTGATTAGCACGTAGGCATCCCTACGCCGTGTTCTGGTCTTCTCAACCTGAGAGGTGAGTTTTCTCATAATCACACAGCAACACATTGCAAGGAAAACGCAACACTACAATCTTGCCCGAGTGGTAATCGAACCCGGGGTCGCGTCATGGAAAGCGTTATCGTACTATACTTCGTTCAAATCTAAAACATGAACCACGCAAAAACTTCGATGTTAATGAGACATCGACTTCAATAAATTGAACTTAAATACACTGATTTTTTTAAAATAAAATCGATATTTCGGAAAATCGACGTCGCACCCCTAATGGTGGAAAAATGAGGTGGAAAACAGGGGGGGGATCCTCTGAGAGGCGGAAATCCAAAAGATGCGACCCGGTTGGAGGAAAACAGCGAGAAGGATCAGCGAGACGGGAGAAACAGAGTGGATTGTGCGGGGAAATCGGTGGCGGGAACGCCCGTATTGGAAGCGGGGCGGGAAACAAGGAAACGGCAGCGCTAGCCGGCGGCTCTGGCGGGGACCCAGGCTGCTCGCGGATTATTAATATTTCCCCGGCCCCGCCCACCTCTCCCCTCCCCTCCCCACCCGCCGAGCGCTGGAAGGTGAAAGTAATTTTTTGTCCAGGCCAAAAGGAACAACGCGCGCTTTTTGGCAACGAGATGTTTCGAAAATAGACGAAAAAAACAGGAGCGGCGCCCGCCGCCTGGGAGGGGTGGGGCGTCTGCTTTTTGCTGCCGCCTGTCTGGGAGGACTCCCCGGCCCTCGCCACCGCGCCCGAAGCGCCACCTGTGTGTGTCCACGCAGAAGCAGCCGCTGACGTCGGACTGGCGAGAGGGGGGGGAGGCGCCGATGCTCTCCAAGCTATCGGCAATGCTTAATACTACCTCGTATCAGTTGAAAAGGTCTTGGAAAGGACAGGTTCACTCATACTCTATTAGATTTCAGAAAAATCCTATAAAAATTCCGTCACTTCCGGTGAATAACAGTAGATAAGCTTTAAAACATATTTAGACAGGTGATTTTCACTGGTTCGAGGAAGGGACCATTCTCCCACACTCTCCACCGACTCTGAAAAGGCGTAGGGTTGGAGTCTCGATGGTCGCGTTGATTGATCGATGTTTCCGGGCGTGTCAACTGCTTTGGTCATTAGTCCTGTAAGTGTAGTGCATGTTTTTCTCCGGGAGATGGCGGTGATCTCCCGCTGGATGGCGAGATCCGGCGCAGACCTACCGTCGGCTAGTAGGGTTTCCCCCTAACAAGGACTCTTCCACCAGCGGGGCACCGCCCCAGCCGGGACAAGCTCTAAGCTCCCGACCGGTCTCCCGGAATGTGTGGTAGTGTAGTGCATGTTAGTGTAAGTGTGTATGTAAGGGAAGAGGATAGGAGAAGGAAGAGGAAGGAAAGATCGCGTGCGATCCGTGGCCAGTTTCTTAGGATACTGCTCCGGCATTCGCCTGGTGTTGATCGGAGAAACCACAGAAAACTACCGATCAGAGCAGCCGGCCACTAGAATTCTCCTCCAGACACAGGCTGAATCGACCTAGTCTCTTGCTAGTGTCGAAAATTCCGCCACGTCGAACTCGAAACCTAGTCCTCCCAGCAAAGGTACTGCAGTGACATCAGTTGATGCCCTGAGGCACCATTGCTGTCCACATAAGTGAAAGCACATGTTCACTGTAGGTAGAATACTTCCACTTCTTATGATGATTCATGATGATCCTTTACATAGGTTTTGATGAAGCGCGTATGCCTGTCATCAATCGAATTTGACGCAAGCAGTTTCTTTATAAGAATTATTTAATTTAAAATAATAGACATTTTGAGAGAAAATGGAAACACTGAAAATATCATGTAGCTTCAAATAAATTTCAAAAATTAGTTTTATATGTAAACAGCAAATTTTGCATTTTTGCGATATCTTTCCTTACAGATAAAATACGCAAAGAATTAATTTCTTATATATAAGAAATTAATTTCTTATTGCAATCAACATTCAAAATCATATTGTGTGTATTTTAGTATATTTTAACTATAAAAGAGCATATACTGGCAAATTTAGGTAAGTTTGATATATTTTTAAAACATATCTCTCTAAATTGTAAATCAGGAGATTACTTTTCAATTTGTGACTTTTGTGTTTGACTTATGTGGTATCGTCGATGTACACGTCGTTGCCGAAGATACACGTTCACATATAATAATATTATTTCTTCAAAGCTTTTGTCAAAACTCTGGATTCCGATAACCATTTGAGAAAGTCAGAAGAGGAACTACCAGAAATTCCCCTTCAAAAAAGATCTGTCCTAACTAGTGCGCTGGGAATATGGGTTACGGCTGCACTTCATAACCGCCACATGTGAAACGAATCCGGATGTGACTTAGACTCGTTCATCAAGAAACGCTGCAATGAAAAAAGTGAACTGTCATATTTGTTCACACTTTTATTACACTCCCTGAGATAATCAACGAACTCCAAAAATACGATTCCGAGCAGATCACTTCAGTAAAGTTAAATTATGTATCAACCTCTCTCAAAAATTTCCCAGGATCATAGAGGTTATTCTCAACATAAAATGTTTAGAGAATCGAAGAACGCAATTTTTAACTTGAATCACGTAGTGTTTCACTACAAAAGAAATACTTTTCACTAATGTCCCACGTCCATGAAGTTGAAAGGACATTTTCTCTGCATACAAATATTCTTGCAAATTCGTGACAAAGAATATCATAACAAGATATGGGAAATATTCGGTAGTTTCTTGTTCTAGGAGTTAAGTGCACTGTTTATATTCCAAGATGTATAAGTAGCTTATCGGTGAAGAAAAAAGAAGAAGGTTAGTCTGAGCTTTTTCATTTTCAGTGCATATTTTTCAATTATTAGTATATTTGAGTGTATAATTTAATTGCTTTTAGTACATATAAATCCGCACAATATTTATGCATTGGATCAAAACATTTTTCGGAGTTAGTGTAATTTTCTATTCCTCAATATCCAATTGTAGATTAACTTTTATCCCGAGTTAAACGGGATACATATTTTCTTTACTTCTTTATTTATTTGTTTAAGGAAGACAACAAAAGAATTTTATCTCATGTTTTTAAACAGATTTATCACATTTCAAATCTATCATAACCGGCTGAATGTGCAAACAAAATGTCAAATGCAATGAATCTTCACATCTCAATTACTTAAGAAAGAAGAACAAATAAAACTCACAAACAGAACCCAGGGCTTCGACAAACCGGTCAGTTGACTCTGTAAAACGACAACATGTAACACTTGCTATAACTACTTTAGTTTTAAAACGCTGGTAAACTGAAATATAGGACATTTTTCTTTCTTGAGTCAATAAATCATCTGAACATTATAATGATAAACGAAATGAAATAAAAAGTAGAGGGCAAGTAGCTGTCTCAGGTACTAGCTGTGGTTCATGAGGGGAGCGACTGAAATGATCAGTGATATTTGCGGCAGACCTGGTGACAGAACGATTTATTGTTCTGCAGGATGCAAAATGGCAATAGGCACATTTGTATAAAAACTATTGTTTTGAAATTTCTTTGAGAACCATACAGTCCAGCCCCATAAATCCGCTACCAACCAGCCTCATTGAGACCAGACCCCTGTTAAATTCGTACTATACCCTTAACGCGTCATTCGGTGCACACACAATGGCCCAGGCAATGATGCAACGGCAGTTGCTGTGATCGGTAGTGTCCACGGTTGCCCGATCAATAACGGGTGAAAACCGTGAAAAACCCTAACAAATGAGCCATCGACCGCGAATGATATCCCTTTATTCTCACTTGACACGTTACAACTTCTCTCTTCTTACACACTCACACTTATGTGCACTACAATACAGCACATGTTGTGGCTTAGGTTTTATTTTCTTATTTATCTTTTATTTTCTGGTATTTCATACACAGGATTAATCCCTCAGATTACAAAACACATACAATATAAATGACAACTGTGAGATAGCTAAGTAATGTAATGCCACAGATAATATTTTTTTAAGATTTTGTAAGACTTATAAACTATCATGAAATAAATCTCTAGATGATATTGTATTCCAAGACTAATTAGAGTTGAGGTAACCATTACTATTGGTTTTTGGTACAAAGAATATCCTGTAAACGAGTTGACCTTGTAACGTCGCAAACTATGGCTCTCTCATCCCTTTATGAGAGACTGTCCCGCGTGACGACCATGACAACCGATTACCATGGTGCCATGACCTGACCACAAAGAGAAATTGTAACAAGTGAATGGTTGTTATTTAGATTTATCACCCGTTTTCCGCAAAAGAAACGCGGTTGAAACTCTACCTAAGTTCTGTACTAAAAACCAAGCTAACTTTGTACATAATACACAAATAATTGTGCGCATATTTTGAATCTGTTATCATGATTCATCACGACGCTACAACCTAGATGGTATTCTAAAAGTAATTACTTCTAAAATTTGAGAAAATTTAATCACATTGTTTAATATTTTCTACAATAATAAGGAATCATTTATACCTTCTATGTCTTTTAAAAATTTTAATTAGCGATAGAATAGAAATTTACGAATAGTTATAGTAGATCCATAATCTAAGCAACCTTTGACTAAAGACCAATACAACATATTTATACATTTGTCTCGGCTGTGATGTTGTCCCGGTTGGGGAAATACCTAAATGGGACAACCCCGGAAGTCACTTTCAAATTAAATTCCCCCACATGAACCTCATTAGTTACTAATCCAGTTTTAAAAACATTGATGTTTAATAACATCAATGGTTTTGGATCGATGTTCTATAAACATCGATGTTTCAATTTTCAGCGTCTATGTTTACAAACATCAATCATTAATTTTCTGCATCGATGTTTAGAAACATCGATGTTTTGTTGTCGATGTCGCACCCTTTCTATTAGCGCTCCGGAGGATGCAGCGCCTCTCGCGGAGAAAATCTGCATTACGACCCGCCCAGCGCAAGCTACGGGCACCGCCCCTCTTTCCTCCGCCCAGTCGATTAAGCAGCACGGAAGCTGCAGTCGCCGAGAAGAAAGTTGCCCTAACGTCGTTTATGTTCCCCGGAAAGTTTACGTAAACTGCAAAGGCGCCAGGCAGCAAGATGGCAACGAGAAGATGGAGCGATTAGATGAGCAAAATCAGGAAGATGAAATTCGTTCGAGAGTGAGAGAGACGACCTGAGAGAGAAATAGATTGCATTTTATAGCAAGGAAGGTTTGGGGTCAAAATCTGAAAGTCAGATAATACATTCTAAAAGAATTTGAAAACAAAAATGTTTCGATCACTTTTACAGGTAGTTCAACAACCCTTTCGGAAAATGCTAATGTCATTTATGGGCAACATTTTAGATTAGGAATATTTTTGCACTGTTCATATGTTTTTAATAATGAGTATTTATACACAAAATAATTTAATCTCGATGTATATTGAAAGATAATCAATACACCAAGTTAAATTTTCTAAATTTTTGTTCTCCAAATGCAAAAAAAAATCCGTTTATAAATATTAACAGACAGGAAAATTAAAAATACTTTCATGTTTTTTTTGGAAATTGAAAGAATAACTAAAATGGCAATGATATGTTATTAATGATTTAGCATTACAACGTACAAAAAAATTTTTTTCAACATTTCAATCAAAATTGCGCGAAAATAACTAATAATCTAAAAAATACATATAGAACTAATGCGAGAACAAACTTATTTTGAAAAAAAACTATCTTCAATATTATAGTCTCTAATTCAATATAATAGCACGAAGGGGTTCAGAAAATTGTGACATTTGCACTGTTAAAAAAAATACACCCCCATGTTTATTTCACTCTATTCTTAACAGAAATGTAAGAAAAATTAGAGTTAGTTTCGAGATGATTTCGAAAATGTCCCAGGGACTTCACGTGAAGAATTTCCAAAATTTACAGTAATAATTTCAATATCTCAGGCTTCGTTTGGGATGAAAACTATCGAAGAATTTTCATTTTGGCAAAATTTCACCGAATGGTTTAGCCCTAGTGTTATTAACGAGTCTGACGGACGGACATAAAAAAAACTCTTTCTGGGATTCACGCGATTCCAAAACGTGAATTCGAAACTCAATTTCCACATAACTTTCTTTTTAACATATATTTCTTCGCATACGAGAAAGTAAAAGAAAAATCCTTCAAATGTACCGCACAAGACCTTTCTTATTAGAACACCACCCATCGTGGAAACTGAGGAAAAACTCTTTTTCGGAATCACGCGATTCCATAACGTAAATTTTGATCTCAATTTCCACATAACTTTCTTTTTGCGTATATTTCTTGGCATACGAGAAAGTAAAAGAGAAAATCCCTTCAAATGTACCCGCAGAAGACCTTTCTTACTAGAACACCACCCATCGTGGAAACTGAGGAAAAACTCTTCCTCAGAATCACGTGATTCCAAAACGTGAATTCGAAACTCAATTTCCACATAACTTTCTTTTTACGTATATTTCTTCGCATACGAGAAAGTAAAAAGAGAAAATCCCTTCAAATGTACCCGCACAAGACCTTTCTTACTAGAACACCACCCATCGTGGAAACTGAGGAAAAACTCTTTCTGATCACGCGATTCCAAAACGTGAATTCGAAACTCAATTTCCACATAACTCTTTTTTTACGTATATTTCTTCGCATACGAGAAAGTAAAAAGAGAAAATCCTTCAAATATACTCGCACAGGACCTTTCTTACTGGAACACCAGCCATCGTGGAAACTCAGGAAAAACTCTTTTTCGGAATCACGCGATTCCAAAACGTGAATTCGAAACTCAATTTCCACATAACTTTCTTTTTTTACGTATATTTCTTCGCATACGAGAAAGTAAAAAGAGAAAATCCCTTCAAATGTACCCGACAAGACCTTTCTTACTAGAACACCAGCCATCGTGGAAACTGAGGACACAATGGTCGCCCGACGAAGAGCCCTCATCTTTCACCCTCAATCCCGCGTCCTGAGGCCTCTCAGCACTCGGCGCCTCCTTCCGTCCTCGCCCTCACTGTCCTCAGCGAGCGCGGTCGACCGCCCGCCTCGGCGGCGGCAGCGGGCGTCAGTCCCCAAAGGAGATAAGCGGATTCGTCGGGAACAACTTGTTCCGTCGACGCACCGATTAAAACCCAAGTGATGAATAATACATGGTCCCACCGCCGGGCAAAAAGGAACAGCTAAAAATAAATTCCTGCCGGCTTATCAGGAAGAGTAGCCCGCGCAAGGAAGTAGAAGCCGATGATAATAAATCTTCCCGCGAAAATGAGTTGCCTAATTTTTCTTCTTGCGTCCTTTTTGCCTTTCTCCTCCGTTCGACGGCGGGCAGGAATTCGTGAATGGAATTTTTCGGATGTTTCGCTCCGACGTCTATTTCTCTTCGTCAACGAGGCATTCATAACCGAATGAAGGCTTTATTATGAGCTTGTTAGACGTCTGGCCGTCGGATCGCCTGGTTTGGCTGAGACGGACGAGGAGGAGCAGGATAAAGATGAAGACCGGGCCTCGCAAGGTTCGTCATCGACATCATTCCTTTCTATTCGTTCTTGAAACTATCTGGTATTTGCAACTGGAGTTGTATGCACCTTTAATGGTAGAAAACTTGAAGATTTTGATAAAAAAAAGAGGTTAGAATAAAGGTAAACCGGTAGCGGTAGCTCAGTGCATCAACTGATGTCACTGCAGCGCCTCTGACCGGGAGGTCCTAGGTTCCAGTCCTGACGGCGGCAGGATTTTCGAGACTAGCTTTTCAGCTGGATCGAATTCAATATTCGAATGTCTGGAGGAGAATTCTAGCGGCCGGCTGCTCTGATCGGTAGTTTTCTGTGGTTTCTCCGATCAACACCAAGCGAATGTCGGAGCAGTACCCAAACAAACGGGCCACGGACCGCGGCGATCTGTCCTTCCTCTTCCTTGTCCAATCCTCATCCCCTTACACACACACACACACACACACACACACACACACACACACACACACACACACACACACACACACACTTACACTGACATGCACTACACTACCACATATTCCGGGAGACCGGTCGGGAGTTTAGAGCTTGTCCGGCTGGGGCGTGCACCGCTGGTGTGAGAGTCCTGGTTAGGGGAAACCCCACTAGCCGACGGTAGGTCGGCGCCGGATCTCGCCATCCAGCAGGGAAGACACCGCCATCTCCGAGGAAAACATGCTCTACACTAACGGGACTAATGACCGAAGCAATTGACGCGCCCGGAAACACGAAAAAATCAATCAATAAAGGTAATTTCAAACATCGACCTCATTTTGATGTGAAAAATTTCAGTGTTTCTTTACAATATATCAAAATTACAATTTGCACAAGTATATAGTATGTGACAACTAGAGGGCATATTCACTTTTGTATTATTAATTTCTTTATTTCATTTAATCGGAAACTTTTTTTCAGTCTAGGCTAATATGAGAATTTCTATTAAAGTAACGATCGAAATTTATCAAAGATTTGAGGAAAAATGGAAACGGAGATAAAGTTTCGAACCCGGAGACAGTGTGATTTTAAAATACCGGAAGGTACCGAGAAGAAGCCCAGAAATTTCTCTTTCTCTCCCATTTGTATACTTCAAATTTGAAACACATTCTTTCTCGCTTACATCCTTTTCAAGTTATTTTCCTTTTCTTCTTCTTCTTCTCCTCCTCTTTTTCTTGTTCATTGCTTCTTCGTGACTTCTCGTATGTTTTCGCTCGTGATTACTTTCCCAACGCAAATGTGTTTGTCGCAAGAAGCCGCATCTAATTGTTCCCAACGCACTCGCAATCTCTCTCTCTCTCTCTCTCACTCTTCTCGCGTTCGCTCTCTCGCTCTCTCTCTGCGCTCGCTCTCTCTCGCGCTCGCTCTCTCTCGCGCTCGCTCTCTCCTCGCGCTCGCTCTCTCTCGCGCGCTCTCTCCTCGCGCTCGCTCTCTCTCGCGCTCGCTCTCTGCTCTCCTCCTCGCTCTCGCTCTCTCTCGCGCTCCTCTCTCTCGCGCTCTCTCTCTCTCTCCGCTCTCTCTCTCTCGCTCTCTCCCTCTCTCTCTCTCTCCTTTCTCTCTCTCTCTCTTGAAAAGCCTCAAGGGCCACAATTAAAACCTTTAATGTGGTTGCGGGCCATACTTTCATTACTCGGGCGATCCTCTCATTAACGTCCTCGTATTGTTGATCTCGGCTCTTTGCCCAGCTGCTCTGAAACAGGTGGGGGATGGAACAATGCGAAACATCAGGTCGTATCATGCATCGCACATTGGGATGAATTTGAATACCGGAATTTACTAGAGAAAAATTCTTAGATCTAAACATAATACATTTGTACAATAAAGGAAGAACTGACACAGACAAGGCGCGTGTGATAGGCGCACAAGTTTCTCACTCGTCATAGAGGAAAGGGAATTGCACTTTTGACTAATAACTAGGGAAAGGATTTTAAGGTGCGGCACCTTTTCAAAAATATAGCTTTCTTCATACAGGTAGTTTAATATGTGTATTTGGAAGGATGAAATGAAGCAAATTAAACACAATTTGTTGCACTTTTTGCACATTTTCGTGAGATTACTACATTACACCACCTTTTCCCACCTTCGGCCCCTTTTTCTCCACTCTTTTCCGCGTTTTTAAAAGATTGGGCAGAAAAATTGCATTTTTTCACTTCTTGAACAGCGTTTTAAAATCTCATTTAATCAGACGTCAACAATATAAAATATATATTAAAATATGATTTACTAAACCACCAGTAATTTTTATTCCAGCTTTAATGATCTACCTGCAGATGTGACGTCAAATTTAAATTTCAAGAGTTCCTGCAGCACTTTAACCGTTTCCCGCTGAATTTGAAATGTTGCTTTTGCAGTCAAATAAGGATTTACCCATTTAAATATATGTGCAGAAATCCACTTCTCTGTGACCTAAGGAAAATGTCTACCCTTACTATTGCGTGGCGGTCAATAGTAACAGATCACTGGCAGTCCTTGTGCACCGCCTTCTGAATTTGGAGGGGAAAAGAGAAGGGAGTAAGGGGAAGTGAATCATCTCTTACGGATTCCATAAAGACGAAAAATTTGGTGCAAAATGATAGAATGTTCTAGAAACTGAGTTCATGTAACGGTTTAACCTTAATACACTTATTTCAGCAGCATCTTTTTTTGCACCTTTTGTATGAATTTTCAGAACCTTTCCACCTCCCTTTTACGACCATAATTTCCACCATAAACTCCTTTTCCAGGAGAAAAGAGAAGGGAGTCGGGGGAAGTGAATCATCTTTTACGGATTCCATAAAGAAGAAAACTTTGGTGCAAAATGATACGAATGCTCTAGAAACTGAGTTCATGTAACAGGTTTAATAACCTTAATACACTTGTTTCAGCAGTATCTTTTTTTCCACCTTTTTGAATGAATTTTCAGAACCTTCCCCCTTTCTTTTACGACCATAATTTGCAGCATTAAATCCTTTCCCAACTCATAACCTTTCTCGGTCACAGTGAATGGTATCGAAGGTCGGCAGTTGGACAACCCTCGTCTAGACTCCTCTTGAGGCGACTTACCCTCTCTGAGACGTACCCTCTCAGTGCGGCTGCTGTGAGAAAAGCCACATCGCAACAAGAGACGAGAGATAATTTCCAGGGTGCTCACAGACATTTTCTCTGTATTAAATACTACTTCCCGAAAGACATACAGTCGACTCCGGTTATAGCGAAATAGGATATAATGAACTCTCGGTTATAGTGAACTCAAGTCACAGGTCCCGTTTCTCTTACATTACAAACAAGCGTAAGAACATTCGGTTATAATGAACCTGAACCTCGGCTATAATAAACGTAGGAAATACAACGCCCTGGTAATTAATTCCTTAAAAAATTGCGGCCAAACGCCATAATAGAATAAGTCTCCCCTGAGGTGAACTGATGACCTCATGCCACTCGGTTTCACCGCAGAAACAAAGACAATGTCCAGCGTGTGCTGCAACTGGCGGCGGCGACGCGCGATTGCTTGCTTCAGTTTCAAGTTTGGTGTCACGATCTTCCGCGGGACAAAGGCGTTGAATTCTACGTAGGCGGCAGGAAGCACGCGACTGTCACAGCCTGGCGGTATCGCCATGCTGCGCGGAAAAGCGATCGGTTTCATTAGCTGTTTTATTAACCGAAAGCATCTCGTATGTTATTAGGCAAGTAAAAGAAGTTTGGTGTCACAGATCTTCCGCGGGACAAAGCGCGTTGAATTCTACGTAGGCGGCAGGAAGCCTGCGGAGAGTGAGGCGGGGTTCCGACACTGCAGGAGGCATTGAAGGGTGTCAAGACTGCATTACGTTACATAGACACAGAAGACAAAGCAGAATCAATCAAGGAAAGAGCACGAATTCTAGAGAAAGATCTAAGAGAAAGTACTAATGAAAACGCACGAAGCAAACAACTGAAAAGAAATTGATTTTTTAAGGCCAAATAAAGATTTGAAATTTTTAAGTTCGTGCTGTTACTGTATTTTGCTGTATCTCTATATTAGTAAAATCAATCGTTAGGGGAAAATTCTGTTTAATTTTGACATCATCGGATTCAGTGAACCTCGGATATAGTGAACCAAAAATGTTAGTCCCCAGAAGTTCACTATAATCGCAGTCGACTGTTTTCGCTTGTACCTATGACAGACTTTACAACTTACACTCCAAGGAAAATATTTACTTACGTAACGATGCACAGAGAGTAACTTAACACTCTTCATTCTCAAAAACTAGTCCTGCAATATTAATGGTGAAGTCGTATATAAATAATGCATACGTTGATAACTTGAGGCATTTCTGTGTTTCAGAAAATGTATCAATTAACTGCATAATGAAACACGTGTGATGTATGATGTAACCGAAAACAATACTGAAATCTCCAAATGTTCACAGAAAGAAATCGTTTAAGTGGAATGCTAAACCAAGCGAAACACCGTTGTTCCTTGCTCATTTGCATATGAATAAATTAGGGATGTGACACTGGAAACAATACTTACGGCCCCTTTTTCTTCGTTACAACGAATTCTTACAAGTCTCGCCTTGTTCTTAAATTTACTAAAATAGTCTGAGAAAAGGAGAGAACGAGTATTTCACAACTACAACGTTGTTTCTGCAGGAAAGTACAACTGAACCGAAAGACTGTTTTCAATCCTTCGCTCTGAAACAAGTTTAAAAAAAAACAACCTCATTTCATTTCTTATAGTTTTTACCGAAACATTCTAAAAAACACAGTAAAATGAAATTTTGTTTCTTGTTAGTTACGATCAAACTTTTGTCGATTGTTTACGATTTAGGCTTTTTGAAGTGATTTGATATCTACGTGATCATCCGTATTGGTTCACATTTCCAGGTCTAGTGCTTATTTGTCTCTTCTCAAAGAAAACTCACATTTCTTGCAAAATGCAAAATTGCAGTTGTAATAGGTTCCATCTCTATCTTTCAATATTCTCCTCGAAACATTATTTTTAACGTCTGGAGGCAATTTAAAGAGGTAAATCATTTTTAGAATTACATCTAAAGTTAACTCCACATGTATTGCAGTGTTCAAGAGGACTCCAGTACTATTTCTATTGTTGAGCGTCATTATAGGGAGTACAAGAAACATTGAGACATAAAAAGCGAATTTCATATGTGAACAATTGAAACTCTTTTCTAACGTGTCCAATTGCCAGAAAAGAATTAACGAACTTACTTTCAACCACACAATAATGACGAGTAGTTTTTGTGTCAGAGTAAATCGTGATCTACAGCAAAGATTAAAATTAGGTTGTTTGACAGTTTTAATTATGTAACTTAAATGCTCGGTTTAAACATTAGCTCCACTTTTTTATTAGTTAAGTTTATTATTTCAAAAAAAAAAAATAAATCTATATTTTACTCCATTCATTTTCAGTCCATAAGAACCTATATATTTAGGTCTATGTTATTGCATATAAAATGAGGACCTGGACACAAGATTAGTTACGCGATATCATTTTCGTTTCCGTTCGTGAGAACAGAGCCGTCGCCGGTTGCAGCCGGCGGGCAGGGAAAGTCCACGCGGCAGGGCAGCGGGAACATAAGAAGTGCACCAAATCGCTGGATGCGATGGAACATAATTACCAAGTTTCCTGTCGCGTGGATGGTCGAACGTGGACTTGTTGGTTTGGTTTTGTCGGGCGGCGCGGCGCGCGGGGGGGGGGGGGGGGCGGGGTTGTCGGTTGACGGGGTTTTGGCGCGGGGTGGGTTTACGAGCGGAGGGGCGAAGGTGGAGGGGATGTGAAGGGACGGAGGTCGTGGAGGGGGGAAATGGGAGCGGAAGTGAAGAAGGAGAAGGGGTGGATTGATTGGTTAGTTGGTTGGTTGGTTCTTAGTGATTCTGGGCACGTCAACTACTGATGTCATTAGTCCCGTAATTGTAGTGCATGTTTTTTCATCGGGAGGTGGCGGTGATCTTCCCCCGCTAGATGACGAAATCCGGCGCCGATCTACCGTCGGCTAGCAGAATTTCTCTCAACCAGGTATCTCCCACCAACGGGGCACCGCCCCAGCCGGACAAGCTCTAAGCTCCGACCGGTCTCCGGTAGTGTGGTAGTGTAGTGCACGTTAGTGTAAGTGTGTGTAAGGGAGAGGATAGGACAAGGAAGAGGAAGGAAAGATCGCGCACGGTCCTTGGTCTGATTGTTAAAGTACTGCTCCGGCATTCACCTTGTCTTGATCCTAGAAACGACGGAAAAGTACCGTTTTGAGCAACCAGCTGCTAGAATTCTCCTCCAGACAACAGCTAAATCGGACTCTCGTCATGTGTGGTAGGGTAGGGCATGTAAATGTGTCAGTAAGGGGTGAGGATAGAATAAGGAAGGGAAGGAAAGATGGCGTACGGTCCGTGGCCCGTTTGTTTGAATTCAGCTCCGTCTCCACCTAGTGTAGCTAGTATCGAAAATCCTACCCCGTCGGGACTAGAACCCTAAGAGCTCCCGGTCAGAGGCACTGCAGTGACATCAATTGAGGTCCTGAGCCACGTCTTCCGGTGAGCAGAGGATGGGGATGATCGAGGCGGAAGCGGCAGAGCGTGAAGGGGATGTCTGAGGAAGAGATGTGGTGGATGCAGGAGGAGGAGGCGGCGGCGGCAGGGGTGGGCGGAGGCTGCAGGTGAGTGGCAATGGGGAACGCGGTGATGACTGTGATCACAAGACCATGCCACAAATCGGAAATTAAAAATATAGAATAGTGAAAAAAAACAACCGTTAGAGGTGGGACATGCCAATCCTCGAATCCTGAAAAATATTCGTTGTTTGAAAACTGGTCTCTTCGTTGTTTTCCGTAAGAATTATTCAAATCGTAACAAATCCTGAGGTATTAAAATATCATTCTTCTCTTTGCTGTTCTGTACGTTTTCACGTGTTTCACAATTATATATAGTATTACAGTTATGACAATATGACATGTCGAAACGATTCGATCTGCGCTAGGTAGTCTAGCTAGTGACAACTGCCTAGTGACGTCTACCTAGTGACGTCTACCAGTGACGTCTACCTAGTGACGTCTACCTAGTGACGTCTACCTAGTTGCGTCTATCTAGTGACGTCTACCTAGTGACGACTACCTAGTGACGTCTACCTAGTGACGCGTACCTAGTGACGTGTACCTAGTGACGACTACCTAGTGATGTCTACCTAATGACGTCTACCAAGTGTCCGCCGCCGTCGGTCTTAAATCCTGGCAGCTCCCAATCAACGGAGCAATCGCAGGCGGTCCGCGTGCCGCCGCGCTGCCTTTTCCCCACCCCTCACCCTCCATGGAAGCGCGCCAACATCCCCCAAACCAGTGGCGAATCCTGAACATTATTTCAAGTATACCGCACTTTATGGAAGCTACCTCTACCGTTGTCTTTTATTTTGGGCCTTCTGCAATCCCACTACTATAAAGTTCCGTCCTTAATAATTGTTCTATAAGACATTTACACAAATCACTAACTTCTGGATTATTAACACATTCCATTTTGATAGATGCGTAACTTACGAACGACCAGAGAAGGACTTTTCACAGCAATATTTTGCGGGCCTACCGACCGTCCAGACGAGTATCCCCCCTTCTCCCCGCCCTTGAATCATGAGGAGCCTTTAGATTATCGCGGCTGGCATGCGGTACCTTCGCCTTCGCCGAGCGAATTTTCTGACAAGCATTTAGAGCTGTTTGAATCTTCTCACATGGATGAATATTGTGTCTACTGAATAATGAATCTACGCTTCTCACTCTAACGCACTTCATAGCGCTTACGGATGCGGAAGTCTTAATTGGCTCTCGGTAGCAAAACAGTTATTTTTTCACATCTGTTTTAAGATTCCTAAATCTCAACATCATTTTAGAGGATTACCAAACTAATGAAATATTTATTATGCACATCGGATTACTAGGTAAACCGGCGGTATACGCGGTGTATCGGAGAATTCGCCACTGCCCGAAGCGGCCCGTCGCGCCGCTGCCACCGGCTGAGATGTCTTAGTGTAACAACTGTTGCCGCGGCAACGACCCTCCTCGGTTGATTTGATTTTTTCGTGTTTCCGGGCACGTCAACTGCTTTGATCATGAGTTCCGTTAGTGTAGTACATGTTTTTCTCGGAAGATGCGCGGTGATCTTTCCCGCTGGATGGCGAGATCCGGTGCCGATCTATCGTCGGCTAGTGGTGTTTCCCAACCAGGACTCTCGCACCAGCGGGGCACCCCAGCCGGGGCAAGTTCTAAGCTCCCGACCGGTCTCCCGGCATGTGTGGTAGTGTAGAGTATGTTAGTGTAAATGTGTGTGTAAGGAGAGGATAGGACAAGGAAGAGGAAGGACAAATCGTGCGCGGTCCGTGGCCCGTTTGTTCGGGTACTGCTCGGCATTCGCCTGGTGTTGATCGGAGAAACCACGGAAAACTACCGATCAAAGCAGCCGGCTATTAGAATTCCCCAGACAGCGATTGAATTCGACCTAGCTGAAAACTAGTGTCGAAAATCCTGCCGCCGTGGAAGTGGGAACCTAGGACCTCCCGGTCAGAGGCGCTGCAGTGACATCAGTTGATGCACTGAGCTACCTCTCCCGGTTCGACCCTCCTCGGACCGTCCTAGCTTAGAATAGGAAACAGAAAGGAAAGCTACCCTCAATCCGTGCGTCGATATGATGCACATGGACGTCATACTGAAAGTTGCAGTTTTCCCCTGCCCAGAAATCTAAAGGGTAGTAACAGTGTTGGCCTATGGAGAAATTATTAACGAACAATACGAAATAAATTTTAAGTAAGATTCGAATGTTCGCATTTTGGAATTAGTAAGCTTAAGTCACTTTCCTGCGAGTCGTACATATTACTTTAAGCATGAATTCATAGAAACTTACAAATGTGTAATATCGGGAGAATTTTGAATTTTGAGGCGGCCATGTTGATTCAAATCGCTTCAGTGTTTTGTTTACTTACATTACTCATATGTACACGATTGTTTCATAAGCTATGACTTCTTTGACTACTTTACGTACACGTACTCTTTCCAGTCAATGAACAGAGAAGGTTATTTATTATTACTTTCCTAGCATCTGCTGACAACGCTTACTTTATCATCGCGACAAAAGCTGTCCCCACCCAGTGACCAGATCGGCGTTCTGTGATTGGTCTACGAGAAGCCCTTCATTTTGCATAGTCTTCCTCTTCTCCTCCTTTTTCTTATCTTCTTCTACTCAGAATGGACCTTTCCGTCCCGTACCGTCCCATCACAACAATCTTGCCATCTTCTCTTAGATCTCCTCTTTTCGATATTTATTGCTTTACTGTTTCAGTCTTTCTAGTACCTGGCACACGCTCAATATGTTCCTTCGATCTCAGCGGGCATTGTTTTGTTTCTCGTACGTTCGGCGTCTTCAATTCCGCTCGAACGTCCGTCACGCGCTTTGTGTACATGTGACTCACGCCTCCCCGCTCCCGGTAGAGCGCGCTCGGCGTAGCCGCCGCCGCCGCCAGCGGAGAAGGTTGAGTCGCCGCCGCCGCCGTCACTCAAGGAGGCGGAGTGGAACAAAATCGCCGGACGCCTCGCCGCACGCGCGAAAGCTTGTGCGACTCGGCGAGCGACAGCGGGAAGAGAGGGCGGCGGCGATGGTGTAGCGGTTAGCGTATCGGACTGCTATACCCAAGTTTGCGGGTTCAAGCCCGATCGAAGCCGTGGATTTTTAAGGGCGAAAAAATATTTCGCGCGCCTTCCTTCGGAGGGGAAGTAAAGCCGGCTGTCCACTGAAGTAGATTTACTGCATGTAAAAGATCCTCAAGCCTAAATGACGCCTCTGAGCTAAATTCAAATCGCCTGTTTCGTCGTCCAAGCAATACCTTCTTTCTCCCATGATGGGTGAAAGGAGTGTAACGAAATTTGCGTGGTCAGACGGAAGAGCAGGCCTCATAGCCTGAGTCTCGCCACGTAAAATAAGGCAAATTTAATTCAATTCAAAGAGAGCGCCCCTCTCGTCTCATTCCCAACCGTATCGTGTTGGAATCCGCGGACGTGCACATTAGGGAAGCCGCAGGAAAATGAAAGTTTACCCCAACTTTTAGATCGGGTTGGTTGGTTATTAGTGATTATTGGTTGGTTGTTAGATAGTTAGTTGGTTGGTTATTAGATATTTTCGACACAAGCTTTTCAGCTATGTCGAATTCAGCCACTGTCCGGAGGAGAATTCTATAGGCCAGCTGCTCTGAACGGTACTTTTCCGTGTTTTTCCTATCAACACCAGGCGCATGCCGGAGCAGTACCCTCACAAACGGGCCACGCACTGCTCGCGATCTATCGTTCCTCTTCTTTGTCATATCCTCATCTCTTACACACACATTCTAACATGCACTACACTACCACACATGCCGGGAGACCGGTCGGGAGCTTAGAGCTTGTCCCGTCTGAGCGGTTCCTTTCTGGTGGGAAATACCTGGTTGAGGGAAACCCGCGAGCCGACGGTGGATCGGCGCCGGATCTCGCCATCCAGCGGGAGAAGATTCCCGCCAGATGAGAAACGTACACTACATTTAGGGGACTAATAACCTCAGTAGTTGAGTGCCCGGAATCACGAACAACGAACCAACCAGCCAACTTTAAATGAAAGGTACCCGGAAGGACACACGCTCACCAACAAATTTAATTTGACCCTGCAACCTCTCGCAGGTTAAAATTTGGAGTAGTGTGCGTGTTTCTCCTCCAGGCCGCGTGGCGTCGCGCGATTGCCGTCCCTCGCACGGGCCGTTTCGCGCCCGCGCAGCCCTGCGTTTAATTCCGCCGCCGGCAGCGCGCTGTCTGCGACTGGGCGGCCGGCGCGGCTGAAGGTGTGGAGACGGGGGCGTGGCATGCGGCGAGGCCCGGAGCGGAACGAAAACGGCGCAACGGACAGAGACACTGATGGGGACTCGGTACTGACGTGAAGAAGGGGCGGACAAAAGCCGTCGGGCCGCCCGGCGGTAGTCATGTGGAAGAGAGGGGTAGAGGGGGAAGGGGGAAAGTAGAAGGGGGGAAGGGAGAGAGTCGAGGCATAGACTAAAGATGAAGTCGTAGGCATCCGCGGCCGGAGTCATGTGGATGATCTTGGCTGTCCGGGTGACGCCGCGTCGAAGGAAGTGTTGCCAACGTTTCAACCATCATTTCGTAGTCTTCATTTCCTGGTCTTGTCAGACCAGCCCTGAGGAAGACCACGAAATGATGGTCGAAACGTTGCAACAAGCTTCGACGCGGCGTCACCTGACAGCCAAGATCATCCATAGACTTATAATACCGTAGACTAATTTTGTTACTCTATGATAATACTTTGCTCTATTGTTTGTTACTCTATGGAAGTCTCTATGGAAGGAATCTATTTGTTACTCTATGGAAGAGGGGAGAGGGTGGCTTAGGGATGGGAGGTGTGTGAAGGAGCGTGGCAGGGCAGGGAGGAGGGAGGGGAAAGGGGGGAAATGCAAGGTCAAAGGCGATGTGCGGTGGCGTGGGATGGGATAGGGCGGTGGTGAAGAGAAGATAGGAAGCGGACGTATTTATTTATTTCTTTATTTTTATTTATTTAGTCAAAAAAAAACTGTATGTGACAAATGGGGGGAAAAAATCATCTGCGCACGCTTTCTTGAGTTTTAGAATCCCTTCCCAACTATTTAACTATTAATAGTTGAAAGATTAAATAATAATAATAATAATAATAATAAAAAGCGAGAGATTATCATTTTAAAAACTAGATATTTTCGTTGCCGAATTATAGAAAACTTATTTTTAACGGTAAACGAACGAACAGATTTGATTTTTCTCTATTGCTAACAAAATAGAAACTAACCCTAAGCTCTACTACCACTATAAGCCAAAAGAAAGCTAAAAAAAGTGCGCATAGTGAAGCTACATTTACGTCCAGAAGCAAATCAACGGGCCATCTCAACATTTGCTCAATGGATCAGGGAAACTGGACAAAAACTCGATCGAGATGGGGGTCATTGACCTGGAAGCTGTAGTATATTACTTGTTACAGGCATTTAAGTCTTTTTTAAAAATTATACAATGCAAATGTAAACTATAGTATATCTTGTTTTGTTAAAGTAAACATTATTTTTCTTTTGACGATCAGTATAGTCTCTAATTGTATAGACACAGTCTTGCAGCAGAAAAGATGTTACTTTTAACTTAAATTTGTGTACCAATTTTAATTGTTTAATTTCAGTAGTCAAGGGAAGCAGCGGGTCCGGGGGGCGCAGGGCTCACGGCATAGCTTTGCAGGGTAGCGTGCGCAGTAGGGCGTGGCGGACAAGACTACACTTGGGGCGTAGCGGCTGTTCATAGTGGGGTAGAGGGTTGGTGAAGGAGCTGTACGTATGGTGGTGGAGGGATCGGTGGACAGATGCAAGGCTATGCGTGCGGGCCGGAGAGGTGCGTGGTGGAGCGGGCTGTACGTGGCGGGCGCAGGGGTGGTGGTGGAGCTGGTGGTGGAGGGGATCGACGGAGAGATGCAGGCCTATAAAGATGGCGGACGAGGGGCGGGGCGGAGCGGGGCTGTTCGTGGCGGGGCGCAGGGTGGTGGAGCTGTACTATGGTGGTGGAGGATCGGGTATAGATGCGGGCTCTGCGTGAAGGCCGGAGAGGGCGTGGCGGAACAGGGCTGTACGCGGGGGCAGAGGGATGGATGTGGGTGGGGCTGTACGTGGCGGGAAGGAGGGTTGGTGTTGGAGCTGTATGTATGGTGGAAGAGGGGATTGACGGAGAGGGGCGTGGCGGAACGGGCTGTACGCGGGGGCAGAGGGATGGATGTGGGTGGGGCTGTACGTGGCGGGAAGGAGGGTTGGTGTTGGAGCTGTATGTATGGTGGAAGAGGGATTGACGGAGAGGGCGTGGCGGAACAGGGCTGTACGCGGGGGCAGAGAATGGATGTGGGTGGGGCTGTACGTGGCGGGAAGGAGGGTTGGTGTTGGAGCTGTATGTATGGTGGAAGGGGATTGACGGAGAGGGGCGTGGCGGAACAGGGCTGTACGCGGGGCAGAGAATGGATGTGGGTGGGGCTGTACGTGGCGGAAGGAGGGTTGGTGTTGGAGCTGTATGTATGGTGGAAGAGGGATTGACGGAGAGGGCGTGGCGGAACAGGGGCTGTACGCGGGGGCAGAGAATGGATGTGGGTGGGGCTGTACGTGGCGGAAGGAGGGTTGGTGTTGGAGCTGTATGTATGGTGGAAGAGGGATTGACGGAGAGGGGCGTGGCGGAACAGGGGCTGTACGCGGGGCAGAGAATGGATGTGGGTGGGGCTGTACGTGGCGGAAGGAGGGTTGGTGTTGGAGCTGTATGTATGGTGGAAGAGGATTGACGGAGAGGGCGTGGCGGAACAGGGCTGTACGCGGGGCAGAGAATGGATGTGGGTGGGGCTGTACGTGGCGGGAAGGAGGGTTGGTGTTGGAGCTGTATGTATGGTGGAAGAGGGATTGACGGAGAGGGCGTGCGGAACGGGCTGTACGCGGGGGCAGAGGATGGATGTGGGTGGGGCTGTACGTGGCGGGAAGGAGGGTTGGTGTTGGAGCTGTATGTATGGTGGAAGAGGGGATTGACGGAGAGGGGCGTGGCGGAACGGGGCTGGTACGCGGGGGCAGAGAATGGATGTGGGTGGGGCTGTACGTGGCAGGAAGGAGGGTTGGTGTTGGAGCTGTATGTATGGTGGAAGAGGGATTGACGGAGAGGGCGTGGCAGAACGGGGCTGTACGCGGGGGGGGGGCAGAGGGATGGATGTGGGTGGGGCTGTACGTGGCGGGAAGGAGGGTTGGTGTTGGAGCTGTATGTATGGTGGAAGAGGGGATTGACGGAGAGGGGCGTGGCGGAACGGGTGGCGGAACGGGGTGGACGGGGGGCAGGTGAGATCGTGACACGTCTCGCAGAGGCGGAGGCAGGGCGGTGCGGAGAGGGCCTTGGGGTGGAGACGAAAGTTGTGTGTTTGGCGCAATGAGACGAGACAAGAGCCCCGGAGCGTCCAACGGAATGAACGCGCGTGGGAGGACGCACACCCAGATTGCACGGGAGTTGCAGAGGCCATTCGGCGGAGCCCTGGCAATTCGCCTACACACGCCCGTGCACGCAGAGAAACGCACGGTACACATGAACGATGCTTTGGAGAATTAAATGCGGCAATCATTTAGCGCGTGCTTCAAAGGGAGTAGTGGAATCTCAGAATTATATTTTGTATATATATGATACCCTTAATTTTGTGTCGCTTGTTCTCGTGTCAGATTCACAAAACATACGAATTTCTCTGCTAACAGGAACGTCAAATTTAAAAATTATTGGATGAGTAAATCATCACATTTCACATCACAAGATTCGAAATTGTGTCTACAATGAGCGTATATACCGAGCTTCCGAAAAAATACGCAGTTGATAAGAAGAAAGAAGGCTTGAGAAGTCTGCCATTTACAGTTACGCGTAGTCGAAAACCTTGAACACCAACGCAAAGCAGTAGGATAATAAAATAAGAATAGTTGTACTAAACCAGCATGTACTTTCTCGTATTAATTGTAATGGTTACATAATATTATATAGTTTAATCGTTACCATCTAATCCTTCGGCTATCACTTTAAAAATTCTCCTAAAAATATAACTCAAAATTACGTGATTACCTGTAATATTTTGAAAAATGTTTATTAAAAGATTTAAAGATCTAAAATTGAGGGATAGGCTGCATTATTTACGAAACATTGGCTGATATATTGATAGTAAGGGGACAGATTCGAAAAACAATTTAGTTTTTCAATTTTCGAAATCCCTGAAGCTTTATTGAAAATCAAAATTTTAGTTTTTAACATTAGGAAAACCAAACATTAGTGATTTTTTAAAGCACGGATTGCCATGTTTCAGCAAAATATCTAAAAATAATTTGAGCCGTTTTAAGGACGCCTTGTTTACGGATTCTTTTTCATTGTCATGCTTCGTCTAACAATTACACGAAAAATACTCATACCTTCAAAAAAATTCATATGACGTACTTTGAAGATCTAATTCTGAAGAAGATTTGTATGAGGATCGAAAAACCTTTTCTTTTGCAATTTTCAATTGCAATGAGTAGTTTACTGACAACTAAACCTATGCCACTTTTACAATTGAACATTGATCTTTCAGAGAAAAAATTCAAGACAAAAAAAGATCCATTTTATGAGAAAATTTTCAAATATCCTGGGTGTTTTAAGAAAAATAGCGCCAGAACTTAAAATATACTTTAAAAATTCGAGAGGCCGACGGCCAGAGAATAAATTATTCCATTTTGGTGAAAGTTTAAAGAATATGAACTGAAAATTATGGAAATCTAGAAAAAATTACGAATAAATACTTTTTTGGTGGATTTCAAACCACCTTCCGTGAAAATGGTGTGAATAATTCCTTTTCGGCCTAACATAAATCGTTACGATTGATTCTTAACATTAACGATAATCCAATACTATTTCATAATAACAGAATAACAATAAAAAATATTTCTTTCAATATTTTTTTATGTGCAGAACTGTGCAGTAGCGGCCTTCGGGTTGCAAAATAGGAGTATGTTGAAACTATCACCTTTTAATGGAAGATGCTATCGTCTGACAAGCTGTTTCTCGGATGGATGACAATATCATATTTTAATTCTTCAAATATTTCCTATAAATCTTCAAATATTTCTTCGTTCTCAAAAATTGCGCGATGGTATACACAAATTAAACGAATTGATTCATTGCAAGTTCAATTTTTTCAGCAACTTTTCTTAGGAAAGAGCGCCACCCTCAAGCCCTTAAAAAGCAGTCGACATTTCAACTATGTTATGTTTAAAATACGTTCTTATTAAATCTCGCATATCACAAATCAAAACATTAAAGCCGAAAATATCCAGCAGAAGCGCCGCGCCAAACAAGTACAATCACGTCCTGTAGAGAAACAGAATTTCGCACACGAGACGACCCTTCCAGCAACGAACGACAAATGACGGAGTAGCTCCATCCGAGAAACAACTTGTCAGACGATAGCATCTTCCATAAATAATGCATCGGCTGGCAGACAAAGACCTGGGGCCCAATTCCACTCCGTCGGCGCAATCCGCCCGCCCGCCCGCCCGCCGCGGAAGCGCGGAGGCTGTCTGGCGCACGACGAGCGCAGCGGCGCAGCGCGGCCCGGCCCCGCCCTTCGGCCCCGGCGCAGCTCTGCGCAGCGCAGCGGCCGGCGCGCGCAGACGGGCGGAAGCAGCGGTGATGTGAAACGCTGCGCACGCTACACCGCCGGGCAGCGCCAGGCGAGTGAACTTCAGAAGGGCGCGGAACGGTTCTCAACATTTAACGAATTATTTGATTTTCATTTACAACTATAATAACGATGATGATGATGATTGATTGATTTTTTGTGTTTCCGGGCGCGTCAACTGCTTCGGTCATTAGTCCCGTTAGTGTAATGCATGTGTTTTTTCTCGGGAGATGGCGGTGATCTTCCCCCGCTGGATGGCGAGATCCGGCGCCGACCTACCGTCGGCTAGTGGGGTTTCCCCCTAACCAGGACTCTCCCACCAGCGGGGCACGCCCCAGCCGGAACAAGCTCTAAGCTTCCGACCGGTCTCCCGAATATGTGGCAGTGTAGTGCATCATGTTAGTGTAATTGTGTGTGTGTGTGTGTGTGTGTGTGTGTGTGTGTGTGTGTGAGGGTGAGGATAGGACAAGGAAGAGGAAGGACAGATCGCGCGCGTCCGTGGCCCGTTCGGTAGGGTACTGCTCCGGCATTTGCCTGGTGTGATCGGAGAAACCACGGAAAACTACCGATCAGAGCAGCCGGCCGCTAGAATTCTCCTCCAGACGGGGACTGAATTCGGCCTAGCTGAAAAGCTAGTGTCGAAAATCCTTCCGCCGTCAGGACTCGAACCTAGGACCTCCCGGTTAGAAGCGCTGCAGTGACATCAGTTTATGCACTGAGCTACCGCTACCGGTATGATGATGACGATGATGATGATGATAATAATAATAATAATAATAATAATAATAATAATAATAATAATAATAATAATAAATGAGAAGAAGAAGAAACTGGGAGACGTGGCTCAGTGCATCAACTGATGACACCGCAGTGCCTTTGACAGGGAAGTCCTACGTTCGAGTCCAGACAGCGGCAGGATTTTCGACATTAGCTTGTCAGCTCACCCGAATTCAGTCGCTGTCTGGAGGAGACTTCTAGCGGTCGGCTGCTTTGATCGGTAGTTTTCCGTGTTTCTTCCGATCAACACCAGGCCAATGCCGGAGCAGTACCCTAACAAAGGAGCCACGGACCGCGCACGATATTTCCTTCCTCTTCCTTGTTCTATTCTTACCCATTACACACACACATACACTAACACATGCACTACACTACCACACACGGTAGGAGACCAATCGGAGCCAAGAGCTTGACTCGGCTGGGGCGGTGCCCCGCTGATGGGAGAGTCCTGGTTAAGGGGAAACCCCACTAGTCGACGGTAGGTCGTAGCCTGATCACGCCATCCACTGGGGACAGATCACCACCAGCACTTCCCGATGAAAAACATGCACTACTCTTACGGAACTAATGACCTCAGTAGTTGACGCGCCCGGAATTACTACCAATCAATCAATAAGAAAAACCCACCTTTTCTAAATAATAATTCCCGCTCACGTATTTGCCCCCCTAATTTTTTTGAACGAGTTTCGCAAACTTGTGTATTTTATTGTTTTAGGACACCGGTAGTTATTTCAATATTTTTATAAGATACGTTTTTGTTCGTATTAGTTTAACTATTAGTTAAAAATATTAACTCGCCCTAATTCACAGACAAATAATGACAAAGTATTTTATTGTTTTTGGAAATGGATACTCAAAAATATCTGATGCCCGATAATGGGTGGGATAATATCGATGTAACGAAATATCGGAGTTGAAAATAATGCTTCAGTTTCCGATTTATCAATATTGTACGTCCATTTCAAGGGCTCGAGTCCGCAGATGGCAGGCGAAGGCTTGCATCGGGCGATGTGGAAGGGCGCATCACGCAAGGGGAACGGAGCAAAAAACGCGGCGCCCGCCGGAGGGCGGGGTGGGGGAGGAGGAACCCGGCGCCAGACGATAATCACCACCTTCCCCCCCTCTTCGGTGAGGCATCGCCGCACAGCCATTGCCAAGCAACCCACACAGCCTCATCGCCACAGCCACGCAGCCACAGCCATCGTCACAGCCATTACCACAGCAACGCCGCCACAGCCATCGCCACAGTCACGCCGCCACAGTCATCGCCACAGCCACGTCGCCACATCCATCGTCACAGCCACGCCGCCACCAATCGCCACAGCCACGCCGCCACAGCTATTGCCACAGCCATTGCCACAGCCACGACGCCACAATCATCGTCACGGACACGCCGCCACAGTCATCTCCAAAGACACGCCGCCACAGCCATCGCTACAGTCATCGCCACAGCCACGCCGCCACAATCATCGTCACAGTCATCGCCACAGCCACGCCACCACAGCCATCGCCAAGGCACGCCGCCACAGCCATCGCCACAGCCATCGCCGCAGCCACAGCCATCGCCACAGTCATCGCCACAGCCACGGCGCCACAGCCATCGCCACAGCCACGCCGCCACAGTCATCGCCACAGCCATCGCCACATCCATGCCGCCATAGCCAAGCCGCCACAGCCAGGCCGCTACAGCTAGGGATGGCAAAAAAAACATCGACTGTTTTAAAACATCGATGTTTTCCACCAGAAACATCGATTTATTAACGGCGATATTTTGCTTTCAATGTTTTCTTTACACCGATTTTTTTAATTTTAATTTTTAATTTTTTTAAAAATAACTGGGTTTAGGCACGTTGACGAGTAGCAGCAATTCACAGCAATTTCGTTGTTTAGCGTCATCCTCTTCATCACGCATTTCGTCTGCGCATTCGGAGGTAATTTTACATAGTTTTACTTCGATGGTGTATGAATGGCAGTGACTAAAGGAAATGGAAACACGATGTTTTATTGTTAATTTTATACTTTACATTCGATAATATTTTTACCAACATGCTATTAATCAAAAGTTAAAATACATTCCTTTTAAGTACTGTAATTACAAATGGATAGGAAATAACATGTTTATTAGCCAATAATTAAAACATCGATGTTTTAAACATCAATGTATTTTTCGTCGAAGTTTTCATCGTCATCGAAAACCATTTAGCGATGTAAGGAAACATCGATGTTTTGGTAAAATTTGCCACAGACACCTCAGCAAGTGCGTCCGCTTTCGGAGAAGCACACGCTTCCAGGAGAGCCAACATCACCACCGCCGCGCATCCACAGCCTTCGCCCCCGCCAATACCATTATCACCACGTCACTCCGCTTAACCACGACCGCCGGCATCAACTAATGTCACTGCAGTGTCTCTGACCGGGAGGTCCTAGGTTCGAGTTCTGACGTCGGCAGGATTTTCGATAAGCTTTTCAGCTAGGTCGAATTCAGTTGCTGTCTGGAGGAGAATTCTGGCGGCCGGCTGCTCTGATTCGTAGGTTTCCGTGGTTTCTCCGATCAACACCAGGTGAATGCTGGAGCAGTACCCTAACAAACGGGCCACGAACAGCCCGCGATTTTTCCTTCCCCTCCTTGTCCTATCCTTTTACTATCACCCACACAGTTATATGCACTACACCACCACACAGGCTGGGAGACCAGTCGGGAGCTTAAAGCTTGTCCCCGCTGGTGGGACCTACCTGATTGGCCTCCTTGCCGCAAGCCAACGGTAGGTCGGCGCCGGATCTCACCATCCAGCGGGGGAAGATTGCCACCACTTCCAGAGGTGAAACATGCACTACACTTACGGGAATAATAACCTCCTCAGTTGACCCGCCATGAATCACCAACAATCATTAACTACGACCACCATCGCCCCTACGTCCGCCATCTCCATCGCCAGCGTGACGTCACATCGCTAACAGTTTCTCCCTTGTTGCCATCTCCGCCATCAGCACTGGCCCTCTGAAACACTGCCGCTGCCAGTTGCCCCCGCCGAAACCGCAGCCGCCACCTTCACCTGCTGGGTAAGACCTTCGTGCCAGCGCACTCCGGAATTTCAGGTCGTCTGCGCAGCTGTGATGAGGGGGTGGAAGCAACGAACAGAGTGAGGGGAGGAAACAAAGAAAGGTCGCATTCTGATATTTTGCCTGACTGAAAATTAGATGTATAGAAAGTAGGAGTTGCGAAGATGGTAATTTTTTGTATTTAACTGTAATCATTTATCGTTTGAGTAAAATTTCAATTGACGACACTTTATTTCCTTTTATAATTTATTTTTTACTGATAGGAATGATTCGATTTTGATTCCAATTGATACACTGTAAATCTGTAGTGACCCTGTACCTCTTAGCCACTGCTCGAACAATCTTCCTCACAACAGGTGCCGTGAACAAAGATCGCACTATCAAGATTTGAATGAAACACTTTAAAATTCTCTACACGATGGGTTGTTTGCCGAATCCAAGATGAGCATGTGGAGATAAAAATGTGCGAGTTTTGAACGAGTTGAATTCTGAAACTTCCGACCGCATCGTTTACAGAAGCGATGTGAAGATGAATACTATGTTGCACAACACATCCGAACAGGTCCGACAAGCAGCAATGGCCATTGGGTGATTTTTGTTAATACCAACATTATTAATTTCCTATTTAGAGATCATATGTGAAACCAGTGGTGTCTCAATTGTAAGTAAACGTGTGCACAATTGACGAGAGAATGCTGTGAATCGTGAAGTAAAACCGATAGGATCCTCTAAATGTGACTTAATTACTCTCAGTGATCCTCAGACTTAAAGTTTTGATTACACGTTTCTCTACTTGCAAAATCCCCGTTCAGGTACTTTCGTGTGAGAAAGGCACTTCTTATGTTTTTCTTACGAACGTCAAAATAAAAAAAATAGAGAAAGAAATGAGTAACAAAGAACACTCAAAATGACTTGAATACATTGCTAGATATAGCGGGCTGTGATCCTTCGCGCGCCGGATTTCCTGTAGTTAACACAGGGCGAGGGATGTCGAAAAGATGGGGTTTTAACTAGTGCCTGGGTACATAAAACGTACCCAAAGAAAACGTTTTTATGACCTTTCCCAGGTAACGCCTCTTTTTCTGTTCTTGCCGACTGGAAATGCTATCAATACATTTCGTCAATAGCCGACCTGTGGTCCTCTTGTTTTCCAACTTATCAAACTATACATTCGTCTATTGGTTTAGTGGTGAGTTATAGTTGACATTTACATAATTGAAATGATTGAAGGCGTTCTCATTGTGAACAATACTATTTATTTCAACAAGAGCAGCTTTCGATGGCTTAGCCATCATCGTCAGTTTTCTGCTGTCATTTCAATTATATATTCGTCTCCAATGCACCCGCACCTCTCTTGAAGTTTGGGCCTCTAAGCCAGGGGGCTTATTTTCTAATTATAACTGCTAGTTGATGGCAATTTTCAGAAGAACGGACTGAATCACACAATAACATACATCTATTTTCGATCTCCATTACTTATTTCAAATGCTTACCGAACTTGAAAGGAAACTTCAGGCCTTTTTCATGTGAGAGATGTCCGTGGTTTCGTTAGACATCCAACAACTCGTAAAAAATCCAAAAACAATCAAAATGTCTCGATTTTGACAGATAAATACAAAAACAGTCGACTCCGATTATAGTATACTTCTGGGGACTGACATGTTTGGTTCACTATAATCGATGATGTCAAAATATAGGTAGGTGATGTCAAGAGACAGCAGGGCGAAAGCGAAGAACTCGGCTATCATTAAATATTTGCTATTCACATGTTGCCTCATAGAACAGAAACTCTTTTATATGCATGGTTTACAAATAACTTATGTTCTGTGTATATATAATTTTCTATGCTATTGAAGTATTTGTGAAAACTGTTTTGTTAGAATATTCAATTTATGAGTGTTACACGAGAGCATTTGATTTCTTCTCGTGCAGTGTTACGGAGCGTAGTTCGAGCATCAACTGATGTCACTGCAGCGTCTCTGATCAGGAGGTCCTAGGTTCCACTCCCCACGGCGGCAGGATTTTCGACACTAGCTTTTCAGCTAGGTAGAATTCATCGCTGTCTGGAGGAAATTCTGGCGGCCGGTTGCTCTGATCGGTAGTTTTCCGTGGTTTCTCCGATCAACACCAGGCGAATGTCGGAGCAGCACCCACAAAACGGGCCACGGACCGCGGGCGATCTGTCCTTCCCTCCTTGTCCTATCCACACCTTACACACAAACTTACACTAACATGACTCACTACCACATGTTCCGGAGACCGGTCGGGAGCTTAGAGCTAGTCCCGACTGGGGCGGGGCCCCGCTGGTGGGAGAGTCCTGGTTAGGGGGAAACCTTACTAGCCGACGGTGGGTCGGTGCCGGATCTCGTCATCCAGCGAGGGGAAAATCACCGCCATCTCCCGAGAAAAAAAGCACTACACTAACGGGACTAATGACCAAAGCACTTGACGCACCCGGAAACACGAAAAAATCAATCAATCTATCAATCGTGCAGTGTTCCTGCTGCGTTTTGGAGAACCTTTTTTAAGGCTAGTTTAATATATAATAATAAATGTAGAAGCTACGAGTATAGTTTAATAAAATTATGTTGTGAGAATTTCAACTCATTTGTAGAGATAAAAATATTTAATATTGTAGAGGTATACTACACAGTACAGTACATCTACAATATTAAATACTTTTCATTCTGTAGTCTATACTATTACTTATTTCTATTTTTTGTTGTCCATGTGATTAGAATGACAATTCCACTCGTGAAACTAAAACCAATAGCGTTCAAGCATACACTTAAAATGCCTATTAGGGACCTGTATCTCAAAACATTTATCGCTTTTTCTATCCAATTTTTCTTACCGCTCCTCCCTAGTAATAATCTTTGACTCGTCTATCATAGCAAGCGGCATGTATCGATCGCTGTGTCGATGTGCAATAAACTGCCTATGTACTATAACATAACCTCTTTGATTTTAACAAGTTTTCCCAGTTATTTTCAATATTTGGTGCATTTGGAACTCTGTTGTACGTAATTTCATTCATGGAATATACTGTGACATACCGATATGTCACGTTAAAATAAATTAACATTTATTTGGAGACAAGATGGTGGAACATGCATTACGAAATATCACGAGCTAGAGCATAGCAACGACCGTGAATAAACAATGTAGTTTTGTTTTTCTAAATGCATTAAGAGATGGGTTGATGCCGAAGTAGAAACTTCAGGATTGGGCGGAGAAGTTTAGACGTCAAATGTTATGAAAAAATGAAGGTAGTTTAATACGAAGTCTTCGAGGATGAATCATGCAGGAAGATTTCATTCTGCTCTGAAACGCGCTTCTGAACTGTTCGTAGATATTTTCATGTGGAAGCAATATTGAAGTATAAATTGGAACTTTGTCAGGATGGTAATCAAGTTCAGGACTATGTCATGGACGTAATCCGGACTGGTAATTTTGATAGTTTGAGACCAGCTTGGATAGGGCAGAAGGATTTCGTTGGAATTTTGGACTACGGCAAGATCGCAAGATATTTCGACTGAGAAGTCTACGAAGGACATCAACGAAGAAAGATAAGTTAACCGCGGTGTAAAATTGTAAATTGAAAGAGATCATGATCAAAGGCCTAACTTAAATTCATTAAATTGTTTGATAAAAAAGTAAAAATAAACTTTGTTAAATTTTTTTTCTATAGAAAAAAAAGTGATTTTTTATTTAGTCAATCCAAACAGTAATTAACTAGGAATAGAAACATTCTATTTTAGATTCCCAGCTGCGCTGTATAGTCAGCGGATCCTATAATCCATTATAAGTAATAAGGATTATAATTATATCGTGACCCATTGACCCAGCAAGCCGGACGCTAAGATCTTTAGCAGATATAGATGTAGAGAGGGAGGAAAATTTTGGTATATCTCAAAATGGCGCCTCAACGTGATGCATAATTTGTTATAATTTATAACAATTGGTGACACGGATAAAATTAATCTTATAAATTATAATATAGTGATCCAAAGGGAATCTGAAATTTATGGATTGACATTTGGAATTAATTGTTAAGTTATAAGAAAGGGCCAAGACCATTTCATTGGTGTGATTTTAAAATAATTTAACAGAGATTTTAATTTGTATTAGAATTCAAAATGGATACTAGGAGCAAAATTGCGTATGGAGAATGTTAATGTAGATGATATGGCGTCTGCTAATACTAACCCGAGGAGAAATTTTGCGTGAAATTATTGAGATTTAACCACAAGAAAAGGAAATAATGGCTGCACCGTTAGAAAATATGGACCCTAATAATTTAATTCTTAAGATGTTAGTGAAATGAACCAAAACTTGAGCATAATAATACTAAATTAGATGGAATCACTTCAGATATGAATAATAAATTAGAGGATCACTTCAGATATGAATATTGAATTTGAAAAAATAACGCTAAATTGGAAGGAATGACATCGGAAATGTCATTAGAATTGAAGAATTTTCGTCAGGAAATACACAAGAAATAGTGCAATTACGGGCGGATACATCGGCTGAATTCAACATTATTCATTGTAAAATTGAGTCTTTTAATAATCAAGTCGACCAAATGCAGAGAATTAAAAGAATCTGGCGACAAAATTAATTCCCAAGTTAAGGATTTACAGGAAAACATTGTGACATTAGGACATTTTAGATCAACAATGCGAAAGTTGACAATCGTCGAATCGCGTGTAGATAATTTAAATGCAATGTCGCTTCAACATGGAAAAATTGAAAACATAGAATCTAAATTAGTTAATTCGGATTGTAAATTAGAAAAACGAATACAGGAGGACTTAGAAACATTAAAATGGTGCAGAATCTGAATCTGGGAAATATATCGGACATTAAGGACAAGATTGAACAGATAGAAACTGAATTCATGATGCGTTCAAGGAAAAATACCAATGCATACATCGGCGCTTGTAATACCAAGCCACCTAAAATTTCATGATGATAATGAGGACGTGATGGTTCTTAAGGAGTTGAATAGCATTGAAGTATCATGGAAGATTATAAGGAAGATACGGACGAACGGGTGGAGATTAGCACGTGTTTAATATTGAAGGGATATTTCGAATATACCTGTAGACATTTTAATTGACACGGTGCTAATGTTTGTACGTGTCAGAAAAATTGTATGAGCAGTTAAAGAAAAGGAAATAAAATTGATGAGCTACCACAGGAGTTTGGATATTCGGACAGCTAATGGAAGGCGCATCGAAACGAGAAGTCGGCAAATTTGGTGGAAGTGGAAGTTCAAGGATCACAATTCAGTTTCCGGCAATTGTAGTGAAGAATTTGATTCGTCCAATTATTTTAGGGATTGATGGCCTAAAATGTGTGACGCCAAGGTCGACATAGGGTAACAGGAGTGTATTGTTGAGGTGACAAAGGGCAACACATTGTTTAGGGATCAAAGACCAGGAGCGAAGATAGTGATTTGCGATATTGCGGAACAAATTGAAGAGACCAGGGACCAGACATCACGGCAGCAGAGGGCGCGGTCGACGAAAACGGAATAGATGCTAGTGAACCTATTGAAATGTTAGTCAATGAATATAGATATATTTTTGGAAGTTCAAGGAGCCAGTAAAGGGATATCAATTTAAAATTGAATTGATGGATGAGGAACCTTTAATCTGAAACAATATCCGATCCCCATGTATATAAAAGCTGAAGCGTAAACAAATAAACACGATGCTTGTGGATGGTATAATAAAAATCGATGACACCGTTATAAGCCCAATAGTGATAGTTCGTAAGAAAGACAATAAGATGCATTTGTGTTGATGCTAGGAAACTCAATATCAAGACCAATGCTCGTCATGAAAAACCCGAATTGATGAAATGATGGAATAAAAGGAGCTCGATATTCACGGACTGTATTTTACTGCGTCATGTGCAAATTGGACTAAACCTAGATGATGTGAGAGATACGAATAATTTGATGACAATTTGAGGAGGCAGCACCAAAACAAGCTAAAACAGAACAATGCTTTCGAGGCGAGTATAAGGAGGGTGATGAAGTGTTAATTAAGAACTTCAGTGTCGTCAGTGGATAAGAAGCTATTTTATAAATTTTCCGTTGTATAAAGGACCGTATCGAATTTTAAGTATTAAGCAAGAATGCCGCGATTTTGAATGATGAAAATGGACGGCAATGGGAACATATAACTACAGGAACATGAAGCCGTATATGAGGGACGACACGCACGATTAAATATACTGGTCATAACAGAATTTGTAAATAGTTGTAAATATTAGGTGTAATAGTTTTCTTTTGGTATTGTTTGTTATTATATGTATTTTGTCAGTTTGTAGGGAGTTTAATTTAATGTGTATGTGTATTCAATGAGTTAATGAGAGCAAATATTAGGCAGATACGATTCTAGAATACCTGATGAAATGAGTTATTGTTGGCACATTCCGAAAGGAAAATGTAAATAGTTTAAGGCAGCAAGTAATAAGACCTAGTGCAGTGCAAAGTTAAAGGTAATGTTTTAGTAAAGAAGAAGCAAGAAAGTGTTCAATTTAGTCTTGTCATTTAGTTAGGTTGTAGCAAACCAAATGACGCTTGGAGAGGGAAGCTTGTGACATACCGATATGTCACGTTAAAATAAATTAACATTTATTTGGAGACAAGATGGTGGAACATGCATTACGAAATATCACGAGCTAGAGCATAGCAACGACCGTGAATAAACAATGTAGTTTTGTTTTTCTAAATGCATTAAGAGATGGTTGATGCCGAAAGTAGAAACTTCGGATTGGGCGGAGAAGTTTAGACGTCAAATGTTATAGAAAAAATGAAGGTAGTTTAATACGAAGTCTTCGAGGATGAATCATGCAGGAAGATTTCATTCTGCTCTGAAACGCGCTTCTGAACTGTTCGCAGATATTTTCATGTGGAAGCAATATTGAAGTATAAATTGGAACTTTGTCGGGAGTGGTAATCAGTTCAGGACTATGTCATAGGACGTAATCCGGACTGTAATTTGATAGTTTGAGACCAGCTTGGATAGGGCAGAAGAGGATTTCGTTGAATTTTGGACTACGCAAGATCATGCAAGATATTTCGACTGAGAAAGTCTACGAGGACATCAACGAAGAAAGATAAGTTAACGCGGTAAGATTGTAAATTGAAGAGATCTGATCAAAGGCCTAACTTAAATTCATTAAATTGTTTGATAAAAAAAGTAAAAATAAACTTTGTTAAATTTTGTTCTATAGAAAGAAAGTGATTTTTCATTTAGTCAATCCAAACAGTAATGAACTAGGAATAGAAACATTCTATTTCAGATTCCCAGCTGCGTCGTATGTCGCGGATCCTATAATCCATTATAGAGTAAAGGATTATAATTATGTCGTGACCCATTGACCCAGCAAGCGGACGCTAAGATCTTTAGCAGAATAGATGTAGAGGAGGAAAATTTTGGTATATCTCAATACCAGTTGCTTGGAAATTCTCAGATAAATCCTCGATCTCGAAGCGGGAGGGATTATCGACAATTTCAAGCACTATTATTATTTATTTATTTATTCTATTTATTTATTTATTTTACGTAAAAACAGTTAAACACTGCGTATGACGTGCTATGGGGAAAAGTGAATTAGTACATTTTCAAAATTCTGTGATCCCTACACTAAGTCATATCTACTTCAATTTTGAATTTTTGTCACATATTACACAACTTTCACTAGTTTTTAACCCTTCACAAAACTAAATTTATTTGTACAGCAAATATGTATTAAAAGTCATGGTATTATCTATGATAATCTCTTATCATCTGATGTATTATGTTAAGGATGTGTAAATCCTTAGATGCATCAGTTTTGAAATGTAGACAGTATTTATTAAACCAAACAGAATAAAAAGAGAATTCTCGCTGACAGATCACAACATTTAAAAAATATATTTTTGTTCTTTTTGCAGTTCTGGCATTCGCGCTAACAGACGATTCACTAACAGCGCATGGCTCCTCCCTCTTTACATCAGTCAGTTTTCGGTTGATCAAAGAGCCATTCATTCTCGAATTGTGTTTTAAGCAGCCTCGTTTATCTGGATGATCTCAGAAACATCACTGGTTCGTTTATGAGAGAGAAAAGCTGATTCACAAGCGAAGGAACGTTTTCATCATCTCTGGCAGGTTATAAACGTTCGATGAATAGTGTTACAGCTGAAAGTTTTAAACAAAATACATGTGAAACAAATAAACTGGTGAGCTAAAAGAGCCCGTGTGTAATAGTAGAGTTGGGAAGAAAATTTTTAAAACTTTAAACTGAAAAAAAATTAAAATCAACGCAAAATCAATATTTATTTTAATAGTTAACAAATCGTGTTTTGACGGTTGAAGGAATTCTCTACTTCGGCCGGGAATCGAACCAGGACCTGCCGACGTACTAGTGGCGGCCTGTGTTCAGAAATGGGAGTTGGAGCTCCAGCAAATTATGGAAATTTAATTCCCACTATAACACTAATATATGAAAAACGTAAGCAATTAAAAATAATTAAAACTAAATTGAATAAAACATTACTTACATAATTTTTAATACATTAAGGTGGCCGAACAGTGTCTTTTCATAATTTGTTTTCATTCTACTTGTGTTGGATGTGTCTCAGTGAATGTGTGTGAATAATGGAAAATCAAGTATTTTGATGTAAATCCATTATACTATTTTTAATGAAATCTTGCAAGTATGGAAAATTTAATTCGTTTGGATTTGTCCATTGTTGATACTAAAGAACTATTAAAATACACTAGAGTTTTACCTTGAAGGAGTTTATTAATATGGGATTCGGCATACTATTGTGATATAGTAGGCATACAGCTTAGATGATCTTATAATGAGTGGATTATGAACGTAGAACGATGTTTCTATTTGTAATGAAGGTTTGTAGTTTAACAACGAATATAATTTGGAAAGTTTTTCTGTATTGTTTTCACTCCTTATTGTTATATTGGTGTAATGTTTTCCAAGTATTGGAGCAACTTTACCTATTAAATAATCATTAAATATTTTTATCGATAAAACGTCCCTAAAGGTAAAACGCAATATTTTAGAAATTATTTAATGGGAACAGGAGCTTCAATGTAATTCGAAATAATCCCTCATACACTGATTTTTACCGTTGAGAAGGTTTTGTTAATAAAAGAAAAAGAAATTATTCAATAGGTAGACTTTACCAGCTTCGATATCTGCAAAACGATACGGTAATGTAACGATTGGGAGTGTCTGTGACAGAAAGATGGCGGGTTCGATCAGTCATTGGTACATCCGTTTGATTGAAATGTCAGTGAATTTGGAACCTCTGGTGAGGTGGAGTATGTGGTTTCACGTGCAGGCGAATGCCGGAGCAGCATTTTGCACAAGAGGCGACGGTCCGCAGCGACAACAATCGAAGCGACAATCACCTTGTGGAGCTCATCACAAGAAGAAAAGATCGAAGAAATTAATTAGTGTAGCTGGAAAATATAATGATTTGCCTGTTTCAACTCGATCTGCGAACTCTGGATGGCGTGAAACAGCAATTAAACCTTGCGTCATGGGAGCAGGAGGGGTCAAGTGAACCACAGACCAACAAAGAGCACTGGACCTTGAAAGAACTTCGGTGCTTAATAAATAAAGGAACGAATTAAGGACTAAAAGTGAAGGGTGTGGTAGATTTCTCAAGCTTTGTTTCTGATGTTTCCATTTGGCGATGAAGCATAAAGGAATTGCCAAAATTAAAATTATTCTTTGGCAAAAGACAAAAGGAATCAAAGTGTATGACTAAACCGGTTACAGTGTTTTGAACATTTCGGTTAGTAAGGTGTGAAATCATATTCATACTAACTACAACGCATTCAAAGAAATCTATTTAAAAAGTATTAATGCTCTAAGTGTTGTATCATTTAATAGTATATAATGTTTCTATACTTATACAAATTCTTAGTTTACGTAGTGACACTTATTTTTATTAGTATTTTTTTATAATTTATTTTAGAGTACACGCATCAACTTAATATCTATTTCGTACAAATTCAAGCACTTGCTAATTTGACTCAAATTAAAAAGAATACTTCTCTACTTTTGGTTACATCTTCCTAGTGAAAGTTAGAGAAAGTCCAATTGCCGTACAGTGCATAATTTTTCTCGTAAAACAAATAAACAAGAGGAAATTTCAAACGAAGTAACAGAAGAGGAAATGCAAACGAAGTGTCAGAAGAAAAAGTCGCCAGAGTCATCGAGATTAATATTTCTCTTCGTTTTTCATTTAATTCTTAAAACAATTTCAACGTGAATTTGCAGTTCTCAAAACTCCCTCAGGCCTGCAAACACCAATGATCAGAGAAGGAAAGCAAAAATGCCTTGTGATATTCCGGGAAGCAAACTGTGCAAACTGGCGAAAATTGCTTCCCGATACAAACCAGAAGCCAAATTCTGCGAAGGCGTCGAGATGAAAGGATGCGTGCTCGTTGGTTTAATTAACGGTTAGAAACAAACGTTCATTGTGGACTCCGATGTCGGCTGGAGTTCTTTACCGATCGCTCGAAGGAACGTTGCCTATAATCGATTCTTTGAATCGAAAGCCTGCTATCGAAGGCGGCGTCAGGCGCTACGAAACAACCAGGGCAGTGCCCCGGGGATCAAACTACAATGGGCAAAAACAATGAGTAACCAGTCTTGACAGGTTAATTTGGGGGTTGGTTTTTGGTCTTTAGTGGATTTTTAGGGGGTAAATTTGTTTGAGGGTTTTTGTTGGGGGGGGTCGTCGAGTTTTTTAAATGTATTTTTTAAAAATATCTATTTTTTATCACAAAACCTCTAAAATAGTTCACTTTGATTATTGCATGTACAGTTATTCAAATATAACTAAGCGTACTAATAAGCGCTGTGGGTGTTTACTGTATAATATAAATATCATCGCATACAATTAATAATATTTCTCATAGTTCTTTAATTTCCATACCACCTCATATTTTAAATCGAGGTAATATTTTTTGAATTTGGTATTATTTGTGGGAAATAATTAAGACTACCTGGCAACACTGCTTTTATCCCTGAAGTAGACGACTCACCACTGCCGCAAGATATTTCATATTTACGATTAGATAATCAGTACTGTAGTCTTGCATAATTACATGTTTTTTCTTTCAATTGTTTGAGATAATTCTACGTTAGGTTAATCTATTCCAAGAAATGAAATTTGTATAAATATTAAGTGAGGTGCTACTGATGTTTCGACATTCAACGCGCAACAAGTTGCGTGAGATGTTCCCAAAAAATAAAAAAGAAATTTTCAACAAAAGGAGGATCAATCAGTAATATTCGTTTTTTTAAAAAAATATAAATATAGTTTGACTACCAACGAGAGTTGGCCTTTGTGTACCACAAACACAACAGCCTGGGATCCCCGGGTTTAGTCATTCACACACCTTCATGTACTCACCATTATTCTGGACACTACCGTCGCGTTTTGGGGTTTGAGAGGAAAGCACAGCTACTGACCTGCAACAGAACACAAGTGTGAGGAATAATGAAGTAAAGTATATTTATACAATAAGTTTGAATACGAAGTACAGTGGAAATAATTATTTATTTGCATTAGAACGTTCAGTATGAGATTCACATTAGATTGCAGTATGAGAACATTCGTTATTATTATTGTTATATTAGTAGCAGTATTATTGACTTCTTATTTACAGACATAGTCATCTTTTTCAAATATTTACATATTACATATGGACGTTTTGATCCCGTTTGGGAACTTAATCATATGAACTCTAGAAAAAAACGTAATTCAAATACACTAATCGTAACAAACGAAGTATTTAAATGATCAAGTTAATGCTGTTTATATTTTATGTTATTGTTAAAAAATATTTTTACCACTAAATAAGATTGTTTACTCCAGTCAGATTTAAATGTCTCTTTCTGAATCATAACTACAACGTTTATAGAGCTTATTCAGTTAATTTGAGCTTCACCTTCCCCAGGGTGACATGATTCAGTTGACAAAAGAGGATCGAAGCGTTGTCCACTTGTAATACGTGGCGGTGTGTGGAAAGTCCTCCACACGCATTTACTTCTTTTGAGTAGAATTTCCAAATACAATATTTGCTTTCCTGTAAAAGGAAAAATGTATACAGTCGACTCTTGTTATAGTGAACCTCGGATATAGTGAAGCCTCGGTATAGTGAAATTATGTAACTGGTCCCATTTCACTTTCATTTCAAATAAACACAAGAAAATTCGGTTATAGTGAACCTGAACCTCGGCTATAGTGAACGTAGGAAATGCTACGTCCTGGAAATTCATCCCCTCCTTGAAAGAGTATATCACCTCAGCGTCATAAATGCCAACACTAGGCAACTCGCCTCGAACCTTTCGTTTGCTGTCGCAAAATGAGACGCAGGTCCATGACGTGACGGGGGTGACACATGGTGAGTTTCTGCGAACCACTGCTTATTTTGATTGATTGATTGATTTTTTCGTGTTTCCAGGCGCGTCAACTGCTTTGGTCATTAGTCCTGTTAGTGTAGTGCATGTTTTTCTCGGGAAATGGCGGTGATCTTCCCCCGCTGGATGGCGAGATCCGGCGCCGACCTACCGTCGGCTAGTGGGGTTTCCCCCTAACCAGGACTCTCCACCAGCGGGAGCCGCCCCAGCCGGAACAAGTTCTAAGCTTCCGACCAGTCTCCCGGAATATGTGGTAGTGTAGTGCATGTTAGTGTAAGTGTGAGTGTAAGAGAAGAGGATAGAACACGGAAGAGGAAGGAAAGATCGCGCGCAGCCCGCGGCCTGTTTGTTAGGGTACTGCTCCGGCATTCGTGTGGTGTTGATCGGAGAAACCACGGAAAACTACCGATCAGAGCAGCTGGCCGCTAGAATTCTCCTCCAGACAGCGACTGAATTCGACGTAGCTGTAAAGCTAGTGTCGAAAATCCTGCCGCCGTGGGGAGTGGGAACCTAGGACCTCCCGGTCAGAGGCGCTGCAGTGACATCAGTTGATGCACTGAGCTACCGCTCCCCTGCTTATTTGACCTGCGCATAATTGCAGGAGAACGGGGAAAATTGTCAAGTTTTTAGAACCCTAATGAAATAAGAAAAGTGTCTTCTTCTCAGCTTGCAGCTGTAATGCTACTGTTTAGATAATTACTTGGCATTATAAGCTTTGAAAATCCTCTGAAACGTTTGGAAGCGATCGTAGTATCCTGAACGATAGGCGATGAAAGTAACATCGTAGATGAAAGGTCGAATTTTTATTTGTCATGGTGTTAAAGTTACCAAACTCTAAATTCTTTTGAAAATTCATTTGAAAATTCTGTTCAATCGAACTCAATAATATCCAAACTGTTACTCAAACACAACAATCCCATATTTCCAATACCAAATACACTATTAATCACAACATGGTTTACTGCAAAATTAAAAAAATTCTTCATCAAATATTGTTTAAACTAATAAAAAAAAGGAAACTGTCAACACATGTATTAACAAAATAACGAAAACCGGAGTACAAGGTTTGAATCTAGTTCTTTAATATCGATACATAAGAAACTGTAGTTCAAATCCCCATAAGAATGTACCAAAATAGTCTGTTAAGGGATTCCCTACTTAAGAAACTAATTTAATAATATTTGTAAAATGTTTTTAAAAAACCTATTAATGGAATGTAATACATATACATTAATTTTTGTTGAGTAATTGAGATCGGTAATAATCAAGAAGTCATAAAGCCACCTAAAATAAATAAATATCTCTTCACGAATACTGCAAACATCGAATAGAAGAGAATACAGTACAAAAGTTCTTTGTCCACCAAGAATATAAAAAATGAGACTTTTCATAGCGTAACACGTGAATAACAAATATTTAAGTACGAGTGGCCTCTTCCTTGACGCCTTGTTGTCGCATGTATCAGCTGTGCATAAGCGGTGACGCGCTGTATATGATTCAGTTGGAGCACGTAATATGACAATAGGTGGAATAAAACAAGTATTTGCATTTAATTTGGAGAATTGAATCTTCAGAAAGCAGATTTGTTTGTTTTTGTGGCAGGATATTCACTAATAGACCATAAAAGAAGTGTAGATATCAGAAACGAATTAAATATTATGTCTGTTGTAGATATAATAAACAAATATCGAGAAAACTGGAAAGGCCATGTCCTGAGAATGACAGAACATAGGGTAAGAAAATTATCCTTCAATATCACCTAAAGGAGAAAGAAGTGTTGGACGTCCCTTGAAATGGCTCGAACAATTTCGAGACGGAACAGATTAGAGGCTATTCTTGCTGTAAGTGATGAATATTTGAATTATTCAGACAGAATCGAATCTGTTTCTTTGTTTTCGAATTTTTTCCAATTTCCTGGATAACTAACTAAACCACAGACACGTCTGACATGACCGGAAGCTGCCTCGTTTTCATTCAATTTCTATCCTTGAAATTACGGAATTGCGCGAATATTCAGTGGTCACGCACTCTGTTCTGGAGGTTGTGGCTTCGCTTCTCCAAGAACTTTCACTCATTTAAAGTGACCATCGTCAGGACAACTTTATCTGAATTTCAGTCACGAAAACACTGCGAGGCGGTAATGGACTCTTATGAGCTGGCCACAAATCGCTCTGGCGAAAACCGCAGATTGTGGCTGTAATAGGACAGTGGCACGCACTCACACACATACATACACACACACACACACACACACACATGGCCCCCTTGAGCGGGTACACGCCTACCCAGATTGGTACAAAGTGTTTTATTGTATATCAACTCATACACAAGAGATTATACAGCAATCAACATAATGAGGCTATGAGAATAACTTCACAACCATTACGTGCCACTTCGTTATATTATTATTATTATTTACTAATTTAATATTATAAGTTATTCTCAGCATCTGAAATCTTTAATGGATACCGGCTACTTCGCGATTAAGGTAGGATAAAAGAGAATTCACACATGACTGTAGAATGTGCACAACGAAAAATCCTATCGATTTGGCAACTCGATATGTTTCATTCATTTTGTATTTCTATGTTGTGTTGGAAAGGATCTGAAGAATTGATTTTATAAAAGGTGGTGAACCACTGACCACGTTCACCAGACGCTACAAGGATTGATCGAGCTGGCTGTATGGAGTGATAGGGTACTACCACCGCAGTGACGTCTCGCACTCAATTTTGCAAGAAACTTTTTGTCACTGTTCGTAAATTTGGGGACATTTGAAAATGGCGCGTGCCCAGTAGGGCAGCACGCTTTTGTGAAGCTCAGCTGCTCACCCGCTCCCTGCATCCCTTTTTGAAGATTGCTGGGTGTTGTTAAAAAATAGAAGCTCTCCGAGAAGTTTTAAGAAAACATGGGATGTTGTATAAAGAAGTTGCATTTCCACGATTTTCCTTGTACCAAGAACCGAATTTTAGAAACAAAAAGGGAGATGGCTAGATACACCCCGTCATTATAGATTATACAAATTTACACATTTACACATTATACAATTACACATTATACAAACATTACTACACATTACACATTACAACATTATTACACATTACAACAATTACACATTATACAAAAATACACATTTTGGGGCAATATGATAATGAACAAAAGTTATCGATTATTTCGTAGTTGTAACAGTGAAGAACAAATGTAAATATTACTAAATGGGTGAGATGATTTTTTTCGTTATTTTCGTGATATTTTCTGGATCATTCCCTTCAGGCAACATCCACGAAGAATCAAGGGTTGATACTTCTTCAAAATATGTTACGTAGCCTCTGTCACCCGCTCGTTGTTCGAAGAGCTTTCGACACGCACAGCAGTTAAATAGGCATCTCATAATGAAAGTAGGAGTTAATTCCACTCGTTTTCGCGACAAGCTGTTTCCGGTAAATGGTTTGTCCCTGAGCTGGTTAGCGCGACGTTTGCACAGCGAAATGACAGTCGCGTGAGCGGTGATGCGCGTAAAAAGCAGCTCTTGGCGCCGTATGCAAAGAGCGCGCGTGTGTGCCAGCGCTCGCGACCTTGAGGACGAGCGACACAGCAGATGACCCGGCGTTTGGCAGCGCTATCTGGGCTAACTCCGCGCTGGAGAGGGGATAAGTTCTCGTATTCGCCACGCTGGTAGAGCAGTGCCCAGTCGCGAATTTAGCTCAATTCCGCGGTGTGCTGGCAGCGGAGGCTCTGCAGGCAGGTTTGAAAGCAGTGGATCAAAATAAAAGAGGTCGGAAAGAGCGATCCATACCATGTCGTTCAAGAAAACGTAAACCTAATTTATTATTAACTATAATTTTTTTCAAATACACACACTGACTAATCTAACATTTTTATTTTTCAAAACAAACATCATTTACAAATCCCGACTTCAGATGACAAGTTTCAATCCATTTGGAAAGAAATTTTAGAGAGCATTTGAAGGTTCTGGGTGTCTAATCAATGTGTCATTTTTTATAAGAACTTGGTTCTTGCAAGTCTGATTTGTAACGTAAAATATTGCATATTTCATATTAAAGAGTTTGAACAAGAATTTTTTTTTCTAAAATTTCAGAACATTCGGGTGCTATATTATAATATTATGTGTTGAATTTTGTCTGTAAAATATGCATATTTCATATTAAAGAGTTGAACGCCCCACCTCGCCCGCCTCGCCCGCCTCGCCCCGCCTCGCCCCGCCTCGCCCCGCCTCGCCCCGCCTCGCCCCGCCTCGCCCCGCCTCGCCCCGCCTCGCCCCGCCTCGCCCCGCCTCGCCCCGCCTCGCCCCGCCTCGCCCCGCCTCGCCCGCCTCGCCCCGCCTCGCCCCGCCTCGCCCCGCCTCGCCCCGCCTCGCCCCGCCTCGCCCCGCCTCGCCCCGCCTCGCCCCGCCTCGCCCTCGCCTCGCCCCGCCTCGCCCCGCCTCGCCCCGCCTCGCCCCGCCCGCGCCCGCCCCCCCCGCCTCGCCCCGCCTCGCCCCGCCTCGCCCCGCCTCGCCCCGCCTCGCCCCGCCTCGCCCCGCCTCGCCCCGCCTCGCCCCGCCTCGCCCCGCCTCGCCCCGCCTCGCCCGCCTCGCCCCGCCTCGCCCCGCCTCGCCCCCACCATCATCGCTGCAACGCAATCCTCGGCTTCTCTCTACGTTTTTTCGCGTCCACTCAAAAGTATTAGTGCACAATTCGGCTGAACTTGATCTAGAGTTAAGCTGCAACACACAAACATAGGGTCATCTCATTCAAGGAGATGTACCAAGCGGCAAGACGGAGTCGTGGGTTTTTGTGGGTGGCCTTCGGAACGTGTATTGCGGATGCGCCTGCACCGCAGCGCCTCATCTCCGGTTTGGCGTCAGCCTCCCATCCGCCAGACAGCAGCCGGGTTCTTTTATTCCTGGGCCCCTCCTTTTATTGCTTTATTTGCGGCGCCCTGGACATGCAAGGCGGAGACTGTGGGAACGGCGGGGACGAAGGCGGTGAAGTGGTCTGGCGATGGCGGCGGTTGACGAAGAGATGGCGAGGGCGGTGGAATCGCCGTGGGTGAAGGACTGATTCATGTGCTTAGCGTGGGAGATGGAGGTGTTCTGCCCCCGCTTAATGGAGCTCGTGTCGACTTATCCGTCGACTAGCGAAGTTTTTCTACTACCAGGGATCTCCCAAGCGCGGCACAGCCCCAGCCGAGACATCTTCTATGCTCCAACTGGTCTCCTGCATGTGTGGTAGTTTAGTGCATGTCAGTGTATGTAAGTAATGGGTGGGGATAGGTCAAGAAAGAGGAAGGAAAGACCGCGCACATCGTGGTCAGTTTGTTCGGGTACTACTCCGGCATTCACCTGGTGACAATCGTAGAAACTACGGAATACTATCCATCAGAGCAGCCCTGATCGGTAGTTTTCCGTGGTTTCTCCGATCAACACCAGGCGAATGCCGGAGCAGTACCCTACCAAACGGGCCACGGACCGCGCGTATCTTTCCTTCCTCTTCCTTGTTCTATCCTCTCCTTACACACACACTTACACTAACATGCACTACACTACCACATATTCTGGGAGACCGGTCGGGAGCTTAGAGCTTGTCCCGGCTGGGGCGGCTGCCCCGCTGGTGGGAGAGTCCTGGTTAGGGGGAAACCCCACTAGCCGACGGTAGGTCGGCGCCGGATCTCGCCATCCAGCGGAGGAAGATCACCGCCATCTCCCGAGAAAAACATGCACTACACTAACGGGACTTATGACCGAAGCAGCTGACGCGCCCGGAAACACGAAAAAAATCAATCAATCTATCAGAGCAGCCGGGCGCTAGAATTCTCCTCCAGGCAGCGACTGATTTCGACCCAGCTGAGAAGCTAGGCGAAAATCCTGCCACCGTCGGGTCTCGAAGCTTAGGGCCGCCTGATCAGAGGCACTGCAGTGACAATGCCCTGAGCTACCTAAGGCAGTGCGATGGTGGGGTCAATTGCGGCGCTGGAAGTCTTGCTGTCGGAGGGGAGCGATAGAGGTTGTGAGGATGGTCAGGGCACGGTGGGCTACGTAGCGCTCAAGCGCGTTCCGTTCTGTAGAGTAAGGGCGGGCGGTAGCTTAACGCCACCCGTGTTTTTAGTGTTTCAGCGACTCTTTCACGTAGGGATGTGCCTTTAACAGCTAAACTGTTATTTCTTAACCGGAATGGAATGACATACGGCGTCTACATACCGTCGGCTAGTGGGATAATTCCCAATCAGGTATCTCCCACCAGCAGAACAATGCCCCACCCGAGGCAAGTTCTAAGATTCCAACTGGTCTCTCGATATTGTGGTAGTGTAGTGCATGTTAGTGTAAGTATGTGGGTAAGGGGAGAGGACAGGACAAGGAAGAGGAAGGACAGATCGTGCGCGGTCCGTGGCCCGTTTGGTAGGTTACTGCTCCCGCAATCGCCTGGTGTTGATCAGAGAAACAACGAAGAACTACGGAACAGAGCATCCGGTCCCTAGAATTCTTCTCCAGATAGCGACTGAATTCGACATAGCTGACAAGTTAGTGTCTACAATCCTGCACCATCGGGACTCGAACCTAGAGCCTCTCGATCAGAGGCACTGCAGTGACATCGTTGATGCACTGAGCCACCTCTCCCGGTTTTCCATTTAAAAATGCTGTCGTTGAGATATGTTTTTCAATTGTTAAAAACATTTTTTAAAGTAGTGTTACGTTAATTCGTAATAACGTTCTATATAGCCACGTTCTGCCGTCGAAGGTAGAGTGGAGTTTAACATTGTCATCATCTGGGGACCGATTCTAATGAAACGTCATTTGTTTCTTTGCACTTCAGGACAATCACTGTGAGATACGGGCGACTAACACGCGAGTAAGCTGACCGTTCCTTCTCAAAGCGATTTCTATTGATTTACACTATTCTTGCGACGTTTAGAAGGGCGCGTATTTTACAACGTGATCAAAATAAACCCCAAAACTCCACATTTTTCTTTAAATATCAAAACAAATATTTGATCTGGTAATTACATTTAGAAGAAGATAATTTGTGGGAAGAACTTTCCTTCCGTACCTCCCCTGACAGAGCGTCACTCACACCAAGCTGCTGCTTTAGTGCCATTACGATTAGCGAAACGGACTGTTATACGCAAGTTTCGCAGGTTCAAATCGAAGCAGTGGACGATAAATACTTGGCATTTCTTCGGAGCGGACATAAAACCGGTTGTCCCATGTTGTAGATTTACTGCATGTAACAGATCCTCAAGCTTAAAAGAAATCTCTGAAGTAAATTGAAAACGCCTGTTTAGTCGCCCAAGGGATACCTTCTTTCTCCCTAAATGGATAAAGGAGTGTAGAAAAAATCGCGTGGTCAGTCGGAAAAGCAGTCCTGATTGTCTGAATCTCTCCACGTAAAATAAGGCATCACTAAATTGAATTGCCACCTTTCATCGTACCCGTGCCCCGGTCGCCGTCGAAACATGTGAAGGCGCAAGTCCACACACGGTCCAGGAGTCGGCGGGGAGTTGGCTCCAGAGGGTGGGGGAAGGAAGGAGGAGGGGGAGGGGGGTCCCCACTCGTGTCCCGCGGGCGGCACGTGGCACTGACGGCCGAACAATGGAGTCCTCAGCGGCGCAGGCAGGCAGGCAGACGGGCGGGTGGGCCGCCGGAATTAGCGCCGAGGACCAGGACGATGGCGGTGGCACCTTGACAGCCCCTCTCCTCCCTCCCCTCCCCTCCCCCTGCCTGCCACATGGCCTCCTCGCCGCGCGGACTCGGGGACAGCTGAGGAGCGGAACGCGGCTCAGAGCACGAACCACTGCCCGGAGCATTCTATGGGCTGGAAGAGGTGTGGCACTGAAGGCAATTGCTCGTGTTAACGGCGATTATGGTCTATTCTGGAGGAACTTATGTTTTCAATTGCCAGTTAAACATTATATATCTATATATCTATATATATCTATACCTATATCTATAATCTATAACTATAATTATAATATATATATATATATATATATATATATATATATATATTGTTTGCGAATTGGCCATCTTGGAACCATGCGAACGTTCAACCCATCGGAGCTCAGACAGGTTAATCGAGGACATGTCTTTTATGGGGGGGGACAGCATTTTCATGCTTAATGAGTTTTTACACCCAGAGTTGTTAGTCCTGGGGGATAAGGTGAAATGATAATGATGAATGATCACATGGACAATCACAAACATACAGAGACACACACAACCACAAGAATGCCCAAGGCGGGACACGAACCTGCGATCCTTCGCCATGTCACTACTGCCTTAACGATCTCGGTAACCCAGATCAACTATTATCATTATTATTATTATTATTATTATTATTATTATTATTATTATTACTATTATTATTACTACTATTATTACTACTATTATTATTATTACTATTATTATTACTATTATTATTGTTGTTGTTGTTGTATAAAAGAGAAGCCTGTTCGGCAAGTCACTCATTGCGAGAGCGCATTTAAGAAGAGAATAACAAGAAAAACTTACACGTGCCAGCATAGCAGTTAGCAACTTACATGTGCCAGTGTTGCAGCGGGAAGTCCAATGCCTTGGAGTGCTTTCCCTGTTAGATGAGAAGTGCATATAGCGAGAATTGCACACTGAATATAAAAATGCCCGGTTTAGTCAGTGTAATTGTTGACTCTAATCGATTACGTTACAGTGTTCATGCAGGAGAATATCGTGACTTTAGTATACACTTGTGTGCCCACACCACGTCGAAATTTATATACACAAATATGCTCTCGCTCGTTACTGATTCCCTTCATAATGACATGAATGGCCGCTGCATTTGCTCTGTTTCAGTTCATAGTTCTCCAGACATTTCCCATCATCATACCTATTTCCAATTCTCAATTTCGAATATCAGGTGGATGTAAGTGTAAACACAGGACTTAATCTTCCAAACAAAAAAGTACTATTAGTATTTGAAATGTGTACCAAAAGCACAAGAAGTAATGAATCATTCAATTGGAGATAATTGTCTATTCGTATTTTTGAGAGTTCTAAGTTCAAATTCCCCCTCAGAGGTTTTCACTTCCCATTGAAGCATTAAAAAAGTGAATTTCTCCCATAGTCGCTTCAGTTATCACTAGTTTGAAGTATCAGACGATTGATTTGCGAGGTACGCCAATTACCGTTAAAAATGCGATGACAATGTGTGCAGATGGCGTACATTAAAATTGTTTATTAATATCTACTGGAAAAGCCTTGACAAAATACTTACGCAATATTTTCTTCTATACAATATTCTCTTCAGAATTTTGCTATTGTATGTAAATTAGTTTCACTGCAGCTGCCGTAAACTTAAAGAATGGAAGAAAAGACAATACAATATACTGAGATTTCAGAATGCCAACTTACAAATGTCGAAGTTGTGTTCCAGCTGAGCATTCTCTTGCAAATGTCCTGTCATGACCTTACTTCTGTTACTGCTGCTCAGTAAAATGAATTATGCAGTTCAGTTACCTCAGTGCAAGTTAAAACTCTTTCTTCTGCGCACCTCTGTCTAAACGTTTCCTGTAAATACTAAGTTGAAAAGTAATCAATTGTTTCAGTCTTCATTCTTATGCTTGGATATTTCTGAATGTTTTTTTACTTCAGAACTAAATTTAAATGTTTTATTCTTTTTTAAATATTTATAGGTATACAATGCCCATAAAGCGCACTTCACATGATGGTTCGATTACCTTCAGAAGGACTGACTTTGCGTGGATAAAGTATTCCTTACTCATATTTTGATTATGCTTAAATACATAACGTAATTACTGAACTTTCCATTACGCGTAAAACTGCCAACTGATGATATTTATAAAATTTACCCTGCCTGACCTAGAGATCGCGGTAGCTTTTCGAAAAGTATCACGAGCTGCCAAGACGAGCATCGCAGTGGTCGACCAAATGAGGTGACTACTCCAGAAATGGTAAAGAAAATCCACAAAGCGGTACTGGATGATCGTCGACTGAAAGTGCGCGAGCTAGCAGACATAGTAGGCATTTCGAAAAATGCGGTACATCGCATATTATCTGAAAATTTAGACAGGAGAAAGCTGTGTGCAAGATGGCACACTCGAGCAAAACAGTGTCGTGAAGATGTTTCAATTGAGTGTTTAGCAACATTTCACCGCAACAAAGCAGAATTTTTGCGCCGTTTCATAACCATGGATGAAACATGGGTCCACCACTTGACCCCAAGGAGAAAACAACAATCAAAACAATGGACTGAAGAGGAGAACGCGCACCAAAGAAGGCGAAGACCGTTCCATCTGCAGGCAAGGTCATGGCGTCGGTTTTTGGGATGCGCTGGATAATTTTCTATTGACTATCTTGAAAAAGGAAAACTATCAACGGCGAGTATTATGCGAACTTATTGCAACGTTTGAGCGAAGAAATCAAGCAAAAACGGCCACACTTGGCTAAGAAGAAAGTATTGTTTCATCAGGACAATGCACCAGCTCACATATCCGTTATTGCAATGGCCAAAATTAATGAATTAAAATTTGAATTACTACCTCATGCACCCTATTCGCCAGATTTAGCCCCCTCTGATTATTTTCTGATCCCAAACTTGAAACATGGCTCAGTGGTCAAAGATTTTCCAACAATGAAGAAGTGATGTCGGTAGTTAATGGCTATTTTGAGGAGCAAGACAGTTCTTATTATAAAAAGGGTATCGAACTTATTGAACATCGCTGGGAAAAGTGCATAGAGCTAAAAGGAGATTATGTTGAAAAATAAACATTTTTTTCCAAAAATTTTTGTTTTTTCTTTGTTGGGTCGGGTACTTCTGGGACCACCTCCGTATTCCTGGTTAAAGGGGGATAGGGATAGTTATTCCCAAGGTAAAGGGGAATAGGGAAGGTGGGCGCGGGGGCGGTGCGGAGGCGGTGCGGAGGCGGTGCGGGGCGGCGTGGGGCGGCGCGGGGGCGGCGCGGGGGCGGCGCGGGGGCGGCGCCAAGAGTGTGTGTGGAGGGGGCGTGGTCGGAGGCGCGTGTGCGCGGTCAGTGCGTGCCACGCGGGTGTTTCCGGCGCCGCACCTCCCACCCCGCCGCATATCGACTCTCGCACGCCCGCTTCCCTGCTCTCCCATGCCTTCTCCACCCACGCCGCCGGCCGCCTCTTCGAAGGGCCACGGAGCGGAAGGAAATGCACGCAACCGAAGAGCTAATTTTCGAAGTGACGTAGTTCCATTTCCGTTTTTTCTATAGTTTTAGGTATAGATATATTCTTGAGAGTCTTCTTCCTCATACTGTTAATTACTATGCACGAAATACCGTTTCTCCTATCCTAAAAAGTATCCGCAAACAGTTGAATTCTTTCTTGTATACTATATAAGGTCAAAGTGACTATTTTCCTTCCTAAAAATTATGTTTTGTCCAGATATGTTCCTTTGGAAATGACCTCTTAGTTGCAGAAATACGGATTAACATATTTTAATGGAACACTGTTCTTCGGGAAAATTATTAGAGGTAACGCTTCTTAATGCAGGTCTTGGGCTTAGAAAAACAGAATTTCTTTCATCTATTCTTATGGATTTGACTCGTGTTATTAAGAATGTAGTAATTGGGTATACATTTATTGGCAAATTTCCGTGAAATGTCCTCGCAACGTTTGTCGAAGTCAACTGCAGAACTGTACAGGATATTATCTGTTTCGGCTTCGTAATCGATTCTTTTTTCAAAAAGAGGTTTGGTCTGAAGTCGTCCCGTGTAAAATATTCTTGAAAAGGACAAAGAACTGTAATAGTGAACTTGTCAAAGATATTTTTCTCTATGATTGGTCCGCCGTTTAATTTACTAGCTCCACTTTCTGTGTTTCCTTTTCTAGTAACGTAATGAAGTATATTTAATTCTAGAGTAAACAGAAACTACAGACAAAAAAAAGATCATAATAAAATCCCCCTCACCAAAAACATGTTACATGTCTATTAGGAATAGACAATATATAAATTGCTTGCTTTTAAAACGAAACTGTCTGAACCAATTACATGAAATTTCCTGTTTTGAGTAACAATTAAAGAAATATTTTATCAATAATCTGTTGTTTAAGTACTAGATACATGATTTCTTTTGCTATTAACAAAGATTATGAAAAGTCGATGAGCTTAATAAGCCTTCATGTTAAACGGCGTACACGAATCTGTTACTAATGTTCTAAATCGCAGGTACAGCGTGTCTATTTGAGGCTCAGAACGCCATTTGAACGATCCTTATCAGTGGTGTGCACCAGTCTGGCGTTTCGTCTTTGAAGTACCGGTTTCAGATACGGAAGTTCCTCATAGCAGATCCCAATACTTGCGGAAGCCGTCTCTCTGAGATTTCAAGAAGAAATGTACACCGGACATAACCTCACTTCTTCCCACGCTCCGAGAAAGGAATCTGGTGGAACAGGAATGCTTGCACGGTAGACCCACACACAAGCCTCCTGCACTCTTCTTTTCCGCCTCGTCGAAGCTTCATGTCGATCTACTTCGCAAGGAAGATCAATTGAATTTCAATCGAAACACTTCACCCCAGAAAGGAATTACAAGATTACTCATTGATTCTGTTTTTTTATTTCTCTTTGATGTTTTTCTCTCCTTAGACTCTCGACTTACAAGTTTGAGTTTTATAAATAATTTTTAAATCGTTATGCATAACAAACTATATCAGTTTAGTGTCCTATTACTTTGTTTTAAGATAAACTTACATTTTGTGTTCATTATTTCAATTGTTTGTTTTGAAAAGAGATGAATCCTTGCCGTAAATGTTAAGTTATGCATTTAATTTTTGAAATTAACAACTCAACATTACTCACGCTTCCTTAATATCTGAGAAACGGATATTTTTATAAAGAAATCTACATTCGTAAAAATGGAAGGTCATCGACTTTTGGGATTACACAAAAGTGTATTGGGCTTCTTTTTCCTTGAATATCACCTTAATGACTGATCAGACTTAATAATAAATCACATACAAAATATTTCTTCTTAAAACGCATGTTTATAGGCCTCCAGTTTTATAGACTTTCGTAATGCCGGTTTAGAAGGATGAAGCAGAGAAAAGTAGTTCAAGATTGTGAAAGAAATTGTGCAGCTCAAAAACATCTACATTGTAACAAGTACTTTGCGTTCAATTCAGAACATTTTACACATTTTTTACTTCTTTTTGGTGGTGGTGGGAATTTACTCAGCGTTGCTGCCGAGTTGCCTATATATTAAGATGCAGGTGATGATTTAATTTCGGTGCAAGCTCTTGTTTTACATTAATAGAAAAGTTTCGAAGATATTTAATCCCAGAAACGAGCAGTGATTCGACTTTAGAATTTCAATTTTTTTTTCAAAACTGAAACATCTTTTTTGTAAAGGAAACTTTTCTATCCACTATGTTTCTTTTTCTTTCCGAGCCTTTCAAAGATGAGCATCGCGACGCGACGAGTGCATTCTCTCTGCCCGCCCGCCCGCGTTGCCGTAATCTCCTCTGTGACTGCGAGCTCCATCCCCCAGTAGCCGCGTCCATAAAGATAATACTTTTACGGCCAGCAGCTTCTTTGGGCCGAGTGTTGAAGCGCTGGCGGGGACGAAGCCGGGTGGCGCCGATTGCTGAGTGAAGACGGCCACAGCGATAAACCATACAATACAATAAAACCATTGATCCCAATGTTGGGCAAGGCCTCCTGCTTAAATAGTGTGGTGGCTCAAAATTGTAACCGCTGTCAGGTGAGCAAGTCCTGAAGAGCGTTTATTCAAAGCGAATTGTTCACTGTCTATATTATTGACCCCTCCTCACTTTATTAACTGACCATATTAAATTATCTTGGCTGTCCTGTTGATGCCGCGTCGAAGGCTGTGTTGCCAACGTTTCGACCATCATTTTATGGTCTTCCTCAGGGCTGGACCACGAAATGATGGTCGAAACGTTGGCAACACAGCCTTTGACGCGGCGTCACCCGGACAGCCAAGATCATTCACATGACCGGCCGCGGAAGCCTATGACTTCACTTAACTGACCATATTGTTATTGACCACTATCCATGTAATTGGCCACTGGCCGTATTATTGTTTTTGTTGAAGGACTACTGCTTATACCACCCTCACTAACCACTGTCCACTTATTCACACTGTCATCTTGTTTGCTGTACTGACCGCACTCCTGCCCGTTATTGATTGTTCAACTCACTGTAATTGTCGACCCAATTATCTTCACACGTGGAAGTTTTCACAAGCTTCTATACCAGTGATATACTCCGATTTAAATGTAGTGTCCCTTCAAGGTCACCAGCTGGAAGAAGAGTCATCCAAATGATCTTCGCTCACCGGGTGACGCCGCGTTGGAGGCTACGGTGACGACGTTTCGACCATCTTGTCGTGACCTTCCACAGGGCTGGTTTAAACACGTTGGCACCACAGCCTTCGACGCAACGACACCCGGACAGCCAAGGTTATTTGCATGACTCTGTCCGCGGAAGTCTGTCAGCCAATTCACTGTATTCACTGTCATCCAACCGGGAACTTCAATATCAAAACATTAATTCGTAACGAAGCTTGCGATTGGTTGAGTATCCTCCTGACGTTCCAGCTCGTACCTAGGGACACTTCATTTAAATCGGAAAATAGAATGGAGGTTAAAGTGATGTGATGCAGGGAAAACGTGGAAGAATGACCAAGGATTGATTTGATTTGATTTTTTCGTGTTTCCGGGCGCGTAAACTGCTTTGGTCATTAGTGCCGTTAGTGTAGTGCATGTTTTTTCGCGGGAGATGGCGGTGATCTTCCCCCGCTGGATGGCGAGATCCGGCGCCGACCTACCGTCGGCTAGTGGGGTTTCCCCCTAAACCAGGACTCTCCCACCTGCGGGGTACCGCCCCAGCCGGGACAAGCTCAAAAATCCCGACCGATCTCCCAGAATATGTGGTAATGTAATGCATGTTAGTGTAAGTGTGTGTGTAAGGGGAGAGGACGGGACAAGGAAGAGGAAGGACAGATCGCGCGCGGTCCGTGACCCGTTTGGTAGGGTACTGCTCCGGCATTCGCCTGTTGTTGATCGGAGAAATCACGGAAAACTACCGATCAGAGCAACCGGCCGCTAGAATTCTCTTTCAGACAGCAACTGAATTCGATCTAGCTGAAAGGCTAGCGTCGAAAATCCTGCCGCCGTGGGGAGTGGGAACCTAGGACCTCCCGGTCAGAGGCGCTGCAGTGACATCAGTTGATGCACTAAGCTACCGCTCCCGGTATGACTCAGGAGATAAGTGAGTGCCCGGAGTGACGTGGGAGAATTTTAAAGGGGTTTAACGAACGTCGTTTGATTATGCTCTTATTGTAACATTCATTCACAGTCTTATGGATACCTTGAAGTATGCGTTTCTTCTAGAAGTATTCCTTCACTAGTATTCTTATGTCTTCAGTCCAAAAATATCAATAATATCGATTTAATATTGAAATATCAATACATACAGCGCGAAAAGTACTAAATAAAGCTACGTTCTTATTTGCGTCAGATTTTTCGGCGTAGTCAGCTCCATATTACCGAGTAAAGAATTGCTCACGCCGAAACAAATTGTCAGATAAGATTGTTAACACAATCTTTGAATTTTCGATTTTTGTGAAATAAAATGAGCAAAAAAAGAAAGTCGTTTATTCTTTTCGTTTCTATTGAGTATTCACTTTTTCGTAGTTACGAATATTTGTAATTAATGTGTCGTCTCCAACACCAAGGTTCTTTGCATTTGATCAGGAATTATTGCAAAATTGATACATATTGATTCCTTGAATATGGGCCTCGCTTAAATAACATACGAGAACTCAAGGCCATTGATCTTTTGTGATCCATTATTAAGTTCATTGTAAGAGCTTAAAATCCGAGACTCAGTACTTCTGTACACACAAAAACACGATAATTTGCTGTAGACGTATGATGAAATATAGTGAAGAACTTGAACTTCCATTACGAAAATAGAAAAATATTCACGATTATATTGTATTTTGAACTTGATGGAAAATTCGAAAAAAATATATTCACACGTCATAAATTAAAGAACGATTACAGTCATATTTAAAGAGTGAATTATTACACATGTTCTTAAAATTGCTTTCAAACCAATCTTCTTTAAGTATTTAACAGTTCGAATCATTTGCTTTCAAATTAACACACGTCAACATTAATGAAACGTCATAAAATGTGTTTCTGCAGTGAGGAAAATACTGTTTGCAGCCAACAAATTTCTGTACGCTGCGAACAGTCAGTGAAAAACGGACGCCACAGGTGCTCAGTTTGCTAGAGCATCGTGGATGTTTATAACATAACAGCAGAAATAATTCAAACAATAAGCTCAATTTAAATTTATTTTAACTCTTTATTCACCATCACGTTCATTCCAACTACGCTCAGTTTTTAAAGTTCAGATACCTTTTTTCCCGATTCTTTCACCATTGACTTCTCTAACTTTGCTTTCGATTTACAAACGAAGAACAAACTCTAGCCACTACAACTCCCTCCCCTCTGGATTCCTGAAGTTATCCTCTTATCCGCTAGTTTCATAACTGCATAAATGATAGCCTCATCAATGAATCGTGCGCCGTGAATCATTGAACCGAATCCCGGGAATCACTAATTCACGGCGGCCGAGCCGCGGCGGTGCGTGCGTATTTCCGTTCTCATCCACGTGAGTCCCACGCGCCGTGAATGATTGATTGATTGGTTGATTGATTAATAGTAATTCCGGGCGCGTTAACTGCCAAGGTCATTAGTCCCATAAGTGTAGTGTATGTTTGTTCCTCGGGAGGTGGTGGTCGTCTTCCCCCGCTGATGGTGAGATCCGGCACGGACCTTCTGACCCAGGCGCCGGTTCGAGTAATGTCATGAATGAGGACATTTCCAAACTCCAGCACTCGTCTTTCCTTTGAAATTTTTCACCTCATGCTCGTTAAACTGATCTGTGAATTTCTGCAGCACTATTCGTTTCTGCTTGAATAGAGGAATAACACTTTGGTGCTCGCACTCGGCGGGAGGGTCATTCTACCAGCCATCGCCATCAGCGCAGCTCAAAATGACGTCGGTAGCAGCAGAGGTAGCAGCATTGATTTGATTGATTAGTGATTCCGGGAGCGTCAATTGCTAAGGTCATTAGTTTCGTAAGTGTAGTTCATGGTTTTTCCTCGGGAGGTGGTGCTCTTCCCCCGCTGGATGGCGAGATCCGGCGCCGACCTACCGTCGGCTAGTGGGGTTTCCCCCTAACCAAGACTCTCCCACCAGCGGGGCACCGCCCCAGCCGGGACAAGCTCTAAGCTCCCGACCGGTCTCCCGGAATCTGTGGTAGTGTAGTGCTTGTTAGTATAAGTGTGTGTGTGTGTGTGTGTGGTATGTGTGTGTGTGTATGGGGAGAGGATAGGATAAGGAGGAGGAAGAAAATCTCGCGCGGATCGTGGCTGGTTTGTTAGGGTACTGCTCCGGCATTCGTCTGATTTTGATCAAACAAACCACGGAAAACGGGCGATCAGAGCAGCCGGCCGCTAGAATTCTCCTCCAGACAGCGACTGAATTCGACCTACCTGAAAAGCTCGTGTCGAAAATCCTGCCGCCGTCAGGACTCGAACCTAGGCGCTGAGCTACCGCTCCCGGTCCGCAGCTCGGAGGCGCTGAGCCGCGCCATTCGATGCCCTGAGCCACCGCCGCGTGCGCGCGGCGTGAACCGCGTGGGCGCCCCTTGCTTATCGTTTGAGGCCGTCGAGGCCCTTCGTGCGCCTCCATTATGCAAACTCCGTGGAAAGGCTTTTCCGCCGTCGGAGGTGGGGAGGGGAGCACAGATTGCGAGGTAGCGCGGAATTTAAATAACGGCGCCACGCAGAATAGCGCGGAGCGGTGGGGAGCGGAGAAGCCAGACGTAATTTCGCCGAATTGCACGCGACGCGCCCGAGTGGCCGATTCGTATTCGCCTGCGATCCCGCAGGACGTGCAATTGGCGCACGCCACAACCGCCTCTCCGGCACGGGGATGCCAAAGCGTTGCAGTGGGGTGCGGGTGAGGTGACAAAAGACAGCGGAAAGGATACGCCAAGTTTAAGGTGCATCGAAAAAAATCTTCTGGCATTCTTCTCTGTTTGTTAACATATTGTTAGTATTGTGATGTTGTCGAAGACATATTACGTTGCTACATTGGTCGAATTATTAGTATTCTGACCTGTATTTGTCGAAATTACGTTTTTTTTTCTCTTTCTTGATAACTTGATACTGCAATAGTCTTTCGAAAACTTTTTGATGGTCTTATCTTCATATCGACAACTTATTGGTAATAGATGTTAACGACAACTTGTTATATTAATATGTGATCTTGCAATCGTATGAGAAAAGTTATCACGCGAAGGTTATCAAGGATCGCGGTGTAACCATAGATTAGTATTTCCAATGCATGCGACGATCCTCATTCGCGTACTTTGCGCCAGCGCGGGAGGAAACGGGAAATACAACGCGTGGGGCCTGCGGTCACGTGGAGCAGGGGGATTTACTATGGGTCCACGGGTTAGGGGGGGGCGGCACGTTTTGAGGGGCGCACGTTTTGAGGGGCGGCACGTTTTGAGGGGTGGCACGTTTTGAGGGGCGGCACGTTTTGAGGGGCGGCACGTTTTGAGGGGCGACACGTTTTGAGGGGCGGCAAATTTTCCCAAAAAAATTATATTTTGAATTTTAATGTCATGTTTTTTTCAAACAAAAACTGAAATTAACCCATATTATTTTTATTTCTTAAACATACCTATTCAAGAAACAGTGAGAAATCAGTTTCGGTATTAATTTTTGCTTCAAAAGAAACGGCATTTGTCACGATGTACATTTTTAATATGTAAAAAATGTGTAGAAAATATTTATTTCCCAGGGAGAATAATTCAACAATATACATATTTCTCCATGTTGATCTCTTTTATTTATAAATAATATAAATTTCAAGGGGCGGGAAAATTAATGGAGCCGAGAACAGCGACATGTATAAAAATATTGCGTGGAAGGCAGTTGCAGGGGGGGGTGACGATCGGAGAGAACGCTGAAAGGCTTGGTAAAAGTTAAATGCGAAATTTAAAACGGGGCCTTTGTGGATTTTGTAACATTTTATTCTAAATCCTATTGATATTGGTATTCTTGTCAAAATCGAAAAACAAATTATCGTTAAAATTTTATTAATTTTAAAATTAAATTCCTAATTCTATTGATCCTATACTTAAGAACATCTAAGTAGAATTATGATAATACTGTACCATAAAGAACTTGTGAAAACTGATACATGCAAAAACTTCTCTTCCGGGATGGGTTTTACAGTAGCTAATTCAAATATTTATCATTCACGATGATAATTATAAAATTAAAGTAAAATTGTTATCTTATGCGTTTTAAAGTTATAAAAATGAAACCTTCTTAAAGAGTAGAACAAAGTACGAAGAATAAATATATTTTTCCGTGTGCTCTAGGATTGCTACTCTACGTCAAATACATATTAAGTTGAATTAAGAATACAGGAAGAAACAAGAGGTTTTTTTTGCAAGGATTGAGAAGAAAATATACACTCCCGTGAAATAGAACCTATTTTCAAAGGCAAATCTGCTACAGATTTTAACCATTATCCCTTATCGAGCCCTTCGTGACGGAATCGACTTACTGTCGCGAGAACAGAGGCGACTTACTGTCGCGAGAACTGACGACTATTTCAATAAATATATTCCGCGCTGGGCTTAAGAAATCGTGCACCGGTAGTGAAGATACATTTATGTACAGAAGCAAAGCAAAGGGCCCTCTTAGCATTCACTCTAAGTATCAGGAAAACTGGATGAAAACGTCATCAGTTGAGGGTCATTGGTCCATAAGCCGAGGTACAATACTTGTTTCAGCATATTATATTATTCAGATTAAACAGTACAAAGTAAAATAGTACATTAAATAACGTTGTTAAAATCAATATTATTTTCCTTTTTTAACCCAGTATAGACTTTAATTGAATAGAAACAGTTAAGCATGTTTCGCAGATTATTTATTGATTTCTGGCCTACAAAATTACGCAGTTCTGAAAAATGAACTATGAACAACATTGGAATTAGATAAAAAATTAAGAGAAACTAGAAAGATTATTCGGGAATTTTCATAATGTTAATGACAGAATACATTCACAACACAACATCTTTCATTAAACCCGCTCTGACTCCAGATTTTTACGGAAGTATTTTGTCTACATACATTGCTAAGAGAAAATAATTATGCAAAACATGTCAAAACCTTGAAAATGATTACAATTTATGTTCGCAATATTAGATACAATGCAAGGAATATTCAAGAGGGGTAGAATAATTGCTTTTTGAGTGGGGGAACTTGTACTTTCCGATGCATTTTGAACATGATTTACATGTTAAACCAAAACACATGTGATTGTCTCCATGTGTGTGCTACTATAGAAATAAAAAAATGAGAGCATATTAAAAAAATACAAATTTTTTCACTACTTTTGTACAGTGCAAGATGTGTTGTGGAGAAAAAATGTTCGGAGAAATACGATGACCATATATTATTCACTTTACATTTGATGTAGGACGATAACATAAAACGTAAGGAAACGTATCGGTGACAATCCCAAATCGTAAACTGGAAAGTTTCGCCACGAAAAGGCAATGAAAAAGAATCTAAACTGCTGAAGTGGAAGTATAGAGGTGACCCACATCTCCAAACGCGAGAAATCAGGAAAAATGTGAGACTTGCACGCTCTTAGCTGTTTCTGCTCTGTGTCCCTCACCATTCCCTCCTCTTTTCTACAAGAGTTGCCTTTACTACAGCGTTTTTGACCAATGTTTACGTAAAACAACATTTTTACGCTTTCTTTTTTTCCTTAAATTTTGTTTCTTTAGTCGACTGAATGAATTTGTCAGTACTGAGGATCTCTAACTAAAATACTGTAATAATTTTTTACGGTACTGAAGGCTTCCCTCTGTGAAAGTTTGTCAGTGGCCGGGCATTAAAGATAAACTTTTGGGTTTTTCTTAACTTTTATATCAAATCATTGTTTTGCCATGATGCTAGAATTATGCGAATGTAAAGAATATGGCAAAGACAACAATGAAAAACATAATTACCGGCGTTCACACAGTCGGATATAAAGCGGGCCAGGGAAATCTCTTCGCAGTGGCACATTGCTGGTGAGAGTGCTTGCAACACAAATTATGCTGGCAGCACGAGTGCTTGCAACACAAATTATGTTGGCAGCACGAGTGCTTGCAACACAAATTATGTTGGCAGCACGAGCTGAAGCTTTTAACAAAGGAAAACGTTAACTTTGCGCACCCAACACACTTCTCATAGTTGCTAGAAGCGTTCTCCCATTCACTTGTTTCCCAGTGATTTGGTTGGTACGAATATAAATGCACTTTTTAATAGGATGCCCTAATTCGGATCGGTAGGGACAGGCTTCCTGCACAGACACTATAGTTTATTAAAGACAAAAGCTGAGCAAACAACAGACCGTGTCATTTATTTGTTGTATGGGCCAAATGTTGCTCAATACTTTTCGTAATACTACCTTCTTATTAAAAAATGTAAACAAATACCATTTCTTGGAATAAGAGAACGCCTACGCCGTCTTTAACTCCACCCCATTTATTTCCACTATTCGCACCGGACGACGGACTAAAATCTTTAACGGACGCCAGCCGTTAAGGGAGCCTTGTGTTAAGTGCATATAACAGAACGGTCTAACGGAAAGGGAGATACCAGTGCGAGAGGTGGGCCCGGGGTGGGCGAGTGGCAGGTGAGCTCCGCGGGCGCGGCGAGGGCCGAGCGCTATGCGAACCGGGCGAAGGGCGGAGGGCGGAGGCGCCTCTGCCCTTGGGGGCAATTAACGCCCGGGGAAGCGCCGGGGGGGCCGGGGTCCTCTGCCCGGGGAGGGGCGGAGCAGGGCGGGGCGAGGCGAGGAGCAGGGCGGGGCGAGGCGGGGCGGGGCGGGGCGGGGCGGGGTAGGGCGTTTCGCGCGGCACATGGCGGGGAAAGGGCGGGCGGGGCGCGCCGAGTAGCGCGGGGCCGGGCGCGTGGAGTATGTCAAGGTGTGTGGCGGGGTGTGGTGGGGTGTGGCGGGATGGGGCGGGGTAAGGCGTGGCGTGGCGTGGTAGGGAGGGGGGGCGAGGCGAGATATCTCAGAGCCTGTGTAGCCACTGTCCCTACGGTGACTCTGACCGGGAGATCCTACGGGGTCAAGTTCCGACGGCAGCGGACTTTGTAGAAAGAGATAGCTAGGCGAATTCAACGACTGTCGGGAGGACAACTCTAACGGCCGGACTGGGAGCGGTAGCTCAGTGCATCAACTGATGTCACTGCAGCGCCTCTGACCGGAAGGTCCTAGGTTCGAGTCCTGACGGCGGAAGGATTTTCGACACTGGCTTTTCAGCTAGGTCGAATTCAGTCGTTGACTGGCGGACAATTCTAGCGGCCGGCTTCTCTGAACGGCAGTTTTCCGTGCTTCCTCCGATCAATACCAGGCGAATGCCTCAGCAGGCATTTACAAACGAGTCACGAATCGCACGCGATATGTCCTATCTCTCCTTTGACTAAACCTCTCTCCTTACACGCTCTCACATTTAAATGCTCTAAAATGACTCAGTAGCTTAGAGCTTATCACGGCTAGCAGAGTGCTTCGCTAAGGGAGATACCTACACCTACTTCCATTCCATATTGATAATATGATTGACTGATTTATGGTGATTCCATGTGTGTCAACACCCAAGGTCACTGGTCCCGTAAGTGTAGTTCACGTTTTTTTCTCAGGAAGCGGCGGTGATCCCTGGATGGCGAGATCCGGCACCGCCCTATCGTCAGCTAGCGGAGTTTTCCTCAACCAGGTACCTGTTACTAGCGGGGCACCGCTCCAGCCGGGACAAGCTCTAATCTCCCGACCGGACTCCGGGCGTATGTGGTAGTGTAGTGCATGTTAGTGTAGGGTCTCGAACCCAGAACCTTCCGGTCAGGGACAATGCAGTGACATCAGTTAATGCCGTGAATCATCTCTTCGATATTTATAAGAGAGAACCGGGATCCAAACCCGATTTCGGAGTTGCTTCACGCACTAACTTCTTGAACCATCTGCGACTGATTTGCCTAATATTGCAAGAATTTTGAACCATCTGCGACTGATTTGCCTAATATTGCAAGTTAATATATATATATTTGTTATTGTTTTTCGTTACACTGTCGGAAGGCAAACATTTACACAACATTTTCTCTGCTAGCCCAAGTGTCATCTTCATCTCGGAAGTTCTAAGGCGAAAGTTTTGGAGAAACCGTAGAAACGGCAAAGGGTGGATCTGGGGGTTGAGACAACTGCTGCTTTGGCGCCGTTGGGGATGTCCCGAGTATCGGAAACTGGATTTTGTGGAGGCTGAGCAGCCGCGAGGGGAAATACCAGCACTGGCGCCGAGCATTCCACAACCTTCGACCCGGCACCCTCCGTCCCCCAGACCCCGTCCGCCCCTACCCCGGACCCTACACGGCCCCGCGCCTCCCTGCCCTCCAACGCCGCCCTTCTTCGTCCTGTTGGGTTTCGTTCTGCTAGTCTCCGCCCCGCCCCCGTAGCCCACCCGGTTGATTGATTGATTGAGATTTCTTGTTGATTGATTGTTAGTGATTTAACTGCTTAGTCCCGTACGTGTAGTGTATGATTTTCACGGGATGTAACGGTGGTTTCCCTAACCAGGTACATCCCACCAGCGAGGCACCGCCCCAGACGGGGCAAGCTCTAAGCTCTGACCGTCTCCCAGCATATGCGGTGGCGTAGTGCATGTTAGTGTGTGTAAGTAAGGGGTGAGGACAGAACAGTGAAGGACAAGAAAAGATCGCGCGCGACCCGTGACCCGTGTTAGGGTACTTCTCCGTCATTCGCCTGGTGTTAATCGGAGAAACCACGGAAAACCGATAAGAGCACACGGCCGCTGGAATTCTCCTCCAGACAAGGACTGAATTCTAGCTAGTATCGAAAATTCTGTCTCGTCGGGACTCGTACCCCAAGAGCTCCTGTCAGAGGCACTGCAGTGACATCAGTTGACGCTCTGAGCTACCTCCATAGGCCTCAACCGCTGTGGGTAACGGTATCTTCCTCCGAACTCAATTAGGGATGCGACATCGATGCATCTATAAAAATATGATATGGCTGTCCGGTGACGCCGCGTTTAAGGCTCAGATGCTGACGTTTCAATTGACTGATTGATTGATATTTTCGTGTTTCCGGGCGCGTCAACCGCTGTGGTCATTAGTCCCATGAGTGTAGTGCATGATTTTTTCGGGAGATAGCGGTGATCTTCCCCCACTGGATGGCGAGATCCGGGGTCGACCTACCGTCGGCTAGTGGGGTTTCCCTCTAACCAGGACTCTCCCACCAGCGGGGCACCGCCCCGGCTGGGACAAGCACTAAGCTCCCGACCGGTCTCACGGAATATGTGGTAGTGTAGTACATGTTAGTGTAAGTGTGTGTGTAAGAGGACAGGATAGGACAAGGAAGAGGAAGGAAATATCGCGCGCGGTCCGTGGCCCGTTTGGTAGGGTACTGCTCCGGCATTCGCCTGGTGTTGATCGAAGAAACCACGGAAAACTACCGATCAGAGCAGCCGGTCGCTAGAATTCTCCTCCAGACAGCGACTGAATTCGACCTAGCTGAAGAGCTAGTGTCGAAAATCGTGCCGCCGTCGGGACTCGAACCTAGGACCTCCCGGTCAGAGGCGCTGCAGTGGCATCATTTGATGCACTGAGCTACCGCTCTCGGTCTGACGTTTCAACCATCGTGGTCTTCTTCAGGGCTGAAGTGTCAAACCAGTTATTATTGCCAAAGTCTTAGCACTACAGCTCTGAAGACGACCACGATATGATATTGAAACGTCGGCCCTTTAGCCTTCAACGCGGCGTAACCCGGACAGCCCAGATCATGACTCTGGCCGCGGAAGCCGACGATATCTATTAAAATATCGATATTTGAAACATCGTTCTAGTGTTTTTTTAGCGTATGTGTAAGTAAGGGGTGAGGATATGACAAGGAAGAGGAAGGAAAGATCGCATGCGGTCGGTGGCCCGTTTGTTAGGGTAATACTCCGGTATTCGCCTGGTGTAGATCGGAGAAACCATGGAAAACTACCGATTAGAACAGCCGACCACTAGAGTTTTCCTTCAGTTAACTGAATTCGGTCTAGTGTCGAAAATCTTTTCGTCGTCAGGATGCGAACCTAGTACATCCTGGTCCGAGGCACTACAGTGACATCAGCTGATGCACTGAGCCACCTCTCCCGGTCCATCCGCTCGGCGTATCGCGTCCTAGCTGCTAGCTACTTTCTAGCGTAACATCTGGGATAATCTTCTAGGTTAATGTTATACTTGAAGAAATGTGGAAGAAAATAAGAATGTGCCCACATATTATGCAAAACAAGTTTTACTTTGAATGCTATTCAGATAGATTGTAAATTTAGACGAAATTATTTATCAAAGATCAATTTCTACATTTATTCACTGCAAACCAACATTATTATAATTTACGAACGATTCAAAAATACGTTATTAATAAAAGATGTGATTCATGATGAAAGAGTCATGTGGACACTTGACATATTGTTAAATAAAAAAATCGTAACATACACAGTACACACCAAACATAATATATCTGTAAATAAAAGAACACTATCACTTTCCTTCGTAAGGCTGAAAAGAACTAAATATCATCACTTAATAGTTGTGCTTACTTTTGGAGTCATTCAGATTTCTTGATATTAGTTTTCAGATCACAGTTCCGAAAATATTCTCGAGAGTAACTATATATTTCCGTTTCAAAGCTTTTAATTTCCTGTGCAGTGAACTTCAAGAGTTTATTATTTCTGTGTATTTTGCGTAGTGCTTTTTTTCTATTACGATAAATCAACAACACACTGTTTTTTTCTTCCTACAAAACAAATTTCCGGGACGCCAAAAACATTCACAGAATAGATGTACTATGTTATGATATCTCGTACGCGAGATCTAGAAACTAGTTAAATACACCCGCTGCAAGTTCACTTTAGAGTCGCGTAGCTAGAGGCAGTGGAATCTGGGAATGCGGATTACCACACTGCGAGATTAACAATCCTCTCCACTAGAGTAGTTGTTCAGTAACTACAAGCTATGCTGAACAAGTACACGGAGTATTGCTCATCCATGTTTTCCCTTTTGTGAGTCGATATAAATTGAATGGTTTCTCACACTGAATACTTTTACATCTCTTACATGCACAATCATTGCACAAACTGTTGGTGAGTACAACTTTCCATCATTTTGGCAACCTATTCAGTTTATAAAATCTTTGTATATGTTTTCTTGTTAAATATAGAAAGTTTCAAAATTGTATTCCTTAAACAATTATGTAACTTTGTTATAAACTTCAATATGATTTTGTCCTTCGGGGGACCTGAGTTATATTCTTGACCTATATAAAACATGACATGGCGTGTTTTCGTCTTTTCAGAGTCTATTTTCAGGGTTAAGAGTGTGCAAAGAGAGATTTCATAGCCTGAAAACCTGATGCCCACTCTTCAGCTTACACTTGTGCATGAGCAGATACAAAGAAACAAAAGAACATTAGAAATGTTCACAATTTTGCTAAACATTTCCCAAAATAAAAAAGAGCGGATATGAAATTCCATATATTGTATCAATATCCCTTCAAAACTTCCATTCACACAATTATCAATTGAATAACAAATCATTCTCAGTTTTATATTGCCTAAATGTTACCGTATTAATATTTTATTATCATATAATAATATTCTAATGAATAATATTTTCATCACGTTCATTTATTATAGACAATCAGGTTTAAAATAAAATTATGAAGGTCGGTTTATTTCACCACGTGAAATAAACAAACTTTCATAATTTTTATTTTAAACCTCATTGCCAATAATAAATGGAACTTTTTGTCTATATAAATATGACAAACCATGAAGAGAAACTTATTAATAATATTTTCAACCTGTATTTCTTGAAATTAGAGTGTTTGCTAATTAGTACCAAGTGTTGTGGACAAAATATAAATTATTGTAACGAGATGGGTGAAGTAATATTTATGAACGAGACTGACATAAAGCTTCGTAAGTAGTTTCACAATCCTTATTTCCTCATATACTACTGTATTTGGAAAGAGCTTGAATTATGATTTCGAGATTTGACGAAGAAAGTACTAGAGATAGAGATAAAGTCTTTGTATGTGTGTGGTACAAATCAAAAACAAAAATTAACTGATAATGTTATCGTTAAAGGAAATGTGTTCTGAAAAAGTTGCTAATGATACAAACATGGATATGATTTAGGTTACTGAAGAAAATAAAGATAATTCAAAAATGTCATGTTTTGTTCACATTTCTGAAAAAGTAAACTACAGACGACTATCAGAAAAGTTTAATTGGGCATTTTTCTTTCTACGAAACTATTTGTTATAAGTGTAAGACAATGCAGCATTTTAATGTTTCATATCTCTGTTTACAAACATTATATTTATTGTCTATATCACAGACAGGATATAGCACTTCAAGAATGTTAAACTATACCAAAAAGTACCGGAAATTGTGTTGTAATGTGGTGAGTAATATAGTCTGATTCAATAAGTGAATTAAAAAGTGTTAATATTTTTAATACATTGCCAAATATTGAAATAAATGTTAATCGTTCTCAATATAGAAGTTAAACCGAAAGATTATTAGACGCAATTGAGAAAACAACTGGTTACCACTGGAAGTGCTAGTGAGTTTAAACTAAATATTAAAGGAGGAAATATAAAAACAGAGGGTTATTTCCATAAGGTTAATATGCAGCAAGGTAATTAAAATATACAAAATTATATAGAGACTGTAAAATATCAATAATTAAAATAATAAAATAAAGAACAAAACGTAATAGGTGTGCGAAGAACAATTATAGCATATAAAAAACTATCCCTATAATATATTACACAAGAAGAATAACAATTGTACTTCCAACATAATTACATTTTATACAAATAGTTTTAGTATTCAAATACATTATTACAATTCTCCTTGTAATTTTGTATGTTTTAATTACTTTGCCTTAATTGCGCTTTTCGTCTCTAATAGAAAAAGGTACTTACAGACAAATATATTAAAACGATTAAATATTAAAAGACCATAAACACATAATATAAGACAATGTTAAACTGACACATTCAAAACTACTTTCATGGATGGACTCTGTCATGAGCAAACAAATATAAATGTGTATGTCTTCTTCTTGGACTTCTTAATAAGTCAATGTGTATGTAACTAGTGTAAATACGCATGTAGTCGTATACCGGTGATAACATTCCAAGGACCGGGAGGCTGCCATTGGGCGACGTGCCTCGGGGAAGTGAGGGAGCGCGCGCCCCCTGTTAGGGGGCGGTGCGGGGTGGGATTCCAGGCGCAAGGGGAGGGGATGGGGCAGGTATAACTTTCGAGAGCGCTGGGAAAGCCCCAAAGCCCCACACGCCGGCAGCGGCAGCTATGAAGAGGGGGCGTTCTCCAGATGACAGCCGGCCCCCGCCTCCGAAATGGTCACCCGCACTTCAGCCTCCGCCGTCGCCACCGCCCCAGTCCCCGCTCTCGTCCCCGCCCTTATCCCCGCCGTCGTCCACGCCCCCGCCCTCGCCCGCGCTATTTCTGCCCCCCCCCCCGCCCCCGCCCACACCTTCCCCCTTCCTTACCCGCTCTCGCCCTCGCCTCGTCCCCGCCTCCGCCCCCACCCTCACCGCCGCCCGCCCTTGCCCCTGTCCTCATGCCCATCGTCCTCGCCCTCGCCCTCGCCCCCACCCTCACCCCGGCCCTCACCTGCCTATTTCCGCCCACACCACGCCCTGTGCCCTCGCAACCACCCTTCTCATGCCCCGCCCTCGCCCTCGCCCTCGCCCTCGCCCTCGCCCTCGCCCTCGCCCCCCCCTCACCCCCCACCCTCACCCCGGCCCTCACCTGCGCTATTTCCGCCCACACCCACGCCCTGTGCCCTCGCAACCGCCCTTCTCATGCCCCCGCCCTCACCCCCGCCCTCACCTCGCCCGCCCTCACCCTCGCCCTCGCCTCGCCCTCGCCCCCAACCAGCTCTCGGCTTCACCTTCACCTCGACCTCACCCCCACCCTCGTTCCAAGTCCCGGAGTCACCCATCGATCTTCACCACTCCCACCGCCGCTCCCGGACGCCAGGGAGACCGCCCCCGAGAATTTCGCGCTCGTCACTCTTCCTTCGAGGACGCACTCATCCATTCTTAAAGTTTTCTGCGATTTTCTGTAGAGGCTGCACTGACCCTCCGGACATTCTTTAATGAAGAATCTTCTCACGTACACTGAAGATCCATATTTAAGTAATAATTTTAGAGGGTTTTCTGGGTATCGCTGTTGAAGAATAACTATCGGTTAAGTCCAGCAATAATTCATTAATTGATAAATCGGACTCAACTTTCGCAAACACATTCCTTACAACACTCCTCATTGTCGAGGAGGTGGTGGTCATTCCTGAACAAAGTGCTTTTTTTAAAGAATCGAATCACATCCTATCCATTTGTACTCATCCTTTGTTTACACCCCACACTACAAATTGAACAATTCAACAAGCACGAGCTATTCTGGCCAACACAACTTTTCCGCTACTTACGTTTTGACGTCCCTATTGTTTCATCACTTTCTATATTCTTCTTGATTCCCTTTCATTGTCCCTTCTTTACGATTCGATGGTTTCTTACAAAGGAACAATCGTCGTCACGAAGAAGCTTCCTCGCTCCTATTCTTTTAATCTTTTGACATCCTCTGTGGAAATATCCCACTGTTTCGGATGACGTGTCCTGTTCTGTTATTCTTTCACTTAACTGCCATATTATAATATGCAATAATTATTATCAGCACTGTGTACTCGGATCTACCCAACAGGATTGCAAAGCACGCAGGAGTCCTCTTGTTTAGGAGTCGCCAGTGATTCCGGTTGCGGCTCGTGTGGGGATGGCAAAAAGCATCAATGTTTTTAAAACATCGATGTTTTCTACCAGAAACATCGATGTATTAACATCAAATTCGATGTTTTCTTCACTTTTGCAAAAACATGATGTTTTTAATTTTTATTTTTTTAATAAAGGTTTAGACTCATTGTAGAGTAGTAGCAATCCACAGCAATATCGTTGTTTTCCGTCATCCTCTTTATCACGCTGCACATTTCGCCTGTGCAATCTGCGGGAATTTTGGGTTTTACTTCGATAGAGTATGAATGGAAATGACTAAAGGGTAAAGTAGGGAAACATGATGTTCTTTATGTTATTTTTTTCTTTACATTCGATAATTTTTATTAACATACTACTAACACGCTAATAACCAAACAATAAAAAAAATCCCTTTAAGTATTGTAAATAAAAATGGATAAGAAATAGCATGTTTATTAGTCTATAATTAAAACATGGATGTTTTAAACATCCATGTTTTTTCGTCCATGTTTTCAAGGACATCGAAAAGCCTTTAGCGATGTATTGAAACATCAAATGGATGTATCGATGTTTTGGTTACATTTGCCATTACTAGGCTCGTGGTCACGATTTGACGTAGCTCTTCGCGGTCGCCAGATTCCCCATGCGCGAGATGCTTGCGGCAATGTAGACATCGCAACTTCGTCACGTTGCAACTCAGAGTCAGCAACCCACGTCGCACCCGTTGTCCTCAACAGACCGCAGTGCGAGTGTGATACTCCATCGGCTCTAAAGGTCACAATGTCACAGAACCCTCGACAATAATGTTGGTCTCTATATATCGGCACCGGGAACGTAGCTCAGTGCATCAACTGATGTCACTGCAGCGCCTCTGACCTAGATTCGAGTCCTGACGGCGGCAGGATTTTCGACACTAGCGTTTCGGCTAGGTCGAATTCAGTTGCTGTCTGGAGGAGAATTCTAGCGGCAGCCTGCTCTGATCAGTAGTTTCCGTGGTTTCTCCGATCAACACCAGGCGAATGCTGGAGCAGTACCCTACCAAACGGGCCACGGACCGCGCGCGATCTGTCCTTCCCTTCTTTGTCCTATCCTCTCCCCTTACACACACACACACACTTACACTAACATGCACTACACTACCACATATTCCGGAGACCGGTCGGGAGCTTAGAGCTTGTCCCGGCTGGGGCGGTGTCCCGCTGGTGGGAGAGTCCTGGTTAGGGGGAAACCCCACTAGCCGACGGTAGGTCGGTGCCGGATCTTGCCATCCAGCGAGGGGAAAATCACCGCCATCTCCCGAGAAAAAACATGCACTACACTAACGGGACTAATGACAGAAGCAGTTGACGCGCCCGGAAACACGAAAAAATCAATCAATCAATACATATCGGCCTAACAATTGCTTGCACGTGAATGGAGTTTCGTCATGATTAACTGACCAACATCAAAATAAGGGTGTCTCAGAATATGTGTTAAACTTCTAGGGCACGTAGAGAAGTAGAAAAATAATGACTTTTTACAGTTTAACATGTAATGTAGAAATGTCATATATTGAAGTTACACATACGGCATATGCTCCTGCATACGGACAACTACTTAGGAACGGGTGTTCGGCAGATCACGTTTTGTCGCAATCATGGATGTTTCATGTACCCGGCGAATATATCTGCATAGGGCGCTGTCCAACAGTAAGAGACAAATACCACAATTGCAACTCTCTTTCCTTAATTGAAATTTCCTACTATATGTTCATTGGGAAAGTAATAACTTTCGACCCTCTACATAACTTAAAAGTTTGTTACATTTACTAGTATGTATATAAAATTGAATTACTTACTTGAATATAAAAATGAAGGGCAACAAATGCAATTACAAAATAACCACATACGACAACAAAACGCACTATAATCGTTTGCAAAATACATTACTACCCAGAGACGCAGTCGTCACAAATTATGCAATCGACTGCAACTCGATCTTCTGCACATGCGCAATGTACAAAAGTAGGAAGCTTTTGCTGGGGTAGCGTTATATCAATCGACAGCACTATATCTTCGCGCAGCGCAGCTCGAATTCGCAACCACTTTCGTGCATCTGCGCTGGTGCAGAAGATCGAGATTGCAGTCGATTGCAGAAAGCTAGGTTATGCAAAACCTTCGGGATTTTGTGCACCCCAAATGTAAAGCAATCGAAAACTAGCATTCTTCTGCACAGCAATCGTAGTCACGCTTTGACTTGCAACATTTCATATAGAAGGATTTCCTAAGAATGAGCCAAAGTGACTGCTAGTGCTGGCAACATAACTTAAGGTTTTGGGTCGTTATGTCCTAGACTCCCTTCCTGCATTCGTTCTTTGCAGTTGGCTAACTTGCAAATGGCTTCGCGCTTCCTTTTGTGATGTCCTCGTCCGAAAAATATAGTGCGCTACGAGAGATAATTGAAATTAGGAAGTGCAGTGTTTGTGCTCAGAAGAGCACAAAACACTGCACTTCCTAATTTCAATTATCTCTCCACATAAGCACAATAACCGCAAACACGTGCACCAGTACACATCTCACATCCAAGTCGTCGGTTTTGATATGAACATAATATATATCCCACAAAAGTAAAGCAGTGTAATGTGTAAGAAAATAGATTTTTATAGAAATAAAAATCTATTTTCTTACACATTACACTGCTTACTTTGTGGATATATATTATGTTCATATCATGATTTTATAGAAATAAAAATCTATTTTCTTTAAACATTACACTGAATTTACTTTTGTGGGATATATATTATGTTCATTTCAAAACAGAGACTTGGATGTGAGATGTGTACTGGTGCACGTGTTTCCGGTTATTGTGCTATTGTGGGTCGAGCTGTGATTGCGAGCTTTCTATTTACATCCCTGGCAGTTTTCTTTTACTGACTGTGAGAGCATGTTATGAGATTTCCCAGATACGTAATTAAATTTAAATATTTCCCGGGCTCGTGTACGTGCATATACCTCAACGAAACTCTTCAACTTCTGCCTAGGGATGTTTTCACGGGAGTCACAAAAACTTGACGAAGAGACGGGCTGAACAGCTGTCCCGGCGGAGGGATACTTCTCTGAATTACATGTGATGTTCACTTGTTTACCGAACTGTCACTTTGGCTATTTCTTAGGAATATCCTTCTATAATTCCAAGCTCGGCCAACGAGTTCCAACACGTGAGACCCTCTTCGGAGGCCGCCTTCCCAACTCCCACCCACGCAGGCGCCGCGCAATGCGTTCGGAGAAGGGCGGTCGGTGTGTCTCTGCCTCCGGAAGGGAATTCCGCCCCCGCGGCCGTTGCGTGGCCGTCACTCGCCGCCCCGCCCTGCCTCGAAAGAGGGCGGCGCCGCGCCCTACGGGCCCTTCAGGTAGGAAGCCCACCCTCTCCCCGCCCCCACCTCCCGCGCCGCCCTCACACAGTGAGCTCAAAGGAGCGGGACGTGGGGCGAAAAGGGGAATTTGATTTCTTAAAATGATATTTAAGCTATTGTAGATTACGACCATGCAGCAGAAATTGGAAATTGATTGATTGTTAGTGATTCCGGGCGCGTCAACTGCTGATCTCATTAGTCCTGTAAGTGTAGATCGTGTTTTTTCATCGGGAGGTGGCGGTGATCTTCCTCTACTGAAGGCGAGATTCGGCGCCGAGCTATCATCAACTAGCGGAATTTTCCCAACCAGGTATCTCCCACCAGCGCGGCACCGCCCCAGGGGACAAGTTTAAGACTCCGACCGGGCTCCCGGCATGTGGTGGTGTAGTGCATGTTATTGTGTGTGTGTGTGTGTGTGTAAGGGTTGAGGATAGAACAAGGAAGAGGAAGGAAAGATCGCGCGCGGTTCGTGGCCCGTTTTTAGGGCCCTGCTTCGGCATTCGCCTGCTGTTAGTCGGAGAAACCACGAAAAACTACCGATCAGAGCAGCCGGCCGCTAGAATCCTCCTCCGGACAGCGACTGAATTCGACCTAGTGGTGAAAATCCTGCCACCGTCGGAACTTGTACCTTGGACCTCCAGGTGAGAGGCACTGCAGTGACATCAGTTGATGCACTGAGCTACCGCTACCGGTTTGGAAATTGAGATCACGGGATTTGGTCGGAGTAAATTAATCATTAAATTACAATATATACCTCACGTTCTTTTCAATAGATTAATATGTGTAAGTTCCATATGTATGTTTATAGGGTTGTTGTTCTGTATGTTCATCACTGGTCTTGATGATGGAATAAAAATATTCCGAAACCATTGCAAACTCCATTGATTAATGTTTTCATTTACTCCGACCAAATCGCGTGATCTCAATTTCCGGTATTTAAGCTGTTCGAAGAGTTGAGTACCACACCTGTGAGTCTAACTGAGATCACCCGGTACGCCCAGTTTCTTTAACCTCTTTGGCTACCGGGACAGTCAATACATCGAACAGCGTTTCGGGACATACTCGTGATAATTCTAGTATGTTAAATTAATATACGCTCACATGCTCTACCATTTGAGTCATCGATGCAACCAACTCTTCAAACGAATGAAGTAGTATTTGAATAGTTGACAGTCTCTGAATATCAAATGGTACAGTATCTGGACATATTCCGGGAGACCGGGCTCGATTTCCGGCGAGGCAGTCAATTCTATGAATAGTTTAAACGTCATTTAATAAATTATTAGCTAAGAGATACTAAGTCGATGTAGTACATCCGGTTATTGCGATAAAGGATTCATGTTCCAGATGTAATTTTAGTCCCTAACCTCGGCGACTAGACAAATACGATAAAATATTTTTGTCATTTGTAATATTACTTTCTTTTTCATATACATTTTCCTCTCCCTACTTCACATTATTGTTTCATATCCTAATTTATAATAATAATAATAATAATAATAATAATAATAATAATTAATGATAATAATAATGAGTGGCCTGAAGAAGCAAAAATGTTGTAAAAAATGTTTCCTTAAAAGTAACAGGAACACTGCTCAAAAACAAATAAAACTCTTAAAACACTGCGATAAATAAAATATTTCTACAAAACCAGTCTTAACAAATACTGCAACATCGTAGAATAGTATATACACAGTAGAAAAATTCTTTACATACCACGAATATTTACAATTTTTATCAGACAAATTCGAAACTGGTCCATTGTTTTTGGATTTTCCCTAGTTTCTATAGATATCTAACGACACCTCTAACAGGGCTGGAGGCTAGAAAGTTTTCATTCAATTTCTGCGCCCAATAGAACTTAGTAATATTCACAATATAATAAACCGGGAGTGGTGGCTCAGTGCATCAACAGATGTCACTGCAGTGCATCTGATCCAGAGGTCCTAGGTTCGAGTTCCGACAGTGGCAAGATTTTGACACTTGTCAGCTAGTCGAATTCAGTCGTTTCTGGGCAGAATTCTAGCGGCCGGCTTTTAGGTAGCGGCTGATCGGTAGTTTTCTGTGATATCTCCGATCAACACCAGGCGAATGCCAGAGCAGTACCCTAACAAACGGGTCAACAGACCGGGCGCGATCTTTCCTTCCTCTTCTTTGTCATATCCACACACTTACACTAACACGCACTAAGCTACTTCACATGCCGGGAAAACCAGTCAGGGACTTAGAACTTGTCCCAATTGGGGGCGATGCCCCGATGGAGGGAGATACCTGGTTAGGGAAAACCCGCTAGTCGACGGTAGGTCGACGCTGGAACTGGTCATTCAGTGGGGGAAGATCACTGCCAACTCCCGATGAAAAAATGGGACTTACGGGACTAATGATAAGGGTTTTGTTTCTTGAATTTGACGCGCCCGTGACACTAACAATCAATCAATCACAATAAAATAAAAAAAATATTTAAGGGCAAAACAAAGCCTGCTCTTCGGCCTGACCCCCAACGTAATTTTTTTATCAAATTTTCGGTTCTTTTTCTTCTTTTCTCGTTCTAAGCGCTTTCTTCCCCCTTTTTGCAAAAATATGCTACAAATATACACACTAGAAAAATCTGCAATTTCATATAGGAGAAACACGCTTGCATTGAAGGATTTGAAGCGAATATTGAGACCCCTTAATTGCGAGTGGGCCCCACGATCCGAACTCGTCAACCGACCGTCAGAATACACAGTTTTAATACTAAATGATTTTCGGTCGGATAAAACTCGTGTTTATATGATATAAAACTACAACAGTGAACTGCAGTTAGTCAATGACTAGTGACATTCACAACAATGCAGTGCTTTAAAGAAACTACTTTACAAGGGCGCAAGATGCGGAGAAAAATAAAATCCTTTTTAATGTGTTTTTCATCAATTTATCTTGAAAGTGCTGGAAATTGAAAATAAGATAATCTTAATGACAATTAAATAAAAAAAGCTTGAACCTGAACAGGAGGCATATCTCAAAACGGAAATAAGATGGGAAAAAGTCAAGCATTTTTCATTGTTTAAGCCTGGTTTTTCCTAAGCAACCATGCTTCCTATTTTAATTGGTTGGTTGAAATAGTAAGTGGAACGCCGGGGCAAATCGCTTGGCGTGGGGCTTAGTCCATTCTGACCCATTGTACGCGTTCACCCGCCGCGCCCGCCCCCCGCGGGGGGTTCCGGAACTTTCTTTGAAGAGCGCGGCGGAGGCTCCGGGAACCTTGTAAATGTTTGGCTTCGCTCCTCAGAATCCGCCCGCCCGTTCGCCCGCCCGCCTTTTGTCGAGTCGTGACGGCGACGACTGCGGTCGTGAGTGAGGGGCGGGGGGTGGGGGGGGCGGGGGCGGGGGGGGCGGGGGCGGAGGCGGGGGCGGGGGCGGGGGCGGGGAGAGGAATTTCACTGATGAGATTCTGTGGGTGGATGGTGAGTATTTGGGAGGCTCGTCTCCAAAGATAGACTCAAAGAGTGACGCACGAGGGAGGGCAAGTTGAAAAGAACTGAAAAGGCAAAGGAAAGTGTGATCACGATGAGAAATGTGACGGCATACAGCGTGTACGGTGTGTATGAATGCCAAGACGAGTGATATTTTATTTGATGTGTTTATCATGAAAAATAGTAAAAATTGTGTGTGACGTATGGGGAAGAAGTATAATCTGCACACTTCTCTCGGGCTTCCAAACTTCACTACCTTCCTTCTACTTCCCTACCTCACTATTTTATTATACGAGTCGAATGATAAAGAAAAGTACAAACAAAACATCGTTAGAAACATTTAAAAACTAGAAATTGTCGATCCCGAGTAATAAAAAACTTATTTGCATCAGATTACGACGAGATTTGACGATTTGCATCAGATTACGACGATACGAACAGATTTGACTTTTTAGTCTTCCTAACAGAATAACAGTCTACACACCTGGTCCTACTCTCATCACAGCTAGGAAAATGAGTTTATAGTGAAGCTAGTTTATAGTGAAGCGTGTGCATAATAATGCTTGTTTTACGTCATGATGCAAAGCAAAGATCCATCTCAACATTTGCATAATGGGTAGGGCAAACTGGAAGAAATTCTGATTGAGAAGGTCACTGACGTAGAAGATAAAGTTCAGAACTTGTTATAGGCATGTAATATTTTAGAAGTAAACAGTAGAATTGAATCGATTCATTTTTCCGTGTATCCGGGCGCGTCAACAGCTGTGGCTAATAATCTCGTACGTGTAATGCGTTTTTGTCGCGAGAGGTGGCGGTTATCTTCCACCGCTGGATGGTTAGATCCGGCACCGACCTACTCGTCAACTTCCAGGATTTTTCCCTACGGAGGTATCTGCCAATCGGGAACCCCTCCCCCACCCGGACAATCTCGAAGCTCCCGACTGGGAGGTTAGAGGTTAACCTATGATTTTTTTCTATGGCTTTCTATTTTTTTAGGAAGCTGAATATAGGAATGAGTGAGCCTGTGGTGAACGTAGGGAACGGAACAGTACGGGCAGTAGGAACGGGTGCGGGATAGGGGGGGGGCTGGGGTAAGGGCAAGGAGTACAGAACCGGGACGGGAGGAGACGGGACGGGCAGGGAAGGGACCGTGACGGCACCGAGAAGAGAACAAGACGTACCGAGACCAGACTTGCACTGGGACGGGAGTGAGGTAGGGCATCTGCGACGGGACTGGGGATGGAGTAAGGCAGGGATATGGGTGATGTAGTGAACGAATCAGAATCGGGTGCGGCGGGGTTAGAGTTGGTACGGGCGCTATGGGTCTGTCGAACTAGGATAGCTAGACAACTACTAGAACTACATTACTAGAACGAAGCCACAGCGGGGCGATATTGAAAATGGGTGTGGATTGATTGATTGATTCATGTTTCCGGGCGCGTCAACTGCTCTGGTCACTAGTCCCGTTGGTGTAGTGCATGTTTTTTCTCGGGAAATAACGGTGATCTTCCCCCGCTGGATGGCGAGATCCGGCGCCGACCTACCGTCGGCTAGTGGAGTTTCCCCCTAACCAGGACTCTCCACCAGCGGGCCCCAGGATAGGACAAGGAAGAGGAAGGAAAGTGCGCGCGGTCCGTGGCCCGTTTGATAGGGTACTGCTCCGGCATTCGTCTGGTGTTGATCGGAGAAACCACGGAAAACTACCGATCAGAGCAGCCGGCCGCTAGAATCCTCCTCCAGACAGCGACTGAATTCGACCTAGCTGAAAAGCTAGTGTCGAAAATCCTGCGGCTGTCGGGGACCTCCCGGTCAGAGGCGCTGCAGTGACATCAGTTGATGCATTGAGCTACCGCTCCCTGTGAAATGGGAATGGAGATGGGGTGGGACAAGAGTGGGGTGGGGTAGGGTAGGGTGAGTTGGGGTGGGTGGGGTGGAATGGGAGAGGGTGGGTTGGGGTGGGGCTGGAGCGAGACAGTTCCAGGGAGCGAAGTTGAAGCAACCTCTATCAGACAATGACTTCCTGAGCAGTCGGGAACAGAAGCAAAGCTACGTAACTCTATTCACAAGATAGTAAACTTCGCGCTCCTTCTAGTATTGTCCGTCCATTACAAGAAGTTCATACAAATGTCAAAGTTCATGTTGCAACATAAACTCAGTTGCTGAATTACGAGGTTCAGGACACGTTCTGCCGGTGTACGCCAAGAGATAAGATGGAACAAACTTATAAATGATTATTTACGGAACTACAGTTGTATACGATGAATAAAATGTAGTATACGCACAAAACTGTCAAGAATAACGATGAAGCAAATAGATCTGTATTGCGCAAAGAATGATAATGAAAATTATGTAATATACAAAATAATAAAAAATAAAATTATGGAATCAATAGTATTATAGAAATGTGAGAAAATGTGTATAATATAGTTTCTGGGAACCCAGAAACAGAAAGAAAAATTCCTACAGCTTGAAGAAAAATTCTAAGGTTTAAACTTTTCTTCTTTGTTTCTCCTCCTATTCTCCGTAAAGTTGCAGACCACGTGCGCATTCTTTTGGTGTGCTTTGTTCCCTTTCCTTCCGAGATTCTCTCATCCGTCTACTATGATTATTCTTTCTGTCTTCCAACCACATTAAAACAATTTTCTTTTCTTTTCCGACATGTCATTCTTTCGTTTTCACCACATCCTTCATAAAAATGTCTCTTTTCACAGTTTTACCTTCTTTCCTCTCCTTTGTGCATTCGCCATGAGACATCAAATCGGCCTTTTGGGACACACTGTCGTCTTCCGTGGCTGTTCGCGGGGTAGACGCCGCCGCCGTAAACGTGTTGTGCGCTACAGCCGCCGAGGGCCCTACGTTCCCCTAGGGAGCGCTTTCGACGTTGCAGACGGCCCTTCCCCCGTTCCCTTTCGCACGCCTCATGTTACACTCACTCTCAAGGTGGGCACACGCCCACTTTCATCATCTGGATGCAAGACGTTCTCCATCGCAATCATTGTATCCTTGGAACTAATATCGAATAGGCGCATACGCAAGAGATGCTGTGGTTTTGTTAGATCCAGGTAGACGGGTTTGATTGATTGTTTGATTTCTGTTTCCGGGCGTTTCAACTGCTTTGGTCATTAGCAACGTAAGTGTAGTGCATGCTTTTGGGAGATGGCGGTGACTTTCTCCCGCTGGATGGCGAGATCCGGCGCCGACCTACCGTGACTAGCGGGGTTTCCCCAAACCAGGAGAGAGATGCTGTGATTTTGCTAGATGCAGGTAGACGGGTTTGATTGATTGATTGATTTTTTCATGTTTCCACAAACCAGGATTCTCCACCAGCGGGGCACGCCCAGCCGGGACACGTTCTAAGCTCCCGACCGATCTCCCGGAATATGTGGTAGTGTAGTGCATGTTAGTATTTGTGTAAGGGCAAAGGATAGGACAAGGAAGAGGAAGGAAAAATCGCGCGCGGTCCGTGGCTCGTTTGGTATGGTACTTCTCCGGCATTCGCCTGCTCTTGATCGCAGAAACCACGGAAACACTACCGATCAGAGCAGCCGGCCGCTAGAATTCTCCTCCAGATAGCGACTGAATTCGACCTAGCTGAAAAGCTAGTGTCGAAAATCCAGCCGCCGTCAGGATTCGAACCTAGGACCTCCCGGTCAGAGGCGCTGCAGTGACATCAGTTGGTGCACTGAGCTACCGGTCCACGAGAAAGAAAGAAGCGTCACACTTCACGAATTCCGTTTCAGGACAGCCAATTTTTCTAGCTCCAGGACACCATTTTCCATAGCACTCTTGCTCCTGCAGGTCAGTAGTGTTATATTACTTGTTCATGGACCACCGGGTTTCGTTTGTGACTGTTTGACTCTGAGGTTATAACAATATGTCCGTTTTACCCCACGCGACAAAATGGAATGATAAGTATTGCAAATTTTATTTTTTGTATGAATTTATTTGTTTCCAAAATTTAAACTCTTCGTTTTGTGTTGATGAGTTTCTAAACTTATATTTTTCTTCTTTGTTTTCTTCTAATTCATAATTAAAATTACAGCGACCTTTTAATGTTTCGATCCACTTTCAAAAACTAATTAAATTTTGGAGAATAGAGATTTGTTTAGAAGAAATTTGATTTTATTATATCATTTTTAGTAAATTTAAATTTCAAGAAAATATTTTTTTCTCAACTTTTTAAAGTTTGGTGTTGAAAAAATTACAAAATCATTGCTGGCCGTTTAAAATGAATCCCAATCATTGCTTGAAGATTGAAAAGAAAATAAATACACGTACTGCCACGCACGTTCCTGGGCCTAATCTGATCAACCGCTGTCCAATACTCGAGATACAAACCACAACATGTTGTAGAACATAATCAAAAAATTCTTCTCATTCCAAAGTGTTCCTTTTAAATAAAACCCGTTCACAAATACCATCATTACAAATCCGATAATGTTGAACACGAATGAAGGGTGCAGAAGAGGTCTTCGAGCAGGCCTGCACAATATATGACGTGCCGGCCACTTAAGGTCGTTTTAACACGATATCTGCTATCGAAACCCTACAGTTATTAGGGTAAGATAGTGTCATTATACGACAAATTAAAATCTTCCCATTTAGCTTGCTAACGTGGATTTATTTTTTTGAGGTATGCTGTTGTTGATTAAATCGTACAAAGCCTCCAACGTATTTTATCATGTTTCATTATATCACAATATGTATCTCACTTTCCTATGTTACAAACGAAAGTAAACATATTTGTTGGCGTATTTATTCATTTTTTATAATACCTAAATAAAGTAAAAACGTTTTTCCGTTGGAAACAGAACTATGAAATTACCAACACCATAAAATTCTTTTAAAATAACAATCAAGCTCTCTAATCTAATTGATTAATCAACAGTTCCTTGATTATAGAACACCTTGACTAAAAACAATTTCATGAACAATTAAACTATGAATGGTAATATCATTAAAAATAATCCAGTCTATATTATCTTACAGAAGTTAATGTGCTTCATGTTTAAAATAATCCGCACTATATTTTTCTCAGCACCCTTCAGCTTATAATTGTGGAAGGCAACACTGTTTCCAATGTGTACATAATAATAATAATAATAATAATAATAATAATAATAATAATAATAATAATAATAATAAAAGAAGAAGAAGAAAGAAGAAGAAAAGGTTGAAATAGTGCAATAATCATCTCAGCCACAGGAGTGGGACGGACCGATTTGCTTGAGTCTTACAAAAATAGGATTATCAAAAGGAATCTGCATAACCATCCAAAAGCTTTAATCCTAAAATCCTTTTAAATTGAAGGACGGACAAAGATGAATTTCTTTCCGGCTTTCTCAGATCAGTCATTACCAGTTGCATTTGCTAGAGCCTAAGTCGTATGAATAGATGAATGGTTCTCAATGCTTACAGAGAAAGTACAGAATAATAATAATATATAATAATAATAATAATAATAATAATAATAATAATAATAATAATAATAAAATTGTCTTTATTTGTAGCGAGGCGAACATCTCTTTGTTCCGACATCAATTAATGTTTAATATCATCGCCGCAACTCGTTGAGCATCATCCTCTGTTTCGAGACAGTACGCAACACCGAGAGAGAGAGAGAGAGAGAGAGAGAGAGAGAGAGAGAGAGAAGAGGCGGAGGAGGAAGAGGAGTGAGGGAGAGAGGGAGGAGAGAAGAGCGTGGAGGAGGAGGAGGAGAGAGGGAGGGAGAGGGGAGGTAGACGGACGAGAAAAGAAAGAAACAGAGGGAGAGAGAACTGAGACAAAGAAAGAAACGACGAGAGTACGATTGGGAGTTAGTCCACCGAAGTTGTTGCAAGTAATTTATTCTCCGTTGTTGTACTCTTCTACCAAGTTTGGGTATCGAGTTCACGGTCATTTCACTACATGGAATTGAAGATAGTATTCGCGAAAGATCGTAAGGTTTTCTCAGTTCCTTTAGAAGGGGAGTGTATGATGAATTCTGGTTGTTAGGTCACAGATGATGCTTGTGTGAATGAGATGGACGGTACATGTGAATAAACGGATAGATAGTTGGCCAGGGCAAGAATTTATATTCAGATAAATGAAGAATGAGTATATGATAATGTATAGAAGCACGGAGTCGTTCATAAAGCAAGAATAGTGATGGAAGATGAAGAAGGTGTGAAATGTGGGAGGTATGGAGGTGGAGAGTAAATAGTTTTGGAACGATTTATGAATCGATGGATGTAGATGGATCGACCCACGTATGTATGCATGTGGAGCGATGAATGAAATGCTGGCTGTGAATGGATAGATCCACGTATGTATGCTCATAGTGCGATGCTGTGGATAGATCGACATTCTTCTACGTCCATGTATGTATGAATGTGAAAGGATGAATGTGGAAGGTGTGGAATGTGGAAGGTATGGATGTGGGAGGTAAATAGTTTTGGAGTGATTAATGAATCGATGGATGTGGAGGATGGATCCACATATGTACTTGTATATGGAGCGATGAATGGATCAATGGCTGTGGATGCTCCGATCCACGTATTATGCATGTGGAGCGATAAATGTATCAATGGCTGTGGATAGATCGACATCCTTCCACATCCACGTATGTATGGAAGTGAAAGGATGAATGTGAAAGTGTGGAATGTGGAAGGTATGGAGGTGGAGAGTAAATAGTTTTGGAACGATTCATGAATCGATGGATGTGATGGATCGACACGTATGTATGCATTGGAGCGATGAATGGAATGATGGCTGTGAAGGATAGATCCACGTGTGTATGCACGTGGAGCGATAAATGTATCAATGGCTCTGGATAGAGACATCCTTCCACATCCGGTTAAAGGGGGCAATGAATATCAACTGAAGACCGATGGCGGGCGGGCTGGCTGGCGATGAGGGGGCGTTGGCGAGCGGAGGCGAGTGGAGTCACGCGCAGCGCGGAGGCTCCTCCGCGGGCACGTGGGCGGATTTCGGCTCAGAGAAAGCGACCGATGGGCAAGGGAACCTAGACAAAGGATGGATCCTCTCCCATTCCTCATCGTCCAGGCATCAAATACACGGAGACTCGGGGTCTGTACTTCGATTTTAACATTGAGTCCTTTGACGTAAATCAGCTGTTCACCAATCGAGAGCTTGGATGTCACCAACAGTAGAGACATTTAAGATGCCGAGTTGGATGAATCCGTAACACCTCAATCAGCTGTTACAGCGTCACCAATGAGAGCTTGGATGTCACCAACAGTAGAGCATTTAAGATGCCGATTTGGATGAATCCGTAACACCTCAATCAGCTGTTACGGGTCACAATCGAGAGCTTGGATGTCCCAACAGTAGAGGCATTTAAGATCCCGATTTGGACGGCACCGTAACACCTCAATCAGCTGTTACGGTGTCACCAATCGAGAGGTTGGATGTCACCAACAGTAGAGACATTTAAGATCCCGATTTGGATGACACCGTAACACCTCAATCAGCTGTTACGGCGTCACCAATCGAGAGCTTGGATGTCACCAACAGTAGTGCCATTTAAGATCCCGATTTAGATGACACCGTAACAGGTGATGAAACGTCAACTGACTCTGTAAATAAATCGAAGAAGAGAGAATCGTCATTACGAAACGTAGCGTTATTATTGCCAATTGTCTCCGCTAGCAACGGGGGTATCATGTTAGAAGACCCTGGATAAAAAGCAAATGCTTCGTGAGGTAGTGGAGACAAGATTGAGAGCTTCTCAGTTTCAGGGTTGTGAGTTTACGCAAAAGTGTGCAGGATTTGCAAAATATATTAGCAATAAAACTTCTTTCTGTTTGAAGAAGTTATTACGTCTTGTGCATCTGTAAGACGAATCAGGAAGTCTTATGATTAAATTGTTATTCTTGGCGTTGAAAATAACTAATTTCTCCTCAGAGGAAGCGATCGTCAGGAAGTCGATGACGGACTGTAACACCTGCGACTGAATCGTTACATTTTTTTTCCTCATTCAATACTCGGAATTCCAACGAAACCTTTGAATCTATTTATTTATAGTATGGTGTGAAACTTGCCTTAAGCAGTTACTTGCGGTTCCGGAGAAAATTAGTCGTTGAGAGGTGGTCGCTTAGGCAAAGAGATGATATTGCAGTAAGCGCACATCAGACCACAGTGATCTAGAAATAAAGTTTATTTTCTTTGGAATGTTTTTAGAGCAGAGGCCAACCTATTCGGCACTAGAGGGGAAGCAGAGTGAAGTAAACATCAAGAAAATGCGGTGGAATAACTGACGCTGTGTTATTTCATAATGTATTATTTATGAAAACATCTGTTGTTGTTTGAAGCAAAAATTAATTCCATTCCAACTGGGAGATAAGTAACACTGGATGTCATTGTTTTTAGTAATCTAACAACGCATCCTGTCACAGAAAGGAATTTAATCAGTAGTAATGACTTCAGCACTTCCACTTCTTATTCGTCAAAACAACTATAAGAGATTAGAAATTTTTTCTCGAGCAAATTTCAACATTCCTCATACTCGCAATGTTCGTTGTTTTAGAAATAAGTTAAAATTACTTTAGCAATAAAGAAGGAAGAAACCTTAGTCATTCATAATTCTGAAAACTGAATAAAGTCAGTGCCGAGCAGTGGTGTTGTAAAGTGCGTCGATTGCATTGAAAGGTAGGTAGGCGCAGTGCGTTACAGTTCAGTTTAGTGGAATGTAGTTCTATAGTGTGTAATGTTTAGTAATATTTATTATTATTATTATTATTATTATTATTATTATTATTATTATTATTATTATTATTATTATTATTATACCTCACAACTAAATACGTTATGAGTCGGTTGAATATAAAATCTACTCACCGACAGTGGTAGCTCAGTACATCAACTGATATCACTACAGCGCCTCTGACCGGGAAGTCCTAGGTTCGAGTCCTGACGGCGGCAGCATTTTCGACACTCGCGTTTCAGCTAGGTCGAATTCAATCGCTGTCTGGAGGAGACTTCTAGCGACCGGCTGCTCTGATCGGTAGTTTTCCGTGGTTTCTCCGATCAACACAGGCGAATGCCGGAGCAGTACCCTAACAAACGGATGACGGACCGCGCGCGATCTTTCCTTCCTCTTCCTTGTCCGGGAGACCGGTCGGGAGCTTAGAGCTTGTCCCAGCTGGGGTGGTGCCCTGCTGGTGGGAGAGTCCTGGTAAGGGGAAACTCCACTAACTTCCTTATTGAACTAGGAGGCTTATGGAGCACCTACGCGTATATCGAAGAATATATTGTGGAAATATGTAATATAAAAGTGTATTGAGATGGACGTCTATTTCCAATTCTGATCGAGAAACCATTAATTGTGGCAAGGTTGTAGTGGGCTACTTGATTTATTGAAGATCTATCTGAAAGTTGAACGATGTGATGGTAGCTGGATGGTAGGTTTAATTCTGAAGGGAGTTAGACCGAGCTTCGTGACGCAGCTTCTGGTTTTGCCACAAGGGGGCATGGGGGGGGGAGGCGGCGGCGGCGCGCGCGGTAACGGGCGCCTCACGTGCGCGGCCGTTGAGGGGGGGGGGGCAGCACGCGAGGCGGCGCCGAGAGCCACGTGGAGGACAGAGGGCGCTGCTGCGAGGGGCTGCTGGGGGAAGACGCCGGACCCGTGTGTGTGGGGGGGGGGGGTGGAGAGAGTGTGATGGACTGCCAGGCGTGCAGGACGTAGGTGAAAGAAGGAGGGGGGGGTGGCAAGGTTGGCAGGTGGGGGGCGGGTTGGGGCGGGAGGACGGAGAGGCGAGGGAATCGGGGTGAGAGGGGGAGGAGGAGGGTGTAGAGGGTAGGAGAGGAGGAGAGGAATCGGGGAGAGAAAGGGAGGGGAAGGGAGAATCGGAAGGAGAGGGGAATCGGGGAGAGAGGAGGGAAGGGAAGAAGAATAGGGGAGAGATAGAGAGAGGCGGGATATCGGGGTGAGAGGGAGGGGAAGGGTGGGGAGGGGGAGGGGAGGGCTAGGGGTGGAGTGAAAGCGCGTTGTGGAGCTGGTTGCAAGAAAGAGCGGGAGGTTGTAGCGGAAAGGCGTCGCGAGAAGGAGCCGAAACTGTGAGGGCGGAGTGGAAGAGAGGGTGAGAGCGGGCGGGGAATTGAAGGAGGGAGGCGAAGAGAGAAAGGGGGCGGGGCGGCGAACGGACGGGGACGGGAAGGGGGCAGGAACGAGGCAGGGAGGAAGTGGGTAGGCGCGGGAGAGGGAAGGGCGCGGGAGAGGCAGAGGGAGAGGGGGCAGGGCGGGATTGCCGTAGGGCGGATCCAAGTGAGCGAGAGCTACCTCCTCTGTACATCCTTCTGCCTGCTCTTAGCCGTCCGAGGATCGATTGCAGAGCCATCTTTGGGTGGGAAGTCTGATTTATGAAATATTATTTAGGATCTAATCTGGCCCAGAATCGAGCATCTGAAATCAGTGTCACTTTGTTGGTGGTCCTAGTTACTAACCTATGTAGTTTAATTCTTTTGAAACACTTCCATGAAGTTATGACAATGAGAGGTTTTTTATGCTCTAAAAAATTGAATGTGCTTTTAAAAAACGCAATGACCTAAGGTTCAGAAATATGGATTTTTTGTGCATTAAAATTAAAAATATTTCATTCCCTTTATAAACCTTTCTTGATCAAATTAAGAAAAAGTAGGTCTGTAATATTTTTGTACCAACATAATATAATCTACCTTACTTTTCGGGGGAAATAATTGAAGTAAATATTCACCTCAGGGAAATAAATTGCTTATCTTGTTGCATTTCGTCTACCTGTTTAAAAATAATATGATATCTAGAAAATTTCTACTTGTGTCTAAAATTTTATTATATTTACATTAAAACGCAATAGCATTACGTCAATGTATTTTTAGCTTACAATATCACTCTTTATCGCTCACAAATAAATAGATTCTCTGAAAAGATGAAACGTTTTACAGATAAGTCTCAATTTTAACAAAATATGCAAAATATACGCCTATAATTAAACACATATGCCCCAATAGGAAACATCGTCCAAATGTGTACAAGTATTTACTAACATATTAATTAGTAACATTCAGTTCTAACCAAATGTCAAGAAATTTCACTTAGCTATGCCCCAATCAACAGACAAAAATATGCAAAATCATAGAAACCTTCATTAACTCAAGCAAGCTGAAGAAAGCGAATGTAACCTTTACTGAACACTGTGTACACGCCTGGTGTGTCGTAATGGGTTGCAGAAGAAATATCAGTATACCTAACGCGGATATCGATTCCACTGTGTACGCAACATAAATCACGCAGAAATCGAAGAACGAAAGGGAAAATACTATAGCAACGTTCGGATGTCAAAGCTAGACAGCAATCTGGTTAGATATTACATATGTACACAATATTACAGGAGCAACATTTCACTTACTTTTAAACAGCTCCAGGCAGACAATATATACCGAAGATTCCGGACTCCCCAAAGCGTAAAAAGGAATATTGTGATAAATCTTTCTTGTCAAGCTCCGCGGTGAGCTAGTAATTTATGAATTTTTTACACTAAATTATTGAATTTTAGTCTCAACTTAACCACGGGTTCGACATACAACATATTACTCCTTACTTGTTGCATGTGGACGTGTATACAGAATCATGATTCCTGGAAGTTCTATTGATTGAAATCAATTATTAGATTGATGGAAACATCTATAAATTATCAGACTTTATCAACAATAAAAATTTAACATTTATTCTTATAATCTATACATTACAATTCTATTAATTTTATGTGAATTACTTTTCACTATAAAACATTACAACAGCGTACATGTTTCGCTAGAGTTCGTAAGCTGACTCCAATATCTAGATCGCTGGCTTCCAGCTGACTAGCAGAAGGTTGTCCATGAAATCCTTGGTGGACCAATTCTCGTGGCCTTTTCTAAATAAAAAAAAAGGTTCCGGAATGTCCTCAACGATTACTACTAATAAGACTCAATATTTTCCACAAAATTCAATACGCGACTTTCCCTATCGGTGTTTCGTACGGAACACCTACTCGCCACTGACTGTATTCAGCTACTTATTGAAATCTCCATCTACGGACTACCTACTGTATCCCTTCGGAACATGGAGTGTATTAATTAAACATCCAACAATTCCATAATAAAATTACCAATTGCAATTTAATATTTCAATTTACACATGACCAAGCTCCAAACATCACACAAACATAAATTCCCGGTTCACTATCATTTACATAATACCCAACATATGCTGGAAATCTGACCGCACCTCACCAACATCTTACATGTGTTCACTACAATATTTTTCAAGAGAATGATCCCTTGCGTCTTTCTAAAAGATCACGGCCATCCAATGCCCTCTTCAAACTTTCTGCACATAATATGTTCAGGGCTGTGTCCATCTGCACAGCGTTATCACACCAAGCATGGAATATTCAACTTTGTTGGATCGCTTGTCCAAACAACGCGTATTCTTTGACTTCCGAGTCTGAAAACCATAATATTATTCCCGAGGCTGGATGCTGATTTTATCATTTAAACTAAACCCAGGGGGTCTTGACTTATCCCAATATTGGCGAAAAGTCGTTTATTTTCCCCACGAGATACAAGCTCTACAACAGCACTCCACTTGTAAAACACAGTGGCAAACTAGCTCGATCCAATTCTCTTCCCTCTTGGACCGCGTGGGGCGCAGCGTTCCTGCTGGCGCCGGGTGGGTCGTCTACGCCCTTCAGCACGCGGCTCTGGCCAAGTCGCACTTAATTCCGCTGGAACAGCCACTTGGCGGCGCCGCATCCAACCTCAAATAAAGTGAGCCACCGCCGCGCGCGCCCGCACTAAAACTCTCCCGTTTCAATTTCCCGGCCCCTCCCCTTCCTCCCCCCCTCCTCCCCCGCCACGCGCGGCGGGGGAGGGGCGGGCGCTAGGGGCGGTGGCGGATGAGGACTCCGTGCTGAAGGAGGCAGCGGGAGAGAGTGCTGCGACAGGTTTTTCGTCCAGTTTCCCTGATCCATTGAGCAAATGCTGAGATGGCCCCTTGTTTTGCTTCTGGACATAATTGTAACTTCATTATCTGTGCACGTCTTCTAGAATTCAGTGGGAAATATAGTTATTCAAATTATCGTTTCCATGTTGTTGCGGCAGAAATTATTATTCCTTGATGAAGGACATCATGGATAAGAGCCCAACATTTATTGCTTATTTATCCTTGAAAATACATTTTATTACATGAGAGTTTTTTTCTCCAACATTTATGTAGTATATGACTCAGTGTAGGGATCACAGAATTTTCAAAATGTGCACAGATTTCACTTTTCCCCATAGCACGTCATACGCAGTTTCAACTGATTTTTGACGTGAAATAAATAAATAAGTAAATAAACAATACTGAGAAGCGTGCGCTAGGAAATCGCCCTCTCGTTGCAGTGGATTGTGGGAGAAACGGGCGGTGGGCAAAAGGGACGGACAGTGCGAGAGGCTGGCGGTGGGAGAGGTGGGCGTTGTGAGTGGCGATGGAATAGAGTTGAGAAGCGGGCAGAGGGAGTCCTGGGCACTTTGGAAGGAGAGTATTGGACACGGGGAGAGAGTGACCGTCAAGAACGGGTGCTTTGGAAGAGGATAGGGCTCAGAGAAAATGCTGAAGGTCGCAGACTCGTAGGAGGGGTCAGTTAGAAAAAAACAAAAACGGGAGAGGTGGCTCAGACCATCAACTGATGTCGCTGCAATGCCTCTGACCGCAAGGTTTTTCGACCCTAGCTAGATGGCTGGGTCGAATTCAATCTCTGTCTGGATGAGAATTCTAGCGAGCAGCTGCTCTGATTTCCCGTAGATACTCCGATCAACACCAGGCGAATGCGGGAGCAGTAACCTAACAAACGAGTCAGGGACCGCGCGCGATCTTTCCTACCTCTTCTTTGTTCTATACTCACCCCTTACACACACTTAAACTCCACGAGACTGGTTGGGAGCTCCGAGCTTGTCCAGGCTGGGGCGGTTCCCCGATGGTGGGAGATATCTGGTTCGGTTAAACCCCACTAGCTGACGGAGAAGTCGGCGTGGGATCTTACCATCCAGTGGGAGAATATTATTTCCACCTCCCAAGGAAGAAGCATGCATGGCACTTACAAGACTAATACCCTTGCACTGTGAATTATCAATCAATCAATCAATCAAACCCAAAGGCGTGTTAGAGGGCCGTAAGGGCAGGGAATGGAGGAGCGGGAGAGCGAGCGCGCCCCGCCCCGCCCCGCCCGCCCGCCCCTCCCGCGCCGCCCGCCCCGCCCGTCCCGCCCTGCGCCGCGACGCCCCGCCCCGCCCCGCCCGCCCCGCCCGTCCGCCCGCGCCGCCCGCCCGCCCTGCGCCGCGACGCCCCGCCCCGCCCGCCCCGCCCGCCCGTCCCGTCCGCCCCGCCCGCGCCGCCCCGCCCGCCCCGCCCCGCCCTGCGCCGCGACGCCCGCCCGCCCCGCCCGCCCGTCCCGCCCGCGCGCGCGCGCCGCGCCCGCCCGTCCGCCCGCGCCGCGCCGCCCCGCCCGTCCCGCCCTGCGCCGCGACGCCCGCCCGCCCGCCCCGTCCCGCGCGCGCCGCCCGCCCGCCCGCCCTGCGCCGCGACGCCCCGCCCGCCCGTCCCGCCCCGCGCCGCCCGCCCCGCCCGCCCGCCCCGCCCCGCCCCGCCCGCCCCGCCCCGCCCGCCCGCCCGCGCCCGCGCCGCGCGCGCCGCCCCGCCCGCCCGCCCTGCGCCGCGCCGCGCCGCCCGCCCCGCCCGCCCGCCCGCCCCGCCCGCCCGCCCGCCCGCGCCGCGCCGCGCGCGCCCCGCCCGCCCGCCCCGCCCGCCCGCCCCGCCCCGCCCGCCCGCCCGCCCGCCCGCCCCGCCCGCCCGCCCGCCCCCGCCGCCCGCCGCCCCGCCCGCCCGCCCCGCCCGCCCGCCCGCCGCCCGCCCGCCGCCCGTCCGCCCGCGCCGCGCCGCCGCCCGCCCGCCCGCCCTGCGCCGCGCCGCCCGCCCGCCCGCCCCGCCCCGCCCCGCCCGCCCGCCCCGCCCCGCCCGCCCGCCCGCCCGCCCTGCGCCGCGCCGGCGCGCCGCGCGCCGCCCGCCGCCAGGAGGCGCGTGCAGGTGACAGGGAGGCGCGAGGATTGACGGCTGCAGCCCCGTTATTAAGGTCGTTTGACGGCGCCTCGTAAAACCCCCATTGAATGCGGGACGGGCACGCCACGTGCCCTAAAGCTCCATAACGTCTTTGCTCCCTTCTGGTGCGACTGCCGCCTCTCCACAGGATTACTCTGTTTGTTGGTTGGTTGGTAGTTAGTGATTCCCGGCGTCAACTTCGGAGGGCATAATCCTGTAAGCGTAGTTCATGTTTTCCCCTCGGGAGGTGGCAGTGTCCTTCTCCCGCTGGATGGCAAGATCTGACGTCGATCTACCCGGCGGCATGCGGGGTTTCTCCCTAAACAGGACTCTCGCACCAGCCGGGACAAGCTGTAAGCTTCCGACCGGTCTCCCGGAATATGTGGTAGTGTAGTGCATGTTAGTGTGTAAGGGGAGAGAATAGGACAAGGAAGAGGAAGGAAAGATCGTGCGCGGCCCGTGGCCCGTTTGTTAGGGTACTGCTCCGGAATTCGCCTGGTGTTGATCGGAGAAACCACGGAAAACTACCGATCAGAGCAGCCGACCGCTAGAAGTCTCCTCCAGACGGCGACTGAATTCGACCTAGCTGACAAGCTAGTGTCGAAAATCCTGCCGCCGTGGAACCGGCCCTCCCGGTCAGAAGCGCTGCAGTGACATCAGTTGATGCACTACTACCGCTCCGGTCGAAATCACACGAGTGAAATAGTCCCGGTAAAAGCTGTTTTTGCAGCCTGACATGTCGAGTTTTCCCCGGTTGTCCTCGCGTGGGGAGTCGAGTGGTGCGGGGGACTTTTTCGCTGCCACGCCTCACCGCCACAGCCTTCTCGCACCTCCGCCACGCCCCCGCCACTACTCAGGCGGAGCGGAACCGATCGGAATTCCGACGCCTAATGGGGCTGCTGGGAGATTTCCCCTATTTCCTAGATGCATGGGATTTCTGTCACGACTACACCAACAGCTAGTTCTTGAAATGAAGGTTACACACACACACCGTCAAAGAACAGTGTGGCACTACATGTCGGAATGAGTTTTGACCTTTTTTACGCAGTTCTGCCAGTTTTTGTTTCGGTGATAATGCTCTGAATATTTCAAATGTTCGTGGAGCGAAATAAGATTCCAACAACTAACCACACATCTGTAAAAATCACTCGATTTTTTCGAGTGTTTCGGATCTGTGATATTACACGTAAAGAAGATTTTAAATAGTGGGGATCATACGACTCCCAAGAAATTGACTTTGTCAGAATGAGTGGAATCTGTCACCTAATGAAAAGATGTTGCTTCCTTATTTTGTAAAATTGCCAGTAAAGCAGTTGTGTTGCCTCACAATCCCTTTTCAGTACTAAGGAACCTATTTTTATCCCATTATCTGCTTCTCTTCAAATTTCCAGGATTGTATCTTTTCAGAAGAAATCTGACATGACTAAGCATTGCTATTTTTGCTGTACGATCAACTGAAATTAGAAACACTTGAATTTCCTCAACATGTGCTATTTATTGCACAGGCTTCTCGAAATGTCGGAAGGCGTTTCCAGACGCTGTGACGTCGCTTGGCGTGACTACGGAGCATTGAAGGGATGCTGAGTTCCAATCTGGTCGCGGTCGTGAGTGGGCAACCAGGACTCACGGAATGCGAGCGGGGCTCTTATGCAAACGACCTCAGTCCACTAGAATTCTAATACGAGACCTTTTCTCTCTCCGGAGATAAGGCCTCGACTTCACGCTTCGGAATGACTTCTTTACAATAATGAATTTTGTGATTTCAGACGCTGAACAAAGCTAAATAATGACATTATTTTAAATAACCGGATTACATCCTCGTTTTAAATGAAATTTCACTGATAACGCCGACCTTTTCTATGCAATATTTTCACCTAAGTTGTAGTGCATATGTTCATAGACACGCACTAAAACAAAATGGGGCCAATGCTCACCTTTGGCTATTGATAATTTTTATTTACATACGACATAGTTTAGTTAATGAATAAAAGTACTGCAATAACAATGAAATTATAACATTGTTACAATAATCATATAACTGATTTGTATTACACCATTTTTACGTTGCAAATTTTTATTGCCTCTTCCCCAAAGGTCGAATAACAATTTTCCTTTTAGCTTAAAAAGGCGAAAATTGGTAACTTAAATACTTACCGATTTATTACTTAAGTCTACGGGGTGCCTTTCAAAATTTTCGAGGGCAATCTACCTCCCCTGTTGGTAATAATGCTATAATTTCATATATTCACTGTTATTGCATGTTTTACCGACCACTCATATAAAAGACTTCAATACGTAATTACCGAATACATTTGTTACTCAAGTCTATAATCAAAATGTTTGGTCAAACAGAAAATAATGATGATCTCTTGAGGAGAGACTAATTTTCTGTGCTACTAACACTTTTTCTAGAAACGAACCGAGTCTTTCATACGCTCATAATACTTTATTTCCATTTCTTGGAAAGTTGCCAGGAAGTGATTTATCATCCCTTTCTTTACAACCCAGTACAGAGATATTTCTACAAGGCACCACTTTTAATTGTTGGATGACTTTTTTCTCATGAAGATTTTGAAGTGCAATATATATAAAATGAAATATGTCACATTTCTTCGCAAACGACGATGGATTTGTTCAAATGGTATCGAGTAAGACAAAAAATAAGTAACTCTCTTTCTGCGACAAGGCGATATAGAAATAAGCGTCATAGGTATTGTACAATATTCTAATAATTTAGCACTCCCCTATATTTTGTTGTATCGTCTACAGGGATAAAAAGTTGCCCCTCCGACCCATCCAACATTTTTCTGCAAAACTAAATCATCACTATTTAACATCATAAAAATTCGTGCAGATAAACTTACGTTCGTTCTAGAAAAGTTTGCAACGTTTTAAAAGTTTAATTACTCCAAAAACGTTTCAACTCTTTGAAAGCCATAATTGCAAGCGGCGTAACCTTCCATTCCGTAACCAGCAGTGCAGGCAGGCTCACTCCCAACTGCACTATCACTGACCTCTAACAATAATTGCCCTTCGTGTTTATGAAGTACGATGCGAGATTAGCGTCTAACGGGCAATTTCACACGCATTTTTCAACGGCAGCCGCCTCCACAGGCGCAGCGGCAGGGCAGGGCAGGGTAGGGGCAGGCCTGCCTGTGGACGGCACGCCGCGAGATAAAACTCGGGCGTTGGGCTCTGGGCACGCCATGGCCTACCCGCACAAGTGCGCGGTCGACACGTTCCTTCAAAAATAAACCTAAAGCTAGAAGGCCCACAGACTGTTTCATGGGATCTGTTACTTAATGTTATACAGGATAAATCAATTCAGGTGAGAAAAACGCACTACAGTCTTCACTTCAATAAAATGAACACATATGTCTAATTTTATTTTACTGACAAATACTACTTACTTAATGTTATTCAGGATAAATCAATTCAGGTGAGAAAACAGCGCCATATTCGTCACTTCAATTAGATGAACAAATTTGTCTAATTTCATTTGACTGAGAAATACTTCGTTTTACACAGCAGTTTCTTGACTATATGTCATATTTTCTAAAGTCCAAAAGTTTGTGCTCAAAGTGATTCGAAGTGTTGAAGATGTATCTAAATGTTTCGATGAAAATTGGTACCTTTTTCGGATACAACTGACGAAAAACAAGAATTTCTGAATTGGCGGAATTTGTGGAAATATTACGACAAACTTGTATTGCGCATGTCCCTGCAACCGTGCTCGACCTTAGGCCGTCCGAACCATAGCATGAAGGCTGGCCGTAAAATTCAATGCATTCGCTGTTTTGCAAATAACCGTAATGACGTCCCGAGTGAACAACGATCATTCGAAATACATCCAAAGTTCCTGTTATATACAATCTGTGACGAAATTAGAAAATTGAAACCAACTTCCTTCCGGAATGTACGTTTGTGAGGGGAAATCGATAAAAATTATTTATTGCTAATATTATAAGGAATATGTTGAAGTGTTTTAAATGACACACTGAGTAGAAACTGAAAAGCACGTACATTAAGAGGAAATGATGGGATATAAAGTAAAATCCTACACATTGCCGAAAAAACTAACGATGCTACAACAGCACATATTTTCTCGTATTGTTTGTGACGATTAGTTATAATGCAAACTGTATCCTACTAATTCGTTAACATTGCCGTGAAAAACTCTTCAGCAAATGAAGCGTGGATTCGAATTTGAAATTTTTGATGGATGTTTAATCAAAATCAGACCCGTGTCATTTTACAAACGCACTTTGCTCCTTTCAAGCAACCAAATTAAAGAAGTGTTTTGGAGCAATTTTAGATAAAATTTTGAAAATGTTCCAGGGTTTAATGTAACATACCTCCAAAAATTAAAGATTCGTTTTAAATTTGCAGGGTTTCAGATGTGGTCGGATCGAAAGGTGAAATTCTATTAAAAAAAACATGTGTGCGGTTCAGGCGCTAGTCTTGTCTTCAGACGAATGAACGGACTTTTGAATTAAAAATCGGTTTCAGATCCCCTCGCCCCGACGTGTATTTACGTGAAGATCTTCTCACAGACTTTTTAGTCACTACGATGGTTTCTCTACCTGAATACTTCACAAGAAAGGAAAACGAGGAGATGAAGAGAATCCAAGTATGGCATAAGATGATATAATGGAAGGGCTGCAGAGAGGTGAAAAGCAAAGTTATAGATTACACAATGCATGGAGCAGAAACAGGATTAGAAAACCGAAGGCGGCGAAGATGACGACGAGGATACTACTGGGACCATTAATGTAGAAGTTGAAAGTTCACCAATTGCAACATCCTCCGATCTATTTCGTTCATATATCGGAATTGCGACCGGGAACGGTAGCTCAGTGAATCAACTGATGTCACTGCAGCGCCTCTAACTGGGAGGTCCTAGGTTCCCACTCCCGACGGCGGCAGGATTTTCGACACAAGCTTTTCAGCTACGTCGAATTCAGTCGCTGTCAGGAGGAGAACCTAGCGGCCGGCTGCTCTGATCGGTAGTTTTCCGTGGTTTCTCCAATCAACACCAGGCGAATGCCGGAGCAGTATCCTACCAAACGGGCCACGGACCGCGCGCGATCTTTCCTTCCTCTTCCTTGTCCTATCCTCTCCCATTACACAAACACACACTAACAATCACTACACTACCACACATGCCGGAGCTTAGAGCTTGTCCCGGCTGTGGCGGTGCCCTGCTTGTGGGAGAGTCCTGGTTAGGGGGAAACACCGCTAGCCGACGGTAGGTCGGCGCCAGATCTCGCCATCCAGCGGGGGAAGATGACCACCATCTCCCCAAGGGGACAAAGCACGCACTATACTAACAGGACAAATGACCTAAGCTGTTGACGCGCCCGGAATCACTAACCAACCAACCAACAATCGGAATTGCGGCGCATGATTCGTCTTTTTACGACAAGTCCCCCTCCAGGCTTAGAGCGATAGCACATAGTGATGAATAAAATACCCATCTTGCACGACCTCAGATAGACTGCTTGTAGCACAGCACAGGAATAATATCTACATATCGTTTTTTTTTGTTGTGATGGCAAGGAATTAAATTAAAAAATATGCATGCTTTTCAATAAAAAATTAGCTTAATATTGATAAATCACAAAAGATTGAGCTTAAGAAAGCTTATGTTCAATGAATTTTGTCTCCATTACAGCAAACTCTGAAATTATGTTTGTCACTCATTATCCACTCTATGAGTCTATGTTATATGACTCATTATCCACCCTAACAAATGTGGGTTCTAAAATAACAAATACTAAAGGATTGAAATGATCATAATAATTCTCTATTGCATACTGAGGAAACTCATCTCTGTAGATCATAGAATATGAACGTCTCTCAGGCAGGGTTGTGTCTTGGAACTGAAAAGGCTGAGTAAATCGAATACGATTAAGTCACATTCTGATTGATCCTTTATCTGCAACATCAGCCGAAAAGGTATATTTTTAGTAGGGTTTTCCATCTCTTTGGAGTATGCGTGTATGAATTGGAGTATTCTGAATTATGTTAAAGACACTGAAAATTATTAATTTATTATACCAAACGATCATTCTATTGCAAAAACGTTTCACTCTCGTAATTAAATATTAGATGTCAAAATCTAGGAATTATACTTACGTACTGATTCAGGGTTTGAAGGAATGAAGGCATCTTAAAGGAAGAGACTCTTACCTGCAACAGAAGGAAAAATGTATATTAGTAAATTACATCTAATTAAAAATCATAATATGCTATTAGTTTGCCAATGTATAGTAGAACGCGAGACTAGTACAAACATTTCGGAAATCCATTGCAAAAATTTGGAGAAAGTTAAGAGAAACACAAGAAAAAAAAAAAAACTAGTCGAACAATATCGAGTAACAACAATGCAAAATTGTTAAAACTTGATATAACCCTTAGTTAACTTACCTAAAACTAATTTGTTTGTAAATTTTCAGCGGTATTTAACCTAGAGCTTATTATAAAACCACATGGACCTGATTGTACCACAGTTGATACCCTGGTAAAACCCATATCATTTTATTTCCAATACCTTTATCAAGGACTTCAGAGAAATTTCATTTCCCTAAATGATTTTAATTACTTTCCAATAGGCTTCTTAAAAGACAGATCGTCCTTCAACCTTAATCCTATCTTCACAATTTCACTTCATGAAAGTGGCCATGTACCTTTCCTGAAAGCACGTGGTCGAAAGCGTCAAAAGATAACTGTCAGTGGCCACATTACGTCCCAAAGTTTTTATTGCTACGCAAAGCCGATTAGATGTTCATAACGCATACGTGAACGGTGTTTCATATATCGCTTTTAATACAAGTGAACATCTCTACCGACCTTGGAGACACTTAAAAGCGCAGAGCATCGACAGTTGGTATTCCCACCACGTATATGCGTTTCCTGTCCAACCGCTTAGTTTTACACTATTTCCCATTTTCATGTCGAATCACCAGGAAACAAGCTTCAAAATATGTATAGAATTCAAGTATAAAATCATAAAATGTAAGTGATGTAACTTAGTCAATCATCCGGTTCATTTTGTACCATGAGCATATTTAACATCAGCTCTGGAATCAAAAACAAATTTTTCCTCTTTCAGGGTCTTACAAGGGTCTTCTCACAGCCACGTCCATCGAGGAGCTGACTGCAACATTCTCACGGTGCAATGTCACTAAGATTATTCGGCAGCAGAATACGTGTATATATAAAAACGCAATGAATAACAAAAATCTCTGAAGGTGATATTTCAATTAAATAATGCGAAGAAACAGGAGTGTGGTATTAAACACTTAACGTAATGAAGTTACAGCACTTTAAACACAAAATCGAATAAAATATAGGTTTACTGTGAATTATCAGAAATACTAGAAGTGATTAGAATTTTCAGCATTTTGACAGGGTGACAATTCACTGATTATATTCATACCCACAAGTGTTAAGCTCTTTAGTCAACTGTTGATTCAACGTTCTCACCTCTTCGCAAATTGTATGTTACAGGTAGTGAGAAACCGGGAGCGGTGGCTCAGTGCATCAACTGATGTCACTGCAGCGCCTCTGACCGGGAGGTCCTAGGTTCGAGTCCTGATGGCGGCAGGATTTTCGACACTAGCTTTTTCAGCTAGGTCGAATTCAGTCGCTATCTGGAGGAGAATTCTAGCGGCCGGTTGCTCTGATCAGTAGTTTTCTGTGGTTTCTCCGATCAACACCAGGCGAATGCCGGAGCAGTAGCCTAACAAACGGGGTATAGACCGCGCGCGATCTTTTCTTCCTCTTCCTTATCCTATCCTCACCCCTTACACACACACACACACACACACACACACACATACACACACACACACACTTACACTAACATGCACCACAGTATCACACATGCCGGCAGATCGGTTGGGAGCCTAGTGCTTTTTCCGGCAGGGGCGGTGCCCCGCTGGTGGGAGATACCTGGTTGGGGAAAACCATCTCCTTCCCTCCCCATCTCTTGTGTTGCGTTTCGTTGAGCGTTCGCTTCAACTCTCGAGAACAAGTTCAAGAAGAGAGTCTCGACAAATCCTGCAACGAAACCAGCAGAAAAAAGGAGAAAGTTTTTGTTAACCGGAAACATTAATCTTCTCGCGTGCATTATCCGGTACTTAGGAATAGAAAAACAGACAGCAATGTTCTTCGCTTGGGAGAGAATAATTCGAGACAAGCGCGTCACGTTGGTAGGAGGTCATCGAACGTCATGCCGAAAGTGGTCTCAAGGATTTTGCGAGGTGCCGGTTGCGTTTCCGGGCTGCCCTGGGCGGTGTTGTGGGCCGGTCTGATGTCATCCAACTCCACTACCCGTCTCTACGTTGCGCTCAACGCAAACAGTTTGGAATCTCCAATTTGGGCATTATGGCAAATTTCAACTTGCGCCCTGCCAGGGACATAAGGAGACAGGGACGGAGGACGCGTGCGAGGACCTCTTACCGTGAGGTCCTATGGTGGCAGGATTTTCGACTCTAGTTGGTTAGTTATTGCCTTATTTTACGTAGCGAGACGTGGGCAATGAGTCTCGCTCTTCCGTCTGACCACGCAAATTTCGCTACGCTTCATTCACCATCTAGGGGACAAAGGAGGTATCATCTTGGGCGACGAAACAGGCGATTTGAATTTTGCTGAGAGGCTTTTTTTAGGCTTGAGGATATTTGATATGCAGTAAATCTACTACATGGGACAGCCGGATTTACTTCTCCATCGAATGAAGGTTTGAAGGATTTTTTTCGCCCTTAAAAATCCACTGCTTCGATCGGGTTTGAACCCGCAAACTTGGGTGCATCTAACGGTCCGCTAACCGTTGTACTACCGAATCCACAAGTCAACTAGATGAGTTCAGCCGCTCTCAAGAAGAATTCTAGTGGCCGGATGCTCTGATCGTTAGCATTTGGTGGTTTCCCGAACAGGGGTACCACTATCGATTCCGAGTGATGTTCGATGTTAACGTGAGCTGCAGCGTTATGTTTGTTGCGAGTTGCTTATCCGTCTGCTGCTCCTTTCATCACAATCTGCTTTATCAGTCATGTCAAGGCCGTGGGCAAGGTAAAACGCTTCCGAAAGCTGGCGGGCACTGTGTTGAGAGAAATTGGCGCGAGATTAAAAAGTAAGGGTTGTACAATGCTACGGAGTGCCGGTACGTCACTGGATATCTGACCCATAAGAGTCTTTTGAAGAGGTTACTTGAAAGTTATTGTCACAAATTTATCTATGTTAATACCCATTTTCTCTTTAAGGCAAAAATATAATCCATTAATACGAAATAAAATATCAGTTCAATTTCAAATACTCAATTGAGAATAATAAAAAAAAATTAATCAGAAGTATCCTGATTTGGTAATCCTGTTTACTTGTGACATAAAAGCATCAAGTTTCTACGTTGCGTTAGAAGTTTAACAGACAATATTCTTGCTGTTAAAAGCACTGTCCGTTCGTAAGCGACAATTGTTAACTTACAGAAATTTATTAATTTATTGAATATTATTGCTAAATGCAATAAATAACCGAATCATTTACGATTATAACACAAAATGAAAACAGAAAAAGGATTCGCCATTCAAACACATTCTGGTCACTCAGCAAAATGTTTATTAAGGGAGAATTTACTAAGAAAATAACTTCAAACAGAATAATAGTGAAGAATACACACATAATATAATTCTTGGTTATTTGATAGAAAAAATCTGGCAAAATATTTTCGACTGAAGCCACTATACACCGCATGCCACTTCAGCATGCACGTGTACACCCCTTTCTGATTGACTGATTGATTTTTCGTGTTTCCGGGCGCGTCAACTGCTTCCGTCATTAATCCCGTTAGTGTAGTGCATGTTTTTCTCGGGAGATGGCGGTCATCTTCCCCGCTGGATGGCGTGATCCGGCGCCGACCTTCCGTCGGCTACTGGGGTTTCCCTAACCAGGACTCTCCACCAGCGGGCACGCCCCAGCCGGGACAAGCTCTAAGGTCCTGACCTGTCTCCCGAAATATGTGGTTGTGAGTGCATGTTAGTGTAAGTGAGTGTGTAAGGGAGAGGATAGGACAAGGAAGAGGAAGGACAGATCGCGCACGGTCCGTGGCCCGTTTGGTTGGGTACTGCTTCGGCATTCGCATGGTGTTGATCGGAGAAACCACGAAAACTACCGATCAGAGCAGCCGGAAGCCGCTAGAATTCTCTTCCAGACAGCGACTGAATTCGACGTCGCTGAAAAGCTAGTGTCGAAAATCCTGCCGCCGTGGGAGTGGGAACCTAGGACCTCCCGGTCAGAAGCGATGCAGTGACATCAGTTGATGCACTGAGCTACCGCTACCGGTACCCCTTTCTAGATTTTCAGGATAAATTAGTGCGAAGTCAGGGGAAGTTTCCTGTGCCTGTAGTAGCGCCGGGCTTCTCAGGCGGTCAAGAAACTGGTGCGGGCGCGGTCTGACGTGCCTGGGTTTCATTGTAAATTACTAGACTTAGATCTGCTTCTAAGTCTTGAAACTGCTCAAAGGAACCGCAGAGTCAACTCAAACGCCATTTTCTCAAAAAGAAATCCAAATTTTTTCTCCTCTAACTCTTCCAACGGGTAGTGCTAATTGCACTATTTATTACGACAAAATTAATTTTGGTGAATTATTTTGTTTTTTCAAAAATTACAAATTTTTAAAAAAAAAATTTTTTTTTTCAGTTTCCTGGTTTTTTGGGACAAAGCGTTGAGTTCGAGAGGGCAACAGGAAGTACAAGGCTATTGACTAGTGATATTCGCCATGCCGCGTGGAAAAGCCATCAGTTTCGTTATCCGCTAGCGTCATCCTGCTATCGAAAGCATCTCGTATGTTATTAGGCGAGTAAAGGGGCCTTCGGAGAATGAGACGGTGTTCCAACAGTGCAAGAGGCATTGAAGGGTGTAAGATGCATTACAGAAGGGACAATGCAGAATCAAGCACGAATTTGGAAATGGATCAGGAGAAATTACTGATGAAAAATGCACGAAGGAAACAATTGAAAGTACTTGACGTTTATAAGGACAAATAAATATATTAAAATTTTCAGTTCTGGCTGTTAATGTACTTTGCTGTATTTCAATATGAATAAAATTTATCTATATGAAGAAATTCTATTTAATTTTATCATCGGATATAGGTAACATCTGAGACAGTGAATCAAAGTGTTAGTCCCCAGAAGTTCACTGTAACCGGAGTCAACTGTATTTCATTCGTCCTAAAGAAATGTTGACTGATGAAATGAAATGAACCCTGCTTTGGGCACGGCGCGTCTGCACGTCAGCCAAACTTTACAGTAGAGTAGCCCAGTTCGAAGCCTCCAGTGCCCTTCAGCCCCCTTCCCTTCCTCTGTCCCCCCTCCCCTCCGCCGTTGAGGCCTCTGGGCCGACCGCCCACTCCGTCAGCGTCAAGAGGGGCCGCAGGCGCCCGCAGTAATGAGTGGGTGGGGCGGGGGCGGGGGTGGGGAAGGGGAAACCGCCGATAGGGAAACGAGCCCCAGAGGCGCGGCATGTCGAACCTCGCCCCCCTCTTCCCACCCCACCCCACCCCACCCCTCCCTCTTTCCTGCTTTCACATTTCCTACGACCCCACTATTACAGCGCTCCCCGCCTTTAACCACTACCCTCCACTACAATACTCCCACCTCACCGTCACTCTCTGCTTCTTCAAGTTCCCCATTACAACACTGTCCGCCTCCACAACATCCACTTTTCTCAAAACACTGCCCGTTCCTTCTACTAATATCTCCCTGCATGCACCCGACACTCCTTCCTTTTCATCCCCGCCATTAATACTTCCCGCATCTATTATTTGCCCCCTTCTCCTCCTCCCCCTTCCAACCCCTGCCCTTCAACTCTCCCCACTCCCTCCCACTCCACTGCTCCTGCACCCCACTCCTGCCTCACCTCCACCTCCTCAAAAACACTACCAGTTCCTTCTGCGCCTTCCTTCTCACTTCGCCCCGCCACTCCCACCGCCCGGCCGCCACTCGCCGGCCCGCCCCGCCCCGTCACTCCCCAGCTCTCCTCGGCCCGCCCCGGCCCGCTCCGCTCCGTCCCGCCCACCCCGCCCTAACCCCGCCCCAGCCCCGCTCCACGCGCCCATCCGTCTCCCTGCCCGCAAACCGCGTTCCGCAGCGGAGTTGGACAGAACTTGGGAAGTAAACCACCAGGCCTTGTCGATCCCGACGTTCGGAACATTGATCCCGAAGGAACCGGCCACGAATTTTTGAGTTGGTGGAAGGAAACCGAGGAATAGTTCGCGCTCCCAGCCAACGGAGAACCTCGCTCGACTTCCTACCAACTGCGTCTGCTTGCATATCAGAGATTGAAACACTATCTCAAATTTACAGTCCAATTGAATTGAACAGAGAAATAACGTGTGTGAATATTGCTTCTCCTGATATGAAGCTACGAATATGTGGAATAACGTCGAAAGTATTTAAGCAACAAACATTCTAATCTCTTTAAGATGTAAGAAACTTCAATGGTCAATGTGTATGCGACTCGTTTCCTATCAAACATAAGCACAAATTCTCAGATAAAAATCTACGAAAAAATAGCATTGTGTTGATTATTTCTGTACATAATGCACTAGGAAGATGTCGGGTGTAACCACCGTGAAAATGAGCTCCAAAAATTTTAAATCCATTATGTACAATCCTTTTGTGGATTGATCGACAAAGTTTGACCAACCTTAGGGCATTTTACTATTTTTGTCAAAATTACACCAAAAATAAATTTTTCGGGCCATCTTTTACGAAACACACTTTTACAAAATCCCAAATTTACCTAAAATATTAAAAATACCAAAATTTGAAAACTTACAAAATTTGCTTATGATTGTCCATTTTGACGATCTTTAATAATTAAGTAAATAGATTATTTTTCTTCTCAAATTTTGTACTTCAAGTTCCCTCTCTCTCTCTCTCATAGCTGTGGTACAGTATCCATTGCAGCTGCCACTGTTCGAAATCTACTTAAAATTACGGCATTGACATTCTGATACTATGGTTATTAATAAACTCTGAGGAATATTAGAATGTTTACCTAGGCACAGTACCGGATCTATATGATCTACGACACTTGCAGGTATGGCTGTTCCAAATCGAAAAGGTATGAAGTTAGTTTTATTTCTATTGATTTTATAAAGTGCAGCCAGAGGCCCTGGTTCCCCTTTTTATAATTTTTTGAACAATTTGAAAGTGAAGAATGTTCGTACGGGTTCAATTACTCTCAATAATACTCACTTAAGAGTATGAACAGTGATTAAATTAAAATAATTTCATAAAAATATTCTTATGTGTGTGACCATTATTAAAGCAATTCAGGTCCAACAGAATTGTCCCAAAACATGATAAACTCATTAATAAACTAATGTATGTACGCCAATTATATATTATTTTCTTCCACAGGGCTTACTGAATGATGATGATGATGATGATCATCATCATCATCATAATAGTAATAATAATAATAATAATAATAATAATAATAATAATAATAACAACAACATCACAAACGAAGCAAAAAACTCACCGTAATGGGAAGTCATTTTTATTTTTCATTAAAAAAAATTTTTTGAGTAAGCTTTAAAGATTAATCTTAAAAGATTAATACGTTAATCAACACTTCTTTTTTCTGAACAAATTTCAATGAACCTGGTGCCTATATTAAAATCATTACTGTAACCAATAGCTTTCTCGAAATAGTGCCCAACCGAAATGCTATTTCGCAATATAAATATTCAAAAGAATCCAACCAAAAAAGCACTATTATCTTTAATGAGCCACTCGTTCCGCGAGGTGTGATAAAATAGACTATTTGAAATGTGGAATTAATCGTTTCGAATTGTAATGTGATACAGGCTTCAGACAAGGACTTTTGACACGCCTCGTCTTTTTTCGCTTCACAACTGCGAAAGGCCTTTGCGGATCAAGTGCGTATCTCGTAAAAAACGCGATAACCTTGATAACAGAATGCACTTAATCAAAATGGCCTCGAATATTGCAATAATTTTTCTCCTCTTTTGACTGTAATTGAGCTTGCGTTTTTCTTATGTAACTGCGAACATCACTGGAACCATCTTAATGGTCGGCAGTCTACAAATGACAGGATGAGTGGATGGAGAAAACATAATGTTTGTTTCACAAGCGATAGGGTGGGAAAAGATTAAAGTTTCTTTCTGAATTCACTTGTAGTGATGGCAAGGATATATTCGGTTTCCTCCAAATCAGCTTTCTTTCTGCGTTGGTATTATGGAATCGAAAATTTACTGATACAACGTAGTAAAACCCAAAAGTCAACTTTCAACAATAGAAATTCATCGAAAAACACTTCCAGTAAACCCATGATAATGGGACTGTCTGAAGATACTGAGGGTTTTCCCGACCTACAACCTTTTTCAAACTAGAAGTAATTACGTAATCAAATTATTTGCCTCGGGTCGAGTAGCGTCCTGCACACTGGGAACGGCTGCATAGGTTCGCATCCGCTTTAGTGCACCGGCGGCGTCTTAATGCGTTCGGGGAAGCCCCGAATGCGTTTCGATCCCACGCGCAGCAAAGGCGGGAATTTGCTCAGCACCTCTCACCCTGAGTCTTGCTGTGATGTCTGCAAAAAATACTCCCATGGAGACTCTAATGATTGTATACCTTATGATTTTAAATGTAATAATTATACCTCTGATTTTAGGACAAATGTATATTTAGTTCCTTTAGGAGGTTGTGGAAACTAATTTTCAGATGTTTACAAATCATGAAAAATTGTATACCGAAAGCATGTAGTAGTGCCTAAAATTTCCTAAAAGTGCGATTGATGCCTACATTAATATTTTTCTGCTTAAAACAAGTAACTCTGAACTATTATATTTTAACTACTCATTTCTTAAATTTTTTATACCGAAATGCTTTATACTTTCTCGAATTTCCCGAAACAGGAATATTCTGTCAAAGGGCAACTCGACTACGTCCAAAATTCATCTAAACACCGAATGAGCCTAAACATTAAAGAGATTTATTTATTTATTTATTTTATATTTATTTATTTATTTATTTATTTATTATTGTATATTTACTATTTATTTATTATTTATTTATTTATTATTTATTATTTATTTATTTATTTAGTTATTTATTATTATTTATTTATTTATTTTTTGTTTATTTATTTATTTATTTAGTTTATTTATTTATTTATTTATTTATTTATTTATTTATTTATTTATTTATTTATTATTTATTTATTTGTTTATTATATTTATTTATTTATTTATTTTATATTCAAAAGCAGTTAAAACTGCGTATGACGTCTATGGGAAAGTGAATTAGCGCATTTTGAAAATTCTGTGATCCCTACACTGAGTCATACACTACTTAAATTTTGAAGAAGTAAAAAAAAAGTTGGACATTCGTCTCCAATAAGCATGAACTTGGACAATTGCAACCATTCCCGGTGCAGCTGAGCTGACGACAGGTTGAGAATGAAAAGTGTGAAAGAATGAATGAAATGAAGAAAAATGAATAAAATAATGTTTGTAGTCACTTTCATGAATGTAAAAAGACGACTTTCCTAAGTAATGAAGTGCCTAATTCAATCTTTTGTACTCAGTTTTAGATGACAGAAACATAATATTTTATGACTGCTGTTCGTTATATGCCTGGTTTAATCAGTTGTAACCCATTTAAGTGCCTAAAACGTCACAGTTCGTGCCTAATATTTTAATTTTTCTTACCCACGAGTATATTAGGTCCTAAATCTAACTTTTCTGTGCCTAAAATTCCGAGGTTAGTAATAATATGCCGGGTTAGGCGGTCAGGCATCAGCTGAGTGGACTGCATTGCTTCTGACCGGAAGGTCCTAGTGCGACGTGTCGACCAGCTGACTGCCCTCGTGTAAACGGGCGCTTGAGCTGCGTTTAATGGGGGAGCGACTCGCCGAGACGCCGTCTGCCATCGCGGGGAGGTAGGCCAGCCTGCGAAGCGAACGCCCCGCCCATAAAGCGCTCCGGCTGCCCTCTGTCTTCTGCCCCCGGAGGAAACAAAAATCTAATTTACTTTATATTGTGAATTCGGTTCGAAATGGGGCCATTAAACGGGCCCGGCGGCGCCTGGGGTGATGTGTGTGGTGTAAGGGGGGACGGGAAGGGGGAGGGTTCAGTACAGGGTGTCTCCTGAAGGGGTGCAGCACAGTAGTCCGAAACAAAAGAAAAAGAAAACAAGATTATCGTATCGTAGGCTTCCGCGGTCAGAGTCATGATCTAGGCTGTCGGTGAGCGGTCGAAGGTGTGCCGACGTTTGACCGACATATCGCGGTCCTCTTCAGGCAGTACAGCCCTGAAGAGGACTGCGATATGTCGGTCGAAACGTCGGCACCCCAGCCTTCGACGCGGCGTCCGGACAGCCCAGATCAAGATTATCGTGTCATTAAGGAATCAGTTTCCGGCTGTTCTACGTAAGGTTTTTCTCCGATGGAATGCTTAAGCTTCATTCATACACTCACGTGGATGTTTTGTAATCTTTGTCAAATTATGCTGCGAGCTTCTGAGTTCTGTATAATATTCTTCTATTTAAAGACAGAACTGTATATGATTAATTCCGTAAGTATGACTAGAAAATTAATAAATTAAAAGTTAATGTTTTTTATTACGTAATTGGATAAATAGCACCATAAAAATTATTTGTACAAGAGATTTGTATCGCTTGTTGTTTATTCAGTGCATACATATTCCGTAATCAAGTGCGATGTAAATAGTAGTAAATATTTCCTTTTTTAATTAAAATTTTTATTTGGAAAGTATTTATAACATAATTTTCAAATATAATGCTGATTGGCTAGAAAGTAGCACATTGTCTTTGTGGTATCAATAATCCCAGCTCCAGCAGTTACTTGTAAAGGCCATTCACTGAGACACATTGTGAACTATAAAATTATGTGCTAGTAGGTGAAAAATTACGATATTTTGGCAGGGGCGGTGATGTAATTCACGTGCTATCACGGCAACTGATGTATACAAACTACATCCATAAGTAATGCGTCGCATTTTTTAAATTAAATTTATTAATCAGATACGTCCAGCAAATTCAAATTCTTCAAAGAACACTTGTGCATCGATATATTTTTGACAGCGCGATTTCCATGCCTCGTACGCTCCCAAGAAGACCTCGGCGAGAGGTCGCTGAGCCCTCGTCGAACTTGCTTTTATGTTGTCTAATGTCTTGAAATGCTTCCCCTTGCAAGACCCTTTTCAACCGAGGAATCAACATACTCCGCCGGAGCAGGTGGAGCTGTAGGGCGGTTGTGAGCGGTATACACACCAACGCGGGTCAGGTAGACCGCGACAAAGAAGATGGTGTGGGCCGGTGTGTTGAGGTGAAGCTTCCTGCTCTTTCGAACGCGGACGTCCATGTTGTTCAGTCTCTGGAGCCCTCGTTCGTAGAACTAGGCATTTATAGTGTGTCTAGGAGGTACGATCTCACCGTACACTATCTCCTTTGTGACAAAAAGGCAATGAGCATGACTTTCACACGCGATGTTTTCACGCGAGTCTTCTGAGGCAGCACAGACGCCGAGTAGAGCCACTCCGCGTTCTGCCCGTTTGTTTGCGGGTCGTTCTCGAAGATTCACGTCCCATCCTCGGTGATAGTCCTGTCCAAACAGTTAGAATGATTTTTCTGGAGAGCGTCCAGCGGCGACTTGTTCAGCTTCACGCAAAACTTGATTGCGAATCTTTGATCAAATGATTTCTCCATCGTAAGTTAAACGCGAGTACTTCACAGGAGCCCAAAAACTGGCACGTTCTAACCTCGCCAGGGCAAGGAGACAACTGAGCTCGGAACCGTTGTAAAGCTAAACCTCCTCTTATCCCATGCAAACCAGTCTGGCCGCTCTCCGACTTATAGTCGCGACAAAAACAAAATGCGACGCATTACTTTTGGGACAGATCGTGTACAGCCTGAGATTCGGCATTCAAAATACACAACTATATGGAATTTCCAAGCAATTTTTATTTAATATAAATATTCTAATATCAATTTTCGAGCATTTACCAAGGGATTACAATTAACTAGAAATCTTATAAACATAGCGCCCGTGATATTGTGATTGCTGAGAAATTTACTACGGCAATCTTAAAAGATTTAATTATTTTCTCTTTTCTTCTTGTATTTTACATCTCTTGAGGCCGTCTCTTGCATCCCAATCTCCTTACCTTCTAGCCTTCCGGTCATTATTTCTAGACCTCTTCTTTGCATATCGTAAAAATCTGATTCTGCATTCCTCTCCGGGTCAACTTCTTTTTGTTCTGTTCAAAGAGAACCACTCAAAACTTTTCTGGGCCATCTTCCACAATCAAGCCTTTTCACGTGACCGAACGATTTCAGTCTTCGTGTTTCCAATTCATCTGTAATAGAGTTTTGAACCTGCATTCGCAAAATACTTTCTTCATAAAAAAAATTTTTTTTTTTCTCTTTTCCTTAATTCCCATTTTCTGAGCTATCAAGTTATACTTTGTATGATAGAGTCCAAAAGTCTTTTCTTAGAAGGCCTGGATATTTCTTTTCCCCAGAGAAGCGAGTTTAACTTTCTAACACCTTGTCGTCCTTGTGTGTCTTTTGAAACAATATCTTTTCCGGAATAGCTCTCTTCCCTAATAATTCCACCCAAATATTCAATTCGTTACATGTTTCTATCTTATTACACTTATTAGTTTATGATTACTTAATTCTTTCCATTATACTTATTTAATATAATAGTTTTATAAAATTTAAAACGCACTCAATAATTGAACAGCTTTTACGGCTAAAGAGCACCAGTTCTAAATATTTCCAACTAGTTTTTCTCCCGGACCCCTTTCATTCTGGCCCACTACGCTGGTGCCTCGGGGGGGGGGGGCATAAACGCCATCTGCGGCGTGCGCGCCGCCTGGCGCGGAGCAGACCCTCCCCCTCTTCTCCTCCAGCACCCCCTCTATTTCTCCTCGGGGATGCTTGTGTCGGAGGGTGGCATCGCCCAGGAAAAGGGGGTTCGCTTAATCAGTAAGTGGAGCAGTAGTCTGCCAAGATAGAAGCATCTCCTTGCGCTTGGGGGGTGCGCTGCGATGTGTCTTCCGAAGGCAATGAGGCGCAACAAAGGCTCTTTCTCAGCGAGTGCTTTTCAAAACTGTAACCGGGAGTGGTGGCTCATTGCATCAACTGACGTCACTGCAGTGCCTCTGACCAGGAGGTCAGGACTTAGAAATTGCCCCGGTTGATTGATTGATTTTTTCGTGTTTCCGGGCACGTCAACTGCTTTGGTCATTAGACCCGTTAGTGTAGTGCATGTTTTTTCTCGGGAGATGGCGGTGGTCTTCCCCGCTGGATGGCGAGATCCGGCGCCGATCTACCGTCGGCTAGTGGGATTTCTCCCTAACCAGGACTCTCCCACCTGCGGGGCACCACCCCAGTCAGGACAAGTTCTAAATCCCGACCGCCCTCCCGGAATATGTGGTAGTGTAGTGCATGTTAGTGAAGTGTCGAAATCCTGCCGCCGTCAGGACTCGAACCTAGGACCTCCCGGTCAGAGGCGCTGATGTGACATCAGTTGAGACTGAGCTACCGCTCCCGGTGAACTTGCCCCGGCTGGGGCGGTGCCCGGCTGGTGGGAGATACCTGGTTCTAGGAAAACCCCGCTAGTCGACGGTAGGTCGGCGCCGTATCTCGCTATCCAGAGGGGGGAATGATCAACGCCACCTCCCAATGAAAAAGACACACTACACTTACGGGACTAATGACGTCAGTAGTTGACGCGTCCGGAATCAATAACAATCAATCAATCAAAACTCTAGACGAAAAGGATGTTCCAAACTATGTAGCACCGTTAGAGTAGAGATACCAATCGTGGTACTTAGAACACAAAATTTTAAAAATAATATATGAAGATTTCTCACTTGTTTCTACTTTGTAGAACGTTAGTGCCTACTGGTGGCAAGGCGCAGAACAAATACGAGTAGGTTTAATTAATTTCTTTTCCCTTCTTTTACATATCAAGAATACGCTAAAACATTTTCAACTTTTCATTTTAAACTGTCTTAACACATTCAGGGGTATATTATCGAGTCTCCATTTCTCAGTCAATAATCTGACCATTATCAATATTTTGTAGTTTTCATGTGGCCATTTCTGGATAAAAATCGGGAGTTGAAAATAAATTAACAAAAAATATGTAAATAAAAATTTTACTATTTTTAGGCAAGAGATCTATCAAGAAATGAATACGCTAGTCGCACACTGAATTTCACATGAGAAATTTAGGCGAATAGTCAAGAATTTTCAGTAACTACAAAAAGTTCTTAACATGATCAGCGTTTTTGCTACTACGAAATAAACGTAAAATATATTGTAGTGTATCGAAACCTCTATTTCAAGATTTTAGGTATTCGTGTGTTTTGGTTAATCAATCATGTGTGTTTTGAATCTCAGTCCGATCATTAGACCTCAACAAAAAATGCTTTATTGTTTAATAAACGAAAATATAGTTCTCTTAATGAGTCATATTTGATGTAAACAGGTTTGATGCACTATGAAATGCAATATGCAATATGAAATAAATTGTCCTTGTATTATTCGTTGTCTATAATTTGATTGAAGCCTGTTTACATCAAAAAATGTGATAGCTTCCAATGGAAAAACTTGTTTTATTATACAGTGCCTTGATGAAATTTCGGCAAGCCCACGGCCAGGTCAGAGTCAGATCTCGCTATGCAGTGGGAGAAGATCACCGCCACCTCACACGACAAAAACGCGCACTACACTCTCAGATCTGACAGCATTTGCCGCGCGCAGAATCACGAATCATTCACTCGGTCATAAGTATTTTGATAACCTAAAACATCCCCAAAAATGCCCTTAAAATGCCCTAAAACCAAAGAAAAATTACGTAAAAAATATAACAGAAAACAGTTCGGACGAACGCCTCAAGCTGTTGGATACGTTACTGATGTAATCGAGGCGTCTTCCATTAGTTTGAGTGAACTCAGCTGGTAAACGTTTGGTTTGGACTGTTCTTTACCAGGGAATCTCTGTCTAGTTATTCCGAAATCGGCGAGACCGGCAATGGCGGTGATATATGTCACAAGAATTACATACTTACAGGGACTGTCAAAACAATTTTTGAGCCAACAAATCGAATAGGCTACTGAGTAATTCTGTGAAGATCATTTGTTACAACTCGTAAATATTATTTGAAGCAAGTACCATTAGAAACGACATTTAAAATCGATGAAATAGGCAAAAAATGCATTAAAATGACGGGAAAACTAAAAAAATGACATATTGGTCAAAATTCATAAAAAATGCAAAATAATGACTATAAAAATGGGACATTTTCTTTTTTATAACATAAAATGAATTGCTAAACTAAATGGCATTGTTGTAAAGTGAAAAGAAAACAATGACATTTCATTAAAATCGCCCCCAATCAAAGTTTCCCATGCAAATGTTGAGCCACTTGTGTTATCTGGCACGATACGGAAGCAATCCAAATTTCCGCGCTGTATAAATACAATGCTTTCCACGAGAAAAAACTTCACTTCCTGGCGTTCAAGAGACTCAATGCATACTGCAGTCATGCAATTTGCATTTATGAGTTAATATTATTGTTAATTTAAGAGCCGTTTTATTTTCACAAGACACCGGAGTGACGGGGTTACTGAAAACATATTTGTTTTCTTTTTAAAGTTTACATAATGATTATACAAATTTTCGCTTTAAATTAATGTTATGGATGAACTGCTAGGCCGTTTACGTGTCACATCAAAAAGGAAGACAGAAAAAAATGAACTTAACTTCGTAACAAAAAAAAATATTTCCTAAGTCTTTATTGTTTCTCATTATTCACATTTTTATTCTACTTAATTTCCATATCTTGTAATAACACTTTTCCTTTCTATTTGTGAATTCCACGACTTTTACAATGAACTTCCGTTCAGTTTTAATGATCCACTTTTTTGCTCGTTTTTTACCAAATTCGATGTCACAGAACACCAGTGTATTGTGGTATAAAAAATGGATAGGTTACATTAAGTAATCGTTTGATGACAAAACCGTCATGACATAGATTATACGCATTGCTATTCTAAATGAGTTTCTAAGCTTTTCCGTCTGCCCTGAGACACCTGTAATGTAATTATCGAATGGTTCATGGAAAAGATGAAGGATTGCTAAGAAAAAAATTCTAGAAATCATCGAAGCATGAATAATAGAAAGGGCACGAGATCTTGAGGTGGCGGTAACGGGAAGAAGAAGATCGAGAAGAAAAGGAAAAAGATAAGAAGAATACGTTCATAAATCAAATTCAACTGAATCCAAAATTCGAGAATATTAAAAGTTATTAATACATTACTATATTGTTATTTGATGTCTGAAGATCACGTCTTTACTATACTATTTTATTTTTAATAATAATAATAAATTTTATTAAGTCTCACATAATTAACACATATAACAATCGCACCCCAATGAAAAATGCTTTGAACGTGCACCAGTACATGTCGGTCTACAAGGTCTTCCTCCCCCTCTCACCTCCTGTAACTTAACACGGCGCCGGAACCCAATGGTTGTTACACAAGCTACCCTCGCACTTAACAACTCTTAATAAGGTAATTTGTAAGTCCAGGAATGGTGAAGTAGATCGTCTGGTTTCGTACTCGGCTCTAAGCGCCTCAACCCACTCATTGCATTTATTATTCCCTCTCCTGTCCCTCCCAAACGCTCCATTCCCCTTTCATCTTGCCTCCCACCGCCTTCAACACTCATTTTCCTCTTCCGGTCCACCCTTTTTGTGTTTCGATCGCGGGAATTAGGTAGCACTCTCGGGAGCGTTTAACGCGTCTTGCAGCCCAGGGCGACGCGCACTTGATTTAGACATTAAGCGGAGAGAAGACGCCCGCGACGGGAACCCGTCCGGCTGCGACCGCCAGCGCCGAGGACAGCGGCGAGGATCACCAGGCCTCGATAGGGATTGATTGATTTTTTTCGTGTTTCTGGGCGCGTCACCTGCGTTGGTCATTAGTCCCGTTAGTGTAGTGCATGTTTTTCTCGGGAGATGGCGGTGATCTTCCTCCGCTGGATGGCGAGATCCGGCGCCGACCTACCGTCGGCTAGTGGGGTTTCCTTTTTCGTGTTTCTGGGCGTGTGTGTTTGTTTGGGGTTTCCTAACCAGGACTGTCCGCCAGCGGGCACCGCCCAGCCGGAACAAGCTCTAAGCTTCCGACCGTTAGTGTAAGTGTGTGTAAGGGAGAGGACAGGACAAGGAAGAGGAAGGACAGATCGCGCGGGTCCGTGGCCCGTTTGTTAGGGTACTGCTCCGGCATTCGCCTGGTGTTGATCGGAGAAACCGCGGAAAACTACCGATCAGAGCAGCCGGCCGCTGGAATTCTTCTCCATACAGCGACTGAAGGCCTCGATAGGGAGCAGGTGCGGCTCGTCAAGCTGTAAGGCGGAGCCTCTCCTAAAGAAATTGCCGCCCAAAAGAAATTTAAAAATATATTTATAAATGTATTTATTTATTAATAATGGATATCCGAGTTATATTATGTAACAGTCATATCAAAATGTTTCTTAGTCAGTTAACGGCCGTTCGTAACGCATTTGAAGCTGTTGACAGGGGAGAGAAAAGCGATAAGCTCCCACTTCATTCCGCCATAAGGCCTGAGTAAAAGTAAAACGAGGAGGCGTGACGTCATGCATTCTCTGCAGAGGCTTACCGGCGGACGAAGGCTGCAGCCAGGCAGCCTTCAAGGGTGGGGTATATACTCTCTGGTGGGGCGTAGGGTCTGAAAAAGGGCGTGCTCAGCAGATAGCATTACAATGTAGCTCACCGAGTAGCTTTGAGCATCAACTAGTTTTCCCAATATGCGGTAGGAACGCTACTCCTTTAAGTCTGTATTGGAAGAGATTATGAATAGAAATACAAAGCAGGCAATGCAATTCAATGTAATGCAATGCATTTGCAGCCTTCCCGTTTAGAAAGGCACGAGCCGCCACTAATAGGGAGTTTTAGCACCACGCGTAAGGTAGCAACATTATGCACTAACAGTCACATGACGGACCTGGAAGTAATAACCTAGAGACCGGAAAAATATGTAGTATGAACGTAAAAATATGTATATAAATATACATGTATAATATAGAAATTACAAAAAAAAATTAATAGTATGCAAACATTTTTAGCACCAAGGAGAAGTGGAGGGAACTTGAGAGATCCACTCTACTTCAAGGCAACTAAATTTCTTCAAGGTTTTCAATAACGTCGACTAGTTCGGAAAGAGAAGCGACGAATTATTCAGTCACTTTTGAATTCAATGTGGTATACATCTTTTTATATTATTAAAATGCATTGGAGTCTCAAAATAATGTTTATATTTGAAAAATGTGCAATGTTTAATAGGTAGATTATTAAAAAATCTGCTTTGGTTTAGCACGAGTAGCACGATTCAACGAGGATTTAATCGTGTAGTCATATTTATTACAGATTGAATTTATGTGCTTTGCTGATTTGAAAAAAAGGAAAAAGAATATTCAACATGAGAGAAAGTAGATAAGGTTTATAAAAGATCAAATGTAGAACTTACTTGAATTATTGTTATCATAGCAGCTCAAACACTGCATATCGTAAGCTATTCTTTCCATATTCACAGAAATTAAAAATTTGTATTTAATGTATTAAACGCCAAAAATTATGAGCATTTCGTGTTCGATTGAAAATGTTCCTGGGTATTTTCGGTAGATGAAAATATAGTTTAGCGACTCACTTTTCTTCATGAATTTTAAAATATTCTGTTTTATGTAAAATGACCAAGCTCCATTCACTTTGATCAAAATTGCCTCATATTACACATTTTATAAGCGCTCTTAGCCGTGTTCACTCTTGTAATCAATTCTTCAAACCATTACTCTCCTTATAAAAGTGAGAACTCCCTTGTAATTCGTTAAGAAAATGAAAATGAGCTCAACTTCTGCATCTTTGTTGCATCATTCATTTCAAAAGAAATTTGAAAACATTGCGGATTAAAAAATTCATACCGACTACTTATCATTGTAGACTTCGTTGAAAATGACCCTAGTTTTTCTCACACCAGACTAGAGTTAGGAAAGACAATACTATAACATTCTCCATTTTAACAGTAATGTGACCAAACGCCCAAGGAGAAAAAAATATTGAAAAACGTCAAAAACGGTAGTTGAGAAACCAAAATCAAGGATAATGTGTAGAAGCTACAATGTGTGTGATGAAAATACGTAGATTTAGCCTGCAAAATGAGGTTAATGACGCAGTCAAAGTTTCTATTAATACCTGCATCTGCCATGTTTATGTATATAAAATGAAACTTTTTTGAAATCCGAAGGACAGTAATTCATCTCCCCCCCCAAAAAAACACCAAATATTGACATATCAGAACTACTTTCATCACTAATCCTCAATGGATAGTTGCGAAAATATGAAGATACGGTATCCGTCGAAATGAATAGCTGTCGTATCTCTCAAACGTGACGCGACTGGGAGAACAAGTACAAACTTGATCTCGCAGCATTTTTTACTCTATTCTATTTTCTACAATAGAAAAACGCGATGACCTCACTTTCACGTAATCCATTAATTGTACTCATCCCCCACAATTATTAATCATATTTTGAACCAAAAATTGCATCCTAAACAAAATCATCTTCTCAAAATAATAACCCAACCATAGTTTTCAGCTCCTAAAATTTACAAAAACAAACAAGGGAATATGTGAGCCCTCCCTGCCGGTAATGGATAGTGATAGTTAATTTATTGCTGTGTTGTTGAATTCATTGGTTTCATGTGTAAGTGAAAATTCATCATTGTTTTCCTTCGTAAGACTATCCTTGTCGATGCACTAATACATTCTGAAACGTTGACGAATAACACAATGTTTATTTATTTGATCAACATCCTTGGAACATACCAGTAATAAATACATGCTTCTGAAACATCGCATATTTGTACAGATTTTCAATAATTGTTTCTGAATTTATCCTATTCCACATGGAATTACCCAAATAGCTTACAGCAGGAAGGGAATCAGCCGCGAGCCACATCCAGCATGAGAGAACAAAGGATGTGGTGAGTGCATCCACTGCAACAAACAGGACGAAAGGAGAAGCGACAGAACGATAGCCAGTGGATATCGCCAATGGATATCGCCTCAGACAAGATAGACTTAGCCCCCGGCTGGTCTTCCCACATGTAAATGTGTGTGTGTATGTGTAAGAGAGAGAAACAGAGAGAGAGAAACAGAGAGAGAGAGAAACAGAGGCAGAGAGAGAGAAACAGGGGAAGAGAAACAGAGAGAGAACAGAGAGAGAAACAGAGAGAGAGAAACAGAGAGAGAGAGAAACAGAGAGAGAGAAACAGAGAGAGAGAGAAACAGAGAGAGAGAGAAACAGAGAGAGAGAAACAGAGAGAGAGAAACAGAGAGAGAGAGAGAAACAGAGAGAGAAACAGAGAGAGAGAGAAACAGAGAGAGAGAAACAGAGAGAGAGAAACAGAGAGAGAGAACAGAGAGAGAGAGAGAGAGAGAGAGAGAGAGAGAGAGAGAGAGAGAGAGAAGAGAGAGAGAGAGAGAGAGTCCAAACTTCACCACCGCCGGCACTCGAATGGACCATGTAATGGAATGTGATACACGGAAAACGTGGGAAAAATATCGTTACAAATTCATAGAATCGTCAAATTCATGGAAACCTTTAGGATATAAGTTAATTCATACTGAGGTCGACGATTACACATTCTAGTCTTGTTATTTTTTTACAATAATGAGAAATTAAAAATAATTTATAGGTACTTGTTGACAGAAACTTCGAAAAGCTTGTCCCATTTCGTTAGTTTAGATGACTGAATAGAGCATGATTGATTCGGATGGTGGTATAATTAATTTTGAGTGATGTTATGCGTGTTATGTATGTTAATCCCTTAAAAATACTTAAATATGCACATTGTATTAGAAGAAAATAACATATTCACACATAAAATTATCATTACGATAGTAACTTATATACAACAGTCTGGTAATTCATTTCATACAAAAGATAAGTTGGGCTATTGAAATTATGATTTGTTTTTTTTTTCGTGAAAGCCGACCAAGTTTGGAGCTATCAAAATCATCAAAAATAAGTGACCTAAAGCCCGATCTACCTGAATTAATACGTAGGAAATACGGCAGACGTTTAGTGAAATAAAATAACTTTGAGGCACAAATATTTTAGAAATAACTGTGTAGTGATCCACCCTGATAAAATAAAAAAATAAACTAAACAACTTATAGCTATGTCAGCATAATTGATTATTTTTTATGTTCTTACAACCGTAGTTTGAGTAAGTAACCTATAACGATTTACAGCTCTTACACAAGTATGCTCAAAGTAAGCAGCAAGAAAGTGAAAATTTCGTTGCCATGCTCATCAGAGAAATACAGCCGACTTATCGGCCATCGCTTAATGGCGCACGCTAATGTTAATTACCAACACGACGCTCTGATTTGAGGTCAACAGCCCCCGTAAAAGAGAGCAAACCCCGAATCTCTGTAGCCGCATTTAGAATGCCATTAAGTTGGTACTAGCGGGCGAGAAACACAAATTAATTTTCTTCCACCGTGAGCAACAGTAGGCCATAGCATTCTCATCACGTACAGCAGAGTGATTTGCATCAACGACGCTCGCTATTTATTCAAAACTGTAAACACAACATAAATAATCATTTTTAATGAACTGGTAAGTGCTAAACCGAGAGATGTAGGTAGCAGACACTAAATAATGTGATTTGTATGCAGAGTTTCCGTGCGTAGGAAGCACGGCCTGTGCGTTTCGCTATCGCAAGAAGTTGGGCAAGCGTCGAGGCGTGATGTTTTTCTTATTAATGATAAAAGACGCACACACGCTAAATTAAAGGGATTTCGTAATTTTTTAACGAATTAAATTTTTGTAACTCGGAGTTTAATGTTTTTGTGACGAATTTTTGCAATAAAGTACTTTTACTTGGAAATCGGTCAGTTTATGGAGACCTCATGCAGGTGAACTCATTCTTCGTGTGAAGAGATTGCAGAACGGAAGTGTTACAATAGAAAGTATTTCATACCAACAACAAGTCATAAAAATACAATATACGAAAAAAATCATATATCATGATTCCTTAGAGAAAACAAAAACAGCAAAAGAAAATGCCCATCGAGCATTTCAAGTTTTTACACAATATGTATTGTATGTAGAAAACAGCCCCTGCCTGTTTGTGAGAGTATCGCTGAAACTACGGATGAAAGGTGTCGGCTACTTTAACTCCAAACAGCAGCTAAATTGGACGCAAATTTCTAGCTGGTTTCGAAATCGTGCTAACGTCAGGATTCGAACCATAGGACCTTCCTATCGGGTATCTGCAGCATGGGAACTTCAGATAATCTCCCCTCAGAGTTACACTGTGCTTAGACGCCGTGACAACAGAAACAGAAAACAGTAATCGAAAAAACCATCTTCAAGTGGAACGTGGACAATATAAATAAATACACGGCTATTCTTGAGAGTAAAAGCTGTCCAGAGTCGAATGATGATGAATCCTATCGGATTCACTGCTGTGGCAACAGTTGTTGCTCCTTGGGTTTGATTGATTAGTTTCCGGGCGCGTCAACAGCTAAGACCATCAGTGTTGTAAGCGTAGTGCATGTTTTATCGCGGGAGGGGCAGTGACTTCTCACGCTAGCTGGCGACCTACGTCGGCTTGCGGAGAACTCCCAACCAGGTATCTCTCACCAGCAGGGCACCGTAGCAGCGGACGTGAACTAATCTCCGAATTGGTCTCATGATAAGTGTGATAGTGTAGTGCATGTGAGTGTGTCTGTATTTGTATGTAAGTGGTGAGAACAGGACAGGTAACAGGAAGGATCAATCGCGCGCGGTGCGGGCCCATTTGTTAAGGTGCTGCTTCGCGTAGTGTTGATCAGGGAAACCACGGAAAACTACCGACCAGAGCAGCCAGCCGCTATAATTCTCCTCCAGACAGCGACTGAATTCCACCTACGCATCTAGTGTCGAAAATCCCGCCCCCGTCGGGACTCGAATAGGCCTCCCGGTCAGAGCACTGCAGTGACTCAGTGCCTTTGCCGGCTTGCTCGTGAGGCCGACCATCAGGAGGCGGGCGCAGCAAAGACGGAGCAGTGGATGCTCAAAGGCGCTGGCAAACACTGCGGAGGGGGCGGCCGGGAGGCCGAGGGCGGAGGAGGGCGCGGCGACCGGGGAGGCCCGGGGGGGGGGGAAGGGGGGGGGGGGGGGAGGTGAAGAGAGGCGGAGGTTGAGGTTGAGGTTGAGGTGAGAGTGAGGTGAGGTTGAGGTGAGGGTGAGGTGAGGGTGAGAGTGAGGGTGAGATTAAGGGTCGGAGGGCGAGGGCGAAGGCGAAGGCAAAGGCGAGGGCGAGGGCGAGGGCGAGGCGAGGGCGAGGCGAGGGCGAGGCGAGGGCGAGGGCGAGGGCGGGGCGGGGCGAGGGCGAGGGCGAGGGCGAGGGCTAGGCGAGGGCGAGGGCGAGGGTGAGGGCGAGGGCGAGGGCGAGGGCGAGGGCGAGGGTGAGGGCGAGGGCGAGGGCGAGGGCGAGGGCGAGGGCGATGGCGAGGGCGAGGTCAAGGGCAAAGGCGAGGGCTTGGCGAGAGGGAGAGGAAGAGCGAGGGGCCAGGAGGCGAAAACGAGAGCGAGGAGGCGGCAGAGGGGAGGGCGAGATAGGTGAGCGAAGGGGGACCGGGGTGCGAGTAGGACGGGGGCGGGAACGTGCGTGGGCGTGGCGGAATCGGTGGCTGGAGCGCAGCGGTGGCGCGCGCGTCGCGTCGCGTCGCGTCGCCCAGCGCCTCCGGTGCAACTGGACCGCGCCGCTCCGCGCCGAGCAGCACTTTATATGCTAATCCCCGCGCGCCGCCAGGCCCATGCTAATGGCCGGACGGCGGCGGCGGCGGCGGCGACGGCCCGCGGCCGGAGGTGTCGCCGGTTCGGTCCCTGGGCGCGGACCACCCGACCACCGCACGCGCAACGCGACACAACCGCCCGCCCGCCAGGTGGCGCTTCGCCCACGAACCCACACACGGGGCCTCCACCGCTACACTCTTGTCGGTGGACACCTCTCTTTTCAGCGGTTAATAATTGATATGTATGAAAAAATTGGAAGACTGGAGTATCAACAATGAAAGTTTATTGAGATTTCATCTTCACAAAAATGCCATAATCCCAATCGTACGGTAAACAATGCTGGGATAGACCACTCGCCAGAAGAGAAAATACCAAGTCCGCAGCCGTTTGCCGTTTTACCAGTAGATGTACAATGTCGCACCCTAGTCACTAAAAAATCCCACAGAATGAAGCAGAGCACATGCGTAGTCGGCGTAACGGAATCCACAATAACTTTAACGCACTCGAGCACAGTCCAAATCTGATCTACTTTTCCAGGCGCCAGGCTGCCTGTTCTATACGCGACGCCGCTGCTGGCCCAGACTCGCTCTGGTGGCTGACTGGTGGAGCAAATATTGCTACCCTGAACTGTAGGCTTGAATATTGAGCGCGCACGCGCCAACTTGAACGCTAGCTGTGCACACAGCAACAATAGTGTTAATTCGGCACCACAAATCGCCATTGTCTTCCAATTTTTACTTATTAGGGCACGCACTTGACGTTTACGCGTCACTCTCTTTCGTGCTACTACGACCTCTCCAGTTGACACGATGCATTAATATTAATAGGACAACGAGGAGGAACAGGGGAGGAGGAGGAGGAGGAGGAGGAGGAGGAGGAAGAGAAGAAGAAGAAGAAGAAAAGATGTAAGACGGAGAAAAAGAAACAAATGAAAAAGAAATACAAAAGAAAATGGGGAACGAAGAGGAGCAGAAGCAAAGGAAGAATGAAGAGAAGGAAAATGAAGGAGAGGAGAAATGGCTTTTGACTTGGGCCAATTCCGTGTGCTCTATTTACGCAACTCCATAGCTTGTCTCTCATTATCCTTAGAAACTTCTCACCAACAGTCTGATTCCTATTAACCCATACCAAATCTGCTATTTGTCGTCACCGTTACAGAAATGTAACTACCCTAGCCAACTCGTGTTGTCTAATGTGCACATCCTCCGTCCCTGTCGGATGAGTGCGTGGAAACTGTTCCTTTTCGGGACTTTATCCGCAACCTTTCGCGCTAATTCGCGAATTAGCTAGATTCGGACATTAACCGTAACATAAATAATTCTGCACTGTTTCTAATTTACTGTTTAATATACGAGTACAATTCTCTGATTCATTGCACCATCTTAGTTTTCTAAAATGTTGGCAATTAAATTCATTTTACTGAAATTGAAAGTAAAAATAGGTCGAAAAAGTATATAATTTTAGTGAATATTGATTTACACCTTAAATACATGAAATTGTCGCCACGAAGTTCATGATTCATTGATTTTTAGAAATAAATATTTTAAATATTTATTGGAAATTAGGATTGTCTTTGATCCTCACATAATTAAGAGAAAAATCATATACCAAGTCATTTGATAGCTTTATGTGCTAAAATCCAATACCCGCGTTGGATGTGTACGTTTTAGAACATTTTCTAGTAAGCATTAATGCAGGAAAATATGTAAATTTACATCAACATTTCAAAGTTGGTCGCTGAGACTGGAAACCATGACGCCAGAATACCGTTAACTAGTGACGAAAGAACGAAAGATATTTGAAGAGTCCTTGCAAAGACAACAAAAAAACAGTTTGGAAAGCACAAAAATGGTAAAGAAGCTAAAACAAGACACGCAGGTTGCCAGAAATGGAAGTAGCGAATAAAGCCGGTAACAAATGTTTATTATAGCTCCAATCCTGCGATGTAGGGCTTTTATCCCGTAGATAAAAATGCCGCCCATCAAATTCCTACTACTTTCAATATAATGCTGCTACAAATAGTAAGTTGAGAGAAAACTAGAAACTTGGCAAATACGTAGAAGTAGAATCAGCAAAACATGGGTGGTTTTATCGATAGTGTGTACAGATGATCATAGAGTAACAAACACAAATGGAAACCGAAACAACATTTTTGGCATTTCTATCATCTTCTTCCTTTAATGTCATACACTGATTAGTGTGTAAGCTAGTCTCCAGAAGCCTCTAGTTTCTTCTTAAGAGCCTTATCCTGTGCAAATATTCCTCGAGGTAGTTTGCCATTGCTTTCCCTAGGGACGCTAATGCGTCAGTTTTGACGTTTGATTTAAATAGCAGATAGCGCGGGCCAAGACACAATATACGCAATCTTATCCAGTAATTCAAATCGAAACTCTGAATAGTTCTAAATTGCTAGAGGATTTAATTTTGCCAGGATCGGCCAAGTGCTTTTCCTGGGATGCCGACAAGTGTCCGCATGCATGCCGTCGATTTTTTGCACCTCGAAACTCCCCGGTTTCGACCGGGTTTGAGACCGCGAACTTGGGATCAGTAGCCCGGCATGATAACCACTATACCAACAGAACCGGTGTTTCCATAGTTCATTAAATCTCAAAAGCCTACTGTTAATTTAATCACCCAGCCTCATTCATTTATCGGCTCATTTTATATATTTTCTTTGTTCACTTATTATATTTACCTTACTTAATTTATTTTTGCGAGACCCTTCAACTGTTGAAATCATTGAGACCCATAAATCATGATGTAATGAGTAGATGAGAGTGATTACGTTGACGCTTAATTGAAAGGCGGGGACACGGGAGAACCCATCACAAAAACCAATCACAAACTCACTTAGCTAACCACAAATTCCACTTGCTTAGGCTGGAGATCTAACGGGGCTCAAGGGCTAAATTCAGAATGCGCTAGCCACTGTGCTACGAGATCCCTCCAATGTCGCCTCCTTAGCAGTGCCCGGATCTTCAAGATGAAGGAGGACCTTTCTTTTTCAACCTTTTCTTTAAGTTGCCTTTGACCAAGGAGTGGAATGTGGATGCGAGATTAGCCCATTGCTAGAGATGAGAGCGAGGAAAGAATGGGAAGGATCGGGCGCGGGCTGTGATCCGGTTCTTGACGCACTGCTTTGACATCCGCCAGGAACTGATTGGAGAAAGCCACCGAAACTACAGCTCGAAGTAGCCAGTTCGAATACCAGGGCCGGCAATCTTTTTTCCTTTCAACTTTTTGCAATTTAAAGCACAACGCTTTAAATTCAGTGACTTTCCTAATATAATTTGAATTTTCAGAGATACACGCTGAACATGTGAAAAATCACAACTTATAGATATTGACATGAATTGACATATTACCTTCAGTTCACCCCAAACACTTCACACACGCGAACACGTGAGGCGCGCGTCACACACACACAGTGTTTGTGCAGCCGCTTGTTTTCACGAAATATATAATAAAATCGCATTTCCTGATGTATATGTACAGACGTATTATTTTCCAATTTCCAGCGCCACGTTTGATGAATGCAATTTTCCAAAGTAAGTCTCAATTATTAGTATGATATAAGTTGCAATAACAAACATAACAAACGATTATATTAGTACGTTACTGTTACAAATAAAAAAATAGGAAATATATTTTGTAACATAACTAGTTTTTGTGCGTTTTCACGTCGAAATACAACGTCGGCAATTCACTTGACAGACTTTGCGTGTGGATTCATGCACTCTGATGACGTCACAGAGGAGGAAGACGATTACACTCTTACCGTCTCAGACATTTCGACGCAGATTTCCTTATTCTCCGTCAGACACCGTCGGCACAAACATTTTCATCTCATGCAAGAAATGCAATTATATACAGATTGTGTACATAAATTATATATATTTACACACACGCATTACATATATAATTTATGTAAATAACTGTATATAATATTTTAAAAGGACACCAGCACTGCAGCCACAGTTAAGAACAATTTCCATAAAACATGATGCGATTCGTTTAACGTGTGACATACGTCAGGTGATTATATTGGCATATTCTGGTGGAATGACGTTTTCCGCTCTCAATTCGGCGTAACGTGAGCGTTCGCGCATGCGCAGAGACTCAAAAGTGGGTTAATAGCGTATACGCTATTATGCCTCACGCTGTACAAAAAAACCTCACCCTTATTTCGTGCGAACTCTACAGCACCATATACTGCGGTTTTCACAGAGCTCCGTTTGAAGGATATCAGCTGTTTTGTGTTTTGTCCGATCGGGACCTTACGTCACTATAGTGACGTGATTGGGTTCCGTCACGTGGCGGATGACATGAGGTCATATTTACACCTCCTGCAATAAAAATGAATCTATAAAACAGTGATAAGCACATTTTTGAGGCCATGAGACCCGTTGAGAAGGATGATCGCGAATGAATTAAAAATATTCATTTTATTAGTTGGGAGATGTAAAAATGACGTAATATCATTCGCCACGCTACGAAAACCCAAATACACGTATACTGCGGTCTTCACAGAGCTGCGTCTGAATGATATCAGCTGCTTTGTGTTTTGTCCAATCGGGACCTTACGTCACTATAGTGACGTCAAAATTGTGGCTTTCCGCCTTCCGATTGGATGATACCGAAACAGTGACATTCTTCAAACGCAACTCGGTGAAACCGCAGTATATACTTGGGTTTTCGTAACGTGGTGGATGCATTAAGAATTTTTACACCTCCTACCTTACAAAACGAATCTAATGACGTGATAAGCACATGTTTAAAGGTCATGAGCCCCCTTGAGAAGGACGTTCCCGAATGAATTAAAAAGATTCATTTTATAAGGCGGGAGGTGTACAAATGAACTAATGTCATCCACCACGTTACGAAAAGCGCAATATAGGTCTCGCGACGGCCGCGCCACAGAATAGATACTACATATTACTTCTTACTAGATACTACACTTGTAGCGATTCTGTGGCCGCGGCGGAGACAGATTGTGTTGCGCGTTCGCTCTCGCCTCCGCCCACGGCCGCGCGGCGCAGCACTCGCGCAGTCTGATTGCGAGGGCGGCGCTGGCTAATGCATGAGCCACCTCGACGCGCGTCAGGCGAAATCGATCCGGGGATGCACCGTGGGCGGCGGGATGCCACCTGCCACTGACCTTTGGAAAGCGCTGCTGCAGTGAGAAACAAACAGCTCCTGCATTCCTTTTAGTCGACATAAAGCTACCAATCCCTTGATGTCATAAAATAAAAAATAATTCCGTAGACAAAGCACTATTTATATTTAAATTTTGTTTTGTTATGTTTTTAAAGGTAATTTCAAATCGTGTACATTTACATTGCTTGTAAATCAGAAAACAAAAGCATATTTTGATATTAAATATATCCCTATATGTATTTGGCGGCAGGATTTTCGACACTAGCTTTTCAGCTTGGTCGAATTCAGTCGCTGCCTGGAGGAGAATTCTAGCGGCCGGCTGCTCTGATCGGTAGTTTTCCGTGGTTCCTCCGATCAACACCAGGCGAATGCCGGAACAGTTCCCTAACAAACGAGCCACGGACCGCGCGCGATCTGTCCTTCCTCTTCCTGTCCTATCCTCTCCTCTTACACACACACTTACACTAACATGCACTACACTACCACATATTCCGGGAGACCGGTCGGGAGCTTAGAGCTTGTCTCGGCTGGGACGGTGCCCCGCTAGTGGGAGAGTTCTGGTTAGGGGGAGACCCACTAGCCGACGGTAGGTCGGCGCCGGATCTCGCCATCCAGCGGGGAAGATCACCGCCATCTCCCGAGAAAAAACATGCACTACACTAACGGGACTAACGACCGAAGCAGTTGACGCGACGGAAACACGAAAAATCAATCAATCAATCCAATAATAAACATTTTGAAAGAATATCCTTACAACAGCTCCCCAAAAACGTGCGGTCGTGGAGCAACGGAATGAACTAGTGCTGGCCACATAGCAAAACTCGTTGCCTAATATTCGAGTGGTTATACCTAGAGGGCTGATTTTAATGAAATGTCATTTTCTTTCTTTTCATCTTACACAAGGTTGTTTAGTGTAGAAATTAATTTTATGTTACGACGAAACGAAATGATCTAATTTTATAAGTCTTTTTTTGTTGCATTTTTCGCTTAATGACTTATCGATTAATAAGTCATTTTTTACGTTTTTCTTCATTTTTTACTGCATTTATCGCCGATTTCTTTGATTTTAATATAATTTTAATGGTACTTGCTTAAAATTATATTTCCAATATTCAATAAATGTTCTTCACAGAAATCCTGAATAGCCCGTTCGATTTATTCGCTCTGTAATTGTAATACTAGCCGTTGTGAAAATGTAATCTAAAGTTCCTGTGACGTCAATCATCGCCATTTCGGCCGATTTAGGGATTCCCAAAGACAGATATTTTCTGGTAAAGAATAGTCCAAATCAAAAGTTTGCAAGCTACGTTCACTTGAACGAATGGAAGAAGTTGCGATTACATCAGTAATATATCCAACAGCTTGAGTTGTTCATCCGAACAGGTTTTCATCACACTTTTTACGTCATTTTTCTTCGTTTTCAGGGCATTTCAAAAACATTTTAAGAGCATTTTATTGATAATTTGTGGCGTTTTTAAGGTCATCAAAATCCGTCATCAGTTATGACGGTGGGGCGAGATTCATACTTAAGCAAAAGTTTCATCCCTTAAGGTAAAACATTAGGAGATGATAAATTTCGAACTTCTCTATCAGCAGCCCTATTCCACGCCCTTCCCGCATTCTTAGACGTAGTTCTTGGCCCGTCCGTCTCGACGCAATCTCGGAATGCAGGAGCTGATTACCGGGAAAGGAATCCCCACGCAGGGCGGCGGAGAGCTCTCTGTACCAAACGAGAACAAGAGGCTGCAGAAACTGTGCTGGGTACAAAAGCCAGGATTCCCTGCTGACCTTGGGCGGGGCCGAGCGGGCTAGGGGGGGCGGGGCGGGGCGGGGGGGGGCGGCGGCCGCACATCTTTGTCCAGCGTCTCCTCAGCCGCCGGGAGCGGGTGCGGGTGGAGGGGGCGGGGCGGGCGTCGTGCTCCTTTTGGCCTCCTGTGTGGCGACGCGCTAGCTCCTGCAGCCGCCCGGGGCGACAGAGAACGAACGAGGGCTTCCACGCACCACAAAATTCGACTCAAAATTGTAATTGAGGCACCGACGAACCAAGGATAAGTGACTTTCCTCAGGAAATTTAGTTCAAATTGACTCAAAATTGTAATTGAGGCACCGATGAACCAAGGATAAGTGACTTTTCCTCAGGAAATTAGTTCAAATTGACTCAAAATTGTAATTGAGGCACGATGAACCAAGGATAAGTGACTTTTCCTCAGGAAATTAAGTTCAAATTCGACTCGAAATTGTAATTGAGGCACCGATGAACCAAGGATAAGTGACTTTTTCTCAGGAAATTAAGTTCAGAGTTTACAGGTAATGTCTTTGACCCCAGTGAATAAGCTGATTAATTTTACAGGAGAGCAAAACCAACGTTTAAATTAATCAAATCAGGGATTAATGACAATTAAACGGAGATGATATTCAAACAAAACTATTTTTGAATAGGTTTTGTTTGAATATCATTCATCCCTTATTTATAGCATTAGTTTAAATTGTTTTTTGCTCCCCTGTAAATTTAATTTTTTTTTAGGCATCAGCTTATTCACCGGGGTTAAAATATATAATTCTGAACTTTTTTATTTCCTCGTTTACGTACGTATATACAGAGTAATATACACAGCAGAGAGAAAGGTATGTAATGCTAATGATACGTCGAAAAGTGCCTTCTTTTTAGAAAAACTCCTTTTTAGGATCTCTGATACCGTAAAAGAGAATCGTCCGCTTTTTAAATTAAACACAGAAAAAATATCGATTAATCAAATACGAAACCAATTACATTAATTGAAATTTTCTCTAAATGTAGTATCTTGTAGCATTAAGTTAAATGTTAGTAATATTGAGGAAAACGTGCAACTTTTGTCTTCGGGTGCTCATGAATAGGCAAGAGAAAAAGAGCACGAAATTGCTTATGGCAAGAAGTTTTGATAAACACTGAGTCAATTTTTTTGTTTAAAAAATTAAATGTCAAATGAATTATACGAGCCTGACGACACTACAAGACATAGTAACATAGAAGACAAAAGATTCAGTGTAGTGAGTATGTTGATTCGGGAGTACAATATTCAAACAACACTAGTGTGTGGTCATTTTCCATGTAGTTGGGTATTGGGTACAGGGCCCCGTAATTAGGTATTTATCAAATTGTGCCGCACTGTGAGTTGATACGCTTGCTGTATTTTGCTTCACCCACGATATATAACAAAAGTTCAATTAGAAATAAGGGATGTTAGTGCCACAATAATTGTATACTCTATTAATTAGATCGTCGGTCAGATAGATACTTTCCATATAAGTAAATAAAAGATGTTGTCTGGCATCAATTATTGGTGCCAGACATATTTTATTAACTTTTATACTCAAACAGCAGAGAATATGTAATGTAAGAAGAGTAATTTTTAGTACAGAAAACTATGATATGTACATTAAACTTTCTTGCCATGTAGGACAAACTATGGAGAAAATATTTTTATCAACTTCATAACGGTAATTTTAGTAATTTTGATGGTAATTTATAGTAAATTGTTTATAATTTTACTTTTCTATTAAGTGTTTGTGTCTCACTGAGACTTCACACAACTGATATCTAAAAACTACTAGTTACTACGGTATTTTGAACATATTTTACGTTTCCACTTCAAAGGCGCCATTAAATCAGTCGGTTCAATGCGTTGGGTCCCAAATTGCAGCCTTTTCTTACGTTTCTACACTACTCTCATTATGACCTCTGAGCAGCCCACACTTCATTACCTCGCGCTCCCGATCAACCTTGTTACTTCGCGTCGTATTGTCAACGACAAAATGCGCGCCTCCCAGGTCACGCGTGTTAGAGGAACAACAATGAGCCGCTTCACGCCGTGTGTCCGCAGTTGCCAAAGTGGCACGGCCCGCCCCGCTCAGACCCCGCCTACTCAGCCCCGCCCGGCCCAGCCTTTCCCATCACAGGCCAGCCCAGACCAGACCAGGCGCGCCAAGCCCCGTCCAAACCTGCACTGTCAGAAACGTCTGCATTACCATTAATGTAAACGTACATGAAAGTAATTTCCATGTACACGCATTAAATTTAATGTACGCGTACACGTACAATAACTTTAATGTACGTGTACATTAAATTTTATGTACACAAAACGTTAATGGTCGTACATTAATTGATTTTAATTTAAGCATGATTTAATGTACATATACATTAATCTCCATTTAATGTGAAAGGTACATTAAAATTCATGTACAAGCCGTACATTAGATTTAATGTCATTCCTGACAGTGTGGTCATCATCGTTCAAGCCATTCCACTAAATCGGCATCACACACTCATCACCTCTTCGCTTTGCTCATGCGATTCCTGTCTCAACAGGCCCAGGGCAGCCAACACCACTGACGCTCCTTGCCCCACATCGCGTTTCCTCGCCAGGACCCCAACAACGCAACCTCATCGATTCAATTCCGCTGCACCCATCTCACTCCCCGACCAAACCCACTTCTCTGCAGAGATCTGCCTCCACCCGGAGACCTCTGCCGCTTTCCCCATCCGTGACCCGTGTTTTTATGGCATCCTGTTGCCAGATGACAACTTCCTTGTCGTTAAAATGTCCTTGAAACCCGTCACTCAGCGCTCTCACCCTGACGATCTCCTCCAACGTCTTCGGAGGCACTCCCTCTTGTTCCACCTACCACGCCTCCCCTCCCTCCCACTCCCCGCCAGCCCTCAACCACAACACCACCCGTCCCGTTACGCCCCCAACGCGAATCCAGGTCCGCCTCGCCTTGCCACTCCCCCTCATGCAATGCCCTGACAAGATCCTAACACACCGTCTGGCCTAGCCTCAACCCAGCCCCATTCCAACTCCCCCCCCGGCAACCGTTCCCATCTCCCCAGGCTTCTCTGTTTCCAATCGCTTCCCACCTTTACCCACCGTCCCCCCAACCCTGCCCCAGGATCGCTTCATCCAGTCCCGCTCAGTCCGCCCACTCCCACCCAGTTGCCAGTCCGGTCCCGTCCAGTCCCGTCCAGTCCCGTCCAGTCCCGTCCAGTCCCATCCAGTCCCGCCCAGTTCCGCCCAGTCCCGCCCAGTCCCGTCCAGTCCCGTCCAGTCCCCTCCCCACCGCGCCTCCCCGCGCCCTGCGCTGAGCTGAGCAGCGCCACGCCCCTCCCCGTGTTGGGCGAGGTGACGAGCGCGGCGCGGCGCGGCGCCGGGCGGCGTATCCGATTGCAGGCCGTAACGAGGCGCGGGCGGGCGGGCGCGATGGGCGGGGAGGGGGGAGAGGCGCGTTGTACGGCCTCGTCAGCCTCGACGTGCGCTTATGGGGCCGGGAAGGCCGCCCCCTCCCCTTCCCGAACGCGAGCGCTACTGGCGGCGAAAGCGGATTCGCGCACGTGGACAAGTAAGGTAACGACGAATTGAACATGCGCTCGTCTCATTCGCATGTCATCAGGGGTGGATTTACATATGGGCTGGACGGGCTGTAGTGCGGGGCGGAAAGTTCCGAGAGGTGGCACGTTTTCCAAATATTATAATTTTTTGTATTTTAATGCCATTTTCGTTTGAAACAAAAACTGAAATTAACCCATATTCTGTCTATTTATTTCTTAGACATACTCCATTTATGAAAGAATGAGAAATCAGTTTCGGTATAAGTTGTTGCTTCAAAAGAAACGGCATTAGTCACGATGTAGACTGTAGCCCCTACATTTTTTACTATGTAAAATATATATGGAAAATATTTATTTCCAATGGGTATAGGAGTATCAGTATCACACAAATCATAATCTCTTTTTTATAAATAATATAAAGTCTCATGGTCGGCAAAATTAATGGAACCCAGGCGGCGACGTCTATAATCCGCCCCTGCATGTCATTACGTTTATTTCTGCAGAGCAACTAAGATATCGCATGTTAAAGGGAAAATATAAGTAACGAGTTAATGTTTTGTTTATGTAATGTGGGCGCCTTTCACCAGCACAAGGAAGGTGAAGAAGATGAAGAAAAGGCACAGTTCGAAAATCCAACGAATTCCAGAAATCGATGTGGAGATAACAAAATGTCGACTGTAATTATGGGCAATTAATTTTCTATTCCCAAACAACATTTCTATTCCCATCCCAACAGTTTCAAATGTTAATCTCTCGCTTTTATAAATTTATTATTATTATTATTATTATTATTATTATTATTATTATTATTTCATTTTTGAATTATTAATAGTTAAATTGTTGGGAAGGGATTCTGAAACTCAAGAAAGCGATGATTTTCACCCCCATACGTTTTACTGGTTTTGATTAAATAAATAAATAAAAACCACAGTGGCACGATCAGCCAATGGGAAGAAGTTCCGTTATACGAAAAGAGTGTCGAGATGAACGCTCCGCCACAGATGTCGCGAAATTGCGAGGCAACACGCGAGGAACCGAGTAAAGAGGCACTTGGAAATGGAGCAAGGAATGAGGCAAGAGAGCACGGAACGGAGAAGAACAGGCAAGAGGCAACACGCGGGTGGCAACAGGCAAGAGGCAACAGGCAAGTGACAAGCGGCAAGATGCAACCGGCATGATGCAACCGGCAAGCTGCAACAGGCAAGATGCAACAGGCAAGAGACAAGAGGAAACAGGCAAGAGGCAACAGGCAAGAGGTGAGCGTCAAGATTCAAGAGGCGAGATATAAAAGGAGAAGGGCAAGAGCAAGCAGCTCTCCCTGCGGGGAAGCCTCGAAGCTTCTTCCCCGAAGCGGTGGAGGAGCTCTCTGTCGATTAGCGCGGAGGTGTCGGGCCAACGCGAGAGCCAGGCGGACCAACCAAGATAAACTCCCACTTCAAAAAGAACCGGTTCGCTTCGGAATCGATGCAGAATCGTGCCTCGCCGCGCCGGCGACGGCCCGCCCGGCCGCCCATTCATTCCAGGAGGCCGTGGGCCCCGCCACCGCCACCGCCACCGCCACCGCCACCGCCACCGCCACCGCCACCCCCCGCCGCCGCGCCGCCCCACCACCGCCACCGCCATCGCCACCGCCACGACACAGAAACAGCCACCGCCACCGCCACCACCTCCGCCGCCGCAGCCACCGCCGCTGTTACCGCCACCATCGCCACCACCCCACCACCATCGCCATCGCCATCGCCATCGCCATCGCCATCGCCATCCCGCCGCCGCCGCCGCCGCCGCCGCCGCCACCGCCGCCACCGCCCCACTCCGCCCCCCACCCGCCCCACCACCCCACCCCCGCCACCACCGCACCACCACCGCCACCGCCACCGCCACCGCCACCGCCATCACCTATGCCACCGCCAGGCTCGACTTCTTCCTGTGAGCTCTCACCATTGCTCCCTTCCTCGGCAAATGCACCACAGCCAACGCTGAAGGGCGTTTATTACATCCATTTCGTACTCTGTTGGTTCCGACTTGTTTATGTTTCTGGCCATAGACTAAGAAGTTCTACGTTACAGTCAGTAAATGTTCTACGTTATAATGAATTCTCATAGCAAATAAGAAACTTGACATCAATGAACTATGCCTTTTTTTATGCTACGAAACGAATCACATTCTATTCAATCACTTATTTTAAACCACATCATTTATATATTCATAGTACCTTTATGCCCATTCTTGTGGGACTCTACTAATAACCTCTTGGGGTATAAAGGTTTCGAAACAGAAACATCGACAGGCAAAAAGTGATCGGACGACCTAAAAATGCTTTTTTGGCAGCCAACGGCCTCTTGGACAAAGGAATGTCACATGAGAAAAACTCTTTCTGAATCTATGGCAATGAACTTTCAATAGAAAATGCAGTTTCTGACAAATTAATCGTGCCATTTTGAAATACAGTAGTTCTCAAAGACACATGTTAAAAATATGATTTTAAACATTTTATTATTTTTAATTACTTGCTTGAAGGTGGTTAATAGTTAATTTTGAAAATATTAATTTTGAAGAAACGCAAACTCAAAACTACAAATTTGCATTGTATTCATTTTTGAAGGACAATTTTAAGTACAGAAGCCAATAGAGAAGTCATTTTTGTAGAGAAGCCATTTTTCTTATTTACGAATATTCTATTTACGAGTGATTTACAAGTCCCAATCGATCTCACCAATCATGACTCCCGCGCCGAAAGAAGTAGGGATTTGCGATTGTGAACGATTCAAAGAAGATCGAGTTTTTAAAAAAACGACCTTTTTGAATTGATTCCGTTCTTTACTGTTTTTGCTTGAATCGATTCTTTAAACTTGGAATCGAATCGTTGGTAAGCACTCCTTACATATAATTTACTTTACTATGGCAGTAGCTGTTTTCGAATTCCTTGTCATCCAGTAAGTGGCAAATAAATAGCCAGTGAAAACCGTCGGATTAGTTCTAATTAAAGCTTCATTTTCTAATAGAAAGGGTGCTTACGGGAAGGTCCCCTATCATAATATTCCGTATACTGATTCTACATATTTAAGAACACCAACGATTGCTTAACTTTTTTTTTGTAAATATGTTAAAATAAATCCATTTTTTAAATTTATTTATTATGGAAACAAATATTTTTTGTTGTACAATTATGTTAATTTCTTTTCTGGAATCTATTTTTAATATCGATTTTTAGGGAATCGAATTTTCCAATAGCGATTCACGATCGATTCAAGAATCGACTTTTTAACGATCACAGCTCATCCCTAATGCGAAGTGTCCGGGCGTCGGTTGGCGGCTTGTTTGGTGTGCTGTATCTCTCCGCCAGCAAGAAAACGGGCGCTTACGGATAGGTCCAGTAACTATATCATTCCGCATACAGATATTTAATAAACACCCGCAATTGCCAAGTACTTTTATATTGTAAAATAAAATATATCCATTTTTTAAATGTATTCATTACGGTAAAAAAACAAAATATTTATTTGGTACTAAAAATAATGTTAATTTAATTTCTTTCTAAATTTTGATGAATCTATTCTTGAAGAATCGATGTTTAAAGTCGAAGGTGCCGATTTTTCCAGAATCTATTTTGTAACGATGTGCGCGCATCCCTAACGCGAAGTGTCCGGGCGTCGGTTGGCGGCTTGTTTGGTGTGCTGTATCTCTTGGCCCGTCGCCGCCGCCGCACTATCACCCCTCCTCTACCTGGTCCTCGCCGCCGCCGAGGAATGCGGCCGGCGCGGTGCGGCGCGGTGCTCTGGTCCAGAGCGGCGGCGGCGGGCAATCGGGCGAGAGGCGACGCCGGCCAAGCGGCGATTTACGCATGCGCAGATGAGAAGGAATGCGCCCTCCGCCGCCCGTGGCGCCTCTGTGGCGACGAGGAGAATGCCGCACGTGACGATCGTTCACCGCCTCGAGGTTTCGGCGGGAGAGGTGGCTCAGGGTAACAACTGATGCCATTGCAGTGCTATTACCGGGAGGTTCTAGGTTTGAATCTCGATGGTAGCTGGATTTTCGACTCTAGCCTGATGATTTCGTGTAAGACTTGCACCGTGATAATTCATACTGAGCCCGTGCAAGTGCATGTACGCGTGGTCCAAGATGGCCTATTCGCGAGCAATAAAAAATTCTTTATTTCTGATGAGGCACTGCAGCGCCTCTGTCCCGGAGATCATAGGTTCGAGTCCCATCGGCGGCAGGGTTTTAGACACTAGCTTTTCAGCTAAATTGAATTCAGTCGCTGTCTGGAGGAGATTTCTAGCGGCCGGCTGCTCTGATCGGGAGTTTTCCGACGTTTCTCCGATCATCATCAGGCGGATGCCGGAGCAGTACCCTATCAAACAGGCCACGGGCAGCGCGTGATCTTTCCTTCTTTTTCTTCCTGTTCTATTCTCACCCTTACTTACACACTCATATGCACTATCACACATGTCGGGAGACCGGCCGGGAGCTTAGAGTTGTCCCGGCTGGGGCGGTGCCCCGTTGGTGGGAGAGTCCTGGTTGGGGACAATCCCGATAGTCGACTGTAGGTCGGCGCCGGAACCCGCCATCCAGCGGGGGAAAATCATAACCATCACCCACGATATGCACTTAACGTACGAGGCTAATGATCGTAGCCGTTGACGCGTCAGGAATCACTAATCAATCAATCAAATCCTCGCAGTTTCTAACCGGCTGAGTTACCTCAGAGCAAACATTCTATAGTCTCTCCAGCGTCTCTGATTGCATTACAGACTTGCAATAATTACAGCTAAAACGAAGTGATTGAGCGAACGGCGACTGCACAAAGATGAAGTGGAAGAACTAAAGGGTATGTGTTTTAGTTACTCGCAATACCTACACCAACAAAAAAAAAAGTTTGCACGTCACTGACGGCATGTAAAATGATAATACCATCGGGGATAATTGCGGTTGTTGTAAGATAATCGATTTTCACACAGCGAATGTGTAGGACGTAAAAATAACAATGGCATGGCATAGCTATGGAGATAGCGAGACGATAGTAATCCGAGTGCGTACGGTTGTAAGTTAGTTAACGCCTTATTACCACCGTCAGCGGAGAAAGGAGGTTTCTATTTGGCGACGAAACACGCGATTTGAATTTCGCTCAGAGGCTTCTTTTAGGCTTGAGGATCTTTTACATGCAGTAAATCTATGACATGAGACAGTCGGCTTTACTTCCCCTTCGAAGAAAGGCGTATGAAGGATTTTTCACCCTTAAAATTCCACGGCTTTGATCAGGTTTGAACGCGCAAACTTGGATACAACAGCCCGGTACGCTAACCGTTATACCACCGAATTAAAATGAGTTTGCGACTGAAACGTCGTAGAGAGGAAGGTCCTTGGTTCGAGTGAGAATTGATTCCAGATCCCTTTAGTTCCGTACGTGTTGGGAGTATTATATCTCGGGAGATGGCGGTAATCCTTTCCCCCCTTGAATGTGAGCTCCGGTGCAGATCTCTAGTGAAGAGGAATTTTCCTTTTCCGACTAGTCGCCTGACATACGAAGTAGCACAGTTAACATAATTGTAAATGTGTGTGTGTGTGTGAAAAGGAGAAAGGAATGAAAAAATGAAAACGGAAGGATTGTGTGATCGTTACCTGGTTGTTAAAGAGTACTGTCGCCTGGTCTTACCCGGAGAAACCCCGGAAAATTACAGGTCAGCCAGCAGTTAGAATTGAGCTCGCGGTACTGGTTGAATTCAACACGGTTTCTCCAGCCTGTGTCCAAAATACGACACCATCGGAAATCGGACTTCCGAAAGATACTGCTGAGATTATGTTGCCATCGATCTATCGCGGATGGTTTTAGTTTGCATTCACTAATTTTTAGTAGACACCTAATAGGAATTCTTGACACCAGCAACTGTTTTTAATTTATTTTTTCGGCCAATTAATTGGTATTTGGTCGAGGAATTTGATTACAAGGTGATAAATATTTTACAATAATTAACTTTCAGAATCAGACGTACCAAGGCTTCTTGAGATTTATTCTAATTTTGAATGTTTATTTTGTTAAGCAAATTAAGCATTGCATCATATATTACAAAAGTATTGAATACTCAATATATTACGAGTATAAAAGTTGTGAATATGACGGCGGACTAAATTAATCTTTTGAAAATCAAGAACGAATTCGAAGCGAGTTACTCAAGGCTCTCGGTCGGTTCATTGATCGTATCCGTGGCTTCCTTCAGGCAAATGCCGCAGCGGTTCCTACAAATCTGCACCACACGCGGTTCTTCCTTCCCCAATCGATGTCTTCTTTCTTTCGTAGTACCTGACAATGCGACAATATCACTATTGTGGTCCATCATCTACAATCTGGAGGAAATCAACACAACACATGGTATCAACACGTTGCCAGCACTGCCATCGGGAAGAGACACGAAAACAGAGGGACAGGTAGAGAGATATTGATAGTGTTGTGTGCCAACGGAAAGAAGAAGAAACACAGAGAAGAATGAGACAGAGGGAGTAAGAGTAAGAGACAGACGCACAGAGAGAAAGAGAGAGCAGAGAGAGAAGAGAGAAAGAGAGACACAGAGAGAGAGGCAAAGACAAAGAGAGAGACAGCCACGGAAAGAGGGGAAAACATGAAAACAAAGAAAAGAAAAAAACGGAATTTGGAGGTGGAGAGGCAGAAAGAGAGTGAATGCGTGTCAAAGAAGCAGTCAACATAAAGAAGGGCTGGGAGGAGAGAGGCGGAGTAAGAGGAGAGGGAGAGAGAGGGGGGAAGCGCTGCTGCGTGGAGTGGTAGTACATTTTCATATGCGCTCAGCGGAAACGCGAGTTAGTGGGGCGTTGCTGTAACGACCACGAGCAACACTTGCCGCGGCGCACGCACGAGGTCGTAAAGGAAGCCGCTAGTCAAGACCTACTTCGGAGGGAGAGCGCATTTCAGCGGCTGTCACTGTGACAGGGCTCAGGCATCCTGGCCGAACTCTTTTCCTCTTTTCTCACTTCATCTGCACAACTGACTGAGATTTTTATTTTTTTATCCTCTGCTGCATAAGTACACAATTGTAGCACGCATCGATAATATTGGGAGATAAATTATTTCAAGTTTGACAATTTGTTAATGTGTGTTCTTATGTTGTGAAATATTAAAACGAAACTAAAGACAACGTCTTGTATAGCAAAACAAACACGCAAACACACCATGAAAATTGTAAATGAATCGTAGTAACTGAAGTTATAAAAAAGAATTTAAAAACTACACGCCGCGGCGTTGTATAATGCTCCGCGAACCCCTAAAAAATGTTCGGCAATTTTTAAGTAAAAATAATGGAAAACGAGGTTATCCGCATTGTTCTACAAGTATGTACAACATCTTTTAGTCCATCTAGTACTAAACACAATAACTGAATTATCTTCTTCCTCATCTTTTGTTCCAGAAATGTATCTTTTAAATCCTTTAGAAATCGGTCTTTCTCTCACAAAATATGTCCCTACAGATTTTTTATTTACTTACAGCATCAGAAAAATAAATTTCAAATATATTTTCCCCTGAAAATGTTAAAATTCTCTCTCAAAAACACCCTCTTACATTTCCACGGACTCTCCTCCACCCAAAAAAAAATCAACACGGAAGACATAAAAAAAATGCGATGGCCGCTCCTTGGCCTGGCCACGGAAATACCTCTGGCGCCAAAGACAACCCAAGTACACGGGCGGGGAGGTTCCAACATAATGGGAACCGAAGGAAGAAATGAGAAAAATGCCGCATAAATTGGGCGCAACCTTTGGAGGCGAAAGATAAGCCATCGAGACCACCATCGAAGGGGTGAACGGATGGTGGGCGGAGGGCGACATTAAGCCGTTTCGGGCCCCTCCGCCCCCCCCCACCCCAGGAGCTTCCTGACCAAAACGCAACTCGACACATTCCTCTACCCTCGTGGAATTCGCCGTCATGTTTGCTCTTCCCACGGTACATTTCCTAGAATGATGAGATGCGCAAGGGCGATATATTTTCGTTGATTCTCACAGTTCATTTACGATATATATATATATATATATATATTTCTTTCCGAAAATACAGTACGGTTTACTGACGAATGCCGGAGTAGTTCCTTAACAAACGGACCACGCACCACGCGCGATCTGTAGTTTCCCACTTCCCCCCCCCGCACACGCACACACACACACACAGCGCGCGCCACACACACACACACACACAAACTTGCATATACTGGACTAGCACAGGAGTCGGCAAAACCAATTTCGACTTCCCGGCTGGGTGATGCCCCGCTGGTAGAGATCCTTGGTGCAAGCCGACGCGGCGTGTAAATCGGCAATGGATTGCATGTTCTAGCCGCGGAGCAACACCGCCTCCTAATACGATATACCATGCACTATAATTACACGTCATTACCTTAGTGATCACACAGGTGGTTTTACTCGTAACTTGGGTTAACGTAAAGCTTACTAGTTTGACTGTTGTGCAACCTGCTCTTCGAGAATATTTCAATGAGAATCCAACAGGGCCATTCTCATTACGTTCCTACGACTTTGCAGATAGAGTGAAAGCAGTTCGATAATGAAACAATATAGCAAAGACGGGTCCCTCATTCGTGACGTTAGTAATCGTCTAAGACTGACTGCCATTCCTTAACAAACAAACGTAACGTAATGTAATAGTGTTAAAATTGTTATTAAAATAGGTAAAATAAATCTTTAATTGTTTAAAAGGTCTTAAACCAACCTTACGAGATACATAGTTCTGTGTAGAAGTCTCTATAGAAATAATATGTGTAGACAATTCAAACAATTCAACGGTTTTTTGGGACATATTGTACTTTTCTGTTGATATGCTTCTACACAACATTCTTTTGTGTGATGTAATCGATTTTAAACGTTCGTGTGTCTTATTAAATGTTACATTTTTAAAAGAATTGATTACATCTACACGTTTCAAAATTTTTCTTACTAAGCCCCCCCCCCTTTCGTGTCCTCTGGGCTGTGACGGCTTCATGTCTGAAATGCACTGGTGCAAATTCTGTCCTTCTTCTTACATGCCTGGACGCGGGTGAGAGGGCAAAAGGGCTTGAGCCGGTGGCTGCCGAGCGCCTCGTCCCGTCCCGACCCGTCCGCGCCGGCCGCCTTCTTCCCGTGACGGATCGGCCCGGTGTGGCGCCCGCGGGACGCGCCATCCGTCGCCCAAGCCCCCGCCCCGCCCGCCCCGCCCCGCCCCGCCCCGCCCGCCCCGCCCCGCCCTGTCCCCGCCTCGCCCCCGCCCGCCACCGCCCGCCCGCCCCGCCCCGCCCCTGCCCCGCCCGTCCCCGCCTCCGCCCCCGCCCCGCCACCGCCACCGCCCCGGCCGCGCCCCGCTCCGGCCCCGCTTCACCTCCGCCCGCCCCCGCCTTGCCCTGCCCCGCCCTGCCCCGCCCGCCCCGCCCCGCCCTGCCCCGCCCTGCCCCTGCCCGCCCCGCTCCGCCCCGCCCCGCCCCGCCCACGCCCTACCGCATCAGCCGGCACGCTCTCGCCCCGCTACCGCTCCGCCTCCGCCCCGCTCCGACCCGCCCCGCCCCGCCGCGCCGCCTGCCCACCCTCACTGCAACAGCCGGCCACTGCAGCGGCACCGCCCGCTCTCTCGCCCCCAGCGCCCGCCCTTTCCCTTCAGGGGAGGAGGCGCTCTCGTAAAATTGAAACAGAATGGGGCAGCAGTGGCTGTTTCCTGCAGCTGAGTCGCGTACAAAGAAACATTCCACTACGTAGGCGCTACAATTTTGGTTGACAGCTATGAAAATATAAAGATATTTTAACGGTTAGGCGGAAGAACAGGGCTAATGGCCAGGGCCTCGCCAGATTGATTGTTTGATTGATTGTTAGTGATTCCGGGCGCGACAACTACTATGGTTATTAGTCCCGTAAGTGCAGTGCGTGTTTTGGCTCGAGTGGTGGTGGTGCTGGTGCTGGTCTTCTCCCACTGGATGGCCAGATGCGGCGCCGACCTACCGTCGGCTAGCGGGGTTTTCCCCAACCACGTATCTCCCACCAGCGGGGCACCGCCCCAGCTGGGACAAGTTCTAAGTCCCCGATCAGTCTCCCGGCATGTGTGGTAGTGCAGTGCATGGTAGTATAAGTGTGTGTGTGATTGTAAGGGGGTGAGGATAGAACAAGGAAGAGGAAGTAAAGATCGCGTGCGGTTCATGGCCCGTTTGTTGTGGCACAGCTCCGGCATTCGCCTGGTGTTTATCGGAGAAACCACGGAAAACTACCGATCAAAGAAGCCGGTCTCTAGAATTCTCCTCCAGACAGCGAGTGAATTCAATTTAGCTGAAAAGCTAGTGTCTAAAACCCTGCCGCTCGAACATAGGATCTCCGGGACAGAGGCGCAGCAGTGCCTCACCAGAAATAAAGATTTTTTTATTGCTCGCAAATAGACCATCTTGGACCACGCATACATGCACCTGCACGGGCTCAGTATCAGCTTTACGCTGAATCCGATTTAATACCCCAGGGTTTAACGTTCTGGGGGGATGGAAGATGGAATGATGATGATAATGAAGGATGAATGCCCGAGGGACCGAACTCGCGATCCTTCCGTCCGAGATCGCCACGGCACTACTGCCTTAGTGATATCGGCTATCCGTACTGGCATTACCACCACCACCACCGTTGGTACACAGCCTTCGACGCGGCGTCACCCGGACAGCCAAGATCATTCAGAAGAAGCCATTCATTATTATTATTATTATTATTATTATTATTATTATTATTATTATTATTATTATTATTATTAATGTTATTGTTTTGTTGTCGTTTTTGTTTTATTGTTTTTTTATTAAATATTAACATTCAATGAGTAAGTGCTGTGATGTGCTGGTCAGTGTAATTCAAAGCAAAAACAGTGTAGTGTAGTGTAGTGTAGTGTAGTGCAGTGCAGTGCAGTGCAGTGCAGTGCAGTGCAGTTAAGTGTAGTGAACGCGATCAATGAATTTAAAAAATTAGCCAAACTTATGTAGCTTGTATTAAATTTTAGCATCACCGACATATTGTTGAAATATTTTTATAATACTTAAAATTAGTGTAGTATGTTATTGCATGTTCGGCTTGTACTGTACTCCTATTATTATTATTTTATTATTATTATTATTATTATTGTTATCATTATTATTATTATTGTTATTATTATTGTTATTATTATTGTTTAATATTGTTATTTAAGTGCCACCAGGTCATACCCAATTGCAGTTCAAATAAATGTATTATTATTATGCCTTTCCATAGCGATTGGCTGCTGGCCAAGTTCCCCTCTGTCGGTCGTCCTAAGTGGTGTTGCCAGCGGTGACTCCCCCACGCCGTCGGTGACAGCTGGGGTTTTCGGAGAAATGGTTTCGCCACTCAGAGGTCGCCAGTCGCGGGGCATCGACTGACCGTGTTTCGCCCGCCCGCCCACCAACCAACCAACCAACGAGTGGTCGGGCGGAGAGAAGAGGGGGGGGGGCGCTTCCCATAGTCTTCAGAGACAAGCATCTCCTCCAAGGGATTTTACCATTCGGGACATATAAAATTGTATTTCTGACATACATTACAGGCGCTGATTTGAAAAAAGCCGCACTCCTCCACTGGGGGAGATACTTCCAGGCGCAACTCCGCAAACGGACACGAAGGTTGGTGCTGGATCACATTTCACAGTAGGGAGAAACACTCCATCGCTCGCACTACTCTCACAGGACTAACGATAAAAAACGCTGCACCCGGAATCTATGCTCACTTCCTCACTCACTGCACCAGCCATATCTTCTACTTCAGAAACAACCTTCCTCCCCTTCCAAGAACCAGTGGGCGAATCTAATCCGTTCAAACGATATTCCTTTCCCAAGTTGTAATTTAACCATCTTGCAACAACGCATGATAGCATAAAAGTAGATAACTGAACCCTTACACTTACACGAGTCTGACATCCAATAGACGTTTAACGAAGGAATCTCTTAGACAAAGGATGGTTTCCTCTTTAAAGCGACAAAGTAAATTTGTTGCTACGGGAACTTAAAATGATTTGTTTTGTGAAGCAGCTCTGCCAATCGAAAGCTCAAGAAATAACATAAGATCAAATGTGTTAGCGTCAACAGATAACACAATTTTTTAGAATAAATTCTATGGTAGGGCAAAAAGTTCTGTGTGAGAAGAAGCTGATTGGAAACCCCGAACTATTGGAAGCCTTCAATCCTATTTTCATATTCAGAATGTAATGAGAATCCATCTACATTTGTATACCCACGTTACCGGTTGAAACCGATCAAAACCGTGGATTTTTAAGGGCGAAAAAATCCTCCATACGTCTTCCTTTGGAGAGGACGTAAATCCGGCCGTCCCTTGTTGTAGATTTACTGTATGTAAAAGATTCTCAAGACAAAAAGAAGCTTTTCAGCTAAATTCAAGTCGACTGTTTGGCCGCTCGAGTTATACCTATTTTCCCCACTATATGGTGAAAGGAACGTAGCGAAATTGTGTGGTCAGACGCAAATCAGTGGAAAAGCGGATCTCATGTCCTGAGATTCGCTACGTAAAATAATGCGTAATTGAATTGAAACCACCACCACCACCACCACACAACAACAACAACAACAACAATAATAACAATAATAACAATAATAACAACTCCAACGATAACAAGAACAATAACGATAAGACTTACGGACACATGAACAACATGTAAGTCTGAACAAGGATACCACACATTTTTATACATTAAGTTTAATTAAACCATTATATCCCCCAGAGAATGTCTGAACGGTCTGAGCTCGAGGGAGCAAGTAGCTTTGTCCGGCGGATGAATAGGAATCCTTCACGAAGATTCATGAGGCGGTCGCCTCGCGCAGGTCGGCGGCCGCGGTCAGCGCGAGATAAGATGCGTCCGTGGACATAAGGGCCTTTGTCTCCGCGCGCACGTTAGTAGCGATGCTCCTCTGGGACCGGCAGCATCCGCCGCGGATCTGAGGGCTCCCACTGTGCCAGGGAGAGAGGCGAGCTGGAGCGCGACCCCGCCGCGGGGCGCGCTGCCAGCGCCAGGGGGGAGCCATTTGGCCCCGGGCGGCAGAGGCCACGGATATAGACTGCACGCGCGCCTGCAATTGGAGTGGACTCGGGCGGTCAGGGGCCTGCCACTACGTTTCACATCTAGGGAAATTGCATTCCGTTAAATGAACGCATATTTAAGGTAGAAAGGATTACAGTCGGCTCGGTTATAGTGAACTCGGATATAGTGAACTCGGATATAGTGAACCCTCGGTTATAGTGAACTCGGATATAGTGAATCCTCGGTTATAGTGAACTCGATATAGTGAACCCTCGGTTATAAGGAACTGAAGTCACTGGTCCCGTTTCACTTACATTACAAATAAGCGCAAGAAAATTCGGTTATAGTGAACCTGGACCTCGCCTATAGTGAACCTAGGAAATATAACGTCCTGGAAATGTATTCCCTTCTACAAAATAATATGTTGCATCAGTGCCTCATATTCCAACACTAGGCAGCTTGGAAAAAATAGTCGGACAAATGCCATAATAGAAGTAGTCTCCCTGGAGGTGAGGGTATAGGGGACCAGGTTTGGGCACATTATATGCCGCTCAGTTTCATTGCGGAAATGAAGGACGTGACCTGCGTGGGCTACAACTGGCGGCAGCGACGCGCGATTGCTTGCTTCAGTTTCAATCTTGGCGTAATTCGCATTGGATCCACCTCCAAATGCAGCCAGCTCGGTACCTCCATTCCATCAGCTGTGGATTGATTGATTTTTCGTGTTTCCGGGCACGTCAACTGCTTTGGTCATTAGTCCCATTAGTGTAGTGCATGTTTTTTCTCCGGAGATAGCGGTGATCTTCCCCCACTGGATGGCGAGATCCGGCGCCGACCCACCGTCGGCTAGTGGGGTTTCCCCCTAACCAGGACTCTCCCACCAGCGGGGCACCGCCCCAGCCGGGACAAGCTCTAAGCTCCCGACCGGCCTCCCGGAATGTGTGGTAGTGTAGTGCATGTTAGTGTAAGTGTGTATGTAAAGGAAGAGGAGAGAAGGAAGGGGAAGGAAAGATCGCGCGCGTTCCGTGGCCCATTTGTTAGGGTACTGCTTGTGTTGATCGGAGAAACCACGGGAAACTACCGATCAGAGCAGCCGACCGGTAGAATTCTCCTCCAGACAGCGACTGAATTCGACCTAGCCCATCAGCTGTGGAGATCCGCGTTTTCTTCAACTCAGTATGTTCTTGCTATACCTTACAAGCACAGCGCGAGTGTGGCTAGAGTGCGATTTGTATAAGAAAGAACCGTTTTGATAGCTAGTGCTGGCAACATAACTGAAGGTTCTGTGGCCGTTGTGTGTTTGAGCCCATTAGGCTCTCTTTCCCCTATTCGTTCGTTTGCAGTTGGCAAACTTGTAAGTGGCTTCGATGCATTTGTTTGTGATGTCCTTGTACGACGAAAATATAGTGCGCCACAAGCAATAATTGAAATTAGGAATTGCAGTGCTGTGTGCTCTTCTGGAAAAATCCTTTTTTTTTACAAACATGACAATGAATTTACTTTGTGTGTTAAGTATTACGTTTATTTTAAAACAGAGTCTTGAATGTGAGATGCTTACTGGTTCACGTGTATCTGGCGCCTGTGCTGAAACGTGGCGAGCTGTATTTACATTCATGCCAGAGTGTTCTACTGAATATGAGGACATGTTAAGAGATTTTTCCACATACGTAATTAAATTTCAATATTTCTCGGACCCGCGGACGCGCTTATACATCAGCGTAACTCTTAGACTTCTGCATAGGGATGTTTTCACAGGAGCCATTAGCACTTTACGAGGGGTGCGGCTGAACAGCTGTCGCGGCGGAGAGATACTTCTCTGAATTACATGTGATGTTCACTTGTTCAGGGAAGTGTCAATTTGGCTCATTCTTTCTACAAACAATTTATATAGAAAATTGAAATTTACTTGAAAATTGATATTTGAATTCTTCTGTAATTGATATTTACTTGAACAACAATATTACGAATTCTTCTGTATCGTTTTGGTCCGCTGTTCGCGAAATAGGACATGTGGCCGCAGTTGGGGGTAGAGTCCGCTGTGACGGTGTGTTTGGTTTGGTTTTTTCGTGTTTCCGGGCGCGTCAACTGCTTTGATCATTAGTCCCGTTAGTGTAGTGCATGCTTTTTTCTCGGGAGATGGCGGTGGTCTTCCCCCGCTGGATGGCGAGATCCGGCGCCGACCTACCGTCGGCTAGTGGGGTTTCCCCTAACCAGGACTCTCCCACCAGCGGGGCACCGCCCAGTCGGAACAAGCTCTAAGCTCCGACCGGTCTCCCGGAATATGGGGTAGTGTAGTGCATGTTAGTGTGTGTGTAAGGGGTGAGGATAGGACGAGGAAGAGGAAGGACAGATCGCGCGCAGTCCGTGGCCCGTTTGTTGGGGCACAGCTCCGGCATTCGCCAGGTGTTGATCGGTGAAACCACGGAAAACTACCGATCAAAGCAGCCGGCCACTAGAATTCTCCTCCTAACAGCGACTTAATTCGACCTAGCTGAAAAGCTGGTGATGGAAATCCTGCCGCCGTGGGGAGTGTAACCTAAGACCTCCCGGTCAGAGGCGCTGCAGTGACATCAGTTGATGCCCTGAGCTACCGCTCCCGGTCCGGGTGATCGTGCGACACGTGACCCAGCCAGCGGACCTGCCCAACCCCCGGAGTCACAGACTTAGAGAACGGCGACACGCAGATGTCACAAATCCCACGCTCCTACACCGCCCACACTGCTCGTAAACGACGGGAGTGCGGTTAGGGAGGTAATGCATGATGAGTGGGTGTGCCCACTATGCCACAGCAGATTGTTAAACATCCAGAGCCACGCGCAATTCGAACACGCTGCCGCTTCAGCATTTTCGGTCGTCCAGGCCTCTGACATATTTATTGTAACAATGATTATAATATCATTACTATTCTTACTATTATTATTATTATTATTATTATTATTTAGTGGGGAATGGGCCATCTTAGGACCATGTGACCTACGAGGGGGATCAGCACTTAAATCAGCACTCCCGTCGTTAGATTGAAAATCCATTTCTTACTCCCCAGGGTTGTTATTCCTGGGTAGGTGAAGTATGAGATGATAATGATGATGATGATGACGATGATGATGAAGGGTGAATGACCATCACAAACATACAAACACAAACATCAATCCCAGAGGCGGGACATGAACCCACGCTCCTTCCACAGACACTACTGTCTTAGCGATCTCTGCTATCTTGATCGGGATTATTATTATTATTATTATTATTATTATTATTATTATTATTATATTTTCAATTTTTATTAATATTATTTATTTCTCATTATTTCTCTGGATCTTCGACTCTCCCTGCTTCTTACCTGGCACCCACGTACTCTCGGAACAGATGTTTTCTTCTACATCGTACGAACACGACACTTGGATCTGTGGGATGAACCAATCACTCCGCTGATTGTTTGGGAGTATGGGCAGAATGAGCAATGAAGAATTCCGTGCGGTCCTTGGCCCTTTGACAGATCTCACTAAATATAAACTGAAATTCTGGTTTGATGGCTTACGTACGAAAGAATGCAGCAACATTTATTTGATAAAAATCTGTATCTGTGTCAAGTACTTTTTCATGTTATGGTTAGAGTGTCTGGTTTTTCTTAACTCACTATTACAGTTTTCTAAAAATAATCGGCAAGAATGCAAACCGTAAACAGTGATATTTCCGTATACAATATTCAATGCATGTGCTAAGATATTTGAAAGAACAATAAGATAGTTTAGTTATGACAAACAACCCAACACCAGAGAATTCTAATATAATTTCGATCCCATAAAAAGCTGCTGATGACAATGAACTCAGCGGTGCAATGTGGAATATCACTGCTCCCCAATACTCTGTTATCGCTATGAAACAATATGTACGAAATTCTGAAAAATCTGAAATAAATATGCCAAACTAATTTCTCTCGAGACAATTCAGTAGTCGTATTTGGGGGACGAGATGTGCCCATCACTAGTCAAAACCGACCTACATGAACACACATCTTAAAATACTAGCATGTTGTGCAAATATAGCTCTTTAATCCGTGCAACATTCAGCGAACTTCACCTTGCGTTTGGCGTTCTAATACCATGACTAAGAAGAGTTGGAATTTTACTCTGGCTTCCACATTTGTTCCGATCGAGGAACAAAGGCCGCTTTGTGCATTTTACGCATGCCTCAGTGCTGCACTCCAATTAGTAGCATAACCGACTTTACCGACTTTCCGGCAACTTTCTTCACGTTTACCCCAGTCATTTACGAACAGGTTCTGAATATCTGATAGTTATCTCGGGAATGGAGTGTTTTCGAGTTCCTAATTACAGTTAATTGTTCCGACCGACCTAGTGATGCAACGCGTTTCTCTGGCTCGCATCTACTCCACCGGCTTTCTTAACAAAACGCAACGAGAGATGCTCTCGCACATTACTTCCTCAGATAGAAGAAAAGTGTTCGACCGCTTAGATGAGAGACAGTTATACCTAAATTGTTTGAATTAGCAACTACTAACTACTATTAGTTAATGCCTTATTTTACGTGGCGAGACTCGGGCCATCAGGCCTGCTCTTCCGTCTAACCACGCAAATTTCGCTACGCTCCTTTCACCACCTAGCGGAGAAAGAAGGTATTATCATGGGCGATGAAACAGGCGGAACTCAATTTTGCTCAGAGCCTTAGGTTTGAGAATCTTTTACATGCAGTAAATCTACTACATGGGACAGCCGGCTTTACTTCCCCATCCGAATGAAGGCGTACGAAGGATTTTTTCGCCCTTAAAAATCCACGACTTCGATCGGGTTTGAACCCGCAAACTCGAGTACAACAGTGAGATACGCTAACCGTTATACCACCGAATCCGCACTATTCTATTGTAAGTATGTTTGTTGGGGATAATACTGGTTCATTATTTGAAACATTACCTTAACCTATTACCATTACTAACCAAACCAGGGTTTCCCAAAGAGGTCCCCATTGACGTCCTCCGGGTCGATGATATTTTAAGGAGTTCAATGATGATCATGGGGTCGTTTGAATGGCGAGAGCGGACATGCTTGAGCGACTGATCGGTATGATTACGATACCATTCACCACAAAAACTAATGAGGTTAATAATTATTTCTTCTGACATTCAGTTTTTTCTTGTTTTCTTCTAATAATAAATTACAAATTTGGTCCTCTTTTGTAGATTAATATCATTGACATGAATGAAAATAGAACTTTTCTGCAATTACAATCTGCGATTTTGCTTCTGGGAAGTTGTTTATATCTTCAAAATATTGCAGTACTACAACTCGCTCTCTTTACTAAATATATAGTAAGAAGATAGTAAAATATTCTACGGCTGTGACCAGACAGAATCCAGTCACAAACACTAAATGTTCGAAATTATGTCATAAGTACGAGTAGATTACTCTGGAAATATCGGCAAATATTACATTATTTTTTAGTATTCAGAGTTTCACTGGAAGAAAGTCAAAACTAACGCCTTGGACCATTTTATCACTTTATTATGTTATCACCTCTATCATTTGCCAACTGGAAATAAGTCTCAATTGAAATGGAGAAATACTCACTTTTTTCTCAAACCTGATTCTATTCTGCTTAGAGAAACTTGGATGTTACGGCCTTTAGCAAACTATAATAGGCATGGCCTGTACACAGTATCTAGTACATAAAAAAATAACTATCTAGGAGGTGCCACATTCTAGGCAACTTCCTCGGAGTGAAATGCCTGAGGTGATCGCAGTGTGACGGCCGAAACGTTCGCAAATACGCCTACGACCATGCATCTCCCGGCCAGCCAAGTTTCTATTGACTCCCCCAAGTTTCAATTGACGACCGCGGAGGCCTACCTTTCTCTACTGCTTAAGTCAACCTTAGCTGTCAAGGTTGGTTGTTGATTGATTATTTTTCGTGTTTCCGGGCGCGTCAACTGCTCTGTCATTAGTCCCGTTCGTGTAGTGCATGTTTTTTCTCGGGAGATGGCGGTGATCTTCCCCCGTGGATGGCGAGATCCGGCGCCGACCTACCGTCGGCTAGTGGGGTTTCCCCCTAACCAGGATTCTCCCACCAGCGGGGCACCGCCACAGCCGGGACAAGCTCTAAGCTCCCGACCGGTCTCCTGTGGTAGTGTGGTGCATGTTAGTGTAAGTGTTGTGTAAGGAACGAGGATAGGACAAAGAATGGGAAGGACAGATCGCGCGCGGTCCGTGGCCCGTTTGGTAGGTACTGCTCCGGCATTCGCCTGGAGTTGATCGGAGAAACCACGGAAAACTACCGATCAGAACAGTCGACCGCTGGAATTCTCCTCCAGACAGTGACTGAACTCAACCTACGGAAATCTAGTGTCGAAAATCCTGCCGCCGCACACTGGTTGAATCGGGCCAAAAGCCTGGCCATAATGGGAAATATCAGTGTGCGTTCGGAATTCTGACCTATCAAATTTCGTTTGGAAGACATTGGAGCACACTACCTTTAGCTCCAGAACGTTATTTCAATCATTTTTGTCGTCCTTACGGTCTCGTAAAGTTACCGTTGCTCGAAACACGCGAATTTATTGCTTCTTGTCGACTACTTTGTTAAATAAAAGAAAACGTGTCTAAATTATTTTCCTATGAATTCTTTTCGTGTTTCCGAATAGAAGACACTTTTAACTATAAGTTAAGTATATTTTTAAGAAAAGGCTGAATATTATTATTATTATAATACGGCTGAATTCTAACCTGTGTAGCGTAACAATGTTCGTCATGTATATTGTGGATTATATTTTTGTCCTTTCTCAATCATTTTTTATTTATCAAGTAGAATGTCCTTAATCAGAATAACACACATATAGCTGCATATATCTGCAACTTTTTATTTTATAGCCACTTTACTGCACTGCTACATAGCAAGATTTAACACTAGATATCCTGGAAGTGTCTTGGACGCCACGAGGATTTATTTTCTCGTATATTTTTCGATTTCTTTTCTGATAATTACTTTTAATAAGAAAATAACTGATATACATTTTTGGAATGACTAAACAATATTAATACGTGCCACCAAGCACTTTAATATTTTAGTGTACTTGAAGGATTCTTATTTTCTTGTCATAGAAAGATGGTTGGCAATTGAGTAACACATAAATATACACAAATAACTTACAATATTGCTTATAATATAATTATACTATTGTAAATGTATCTAGCTCCAAATTCCACATTTTCAGAAATGCTCAAATGCAATTTTCTCGAGAAGGGCTCCAGATTGTGGCTTTACATTTTTAAAGGACGACATAAATGCCGTTGTGATGTATTCTTTTATTGTTGTTTTTAAATTAAAAAATTTTGGAATATTTCTTATGTCAACATTTACTTTACGGACATTTATTATACATAATCGTATTTGTGAGTTTAGTTACCTCTAATAATTTTTGTAAATAATTGTTCGTCAGATGATACAAGGAAATGTGTGTCAGCTGCATTTTCGATGCCTTTGACCTTGAATGACGGCAGGTTTTCTTTAGCATTTCCTTTCTTGAGCATCTGACTTGCAGTGTCGCAGTGTCGCAGTGTTGCAGTGTCTTGAGCGTCTGACTTGCAGTGATCTTTGTTTTCCGGTGTCATGATCTTCATGCTCAGTTGGATCTCCCAGGAATCTTCACTTGTTAGTAAATTCACTTCCTACGTTTTGTGTCTCTTTTCACTGCCTCTCTCCCTTTACGTCAAAAGAATGAAAAGATATATAAATACCCAACGATAGTTAGGATTTGCACAGATATTCTAAAATCATCAGGATTTTGGGCAAGATATTCCGTCAATATCGGTTATTTAGGATAAGACGTGAAATCATAAATTGTCATAATAGTGTCTCTAACGCAATTACGTTATAGTGTGGTTGACAAATTGTAGAGGTTTCTTTTCAAAGAAGAGAACATTAGTAGAATTTATATGATCAGGTAATATATCAAATGTGACCAAAAGCTCACTTTTTGCATAATACAATTTAAAAAAATAGTGTAGGAAAAGGAAGGGGGTATAGATTCCAGAACAGGAAAAGGTGCGCAGACGCTACTTTACGACCATAAAGATTGTTCACTTTTTATACGTTAAGAGGATTAATGAACCAAGGAAGTCCAAAACTCTCTTAAATCACATTTCGCTCAAAAAATCTTTATCCTTTAAATCCGATGTATCTTTTTGAAGCAGCGATTTTGAATTTCGTTGCAATATTTGTATTCAGCAACTTCTAAAATTGAACTTTACCTATAACCATATTTCTACGTGCAAACCCTTCATTTTCAAGCTTAATTTTGAATTTTGATATTTAATTTCGATATTCGTCATCAGCGAACGGGAGAACCATTCTATGTATATTTTTTATGCACTTTTGCTTATTTTTAAATGAGTTGATCCGTGATTTTGGAGCCGCCATTTTATATTTTGAAATTTCATTTCATGATATTCAAATTCAGCGACCTCAAAAACCCATTGATACCAATTTTTACGCAAATCCGCTGGCATTTGCAATTATGACCACGTTTTAGGCCCGATTCAACCAGTGTGCGCCGTCGAGACTTGAACCTAGGACCTCCCGGTCAGAGGTTGACATCTGTTGATGCACTGAGCTACCGCTCCCAGTCCTTAGCGTTCAAGTGTACAGTGTATGTGTGTCCCTGTGTATGTGTGTCCGTCAGACCAGTGCTTCTAGGGTCGCCCATCCATCAAGGTAAATTTACAGTTACTGAGAAGAATACGCCTGCAGTGTGGGAGGCACAAAACTTATAATATAGAATATAGAACTTAACATATTCTTATAATTAAACTCAAAAAACTATAAATAAGCATTTTGAACAATCTTTTCTTAATCTTAAAAAGCAGAACAAATTGTAAACGCTCTATTAAATTCAGACTCTGTAGGTGTTGCTTGTCACAAGTTTTCGAGGCAGCAGTTGTACAAATTTCATGCGCAATATCTACAACATTAGAGAAGTATTATTTTGCCAGTCATCTCTCGCTTTTTATCACTACCTGAATGACATCGAAGTAACAACCATCGATGAAGGCTGTGACCTTCGTCTTTACATTTTCTGCAACTCAGAGGTATATCAACATATTAATTAAATATTTTTATGCTTCATGATGCAAAAACCAGTTTCATATTCCTTGAACATTGACGTATTTACGCATCAATTAATCGGTAAACTCCTTTCTGCTTTGAATCTTTCCCAACAATTATTCACCCACAGCTTCATTCTTTCGTTCGCTCATTCACTTCCAGTTGCTCCATTCAATATCACTTCACTCTTACGCACATTCACCTATCATTCATTCTCGTTATTATCGTCATGATGATTCTCACGATCGTCCTCGATGAAATTGTTCATTTTCTCCTACATTTCATAAGGAAAACCCGTTTTATATGGTCAGTTCCCCAGACTACCATCCGAAACACTAGACGCAAAAGTGAAAGTGAGGAGATAAAACAGTAACCTTCGCTTTGTACGAACACGGCAGAACTCCAACGAATAATTTGGCGGAAATAAAATATCCAAAAGGGGAAATTATTACTTTCGATTCACTTAATCTTCTCCACAGGTTTACAATCTCATCTTATCACACCGGGAAAGATGGCTCAGGGTATCAACTGATTTAAATCCAGTCCCTCTGAGCGTAAGGCCCTAGGATCGAGTCCCGACGGTGGCAGGATTTTCGACACTAGCTTGTCAGCTACTAGGTCGAATACAGTCGCTGACTGGAGGAGAATTCTAGCAGCCGGCTGCTCTGATCGGTAGTTTTTCGTTGTTTCACCGATCAACACCAGACGAATGACTGAGCAGTACCGTAACAAACGGACCGCGCGCGATCTTTCTCCTCTTCCTTGTCTATCCTCTCCCCTTACACACACTAACATGCACTACACTACTACACATGCCGGGGGATCAGTCGGAAGCTTAGCATGTGTCCTGGCAGTGGCGGTGCCCCGCTGGTGGGAAATACCTGATTGGGGAAAAAGCCCGTAGTCGACGATAGGTCGGCGCCGGATCTCACCATAAGCGGGGAAAGACCACCGTCACAACCCTACGCACTGCACATTCACGACTAATGACCATAGTAGTTGAGCCCGGAATCACTAACACAATCAATCAATAATCTGATCACTCCCTGTCCTAGAAAATAGAGTAGGTTCCTTCTTCACAAAATAAGCTTTTTCTTGTATATGAAGAGTAAATATACATTAAAATTGTGGTTCTTCTTCCACTTCTTGTAGAGTCATTTTGAATACAAGTTGTTGATAATTTGAATGGTGACCGTTTTCCCGAATTTTTCAGTATCTGTTTTTTGTTTATTTGTAGATTTATTGTTTATTTAGAAGTATGTAACGCTCCGCCAACAACCAAATGGTTGCTAGACATGATGAATTATTTTGTAATTCCAGGCGCGTCTGCTACTACAGTCATTAGTTCCTTAAGGTGTCACTCTTGGGAGGTGGTGGTGTTCCCCCAACACAGGAACATGAGATTGGTCTCGGCTTTTACTTCGGCTTTCTGGATTCCTCCCTCCTGATCCGTCGGCGGGACATCACCCCAGCCATCTGCCGACTTATCTCGCCACATGTGTAGTAGTGTATTGTATGTTGGTGTAAGTGTGTGTAAGGGGTGAAGATAGGACAAGGAAGAGGTAGGAAAGATCACGTGCTGGCTATGTCTGGTTGGTTGTGATTCCCGGTACGTCAACGACTGGTGTCATTAGTCCCGTATGTGTAATGCATAATTTTTCATCGGGAGGGAGCTGTGATCTACTCCAGATTATGGTGAAATAGCGCGCCGACCTACCGCTGACTTGCGTAATTTCCCTCAAGGAGGTATCTCCTACCAGCGCCCCTACCGGGATAAGCAGTAGGCTCCCGACCGGTCTGCCAACATGCGTGTTAGTATAGTGCACGTTAGTGTAATTGTGTGTGTAAAGGGAGAGGATTGGACAAGGAAGGGGACGGAAAGCTCGCGTGCGGTCCGTGGCCCGTTTGTTAGGGTACTGCTCCAACATTCGCCTGGTGTTGATCGGAATCACCACGGAAAAACTACACGGATCAGAGCAACCTTCAGCGAAATTCAGAGGCTGAAGAATTCGACTTATATTTCGATTAAAACTAAGTCCGTTGACACTTGGTCAGCTTGGCCGTGTCCATCTCATCGGGAGCTTGAACGCCGCTACAGCGACATCACTAAAGTGACGTTGAAGCTTCCGATTGGATGTCACTGTCACAGCTGATCAAATGTAAACCGACTTAATAGAGAGTGCTGTCATAACGGACAGCACTACCGATCTTCTGCGCATGCGCAGATGCACAAAAATGATACGAAAGTTGAAATGCCCTTGCGCAGACGATCGATAGTGCTCTAACGTTTGATTGGGTGGCTTTGGCTTTTTCGTGTTTTCGGGAGCGTCAACTGCTTTGGTCATTAGTCCCGTTAGTGTAGTGCATGTTTTTTTCTCGGGAGATGGCAGTGATCTTTCCCCGCTGGATGGCGAGATCCGGTGCCGACCTACCGTCGGCTAGTGGGGTTTCCCCCTAACCAGGACTCTCCCACCAGCGGGGCACCGCCCCAGCCGGGAAAGCTCTAAGCTCCCGACCTCTCCCGGAATATGTGGTAAGATCCGGTGCCGACCTACCGTCGGCTATGGGGTTTCCCCCTAACCAGGACTCTCCCGGAATATGTGGTAGTGTAGTGCATGTTAGTGTAAATGTGTGTGTGTGTGTGTGTGTGTGTGTGTGTGTGTGTGTGTGTAAGGGTAGAGAATAGGACAAGGAAGAGGAAGGACAGATCGCGCGCGGTCCGTGGCCTGTTTGGTAGGGTACTGCTCGGGCATTCGCCTGGTGTTGATCGGAGAAACCACGGAAAACCACGGATCAGACCAGTCGGCCGCTAGAATTCTCCTCGAGACAGCGACTGAATCCGACCTAGCTGAAAAGCTCGTGCCGAAAATCCTGCCGCCGTCAGGACTCGAACCTAGGACCTCCCGGTCAGAGACGCTGCAGTGACATCAGTTGATGCACTGAGCTACCGCTCCCGGTTTAGCGTTTGAGCCTACACAAACTCCCTAATGTTTTAATCGAAGTAAAGTAGTAGTGTCGGAAACGCTACTAATGTAACCTAATACGCAATGCAACCTCCGTTTAGGTCACAGGTGATGGTGTGAGCTGTCTCAGTCCGCGAGGCGGTTGGCTCACCGAGGGCGTGGGCGAGGGCTACGCAAGGCCTGCGTTCCCGGAAGAGCAATGAGGAGGGGGAGGGGCGGCTTCGCCCACTTCGCCCACTCGCCCCACGCGCGCTTCCTCCGCGCACGCCCCCCCGCCCCCGCCCGCGCGTGCGCACGCAGGCACGCGAACGGGCAGACGCAACGCTTCCTGTGCCACGTGGGCGTTGCGCCTCCTCAGCAGGCCACACGGTGGGCGTAGGGATGTGGCCTTAACAGCTAAACTGTTATTTCTTAACCGTTAACGTTTCGTAACTGTTACGCGGAATAACAGTTATGTCGTTATCCTGTTAGTGGCTGTTATCGGTTGAAATGCATAGAACTGCAACCTACTAGGCCTAATCCGAACTACTACAAGCTTTTGTGGCAACCATTTTGTACGATAACAGCTTCAATCATGATTTGACAGGGTTCAAATTATACATTCATTAATACATAATTCGTCATTATTACACACCATGGCTACAATATTTTTATATTTTGTTGTATACACTACAACAAGATGTTTGTCCTTTAAATTAAGTCCGTCTAATATGTTAACTTATTTCTGTCCCATTGCTACTTATATGAGATCAACTAATATTTCCCTAGGTCCAATAAAATAAAATGAGTTACGGTCAAATAACTCACATTATAATACTTAATATTCGATAGTCATTAACACTTTAGCTATAGGTAAGCAAAAACACTGTTTCTCCTCGTTATTTTTGGCACTCGTCACTTCACTATGCACAAGTTGCATATTTGAAAGAATATTGGCAATCTGAACGCGAATCACTTTCATTTTAGTAATATTCTTTATTCTATCCCCATTCGCTACACATTATATAAATTACTATTCATCCTTGGCAGTTCATCCAGCTCGTTCATATCAGCTGCTTCTCTGTCCAAACATGTCAGGGAAAGTAGTGCAAGGATGCGCCGTAATGTAGCTGCACAAGCTTTACGGTGCTACCAATGTTATTCATTTTGCGTGGTTTAATTCTTAGCAGTCGCTACAACTGCTTTATCTCTTAGCAGTCGGTCATGTTAGGTTGCAATAACAGGTCATGGACCTGTTATTTTCAACTGTTATTAATAACAGCTATTACGAGTCAGCTGTTTTTGTGATAACAGCTATTGAAGAAAAGCTGTTAAGCCCATCTCTGGTTGGGGCTGGCCCGTGCGCCTCGCACACACTAAGCCAATAGTAATAGTTAGGGGGCGGATGTTAATGAAATGTCATTTTTTTTCTTTTCACTTTAGGGAAAAATGCCGTTTAATATAGAAATTCATTCCATGTTATGACAAAAGGAAATCACCCCTTTATATCCGTCTTTTTTTTTCATTTTTCGTCGATTTCAATTGTCACTTTTTTAACCTTTCGTCATTTTTAATGCATTTTTCGCTGATTTCATCGTTCTCATTATATCATTTTAATGGTACTTGCTACAAATAATATTTACGAGACGTGAAAAAAGATTCTCCACAGAATTCCTGAGTTCCTTTACCTTGCAGACTATTCGATTTTTTCGGTCAGAAGTTGTAATGACAGCCATTGTGAGTGTCTTATGTCATCTAAGGTTCCTGTGACGTCCGTCAGCGCGTTTCATCCGATTTCGGGATGACAGATATTTTCTGGTGAAGAACTATCCAAACGAAATTTTGAAATTGGAGTTCACTTAAACGAATAGAAAAACCTTTATTATATCATTAACGTATCCAACTGCTTCAGTTGTTCATTCGTACGGCATTTTAAAAATATTTTAGAGCATTTTATTGATCTTTTTTGGCGATGTTTTAGGTGATGAAATTCTGTTCCCTAGTAACAATAATAGCCATTATATCATCCGATGTAGGGCAAGAGCCTCTTATTTTCAGTAGGGTGGTTAAAGATTAACCTATTGTAATATTTATTTTATATAAATTGAGAGTGTTTCTCTTGAAACTTAAATTTAAACACTTTCTTTTATCACAAAATTTCCACGTTTTTCTCTTCATGTTCTTTCCACAGGTTATACTTAAACTTAAACATTTCACTTATCCTTGAACAGTTTACTATTTTTGACCAAATGCTTTCCACTTCACTTTTCTTTTTATTCCCCTTAACTTAACACTTTCACTTATTACTGAGAATTTTCCATGTATTCTGTTCTTGCCCATAAATCCCCATTATTTTCCTTTTGGCATACTGTACTTCTATAACTCCACCTAACCGTTGTTGAGTCTTCCTACACGTCCGGTCCATTTCGGTTTGTTCTCTATACTTATTTTTATTTTGGTTTTTAGGTTATTTCTATACTTTCTTTCCATACTTCTTTGACATACCTTAGTATGTTTTTTATTTTTTATTCAGCGATACTTGTGCCCCGTGTAGCATAGCAGGAAGTATACGAGCAAATATTATATGTAATCTTACGAAATTCGTGGTAATTGCCCCATATTCACCACATGCGTCACAGGAGTATTCACATTATTAGAAAGTATTTTCTTAAATTTGCGTACGCTTGTTAACATGAAATGGATTGGGAGGCTTTCAGGTACTAAACCTAGCTTAGGTAACTGCATCTGGCTTAGCACGTCTCAAATCTGCGACGAGGACTTCTGCTAGCTACGAAAAGTGCAGATACGTAAAACAATACGTACAGTCGATAAATATTTTTTTTCTTGCTGTCTTTTTCTAATTATTATTCTTGTTCGTAATATTATTTTCCTTTCTCATCTTCATCAGTCACAATGCTTCCGCCCAATGTCCCCCACCCCTCGCCCACATACACACAGAAACAGACCACCAGGGGGAGGATGTGACACCCGCCCCTCTCCGCCAAATCTACATTTTTCTTCAATTTTCCTAACTTTATGGTGCATCCATCACTGCCAGTGGCCAACGCAGATTGCGAGTTAAATCTCGGCGAGGTGCCAGCCATTAACTATATTTGAGGGAGATTGTGGCACCTCGCCTGCCGGAATCTACAACAGATGACGGTTGGTCTGATTAGTGATTTACGTGGCTTTCCTAATCATTTCCAGGCGAATGCGTGGATACCGCCCCCTACAACCAGCTACCGACCGTGCGCGAAATTCCCTTCCCATTTCATTCCTACCATCACATCCAGATGAAGCGTTGGGGAACTCGCAACTACGCGGCACAAACGCAAGAGAAAAAATAGACTAGATTTATTCAAAATAACTACCACGTATTGATTACATCGCTTACAAAGGAATTTTCCCATTATAAACAGGTATTTTTTAAAAGTTCAAAAATACAATGTCATTGGTATTTTAAACTTGTGGGTAGGTTCGAGATCAACCTCCAATCCTGAGTGAAATATTTCCTCAACCGACCGTTGACAAACGGTTGCGTATCCTAGGGGCCCCAAAATTGTAAAATCATTAAAGCAATACGGAATTATTAAACGCGATTGATGAAGAATGATGAAATGATAAAGTATAGTGAATAAGACACGATGAACTAAATGATAAATGAGCAAATAAAGAGGAGATGGAAGGTCCTTCTGGGAGAGGTGGCTCAGGGCATCAATTGATGTCACTATAAAGCCTCTGGTCGGGAGGTTCTAGGTTCGAGTCTCGACGGTGGCTTCTCAATTCAGACTCACTCCGGCCAGGTTTAGTACTTGGAAGTCCGCAAATCCATCTCGCTGATGTCCCTTTTCTTCCCTGTATTCCTCGAGGGCACTGAAGCAGTGATCTGTAACCCCTTGACAAACACATGGTCATAATCCCGCTCACTCCTCTCGTCGTAGAAAGAGGAAGGGAAGGGCAAAAGAAAGGGGAAAGAGAAGGGAAAGGAATTAAGGGTACGACGTGCCATTCAAGGCTAGAAATATAGACCGACGTTCATCACACAACATCCATGCCTTAAGGGGATTCGAAGCCACAGACCATTTGTAGCGCGTTTATAGGTGCAAGCACCTGTAACACCCAGACGGCCAGGAATGGTAGGATGAGAGACGGAATGCGTAGAAATCCAACGTGCCACAACACAATCCTCCAAATCCGAGGCGGGATTCGAACCCACGATCCATCGAAGGCACTTCCGTCCTGGCCATCTCGGCTCCCTTGCGTCGGTTAACATTATTACAGAAGAGCCTAATGCCAATGGGCCATACAAAATTCAATTTTTACTTACCACGATGCTGTTGAAAGGGCTAATGATTAACAATGTTGTGGAAGTTCATCGAGTAAGCAACGTACCTGCAACACAAAGAAAAAGACAATTCAAAGTCTGCGAAATGTAATTTTCAATTTCATCTTTGCAATTACTTTTAAATCACAATGTACCTCTTTCTAATAATTAACATAACAGATTAAACAAGAAATTATATAATCTGCAAATAGCTAAACGTCGAAGGACGAAATAGTACATACATTCAAGAGCTTTGTCTTGAACATTGGCGTGCGTAAGAGGGACCATGACCCGCCAGCAAATTACTAAAAGGACCATAGTAGCCCTACGTACGATTGCAGATTGTTTTAACATTCATTTTGTATTAAATGAATATTTTGAGCATGAAAATGAAAAAAAAAGGATACCAATTAGACAACTCTCTTCTATAGCGGCAGGTTTAGGTGATGGCTCAGGACATCAGTTGATGTGCACTCCAGTGCCTCTGACTGGCAGTTCCTCGGTTCAGAGGCGCGACGGTGGCAGGATTTTCGACACTAGCTTTTCAGCTAGGTCGAACTCAGTTGTTGCCTGGAGGAGAATTCTAGCGGCCGGCTGCTCTGATCGGTAGTTTTTCGTGGTTTGTCCGATCATCACCAGGCGAATGCCGGAGCAGTACCCTAACAAACGGGCCACGGCCTATGCGCGATCACGCATGCAAAAAGTCGTGTCATGTTCCATCTTGAAGATAACACCCCTCAGGCGCTACGTTACAAAAACCCAAATATAACTAGATCTCTGAAGCTCCATCATTGAAGCTCCGTCTCGTGAAGGAGCAGTGGCGGGCAGAAGGAGGCAACGGGGGGCGGGGGGGGGGCAGAGAAAGGCGGGTCGGCCGCGCGCCCAGACACGCGCGGCTCGCACGGCAAACACACACACACACGCACCGCCCCCGCCCCACCTCCCTCCGTGCCGCGCGCCGCTTCAGTCAACACTCGGGTGGAGGGCGCGCGACTGCCTGTTTGCACCTCCCCCTTCTTCCCCTCCTTCTACCCCCCTTCCCCTTGTCCCCCCACCCAAAGCACCAACCTACATGTGGTCCACCCCAGACCATCGCCCTTCCGCTCTTCAGCGGTCCGTACTCCGTCAAGCATCACTCGCACGAATGGTTAGTTAGTTAGTTAGTTAATGCCTTATTTTACGTGGCGAGACTCGGGCCATCAGGCCTGCTCTTCTGTCTAACCATCGCAAATTTCGCTACGCTCCTTTCACCACCTAGCGGAGAAAGGAGGTATTATCTTGGGCGACGAAACAGGCGAATCTCAATTTTGCTCAGAGCTTCATTTAGGCTTGAGGATCTTTTACATGCAGTAAATCTACTACATGGGACAGCCGGCTTTACTTCTCCTCCGAAGGAAGGCGTACGAAGGATTTTTTCGTCCTTAAAAATCCACGGCTTCGATCGGGTTTGAACCCGCAAACTCGGTACAACAGTCCGATACGCTGACCGTTATATCACCGAATCCGCAAATACCACCGAATCCGCGAATGGTTGGTAACTGAGTGTTTGATTAGAGATTCTGGGCCCGTCAACTGCTAAGGTCATTACTCCCGTAGCTGTATGGCATGTTTTCCTTGCCTATGGAGTTGGCGTTGAGACCCGGCCGAATGGTGAGATCCAGCGCCGCCCTACCTGTCGGCTAGCGGGGTCATTCCTCATTCAGGTTTCGCCCACCAGCGGGCACCGCCTCATCCGGGACAAGTCCTTAAGCTCCCGATATGTGGTAGTGTAGTGCATGTTAGTGAAAAGGGTGACGATAGGACAAGGAAGAGGAAGGACAGATCCGCGTGGTCCGTAGCCCGTTTGATAGGGTACTGCTCCGGCATTCTGCTGGTATTAATAGTAGAAACGACGGAAAACTACTGATCAGAGCAGCCGACCACTAGAATTCTTCTCAGCCACACACCGTCTGAATGACACCTAGCTAACTACTTGTTAGTTGTGTCGTGTGTAAAACGTTCACCGCTGCTTTGGTATCACAACCATTGAGAAAACACTGTACTTCTACAACTCAGACTCGATTTGACTCTGACAGGAGGCCTCAGGGTTCGACACTCGACGTAGAGCAATTTTCGCCATTGGCTGCACATCGAGGCCGCTTCCTGGAAGAGAATTCTGGCGGCCAGACGCTCTGATCGGAAGTTTTCCGTCGTTTCTCTGATCAATATCACGCGAATGCCAGAGCAGTATTGAAACAAACGGGCCAATGAAGAATGAAGGGCACTCTAGAAAGCAGCTTTCAACCAGAATATTTCTCTCAGAATATTTCTTTCATCGCGTCTTCTCTGAGCTCCTTTTCTCGCAGTTGGTAAATTTCAGATTCAGACCGCTATTCCAGCCGTTACCCGTCCTTTGGGTACCTTTTACTCTCTCATTTTTAATCTTCTTTCAACGTTCCACATATGCACCAAGTACACCATTTTTTCATTTCAGATTATTCTCAGTATTGTATCTCACGTTGAATCAATCTCGGTACATCTTTGATTTGTAAATAATGATTATTTTTTCCATATTACGTTTTCGAAGTACTCAATGTTTGCAAACAGCGCGCAAAATAATACAGGGAACAAAAGAACGAATTCTCTGCATGTAGAAATCTGTAACTATCAAGTAAGGAGAGGAGGTGAATGACAAAAGTAATTATCTCGTTCTTCATGGTCAAAGACAGTTCCTATTGGTTTATGTTTGAAGTATTCTGGAGCGCTATTTCTTTTTAGTACATGAGTGGAAGGGTCACTAAAACTGACATCGTCCGTTTGATCTGGATGGTGACGCGATCCCCCGAATTTGCAAGGGGCTTAATTTTTGGGATAATTTTATACGAAACCTCTAGGATAGTGTAACGTCGTGGGTAGGAATCTACGCCACAAGGAAACAGTCACGAGTGGATATTTACAATTTATTTACAATAAATTATTTACAGGAACTAAAACCTCACTCTAAGGCGTTTGTAGGAGCTACCTGCCGCAGCCCCTCTCCCAACACGCGCCTTGCGGCCGCGCCTGCGAGTTGCCAACTTGGCCGATTCTCAACTGGGCACCTCATGTGCCTCGGCAGGCCATCTTCCCTCAAGAATAAGGCATACTTCACCGTGTCCGAACCTCGAACACCTACTTGTGTCTTCAGTACTTCCGCGCCAGACTTGGCCGGACAAGTTTGGCCGTGTTTGCCGCGAGGAAACTAGAATCGTTACCCCCGAAGGGTCCTGCGACGCATCTTAATATAGACCGAGTGACATGACCTCCTACGTCATCCCCACGCACTCGTCTTGAAGAAAGTGCCACCGACGCCGCATTTTGTGCCCGGCGTCTACGAACCAGCCCCCTACCCTCTGGGATTTCCGTGAGGGGTGGCCTTTGTTCGGGAGCCTATATTTTGCTCCCTCATTCCCATACCGTGCAGCTCAGGAGCAGGGAGTCAAGTCTATGACGCTACAATAGTAAAGGCATTTTCTCAAAAATGTCTTAAATTTTGTATTTAAGGTTTTTGATAGAAAAGAACAAATAACTTTCATAAAAAATAGCTCTGGTTTCATTTTCAGTGAAGCATCTGAAATTTCAAAATTGTAAAATGTTTGTTCAATGCGCTCGGGGCACTGTTTAGGTCCAGGCAGTCTGGTGGTATACGTCAGTCGCTCACAGAACCCACCCATTTGCGAAAGCTAGTCCCGGGCAAATATTAGTGTGAATTGGAAAAATTTTTCATGTTCAACTAGTAATATAATATTACGTGTGCTTAATAATATGTCAAATTGGTCCTCTAGTAGCACCACTAGCTTATTTTTTATTTCTACAAATATGGAGATTTAAGCACGATAAAACAAATGGATTTAACATTCTTGGAACGAAATAATATGTGGTACACCCCACTGGTTTTCTCTTGAGCACTGTACTTATTTAAATTCACCTCGAGCTCATCCGTTAGCTGGCGAGGTTTCCTATATTTGCGTAGCTGTTCAAAGTTTTAAATGGCCATGCAAATGAGGTCTAAACCATCTAAAGGCCTTTTAACGAAACTTTGAACAGGTCGTTGGTTCCTTCCGGTGGTTCAAACTCACGTGAAGAACAATAGTAAGGAAGTTTAGATTCATTGATTGGTCATTCAGGGCGCGTCAACTGCTAAGGTCATTAGAACTGAAAGAGAGTTTATCGCGGGAGGCGGCAGAGATCTTCCGCAGCTGGCTGGCGAGATCCAGCTCCGACCTACGTCAGCTTGCGCTGAATTTCTGCAATCAAGTACTTTCCCATCAATTCTAAGCTCCCGACATCGCTACCGACGTATATGATACTGTAGTGCACGTACGTGTGTGTGTGTGTGTGTGTGTGTGAAAGAAAAGGGATTGACAATAGGACAAAAAAGTAACGATCGCGTGCGTCCCGTGGCCCGTTTGTTAGGATATTTTTCTGGTATTCCCCTGGTGTTTTTTTCTCGGAGAAACCACGGAAAACTACCGATAAGAACGACTAGAATTCTTCCCCAGAGAACGGATAAATTCGACCTAGCTACGTAGTGCCGAAATTCTGGCACCCTGGGGACTGGAACCCTAGAACCTCCTGTTCAGAGCAATTCCAGTGACATCTGCCACCTCGATGCCTGAGCCACCTTTGCTGGTGTAAGGGAATTTGGAGGCATTTCAAACAATTACAGGAAATGAAATCGATTGGCTGAGTAGCAGAAGGCGGGGGGCGGGGAGAGGGGATTGATCATATGAAAGAAGCGAAGAGAATTAACACTTAATAGTGGCGCGAGGTCAGCGAATGTCTTCTCTCTGACTGACTGATTACTTTTCCTGGAAGCTACATAAAACAAGCAAAAGGTCACGCATCAGCACTTTTACACGCCCAGTGCAAAACTTGTACCAACAAGTGTACTTGGGGATCCCACGTGAGACGGAGATCGGTTTTTATGTTACAATGTGCCACTGCCTCTAATTCCACAAACATGATCGCTTTACCCACTATATTCAATAAATACAGACAAGTACAGTAAATTCTGACAAAATGAGCTAATTTCTTCTCATTTCCTGCGAGATTCAAAAAAATCCTGCAACTACTGTAAGAGAGCCGTATTTCCTTAACATCTTGAAATAAGATTTCGTTTAGTTGTGATATTTTTTCTTCAAACGGTTGTCTCTGATTAAAAAAAAATTGCGTGCAGTATATTTTACTGAAATAATAATTTTGCGGTCCCCGGAAACTAAATACCGTATATTCTTGAGCAACGAAATTTATGAGGGCGGGGCGAGAGGGCGGGGCGAGAGGGCGGGGCGAGAGGGCGGGGCGAGAGGGCGGGGCGAGAGGGCGGGGCGAGAGGGCGGGCGAGAGGGCGGGGCGAGAGGGCGGGGCGAGAGGGCGGGGCGAGAGGGCGGGGCGAGAGGGCGGGGCGAGAGGGCGGGGCGAGAGGGCGGGGCGAGAGGGCGGGGCGAGAGGGCGGGGCGAGAGGGCGGGGCGAGAGGGCGGGGCGAGAGGGCGGGGCGAGAGGGCGGGGCGAGAGGGCGGGGCGAGAGGGCGGGGCGAGAGGGCGGGGCGAGAGGGCGGTTAGGAGCACGAGCCCTGTGCACGGAGGTGCAAACGACACAAGGTTTGAAGGGTTTGGTGTCGCGCAACGGAAACCAATGTGTTCATAAGGAACGGCTCGCGCGAGAGCACAGAGAACGTGCCTAGCGACGCACGCGTTCGCACCTCTGCCTCCGCCCTGGACCGCGGCCCGTCCCGTTGCTCGGCCTGCGTCGTTTTCGTCGTGGCTACAGCCGTCGCTGTACCTTTTATTTCTCTCTTCCGTTTTCGTTGCTACAGTGTTGAACAGTTGTCTTTATTTATCACCGCCTTCAAACCTTAACAATATCAATCTCAAACTATCTTCCTTTCTCACCTCACCATAAAACATAAATTTTTGTCTTTCTTTGTGGTTTAACATCGCAATAAGACAATCAACTTAGGAAATTTTCCAAGAATTATGTATATGTATTCACAACTCTGTAGGACCATCTGGTCGAGCAGATAGAAATAAATTTAAAAAAAAAGTTACCTTCACTTTATTTTTGTTCTGAATTACATTCATTAGCAGCTTTTCATCAGCACATGTCTTAGTAAAGATAAGTATACTTAGATAGGATACATCAGAAAGAGTTCCATAATGTTTTTCTTAGAGCACATTTTCCTTGTATTACATTGAGTGCCGAATATTCCTCGTTTGTTCACGGTTTTGTACAAAACCGAATTAGATTACTGGAATATATGAAAATCTGACAGAATATCTACTCTGACAGAATAATTGGAAAATAGATATTGAATGGCGAAATATGATAGTGTCAGAGTATTTAAGCGAAATAACATAACCTCATTTTTCATGATGTGAAAAAAGTTACGGACATTCAGAGTAAGTTTTTCCATTCAAATGTGATTTACACACTTCTAAAGGCTAAAAAAAAGCACAAATAAGATTACAAATTCGTGTATTTGGATTCCACACCATCCAAAGGGGTTTGGGAAGTTCACTATTAGGAATGTGTGTTTTTCAGTGAATCTTACTTCGAGAAATTACAATGTAAAGAAATACTGGGTAGCTTTTTATGGAAGAAATGAATTAATATATATTATTAAAAGGTTAGAGGAGGGATTCTGCAGCTAAAGAAAACTTGCGCAGGATATACTTCTCCCTTATACATCACACGCAGTTTTTGGTGTTTACTGACAAAATAAATCGTCCCTGATTTATGCGAAAATTTATGCGCAAGTGCTTTTTACTTACACTGAATTGTTTAATGTATATTAAACAATAAAACGGGAAAGAGAGGAACTTCAAAGTTCACAGCGAAGAATTAAAAAAAACACAACGAAATTAACTTTTCTCACCTCGAGCCATTTTCAGGATTCGGAAGGATACGAGCATTCAACAATACCCACGTCCCATCCTCCATGTGAACCCAAAGCGACAAAACAGAACGTAGAAAAGACTACAATGCATAAAAAATTCTGAACACTCATGGTTATTCAGCATGCGTGCTGACTTTCTTCCCCCAACGTGTGTTTTCCTTCGATCGCGCCTGGAAGCGGCGAGACCGGAAGCAGCCCGTGCTGCCTGCGGGGGGTGGGTGGGTGGGGGAGCGGTTGGCTGCGGGCGGTCTCCTGTCGCCTGTCGCCTGTCTCCTGCCGCGCGCGCCGCCGCACTTCCTGCGCTGCGGTGGTTTTTGCCGCGTCTTCGTCGCCCGAGGAACAGGTGGCGCTCGGCGCCGCAAAAACCCGCCCCCCCCTCCACACCCTGTGGAGGAACACGCGCCGACATCCGCAGGGCGACATGGGACGGGCGGCACCGAAAAGGCGCGCCTCCGGGGACAATTAAGGCGGCGACCAGGCGATGGACGCGCAACGCCGGAAAAGCTTCACTTGCGTCCGATTGGTTGGTTGGTTTGTTAGTTGATTGGTTAGTTGTATTGGTTAGTTGGATTGGTTAGTTGGATTGGTTAGTTGATTGGTTAGTTGTATTGGTTGCTTGTATTGGTTGCTTGTATTGGTTGCTTGTATTGGTTGTTGTATTGGTTGGTTGTATTGGTTGGTTGTATTGGTTGGTTGTATTGGTTGGTTGTATTGGTTGGTTGTATTGGTTGGTTGGATTGGTTAGTTGGATTGGTTAGTTGGATTGGTTAGTTGGACTAGTTAGTTGGATTGGTTAGTTGGATTGGTTAGTTGGATTGGTTAGTTGAATTGGTTGGTTAGATTGGTTGGTTGTATTGGTTAGTTGTATTGGTTGGATTCATTGGGGTGGTTGGTTCTTAGTGATTCCGGGAACGCTATCTACTGAGATCATGAGTCCCGTAACTGTATTGCATGCTTTTATCGCGGGAAATGGCGATAATCTTCCCCGCTGGATGGTGAGATCTGGCGTCGACCTGCCTTCGTCTAGCGGAGATTTCCATCAACCAGGTATCTCCCGCCAGCGGGGCACCTTGGTCCACCCCGGACCATCGCCCTTCCGCTCTTCAGCAGTCCGTACTTCGACCAGCCTCACTAGCAGGAATGGTTGCTAAGTTGATGATTAGAGATTCTGGGCCCACCAACTGCTAAGGTCGTTAATCCCGTAGGTGTAGGGCATGTTTTCTTTTCCTCGGGAGATGGTGAGATCAGACCGGATAGAGATCCGGCGCCGACCTACCTATCGGCTAGCGGTTTTTTTCTCAATTCAGTATCGCCCACCAGAGAGGCATCGCCCCAACCGGGACAAAATCTAAGTTTCCGACCGGTCTCCTGGCGTATGTGGTAGAGTATTGCATGTACTCGTAAATGATGAGGATAGGACAAGGAAGAGGAAGGAAATTGTGGGAATTCTGATTTGGTGTTGTTGACGTTCTTATAAAAAGAAATAAAAGAGGTCATCTTCGTCAACATATCAGCTTTATTAAGATTAATAAATCTTATCTTAATAAAGCTGATATGTTGACGAAGATGACCTCTTTTATTTCTTGTTATAGAGGAAGGAAAGATCACCCGCGGTCACGTAAAATGAATTTCTATACAAAACGACATTGTTCTTAAGTGAAAAAAATTACAATTCATTAAAACTCGTCCCCTAAATATTACCATCAGGATCAGTACCGGAACTGGTGCATACCGGTTCGTGAGTACCTGAAGTAATATCATCCTGATTCCAGCACTGCTGTTTCCTTGTACACACAGCGTTTCCGTGGTGCGATAGCTTTAAAGGCGAGAGGCTTGGACGGCCGCACCCGGAGAAGCAGATATTTATGGAAACCTTTTAAAAATGCGTCGCGCGATCTATTGCTTCTACCGAGCCCTTTGCTCCACTTAAAGCCTCCCCGCCCCTCTCTCCCCTCCTCTTCCCTCCCCTCCTCCCTCCCCCTCCGGCCCCCCCTCCGGCCCCTCCCTCCGGCCTCCGCCCCCTCCCTCCGCCCCCTCCCTCCGACCCCCTCCCTCCGGCCTCACTCTCATTCCTCTCCGGCGCCAGACAGCACTCCTTCCGGAATGCAGAAGGGGTAATAGGGTGCGATCTAACTTGGTGGGGGGAGGGGGCTTCTTATCGAGTGCGCTCCGAATTACACGATGAAACAGAGCGCTTTCCTACGTGCGGCTGGCGAGAGGGATTCCAATTCGGCTCGCGATTTGTTCCGGCCCTCCCTTCCAAAGTTTAGATCTACCGTTTAGATTCGTAATGCGCTTAAGGACGTTGCTGTCCTTATCGGTGAAGACGTAAGCCTCGATTTTCGGTACAATCATTCATGTTTTGTTAACTTTGAATACCATCTGTCAACATTTTTTTTTAAAAAAGCTTTTTCCCTGGGTTTGCCTTCTAACGTCTAAGGAGCTATTTTCCCCTTTCGTGTTTATTCCTTACTTTCAGCCATTCGCACCCCTCGATGTTTACTGGGATCCGTTTAAAATTGTTCAGATATTCAACTGTTTGTTAACACTTAAAAAATAATATCGAGTGTAATCTTATTGTTAGTTGACGAATGGAGACATTTTATTTTGTGTATTGTTCGACAATTTTGTGTTTCGAAGGTCCAACCTATCCTCATGTTACTTCAGATTTACACTAATTTGGAATGACTATTATGTCTAAAAGTAGTAAAAATACGACAGAGAAAATGAATCGTTTGGAAATCGAGAACGAATACGACGTTGGTTACTCAAGAGGAAGAATTCCTAAATAGCAAAGTAAAACATTCTATTCTATTCTAATATAGTTCTTTCTATTCTATTCACTTATAGCTCAATCAATCTCTGACATGTATCAGCAAAAATTATTGAATTTTCCCCAGTAATCATGATGTGCGTTTTGCTTTCTTTCAACAATCAAGCAATTTGTGAACAATTAGGTGGGGACGCACATGCGTCGAAAAAATTGGTGTTTTCTTCTTCCTTCCAGTTTGACTTTCAATTGCTTTCTGATATGCAAGACGTGCATTTAATAACCTGAAAACATTAATCCAAAAATAAATATAGTAAATAAGGTTGTTTTCCCGGCAAAAATTCGATTGGAGTGTTACTCCACGTAAGCGCACTTTCTCGTGCTTTTCAAACAAACAAGTTTATTTAATTATGAAACAAACAAAATATTTGCTAGTTTCTATACACACTTTTCGTGTACAATGCGTTAGAAAACTAAACCTAAATCGACTTTTATCTTTACACTGCTACGTTTTTCTTTGGAACTCGCTCTTCTACGACCCAATTGAAAGGTCCTTCGGTAACAACACGGGATAGTACCCAGAGTAAACGACGTCTAAAAATATTTCTTTTGCAGTCACTTTCGTCTGTTCACAACGTATATTGGTGATGGATCTCCCATCGATAGGACCACACACAATTTTACGGTATCCTAATAATTGAACCTGTTCTTGGCTTAATAAAAAAATGTCTTATTCATCCAATCCCATAAATAAAAGGAATGGAAACATATTATGTACGCTAAGTGTATTGCATCGCTTAACAAATTTAATGTTTACTAAAATTTTGGCATCACATAACTCAACTAGGAGCAACACCCTGTAATTTACATCGCTATGCTCATTTTCTGCAACGTTGATTGCAAGGTTTTATTCGGCAGAATCCGCTATAGCGAATGCGCCCATATTCAGAAGCTTATTTCATCGAGGAAGTTCATTGCGGTATCTTCCAACCAATCTTAATTGATCTTCATCCTCTTGTAAGCGTATTGAATGCTTGCCAGCGGCTGACATCATAGTGTAATTCGATCATAAGCAAAACATGCGACCAGCAAAAGGATGAATGGAATGTTGAAGGTCAACCAGAGATTAGGAGCTGGGACTGTATAAGTATTAACGCAACGATGCGACACCTACATTAAAAAAACGAAGAAATGAAAAACAAACTGAAAAAATATTCTAGTGGAAATCAGTGTTTTGTAACAGAGTGTATATAAAAAGGTTGTTTTAAGAAAGAACTGAAGTGTGGTGAATGAAATAAGAGAAAAAGGTCATAAAGTAGATAAAGCGAGACAGACCAGACAAAATATCTTCCACGTGACAATCGGAAGAGATTAAATTGTTCGAATCCCTGGAAAAGGACTGGAAAATAGTTTCGGCGGTGAGGGATGGGCTCTACGCTGGAATTTCATTGATCAACAGAGGGACGCGACAAGACGTCCGCTAGAATTCTCGTCCAGAGAGCGACTGAATTCAATCAAGTTGTCTAGCTAGTGTCGAAAATCCAGTCACCGTCAATATTCAAGCTCTAGGAACTTAATACCTTATTTTACGTGGCGAGACTCGGGCCATCAGACCCGCTCTTCCGTCTGACCACGCAAATTTTCCTAGGCTCCTTTCACCACCTAGCGGTGAATGGAGGTGTTATCCCTGGCGACGAAACAGGCGATTTGAAGTTAGCTCACAGGCTTCATTTAGGCTTGAGGCTCTTTTACATGCAGAAAATCTACTACACGGGACAGCCAGCTTTACTTCCCCTCCGAAGGGAGGCGTACGAAGGATTTTTTTCGCCCTTAAAAATCCACGGCTTCAGTTGGATTTGAACTCGTAAACTTGGACACAACAGCCCGGTACCGCAAACTCCCGGGTAGGAAGAAATAGAGAAAAGAAGGAATGACATTAGAACAGCATAAGAAAGAGAGAAAGAAAGTTAAGAGAGGAGGTAGGCGAAAGGAGACGTGCAAAGGACGAAGCGAAGAAGGGAAGCCGAAAGCACCGTCGCGCGCCCTTCCCAGCGCAGAACCATCCATACACTAAAGAGAGATAATTCTTTACTCTATGGCAGAGCCATCCATTCGCATCCTCACTCAGAGCATAGAGTAAAGAATTATACCTCTTTAGTCTACGCCCAGAGTGCGTGTAGATCGAGGGCTTCAGGGCACCGAGAGAGGGCACGGGGAAGGGGCGAGAGGAGGAGAGGGACGAGACTCGGGAAGGGGGGGGGGCAAAAAGGGACGAAACGGTTGTGGACCAGAAGGAAGAGCGGTAGCAAGTATTTGTTTTTGACAAAATGCAATAGCAAATGGATAAATGGTATACCTGCTATATGCGTTGTATAATGGAAGGAGGCTCATAAAGCTATTCGTGTTAACACGAACACTGTCACCATATAAAATATATGGGGAACGTCGAAAACACCCACAATAATAATAATAAAATAATAATAATAATAATAATAATAATAATAATAATAATAATGAAAGTGTGTTCTCAAAATGAAGACTCAATCGTTCTGCAACACATTTCGAAAGTTTTGTGTTGTTTAGTACCAGTAACTTGTACAAAAGCAAACATTAAAACACAAGGAGCAAACATTCAAAATGTGACATGTCCATTTGGTGAAAATTGAGTTCTTCTGCGGTTTTTAACTAGAATTTTATTTCCAGAAAGAATCGTAAGATGTCTTACAATACATTAATTAGTACTCCATTCGTTGAGTTAAAGATAGTGTTCAAAAGTGTAATGTTTGGGGCTTCATTTTTCATTTTTATTAGAAAAGAGCGAAGTGGACATGTCACGTTTTGAATGTTTGCTCCTGTAATCGTAGAAGGCACGTCCGATTTGTAAACATGGCGTTAAGAAGAGTTGTACACGGAAATGTCTGACGCCCGCTTGAAACCATCCCCGTGGCTGACGCCTTGGCCCGCGAGCGTGTGAAGGCAGCGCGGGCCGGGTGGGGGGCGGGCGGGGCCGCTCTGGGCAGGAGTGATTGCGAGTGGCGGGGGCTCTCCCGGGGGCGGCGGGAGGAAGTGGAAGCAAGCTCCCTGACGTCACGGCTTTGTGACCGCAAATAGGGTGCTTTACGGTTATTGGGCGCATCACGGCGCCGGGCCACCGCGGGGCGCGGCGGGGCGGACCACCGCGGGAGCGAGCGGGGCGGGTAGGCACCGCGAGAGCGAGCGGGGCGGAGCGGGGAAGGGAAGGGTGGGACGGGGAGGGGAGGGGCGGGATGGGGAACAGAGGGGCGGGACGGTTAAGGAAGGGGCGGGACGGGACGGAGAGGGGCGAGGCGAGGTGAGGCGGGTTGCGTGGAGCGGGGCGTGGCGAGGGCGAGGGGGGCGATGCGGGCGGGGTGGAGCGGGGTGTGGCGGGAGGGCAATGCGGGGCGAATGGAGCGGGGGTGGGGGGGGGGGATGCGGGGCGTGGCGGGGTGGGCGATGCGGGACAGGGTCAGGCGCGGCGGGGCGGGGCGAGGTCAGGCGGGGCGGGGGCGGGGCGGTGCGAGGCGGGGAGGAGCTGGGCGGGGCGGGGGTGGGGGGGATGGAGGCGGAAGTGGGGGCGGGGCAGAAGCTCTCCCGGGCCGAAGAGGAAGGAACAAAGCCCGGTCCAAGTGGATGGACCGTTCCGCGAGAGATCGCCGAAATACTGCAGGCCCCGTGCTCCTATAATCGCCATTGCGCCCCCGGAAAATACAGCATTTTTTTAAAAATAAACGACCCCTTTCGTTTTCTTTTTAAAATTGGCTGAGATATTGAGGAGTGACTATACATGAGCATATCCAAACAAAGCGAAATAATTTTTTTTAATTTGTCTTATTTTTTAAATCAACAGATGGATAGATTTTTATTTCCGACATACATTCGCAATTTTCTTATGAACGGTTGAAAATGAATATAAAAGAATTAGAATTTTTAAACATATTTCACGAACACTATCAAGATGAATTATACATGAAGCACAGAGATAGCTATGCTTTAAATAATCGATGTCGAGGTTTTAATTTCAATGCACTATCGGTGACCCAGTGATAATAGTGAAAAAAGTGTGTTTTTTTTCTTTCAAAACAACACTTTTTTTCTTTGTGTTGGTGAACAATACAAGCTCTCGCCTAAAACATATAGCGTTTTGTTTACATGGACATTATGTCCTCAATGAAATTTTTCTTGTAAATAATCTTTAAATGAAATCACTGAGTTTTTCAAGTATGTGTAATTTTAACTTATTTCAAAGAAATCGAGGAAAATGCATTAACAAGATTGTGACATACCGATATGTCACGTTAAAATAAATTAACATTTATTTGGAGACAATATGGTGGAACATGCATTACGAAATATCACGAGAGCTAGAGCTTAGCAACGACCGGGAATAAACAATGTAGTTTTTGTTTTTTGTAAAGGCATTAAGAGGTCAGCTACACCAAAATATAACGAACGTATGGATTGGCTGGGTGAAGAAGGACGGTCAAATGTTATGAAAAAATGAAGGTAGTTTAATACGAAGTCTTCGAGGATGAATCATGCAGGAAGATTTCATTCTGCTCTGAAACGCGCTTCTGAACTGTTCGTAGATATTTTCATGTGGAAGCAATATTGAAGTATAAATTGGAACTTTGTCGGGAGTGGTAATCAAGTTCGGGACTATGTCATAGGACGTAATCGGGACTGGTAATTTTGATAGTTTGAGACCAGCTTGGATAGGGCAGAAGAGGATTTCGTTGGAACTTTGGACTACGGCAAGATCGCAAGATATTTCGACTGAGAAGTCTACGAGGGACATCAACGAAGAAAAGATAAGTTAACCGCGGTGTAAAATTGTAAATTGAAAGAGATCATGATCAAAGGCCTAACTTAAATTCATTAAATTGTTTGATAAAAAAGTAAAAATAAACTTTGTTAAATTTTGTTCTTTAGAAAAGAAAGTGATCTTTCATTTAGTCAATCCAAACAGTAATGAACTAGGAATAGAATCATTCTATTTCAGATTCCCAGCTGCGCTGTATAGTCGGCGGATCCTATAATCCATTATAGAGGTAATAAGGATTATAATATATCGTGACCCATTGACCCAGCAAGCCGGACGCTAAGATCTTTAGCAGATATAAATGCAGAACAGTATCATATTTTACTTTCTTGTATACGTCACTATACAGGTGCCACTCATGTACTTTTTTTTTCATTTTATTGATTTTTGTTGGTTGTACATAGGTCAGTTTAAGTCTAAACTTTAATATGTTTGAAAGCTTACGTACTAATTTATATTTGAAACTTATTTCTAAGACTTAACTCTAACATAAGGTTGAGGATGCCCTATTCAGTTCACTATTCTGGTTCGAATTCGGAGAAGGTTTTAAGGAATATATTGTAGGAACATGTTTTTTATTCTGGTATGGTTAGGATTTTTTGCGAGTCTAAAGGTTGCAACGGAAGGGATTTGAGGTAAATAATAGTAAACGTTGGTGGCTTAGTACGTGATACGATGGTGATGTGATGTTCAGTGAGTTGTAAGTTGAGTTACTTATGAAACTGATGATTGGTGATACATCACGGTGCATTGGTTATTGTTCTGAGAAATTGGTCCTGAATAATTTGTGTTTTTTTTAATTGGTTTCTGTGGAATTAAACCAAATGGATCAAGCATACTGCAGTAACGATCTTAGATTGTTTTTTTATATTGCAATTGAAGAGTGATATGGTAATGGGCTGTTTCTGTAGATTAGAGGTTTTAATTGCAGAACTTTCGTTTTAGCTTGTTTTATTTTTTCGGTGGTGTTTCCAATTCAGATTAGTATTCAAGTTTAATACGAGGTATTTAATAGGTTTGTTAGGGGGTACCAGTTTATTGTATTGTTATTTATTGTTAGGGGGTGGGGGCTTAGGGTCTTACGTGTAAATATTCTTACTGCGGTTTTGGATGGATTCAGTTTCTCGTTTGCGTGGAATGTTCTCTCCGAGCACCAGTCTTCGTTACTACGCACTGCGGGAGCACAAACACTAGGAAAAACGTTCCCTGGTAGACGAAACAAGCTGAGACTGAGCGCTAGCAAGGTAAGCACAGCCGAGCTGGGCACGTCCGCACGCCACCGCTACTCAACGACGACGAATGACACACGCGTTTAACGGATATTTAGAACGGATAACAGTCTGCCACACAAGGTCACGCAGCGCTCCCCGTGCTAAGCGCGCTACAGCAAGGAAAGCTGAGCACAAAGACATCAAAATTACTCAAATGAAGCTTATCTAACATAACAATATGCATGCCATTGGATTCGTCTTTTGACGCTCGTCATGACAGACTAAAAAGGGTATACTTTCATTTGAAAAAAAAAACCGTTAGCGGTAGCTCAGTGGATCAGCTGATGTCACTGCAGCGCCTCTGACCGGGAGGTCCTAGGTTCGAGTCCTGACGGCGGCAGGATTTTCGCAAGCGGCGCGCCGTATGCGCGAGGCGCGTCCGCGTGCGTTGCGCTGCATTGTTGCTTCACCGCCGCCGTGCGGCTTTTTTGGCGCGCCTCGCTCCGCAGGCCGCCGCAGCACTTGCATCCGCGCGGAGGCCGGGCCGATTGCGCCGGTGACTTGGAACCGGCGGCGGCGGCGGCGAGGTGCGATGACGGCGGTGCGGCGGCGAGAGGCGGGCGGGGCGGCGGTGGCGGCCGCGGCGGCCGCGGCAGGCGGTGGACCGGCGGCGGCGCGGCGGCGAGGAGCGAGACGGCGGGCGGCGGCAGGGGGCGCAGCGGCGGTGGCGGCGGCGGTGGCGGGGCGGCGGCGGCGGGGCGGTGGCGACGGTGGGGTGGCGGCGGCGGCGGCGGCGGCGGGGCGGGGCGACGGGGAGGCGGTGGCGGCGGGGCGGGAGCGGACGGTGAGGTAGGCGATGACGGCGGGGTGGCGGCGGCGCGGCGGGCGGTGGCGGCTGGCGGTGTGCGGTGGCGGTGGCGTGGCGGTGGCGGTGGCGGTGGCGTGGCGGTGGCGGTGGCGGTGGCGGTGGCGGTGGCGGTGGCGGTGGCGGGGCGGTGGCGACGGCGGTGGCGAGCGAGGGGGCGGTGGCGGGGCGGTCACGGCAGGAGGCGGCGGCAGTGGTGGTGGCAGCGGCGATGGTGGCGGCCGCCTCGGAGGCGGAAGCGGCGGCGGCGATGACGGTGGTGGTGGAGGCGGTGGCAGGGGCGGAGCGGGGCAAGGGGCGGGGCGGGGCGGGGCGGGGCGGGGCAGTTGTGGTGGCGTGGGCGTGGGCGATGGCGGTGGTTGTGGCGGGGCGGGGCGGGGGTGGCGGCGGCGACGGGCGGCGACGGCAGCAGCGGCACAGGCGATTAAAAAGCTGTGGCGATTGCTGACGTGGAGACAGAGAAGGTGATGGATACGTGAGATGATGGCGAAGTTGATGTACACGATGTATTTATTGATTAGTGTTACCGGGCGCGACACCTGGAAAGGTCCTTAGTCCCGCAGGTGTAGTGTATGGTTCTTTCATCGGAAGGTGGCGGTGATCTTCCCCTGCTGGATGCTGAGATCCGGTACAACCAGCGGAGCACCGACCTAGCCGGGACACGCTCTTCCGACTGGTCTTTAGTGTATTGCGTGTAAGTGTGTATATGTGAAGGATAAATATAGGACAAGGAAGAGAAAGAAAAGGTACGGCAAGGAAGAGGAAGGAAAGATCGCGCGCGGTTCATGGCCCATTTGAAAGGTTTGTTCTTCGCCTGGTGTTGATCGGAGAAACCGCGGGAAAACTACCGATCTGAGCAACCAGCCCCTAGAATTCTCCTCCGGACAGCGGCTGAATTCCACCTAGCTCTGCAGGTGGTGTCGAAAATCCTGGCGCCATCGTCGGTGAGCCCTCGGACCTCCTGGTAATAGCGATGGAAGTGGCATTTGTGCATGGGAGAGCAAAGAAGGAGTTGGGGGCGGGGGGGGGCGGAGGCGGCGATGCCGGCAGAGGCAGAGTTGGCGGCGGGGTGGGAGAGCAGAGGAGATGCAGGCAGTGGAGGCAGAGTTGGTGGCGATGGTCGTGGCGGCGATGACGGAGGTAGTGTGGACGGGGGTGGTGGGAGACGCAGATACGGCAGCGAAAATTCACCGCGTATGAAAACAAGAGGGCGGGCGCCGAAGGTCGCGGATGAAGCGATAAAAGTCACAAGGTGCACTTTTCGGGAGAACACGGCAGGGGGAGCTCATAAACCAAACGTGGAGTTGGGAGGAGGTGAAACGGCATACGGAACGAGCTGCGTTGCTGATTTAAAGCTTAGAGTACTGGGCAGGAGCCATTTATTTGCAGGAATTGGGCAGAAATTATTTTTTCATTTACGTCTTCATTTTTCAGATGGCGCTGCAGTTCCATTTCAGCCGTGGCATGACAAAATCACTTCCCCGTGAAGGTTTTCTTAAGTTTTCTCTTTACAGAGATACAGCACGTGAAGTATGCATGCCAGCTGAAGCGATAAAAGTCACAAGGTGCACATTTCGCGGGAAGGGAAGGAGTGGAGGCTCATAAACCGAACAAGGAGTCAGCGATTTGGGAGGGGAGGAAACGACAAGAGAGACCAACTCCAGAGATGATTTGACGTTTGGAGTAGGGAGCCGGAGTCATTCCTTTATGTAAATGAATATCATTACGGCATTTATTACTGTATTTGTTCTAAAAAAAATTCTTCCGGTTGTCTTACAGCGGTTTCCCATTCGGAAGGATTGTCATTGCCGAAAAGGTAATAGGCACTATTTCATTTTTTAAATAGCCACGGTCATCAACGTTTAATTTTAAAAATAAAATTTTAATTAAACATTAATTGGGTTCACGTCACTTGGACCACCGTGGACATTTAGATGTTTGAAGAGCTGTACAGTAGAGTGGGCATCTAATATACATTTTAATGGTCGCTAAATCTTCATATCGAAAGTATAAGCAAATAATGTCAGAAAAAGAAGAAGACAAAGCAAACAGAGTAGAGAGAAGAATACCCAAAGAGAAAAGAGTACCACAGAAGGAGAAAAGAGTACCACAAGAAGGAAACAGAGAACACAAAGGAGCAAGAGAACCACAGGAAGAGAACAAGAGAACCACAGAAGGAGAACAAAGACCACAAGGGAGAAAAGAGACAAAGAGAGAGCAAGAGACACAAGAAGGAGAACAAGAGTACCACAAGGAGAACAAGAGTACCACAAGGAGAAGAAGAGTACCACAAAGGAGAACAAGAGTACCACAAGGAGAACAAGAGTACCACAAGGAAGAAGCAAGAGAGAAAGAAGAATCAGAAGGAAGAGAATCCCAAGAGGAGAATGAAGACAACCAAGAAAAGAAAGCAAGAAGGCGGAGAGGAGCCGTGGATGGCGCGCCGAAGCCGTTCGCCACGAGGAAGTGCTGGAGAAGGAGGAGGCGACGGCCCCCGGGGGGGAAGGGGCCGGGCCCCTCGGGGGCGGACGGGGGGCCCAGGGAAAAGAGGCCCCCTCGGTTCCTGGTTCATAGTGATTTTGAGCCCGACAACTAACGAGGTCATTAGTCCCGCAAATGTAGTGTATGTTTTTTCGTCGGGAGGTGGCGGTGATCTTCCCCCGCTGAATGGCGAGATCCGGCTACCGTCGGCTGGTGGGGCTTCCCATAACCAGGTATCTCCCACCAGCGGGTCACCGCCCCAGGCGGGACAAGCTCTAAGCTCCCGACCGGTCTCCCGGAATATGTGATAGTGTAGTGCATGTTAGTATAAGTGTGTGTGAGGGGTGAGGATAGGGCAAGGAAAAGGTAGAACAGATCGCGCGCGCGCGGTCCGTGGCCCGTTTTTTAGGGTACTACTCCGACATTCGCCTGGTGTTGATCGGAGAAACCGCGGAAAACTACCGATCAGAGCAGCCGGTCCCTAGAATTCTCCTCCAGACAGCAGCTGAATTCGACTAGCTGACAAGTTAGTGTCGAAAATTTCCACTGTCCGGACTCGACCCTAGGACCTCCCGGTCAGAGGCACTGAAATGACATCAGTGAGCCACTCAGCCACTGAGCCACCGTCCCGGTGAGAGGCCTTGTCGGTGGGGATTCCGAGTGGGAATACTGCAAGTTATCTACGTCTTCAGTTACGGTGGACGTGCGCGTTGACGGTACGGTATGGCAGTGGCTGAGACAGCGGGGATGGGGCAGCTTGTGTCTGATGCAGGGGGATCTGGTGACGGGATTGACTAATGATGGTGTGGCTGTTGACGGGGCGGCTGGTGATGGCGGTGACCGGCGGGTAGTCGGGAGCTGCTGCAGGACAGTTGAAAACTCATGTGGATTCGAATGTAGGAGCTTTAGATCTACCAAGATGCCGATACAGATTCCAAAGTACACGATATGCTAGAGCGTCTGTCTAACGAATCATTCACTTCACCTTCACTACCTCACAATATAACACTCGTAATACTAGTGACAACTAGTACTTGCACCTGTCGTGTAGGAGTCTTATAGCGTTTTCCATTCGCCGCACTAGTGCGCACCCAGTGCACACTCAGGGCAGCTTTCGTGTTCCATTCCACCACTAGGGCGCACCAGTGGAAAGAACTGCGTGTTCCATTCGCACATCGACCCGGACCCAGGACGCACTAAACTGCACCGACGATCGCGTCAGTGCAGTCCAGTGTACCGGGCCATTGTGAGGTTAGGTGTGGAATTTATCCATGCTGATTAAGATTCGAGGTGAAATTGTGAAGGCATTTGAGGATCTTCTGTCACGCAGGGATACTTCGAATGATGGAGTATGTTATGTTGTGCAAGAAATGTCTTAAAATAATGTTTGTGATTTAAGAGTTCGGAAAATCAGATTGTGTTTTCCGAAAATTTAACCTTGAATAACTTCATATTAACAAATCCTGTGCTATTTAGAAACCGAAGTGTTTTAGGTACGTCTCAATTTCGAAACGCTAATAAAGTGAAAATAAAAATAGTGACCCTAACAAAATCATTCAAATATATATGCCAAGAAATGTTTCTCGCACGCCCATACATATACCAGCGGAATTGTTTATGTTAATATTTTTATTGTTTTCAGTAATCAAACAATTCTACAAAAGCCTTTCGGTTCAAAATCTTGTGTACTATATCGATCACTGGCAAATCTCGAAATATGAAATTATTACTCATACGCATTTGAAGTTTTCGTAGTTTTTAAATAAAGAAATTTCACGTGAATAATTTATGAGTTGAGAAGTAAGAATTACCAAAAGACTTCATAAAAATTATAACGACGATCATAATTCAAAATTGTTATTTTTCGAGTTCCATCAGTGTGGCTGATCAAAAACAGCTGTGTATAATTTCACTGCGTAGCGCACAGCACTGACTCAGTTCCGGAATCCATTTCATTCGTAGCTGCCCTTCACGCGTGTGGGGCAGCAGTGTTGCGGAGCGATGACGTTTCTTCCTTGCACTAGGGTGGGTTTCAGTGCAACGAATGGAAGACGCTATTAGTAAATCGTCCCCCTGGAAGATGTATACGACTTCTCCAGGAAGAGCGATTCGGCCCGCAAAGGAACAACGTATACGTACGTTTTCCGGCTACGTTGTTGGTCGCTTATTCGCGTGCAACTTGCGCTCTCGCGGTCATAGGTTATGCCATTTAACCTCAATTGCACTAGTTGAAGGAAATTGTAGCTGCGATGTTCATTGTCTCCGCGTCATATCATTACAATATAATTCTAACAATTTCTAAAGATTTTTTGAAGTTAAGTGAAACGGCAGCATAAGGAAAATGTTATATTCAGAGGAAAAAAAATGTTATTTATCGAAGGACACCACAGAGAAAATTTCTTTTTACATTAAACAGGAGTCAGGCATAATCGGCTTTGCGAAAGTTCACAAACAAGCACGATTATTTCGATCATAGTAATACATAGTACAAAATCACGCATGTACCCAGCATGTCTGCTAAGAGGGGGGCGCAAAGGTGTGTGTCCGTCACCGGGAATGTAAATTTATTTTGTCTATTTTTTATCTATTTTATGTATTTAATCTATTTTTTTCTACTTTTATCTATTTTTATCAATTTTATCTATTTTTAGTCTAATCTATTTTTAATCTATTTTTATATCTATTTTTATCTAGTTTATATCTATTTTTATCTACTTTGATCTATTTTATCTACTTTTATCAATTTTATCTATGTTTCATCTATTTTTATCTATTTTATCTATTTTAATCTATTTTTATCTATTTTTATCTATTTTTATCTATTTTATCTATTTGTAATCTATTTTATCCACTTTTTATCTATTTTATCTATTTTTATTTATTTTTATTTATTTATTTTACGTCGAAAACAGTTAAAAGCTGTGTGTAACATGCTACGGAGAGAAGTGAATTCTGTGCACTTATTCGTAATTCTGCGATCCCTACCCTAAGCCATATACTACTTCAATTTTGATTTCAGAAAGAAATGAGCGTTTTTTGCGAGGATTGTTAACAATTTTGTAAAAATATTCGCTCCGATGTAATAAAATATATTTTCAAGGTTAAACTGACTAAAAATTTGGGCCCTTAGCTCTCGACATGACCTTCGTGAAAGAATAATACTTCCTGCACCGAGAACATAAACGATAATTTGAATAACTATATTTGCAACTGAATTCTTGAAGACGTGAACAGATAATGAAGTTACATTTATGTCCAGAGGAAACTCAAGGGGCCATATCAGCATTTTTCAAAGGATCAGGGAAACTGGAGAAAAACCTGATCGAGATGGGGGTCATTGACTCAGAATACTTGTTACAAGTTGTTTAGAAATTATACAGTCATAATGGTAAATAATACATTAAATAGGGTGGGAGACGAGAGAGGAGGGCAAGTGTTAAGCCAAGGAGATGCAGGTATGTAGATATGAGGAGGCGGGATAACGAGAAGGGGGAGGAGAAGAATGAGGAGGGGAAGGGAAGTAGGAAATAAAGGAAAGAAAAAAGCGGATACGGAAAGAGAAGAAAGGGGAGAAGGAGGATGAGAAGCACGCATAGGAAAAGAAGAAAAGTAGGTGGCGGAGGAGGAGAAAACGATGGGAAGGAGGAGGTAAAGGCGGAGGAGGAAGGGGGCCTTGCCCCGCCGCCAAGGCCGGCCGTTCACCCCCGCGCCGCGACCCGGGCCCTGCGCCGCCGCCACCGCCTCCACCGCCCCCGGCTGCGCGCCCAGTCGCTGCACTCCGAGCGCTGCGCCGCTCAGCCGATGGGTGGGCCAACGCGCCCTTCTGTGCACGAGTACGACTGCACGTGGACACACAGCGAAAGTAAACGCCTCAACGTGAAATATCTTGTCACATGTGTTCCATATATGTTTATTTTCCAAAGTAAAAAGTCGACATGTGGCGGCAAACAATCTTTAATATTTTCATCATCTTAATGTATTGTTTTAATGCAACGTTTTAGCTTCATCAAGAAAGCCAATCTATCCATAGTTACGCGTTACATGAAAAGCCTTTGTCTCTTCTTTTGTCATGTCTCGCATATAACTCAACAAGATACACTGAGAAATGGGTGTTGATTCAAAACTATATTTGTGTTTGATTGTTAGTGATTCCGGGCGTGTCAACTACTGACGTCATTAGTCCTGTAAGTGTAAGGCATTTTTTTCTCAGGAGGAGGCTGTTTTCTTCCACCACTGGATGGCGAGATCCGGTGCCGACCTACCGTCGACTAGCAGGGATTGCCCCAACCAGATCTCCTACTAGCCTGGCCACCGCCACAGGTGGGACAAGCTCTAAGCCCCCGTTTGGCCTCACGGCATGTGTGGAAGTGTGGCGCATGTTGTGTAAGTAAGGATGTGAGGATAGAACAAGGAATAGGAAGGAAAGATCGCGTGCGGTCGATAGCCCCGTTTTGTTATGGTAGGGATCCGGCATTCACCTGGTGTTGATCGAAGAAACCACGGAATATTATCGATCAGAGCTGCCGGCCGCTAGAATTCCCCTCCAGACAGCGACTGGATTCGACCTAGCTGACAATCTAGTGTCGAAAATCCGGCCATCGCCGGGATCAAACCTAGGACACCTATTCGGAGGCCTGGAGTGACATCAGTTGATGCCTGAGCCACCTCTCCCTGTCAAAAAATATTTGAATTAAGAAGTTGCTCCAGGTTAGCTTAGGAAAACAACCGCCAATTTCACTCGTGTCGCTCGCAGATTTCCTAGCCGACGGCAGCCCCGATATTCGTCCTCTGCCTGTAACATGAACGTTCTGGGGTCAGCCGCCGCAAAATTTTCAACGCATTTACCACCACAATACTGATACGACATATCTTACGTAGCATTTTCGTCTAACTGCAAGGAATTTGTATTTCTATTAAATTTAATAACATGTATTCCATATGTGTCCATGTGTTTTAGCTTTTCGTCGAAGAAATTCACCCATCCGCTCTACCCGCCCGTTATCCTTCGAAAGATCCGCGACAGATTTACTCGTAAAGCTTTTCTGCGCCCTTGAAAAATGTTAGTAATGAAAAGTATTTAACATCAAAATTTGATAAACTTTCAATTGTATCTTATTTTCTTACATTACTGTTACAGTCGTAAAATGAGACGAAATATTAATAGTTAAATATGTAAATAACGTCAGTAATTAATCGTACTATACACAAATCAAAATATTTTTTGTGAAATGGTGTTTTGTGTGCTGTAGATTTGTACAGGCATCGTTCGCTAAGACGGAAAAATGGCTTTACAGTCACTATTTAGTTCGTGTAACGATCCATTCTGAAAGTAAAACCATCGCTGGTCAATCGATTCTGTTTCACTAACACTTCCTGTGCACTAAAAGCAACTTCAAAGCTTCCTCATTATTAAATACCGTAAGATTAATGCTCAATTCCAACGTTCATCGAACAAAACAACATCTCTCCAAAGTCGTCAATTAGGTCAAGGTAACCGCTAACCAAGGTATTCATTTGAGGAAAAAACGTTTGTAGCGTCTATGATGGTCACGCGAGGCTCTTGGAAGTATGCCTGAAAATTGGCTTGCTTAGGTCTGAAGGATACTTTCTATTTACCTCTTTTTTCGTGCGTGGTCATTTCATTTATACATTCACATCCATGATACAATACCACGGTGAGCTCATTACTTATTAAAAGAAGTGACTTCGCACTCTCTTTTCTCGGCCTTGCAAACGCGGGCGGTTGATGAAGTGAGGATTGAGAAGTGCCAAGTCGAGATAGATCGCTTCAATGTCAAATATATATTTTGCTGAAAGTGTATTCTATTTTAAACAATACAGGCTATTTCATACAATTCTTCAATGCTGGACTCTGAAGAAATAAAACATGAATGAAGAAACTTTGGTAACGTCTTTCGCCATTAAAAATATGTTCTGGAGAAGCAGCGTTGTCATAAATTTTTCGCATCCGGCTGCATACCATTCCCCTTGCAGTTGTGTGCATCGGAGTACGCAATCGCCTATTTCCGTGCGTCGTGTATCTGAGCGCACTGAAGCAACTCTAGTGTGATCGAGATCCCCGAGCCCGTTGTGATACCGCGATCTGCAGAAATTGCCCACGTGGTTGACGATTTGGCGAACTCTGGATTAGAGGATCTCTCCAAGTCGTCTTCTCAGCCACCAATCCCCCCCCCCCCCAGCGTACGGTGATATTTGAACATGCAAATACCAATATTGATGCAATGTCAATGTACAATGTACAATGCTATGCAATGAAATGTAATGAATGTAATGTAAGGAATGTAATGTAATGTAATGAATGTAATGTAATGTAATGTAATGAATAATGAAATGTAATGTAATGTAATGTAATGAATGTAATGTAATGTAATGTAATGAATGTAATGTAATGTAATGAATGTAATGTAATGTAATGAATGAATGTAATGTAATATAATGAATGTAATGTAATGTAATGAATGTAATGTAATGTAATGAATGTAATGTAATGTAATGTAATGTAATGTAATGTAATGTAATGAATGTAATGTAATGTAATGTAATGAATGTAATGTAATGTAATGTAATGTAATGTAATGTATGTAATGAATGTAATGTAATGTAATGTAATGTAATGAATGTAATGTAATGTAATGTAATGTAATGAATGTAATGTAATGAAATGTATGTAATGACTGAATATAATGGTCTATCCGACAAGAACTGATGAAAAACAATGCAGCCCCCGGCCCTGTGAAAGGTGTCTATGGCTTGTTTAGATACTCAGGAACTCTGGAAAAATTCAAACACAATGAATAACTTTTGATTTTTAGTGAAAAATGCTAATATTTGATTCTATTATTCCGTCTAATCTCATTCTGCGCATAGTGACTGAATTTACATAGTCATTTAGTCACTGCTTATGGAACAACTGACGTCACGTCAGGAAAGGGGCCTTAAGGAAGAGGTCGCTCACCATAAATGTTTTCTTTTCAAGTGCTGCGTTAAGGAAAAGCAATATTTTTCTATTCTTGGCATAGTAAAAACAGTTATACTCTGTAAAAACTACACTGTTATTACAGTATTCGTGAAGTCTGTTTTTCTTAAAATATGTAATATATTGCAATGCTATACCAGAATATTTAATTTATTGGTCTTGAGCAATATGCTTGTACCCCATAGTAGTAAACTACAAAAATTGTTAGCAACTATTTTGTGTAAAATTTCTTCAGCAACAATTTTGCCCCTGGAGACCCTTAGTTATTACTAATGATAATTTATCTTCCTGAACTCGGTAAACGGCATTCAGAATCAATTTCCCCTAATTCTTGTAGCAACTCTTTTTACAGTTTCAGTTTTTTCAATCAAGTAAGCTATGGCGCAAATGTTGACTTAAAATATGGTCCAGCGGACGGATATCCTGACGCAACACGTTTATCCACCATAAATTTGCCACGAAACGATCGGACGGTTGCAGCAGTGCTCAGGATGTCTGCCGAGCTTCTGGGTTCACTGCGCCACAGAACGGCCAGAAGCGGTATGGAGTCTAATTACACTATTACATTCTTGGCTGTCCTGGTGACGCCGCGTTAATTATCTGGTGCCGACGTTTCGATCAACATGTCGTGATCTGCATCAGGGCTCGTAATGCCTTGTTTATTTATAACAAACGACAACCGTAGCTAGAGGGTTGCCTACGACTTCAGTCTAATTACACATTACAAAATGCAAAATGCAATCATGCAACACGATTAACAAGCGTGTGACAACACATTTGCCTTCCATAATTTTTCATATCGAAGGAAAAGACGCATGCAAATGTTGGGCAGACAAGAATCAGGCTCTTATGGAAATATTCACTGCGCGCACGTGGTCTAGGTCAGAGAACAACTTGATTTATGGAAAAACATTAAATATTAAAAATTCAAAGTAGGTAGAGTAATCAACGACCATAAATGCATTCATCAATATGTTAGAGTATCACCCTCTCGGAGATAAAGTAGACAGCAAGGACCTCGTGGATCCACGGTTCATCAAGTGTTGCAGTTGACTCATTTTGTAGTTTGGTAAATTTCGAAAATAATATTAAACTATTACACAATCAGACGGGAAAGAGAATTCCTCAATCTACATAGTCAAAAAGTGATATCCATGGAACTACCTGAAATTGGAATTCGTATTGTATGAAGATAAGATTTTGTCGACAAACTCTACAGATGAGCCGCCTCATGAAATATTATCTACACAAGACTAATTTTATTAAGAATAATAACTATGTACGAACTACATCGTTGGCTAAGTAGTTCTGCTAACAGCACATACTTTCTCGCATTACTTGTAACTATTTCAATTTTCGAAAATTCTGAGAAATCAATGAAAATAAGACTTGAAGCCGTTGAAAAAAATAGAAAATGTTAGGCTTCATGTAGCTATTCTCAAAAATCCAAATATCTGTTTTAAATTCGCCGGGCATCAATTTCGGCCAGATTGACCGGGAAACATTAATTTTGGATAAAACTGTCTTCGCGGTTCAGGCGCTAGCATTGAACACAGACAGACGGACAGATACGTTTAGCGAGTATATTTCCATGTGAGAGTTTGCTCAAAGAGCCATTATCGTATCGCTATATTTTTATCCAGTAATTGAATTAAGGCATGCAAGGTTTTTTCTCTCGATATTTTTGTCTCATCGTTTTCTGTGTCTTCCTATGACTTTTCAGAGTTTTGGCTGGACGCTCCCAAGTCAAGGTAGTATTCATTTGACATATCCTTGAGTCAGTATCTCACCATTCTTTGGTTCATACTGTAGAAATATATGTCCAGATCTAGATAAGTGTATTTATAGTCGTTCGTAAATATTTGTATGTTGATAGTTAACTTGGAGAAATGTTTCACAAATTGATTGTGATCCACTATAATATTATTTTGTCAGCAGTGTGTATTTAGAAACACTTTCTCAAATTCCTCCATTTCACAAACATATTACTTCAGTCAAAAGTGGGACAAATATTGTTTCTAATTCTCCTCCATCCTCCCCCACCCCCACAACTCTCTCGCCCTTATTTTCACACCTGCAAACATTTTTGTTACCTTACATAACCCTGTTTTGACTTCTGGAAACATCGTTATATATTTATATCTGACGGTGTTTTCCTCGTCGACAAGGGTGTAATCAACTGGCTTCAGTGCGGAGAAAATCGATTCAAAATATCCACAAGTTCAAAAGAACGAGGTTGTATTATACGGCTCTCATCTTTTTCCTCCATTCCCATTTATATATTTCTCATTTAATGATAAAAAAAAAGAATTTGTTTAGCATATTTAGAGTAGAAAATCACATTTTATCAAATTTACAGGTTATTCTCCTATATAATAATATAAAACAAACTACTCATAGCGTAAGACACATATAAGTCTTTTCTAATTGAAATTTTTAGAAATGTAGGAGTCTCGATAATTTGTAGTTCCCATTTTTTTCGAAACACATACTGAAACTATTTTCTTAACTAGATTGCATCATAAATAAGGCCTTTGCCTTTAAATTTCCTCTTATATTCAATGCCCAGCGCAGACAGCAGCAATATCTGCACAATACAAGATATTCTATTCAAGATATTCAATCGTCAGTCGTGCCAAGTATTTGATTAGTATCTTTCAGGAACGTTATAAATTACGTAAAAGCAAACGAGCGACTACCAATTTTATTTTCTAGGTATTTATTCGCATCCACAGCAGTATTTTATTGATGAATCAATGTGGTAATATTGGTTTATTTATTTTCGAGGCAACATCTCCGTCCATAAAATATCATTGAGTGGAACGTGATTTCCTCTCCAATTTTATTCTTATCGCTGCTGCTACGCAATATAAAATATTGTAAGAGATTATAGTCGATTAGGATTGCAACGCTTGAAGAAAATTTCGTATAATGGAAAGGACAACTTGTTCCCATAATAATTTATTGCATATTGTGTTTTCACACAGTTCAACTTCTTTACAATTGTTATTGGATGGTATTCCATAACTTTTAAAATGTATTGGAATGCTATATTAACGTATACGCACACATTTTGAATAATAGTGAAAATAATTAAATCTGGAAACATTAAGAAGCAACCTCCCTCCAATACGTTATGCATATGGTTTCACCGACAGCTCATTTAGTTAGGAGGGTTCTGCGTACGTAGGCCAAAATTCGAATTAGCCTGTTGCGCCATAAAAACATTAGCATCCAGGAATGACTGGTGTTATGAGAGTGAGCTAAAGAGAGAATGGAGGTTAAAGACAGAGTGAGTGAGTGAGTGAGTGAGTGAGTGAGTGAGTGAGTGGGTGAGTGAGTGAGTGAGTGAGTGAGTGAGTGAGTGAGTGAGTGAGTGAGTGAGTGAGTGAGTGAGTGAGTGAGTGAGTGGTGAGTGAGTGAGTGGGTGAGTGAGTGAGTGAGTGAGTGGGTGAGTGAGTGGGTTAGTGGTTAGAAGAAGAAGAGATGGAGAAGAAAAACAGAGGAAGTGTAGAAGGGAGAAGGGGAGAAGAGACAGAAGGAAGTGGATCGGAGATACAGAAACTAAGAATAAGAGGGAGAGAAGAAGAGGAGTGAATATGGTAAGAAATGCAAAAGAGGAAAAGGGAGAAATAGAGAAAAGTAGGAGAAGAAAGGGAAAAGGAGAAATAAAAGAGGGAGAGAGAGTGAGAAAGCTAAAGAGTGATAATTACACACAGAGAGAAAGAGCAACAAGAGAAAGAGGTGGTTGAGAAAAAATAAAGAGGAAAAGTGTGGACGAGTAAGGGGAATAAAGAGAAAGAGAGGGGGGCAGGGACGAGTTCCGATAAGGGGGAGCAGTTGGGCAACCAACTCTTCTGGCACTGCGCGGCGCGAGGCGACCGCCTACGGAGTTGTCCTTTCACGTGCGCGCCGCGCCGCGCCGCGCCACTGCCCACCACGCCCCGCCATGCCTCGCCACCCCCCATCACGCCTCACACCGGGAGCGGTAGCTCAGTGCATCAACTGATGTCTCTGCAGCGCCTCTGACCGGGAGGTCCTAGGTTACACTCCCCACGGCGGCAGGATTTTCGACACTAGCTTTTCAGCTAGGTCGAATTCAGTCGCTGCCTGGAGGAGAATTCTAGCGGCCGGCTGCTCTGATCGGTAGTTTTACGTGGTTTCTCCAATCAACACCAGGCGAATGCCGGAGCAGTATCCTAACAAAAGGGCCACGGACCGCGCGCGTCTTCCTTCCTTTCCTTGCCTATCCTCTCTTACACACACACACACAACATGCACACACACCACATGAGGAGACCGGTCGAGCGTAGAGCTTGTCCCGGCTGGGCGATGCTCCGTTCGTGGGAGAGTCCTGGTTAGGGATAAACCCCCCAAGCCGACGGTAGGTCGGTGTCGGATCTCGCCATCCAGCGGGGGAAGATCACCGCCATCTCCCGACGAAAAAAAAGAACATGCACTACACTCACGTGACTAATGACCTGAGTTGTTGACACGCCCGGAATCACTAACCAACCAACCAACCAACGAAAGCCACGCCTCACCACGCAGCAAGGCATGACCCGCCCCGCCCCGCCAAGCCACGCCACGCAGCAAGGCACGTCACACCACACGACAGCCGTGGCGGCGGCATCTCGTTGCGACAGCGACAGCCTCGCGGCTCTCGCGATTAACCCGCACTTAACTGTCTTCTCTTAGGAAACACGCCGGAGGCTTTCGTGAGGTCCAGAGAAGCGGAAAACTGCGGTGACATTCCGTGGGTACCACCTCACAGAGAACGAAGCAACCTTTCGACAAGCAGAGTATCCGTTCGGTAAAATAGTGATCATTCAGTGAAAATGTTTCTAACGTCATTCGCGAGACACATATAAGACAATGATACATATACGAACTGACACAACTGTTAAGTGGAACCGACTGGCAGACAGACCCAGGGAACCGATAGGCAAACACTTCTTATTTAAATACAATGTTAGGAGTCAATATTATTATTATTATTATTATTATTATTATTATTATTATTTTTCAATATGTTTTAATGATACGAGTAATTAAAACATATTATCAATTCTCACTACTGCAAAACAAAAACGTGTTTCACGAAACTCATGCCCTATCGCACTATAATCACAATTCAGTAACATTTATAGAGGTGTCCACTGCTTCCTTTTGTAGACTCATATTTATCTCTAAGTACGATAATTAATTGCTTCGTGATATAATCACAGATATATTTTTGTCTTTCTTCATCTGCAATGCAGGAGACTCCAGTCTTTGTAACTTCGTAGTCGTGATGGTCGTAGCCCAAGCTTCGTAGTCGAAGAGTGGTCCATCGCGGCAAAAGATAAGTTGATCAGGTGAGCACATATGCAAGTTCTCTGCATAAATAAATTTGCTCTGCAGGACCTTGAAGCCGCGAGAGGCTAGGCCGTGTTCCCGCAAACCAGGAGTAAGCCAGAGGCGGAAGTAAGGAATCGCTACGCAGGTCATGAAGATCAAAACAGAGGGACCGACTGACAGACTCGTAAAGAGAAGCAATTGTACATGAGAGTGAATCAAACAGCAGACTCAAGGTGAAGTCCATATCTAGTGAAGGCTGACAGCAGGACTTTCTGGGGCCACGATGATTATGAGAGTTCGGCTTTCGACAAAACTGAAGTCATTGAGATTGCCAAATAAATAGGGATGATCTCAATTGTGTAAAATATTCGTTTGTTTGTGTAATTTGAACGCATTAAAAGTTATTTCATTTTTTTAACGACTACGTATTTCACTGCCATTTTTTAGAAGTATCTGTGCATGATTACACTGAGTTATTGATAGTCATGCATTAATAAGTTCACAGTTGGAATATTATTGGTAAAATCTCTTCAAAATTCATTTGAGTTTAGTTATAAAATGCCAATTTAAAAACGTAACGATTTATTAAAAACACAAAAAGTTAATGTTGTTAAATTTACCAAAACTAATAGAAATGACAACGTACAGAGTACTCATCTCCATGTTCTTGAAATACCAATAAATTGACAGTAGGCTAAAATATTATTACACTGGTACCAAATCATTGTCATGTTCATGGCCGACCTTGTTTGACGTGCACTACGTCATATCATTCCCATTTAAAAATATGTATCGCGTGCCATGTGATCAGGCGCCCATCAGAATTCTGGGGTCGACCGCCTGGTCAGAAATGAATCTCACTCTCCGCGAATGCCACCAGGAGAAACGGCAATGAGGAGAATGAAGGGTAGGGGAGGTTGGGGGAAAGGGAAGGGCAATTGCTGAAGTAAGTGAAAGAAAGTCGAATAATTACAAATAAATGCACTAACATATATTCTCTTTCATCAGATAGAAAATAATTTCACTAATATGATTGATAATTTATTCTATCGTTGAGTTCAACTTCGGAGATACATGAATGTTGAACGTTTCAGATATCCTAGGAAAATACATCTGCTCAAAGTCTACGATCTCAACATTCTCAAAATCAATTTTGTGTTTTAATCAAGTCGGTATCTAGATATACAGTTCTGTTCACTGGGATGTTCTAAAATATTCTATGTTCTTGTATATGCTTCCTTCAAACAGGTTTAGTCTAATGTAAATGGACAATCGCGACATTTTATTTGGCAAAGAACATTATTCTGTTTTAACTAATCTATACAGTCTTTCCTGTTCTTAATTAAGTGGTTTTTATTTAACATTTTATAGGCAACAACAATATATACATTATCTGACAAATTTATTTTGTAAAATTTTATAACACAAACAATAAGACCAAAATACAATGGTAACATATTGGTTCAGCAAGTTTGATCTCATTGTCGACTTAGACGTACACAATACCTACTTTTGTCTAAAATGATTAATTCAGTATTAATCCTGCTATAACGTTTTACGATACCATAATCTTCAATTTTTTGTCCACACTTTCTACGGTAAGATTGATAGTGATTCCGGCGCGTCAACTACTTTGGTTATTAGTCCCGTACGTGTAGTGCGTGTTTTTGCTCGGGAGGTGGTGGTGGTCCTTCCCCGCTGTATAATGAGATCCGATGCCCACACAGCTAGTGGGGTTTTCCCCAACCACGCATCTCGCACAAGCGGGGCACCGCCCAAACCAGGACAAGCTCTAAGCCCCCGACCGGTCTCCCTGCATATGTGGGCATGTTAGTGTCAGTGTGTGTAAGGGTAGAAGATATTACTAGGAAGAGGTAGGAAAGATCGCGCGCGGTCCGTGGCCCGTTTGGTAGGGTACTGCTCCGGCATTCGCGTGGTGTTGATCGAAGAAACCGCAGAAAACTACCGATCAGAGCAGCCGGCCGCTAGAATTCTCCCCCAGACAGTGACTGAATTTGACATAGCTGACAAGCTAGTGTCGAAAATCTTGCCACCGGCGAGACTCGAACCTAGGACCTCCCGGTCAGAGGGACGGCAGTGACATCAGTGGATGCCCTGAGCCATCCCTCCCGGTCTCTCCCGATCTAGAAAGTTAATCATTCAATTCGTTTCATGTTCAACTTTGAACCATGTTTTGTTTTCTTATCCATTAAATTAAAAGTGAATGTTTTCTAGTTCATCTTTATTGATTTATTATCATTGTTGATAGTGCATAGTACATAAAATATTACGTGACTAGTTCTCAAAATGTATAATTTCGTTCCATAGCTAGACCCCTCCTGCGAGGTCTCGACTCAAGGCGGCTTCGTCATTTGAGTAGGCAGAACTACACCACTCAATGCATCAAACGTCTATTACGTCACAGTGTTGGGGTATATCACTCGCTGTATCGATGCTATAACGAACAAGATAGGCGTGATTGTATGAGAAATGATTTGGCGCGTTCTGAGAGTCAGCGTTAGTAATGGACGTGTTTGCTCGGAGGCGCGATGCACTTTAATCAAAGCTTGCGACACGCAGCTAGAACCAGAATGCACCTCACGAAAGCGAACCCACGAGATGCAAGCTTGTCGCCAGCCATGCTGACGAGCAGGTAGAGTTTGCAACGTCCGTTACTTCTTTGGCTTCAACAGTGCGAAGAACATTGTATTTTATGACGAATTGAAATATAGTAGGAAATTTTCACATTGATTCCATCGGACCAGATACTTCATCTCTTGACTCATATGACAGACTGCTCCTTGGATTCGGAACAGATTTCGAGATGGTGAGTTGGGAGGAATTAATTGGGGAGGGAGATAGGGTTTGATTGAATGATTACTTTTTTCTTTGTTTCCGGGCGCGTCAACTACTTTGTTCATTGGTCCCGTTATTGTAGTGCATGCTTTTTCTTGGGAGATAGCGGTGATCTTCCCCCGCTGGATGGCGAGATCCGGCGCCGACCTACCGTCGGCTAGTGGGTTTCCCAACCAGGACTCTCCCACCAGCGGGCACCGCCCCAATCGGGACAAGCTCTAAGGTCCAGACCGGCCTCCCGGATACGTGATTGTGTAGTGCATGTTAGTGTAAGTGTGTGTAAGGGAGGATATGACAAGGAATGGGAAGGACAGATCGCGCGCGGTTCGTGGCCCGTTTATTAGGATACTGCTCGATATTCGCCTGGTGTTGATCGGAGAAACCACGGAAAACTACCGATCAGATAGAATTCTCATCCAGACAGCGACTGAATTCGACCTAGCTGAAAACTAGGGAAAAACGGGATGGCTGGCGAGGAGTGGGGATAGGGAGAATGAGGTGGAGGGCGACGGGAGGGTGGAGGAGAGGAGAGGGGAGGGGAGGTGGGCGTGGCAGGGCGGGCAGGAGACTGATGCGGTGCAGAAGAGGAATGTGCTGGCGCTGTCAGTGCGCGAGCGCCGTCTTAAATAACTCGTGGGCGAGCAGGGTGGAGGGCGGGTTTCGAAATGCACGCGCTCAGCTGCGGAGCGAACTGGGCCACGGCAACCTGTTCCTCGGCAGCGCTGGCGCTCTCGTGCGTCTCGCCTCCCCCCTCCATCCCTTCCCACCTTCCTTGTTACTCCCATTGACCTCCCTTCCTTCCCCAGCTCCGCCTAGCCTGCTGCTCTCCGCTTCGCGCTGCCTCTAGGCTCGCCACGTTCCTGGATTGTTCCTGTCGTTGCTCTCCCGCCCACCTGCCCGTCCCCTGCCCGTCCCCTGCCCGTCCCCTGCCCGTCCCCTGCCCGTCCCCTGCCCGTCCCTGCCGGTCCCTGCCCGGCCCTGCCGTCCCCTGCATGTCCACTGCCGTCCCCGCCCCTCTCACTGCTCTTCACCTGCTCGTCCCCTGCCCCTCCTGCCCGTCTCCTGCCCGTCCCTGCCCTCCTCTGCCCTTCTCGCCCTCCCTGCCCTCTCCCCTCTGCCCTCCTCTGCCCTCCTCTGCCCTCCTCTACCCTCCTCTGCCCTCCTCTGCCCTCCTCTGCCCTCCTCTGCCCTCCTCTACCCTCCTCTACCCTCCTCTACCTCCTCTGCCTCCTCTGCCGTCCTCTACCCGCCCAGACCCTCCCTGCTTGTCCCAACCTGTCCGTCCCCTGCTCGTCCTCTGCCTCTCCCTTGTCCGTCCCCTGCCCACCCCTCCCCCGTTTCGCTGTCGTCACCCCCTACTCTCCGCCAATTATGTTCTCTCCCACTCCTCACAACCCCTTCTCCTTTTTTTTTTTTATTTCATTTTTATAAAAAAGGAATTATTTACATTCATCACAAATTTAAGCCATTAAGTTCTGATCAACAAGTATTATTAGCATGCGGTTAATCAAGACGCGCTTTGTATCCATCTACATCTGAAAGTTCACAATTGACTCTCAACATATGTTAGGATTTCTTATTCTGCAATATCTCGCCTCATTTGAAGGTGTTCCCACACCAAAGACATCAGCATCACTTGTTGATTCTCCTATCACTACATGGACATCCTACACAAGTCGTTTGATAGAAAATGAGAAAATGCAGAATTTTAGCTAACCGTGCCCCTATGAGCGGAAGACCTATGCGAGAGAAGGATTTCTGAGCATACACACGCCATGGGCGTCTAGGAGACGTACAATACTGAGGGGTGGTCATCAATTTGAGTGGTCAACAATTTGTGTTCCCGTGTTTAGTTTAAGCTACGACAATTTTCAAAAATTGATATGTTGAAGATGTCAAAATGTGCACAACAGGTCAAAAAATGTCAGTCGCCGTTATTCATAATTTGAAGGGCTTGGGGCGGGAACAAGATAAGACACACTAGTCAAGCAAGCATTCCGCGGTGCGTAAATGTTATCTCGATTTTAGTCGATGTGTTTGTATGGTCATTAGTACTGCAAGTGAAGTGCATGTTGTATTCCTGAGTTGGCAGGATCCTTCCCCATTGGAACGTATCACATGGCAATGTTGCATACGGATTTTTAGTCGAAAATACGCTTTCGCAACTGTCTGTATAAATAATAATAATAATAATAATAATAATAATAATAATAATAATAATAATAATAATAATAATAATAATAATAATAATAAAATGCTGAATATCGAAAGACCATTTATGTAAATAAAATGTTCTATATTCATTTCGTTACTTTCTTTCTCTTTTTTGCTCTTTCTGTTTTCATATTTCACAACTGCGATGCTTTTCTCAACCTTTTCCTACCATCATCTTTGTAGTTAAAACAAACATTTTGAGTCATCAGGCGAACGTCAGACCTGTGTTGAGCAAACTGAGCATAGTTTAGAAAGCGGAATTATTGTCGTTTCAGAAATATATGATATCGAAAGACCAAGGGAAACAAGTGACACACTGTGTTTCATTTAGAGAAAATGAAGTTCAAAGTTAACAGATGGTATTTAACCCTGGATATATCTTTCATTCCTCACCGTTTTATCTCAGCATCTGTCACGTTTCCATTACAATCCTTGGTCATTTTATCGTGTACTTTAAATGTACGTTTCTGTACTAACTCAATTTTCACAGAGATGTGCGTAGAGAGAACGGGAAAGGATGAGCTCATTCGCTGTGAAAATTGCGTTAAGTGCAGAAACGTACAGTTAAAGTACACGATAAGATGACCAAGATTGAAGTGGAAACGTGACAGGTTCTGAGATAAAATAGTGAGGAATGAAAGATATATCAAGGGTTGCATCCTTGGTCATATTGACGTGTACTTTAAATGTGCGTTTCTGCACTAACTCAATTTTCACAGCGATTTGCGTAGAGAGAACGAGAAAGGATGAGCGCATTCGCTGTGAAATTTGCGTAAGTGCAGAACGTACAGTTAAAGTCACGACAATATGACCGCGGATTGTAAGTGAAGACGTGAAGATGCTGAGATAAAATGGTGAAGAATGAAAGCTGTATCCAGGATTACATCATTGGTCATATTGTCGTAAACTGTAACTATGTTTCTGTACTTCACTCAATTTTCACAGCTCACGCCTCATCTCTTCTCGTCCTCCCTATCCACGAATTGTTACATTTATTATCGTACTGTGCAAATTGTGAATGTTTTCGTTTCAGTAAACAAAAATATGGGAATATTCTTCTCACAATTTCACGAGCAGTACAATCCACCGCAAAAGTCAGACACTGCAATTCTGAGATCGTATCAGAATTTATGGAGGAAGTATAAAGTTCTGTGCATCCGTGAAAATATGAGCCATTCAAACATTTTATATCACAACGTTGTCGATCGAATCGTATTGGCTCTGCCATTCGTTGTGAAAACAATAACAAGCACACATGCAGACACAATCACGTAAATATCACAACAGAAATTTAAAATTTAAAATAACTGATGTTGAAAACATACGGTTTATACTCGTTGTTTCGACAGATAGAACGTTAGTACAAATGATACCTTATTTTCGTATAGGATAATCCAAAACACTTACTATTTCAAGCAAAGAATACTATAGAATTGATATTTGAGAAACCTTATTTTCAAAACACTATGGCTTTATTGTTGTTGTCTCAACCCAATCACTGTCAGTAACTGTCTTATTGTTAAACGTAAGTTAGATAACAATGATTTCAATTCCATTTTTTTCAGAGCATAAAATATCTTTTTTCTTCACAAATCTGGTTAGGACAATTCTGAAACTATCATTTCCTTATATAATAGTCCGAGATCTACAGTTTCACAACCAAGAAAAATTGACCTTCGCAATCAACAGCGATATTAATAAATAAAAATTTATTCACGGTTATCTGGGTGGCCGACAGGAACACATATTACTAGTTCATTATACATTTGTTGATGGCGGAATTAGAAATTACTGTTGTTTTGAAAGTGAGGGCCCGAGGACACATCCGAGACTGCACGAATAGTACCGATGTCTGCCAGCAGAGATGGTCCGAAAAAAGTGCTTGTTTTGTTTTTGTCGTTTACGGAAAAATCTAATCCACTTCAGCACACGAGAGTGCGTTCCGTCAGTAAATTAAGTATAACAAATGTAGTGAACTATTGCCGCAAGGAAAAGAAAAAGAGTTTATTAATACCATTAGAAAGACCTTTGGACAGAGCTGCAGTACTATTCTCTTTGTCATCGACAATACACCTATTCACAAAAGGCACGGAAAATATGTTTATTTATCCTTTGCACATGTCTATTATACAAAAGTATTTCTTGCCCGCTTCTACTCTACCGTACCCCCAATGAGTCAACTTGTATCCCGCTCAGCGCCATCTATATCGAATCTAATCGCTCAGTATCTACTGCAGGTAGGTTGGCGTAGGTTGTCGCGGTCTCTGGTGGAGAATCGTAGACGACCACCCGGACCGTGAGTTCGCGGCGCCGCTCACGTCGTTAGCCTAAAGGTGCAGGCAGTGGAAGGCGATGTTGAGCTCCTGGTGGCCAGACAACCGGCCACCCACCAGTTGGGCCTATGGCGCGTCGACCTTGGAGCAGGAGTGGGTGAAGGATGCTTTTCGGAGTACTGTGGATCCCACTTTAAAATCCGGCGAGAAATCCAGAAACCACCCGTCAGGTTGCTTCGGTTCCGGCGTCACCTTGACCAAACCTTGATGTGTCTAAATTCAAATCGCCTGTTTCGTCGCCCAAGTAATACCTTTTTTCTCCCATGATTCGTGAAAGGAGTGTAACGAAATTTGCGTGGTCAGACGGAAGAGCAGGCCTCATGGCCTGAGTCTCGCCACGTAAAATAAGGCAAATTCAATTCAATTCAATTCAGTTCAATTCCGTTCGCCACAATTCTCCTGCCGGAGCCTGCGCACCCATCTGGCGACCCCAGTTTATCTTGCGAACCGAAGAGCGTTCGCTGAGTGTTAACAAGAACAAATAGAGATTGAACTCAAAATCCAGTAAACAAACCCAGAAGAAAAAATCTGTACTACCCACAAATATTATTGTTTAGCGCACATTTTTCGGTGTTTAGTAATAGATATCATACCGATAATTAGAAATAGAAAATATACAATATGAAAGTACCTTTGGGCAATCTTGGTCAAACTGTTCTTTTCAATCCTCTGCATTATTCAGATTTAGTAATAGAATCATACCGATAATTAGTAGTACAAATATACGAATTCGTAACAATCTCGTGAACACAAAAACCAAGTGTAGCTCAGCTACCAGATGCATATTTGCAATAACTAGGCGAATTATTTCGAAGTTTGCAAACCCTGAATGCAATGAATCATTAAACTTTCCAGTTTCCAAAAGGTTCTTGAGTTTTTATTTTGGTAGGTAATAGGAATCCTAAGGAGAAATCATACGTTATATAATTTTTAAATCAATTTAACTAATGTCTTACTCTAATCCTCTATTTCCGCATTGCTTTCCACAGTTTCCTATTGAACCACTATCACAAGATGCAACTATTTCTGTAGTACGTGATTTTCGAAGCCACAACCTTTCTTGGCCATCGCCTCCGCCTCCACATCCCCCTCCGCCTCCACTCACATTCCCCTCCCCCCTCCTCCGCCTCCACATCCACTCCTCCGCCTCCACATCCCTCCTCCGCCTCCACATCCCCTCCTCCGCCTCCACATCCCTCCTCCGCCTCCCACCCTCCTCCGCTCCCCTCCCTCCTCCCCACATCCACATCCCCTCCTCCGCCTCCCATTCCCTCTTCCTCCGCCTCCACATTCCTCTCCGCTTCCTCCACCTCCGCACTCCCACCCGTCCCCCTCTCACCTCCGCCTCCGCCTCCACATCCCCATCCAACTCCTCCCCCTCCGCCACCCCCTCCTCCGTCCTGTGAGCGCCGCTGAGGGAGCGGCGAGCGGCGAGTGGTGCGTCGGCGGAGCGGAGGGCGCCTCGAGGGCCCAAGGCCGCTCGCCAGGGCAGTCGGCGCGGAGCGGCGGGGAAATTCCGGCGGCGGCGCTACCTGCCCGGCTGCCCCCCGCCGGCCATCTGAGGCGCCCTGCCCGAGCCCCGGGCGCCCACCCCCCGGACCTGCTCGTTCGGCATGCGTGTTGCAGGCGGATGGCTGGACTTGGGTCTCTACAACCTGGCCGATGACAGCTGAGTGGCTGTAACGGTTTCATCCAATCAGGGGCTTAAACGTCAGGGAATATTATTCCTTGACGAAGGACATCATGGATAAGAGCCCAAAATGTATTGCTGATTTATCATTGGAAATATATTTTATTACATGAGAAATGTTTTTTTTTATTTTCAAAATTTATGTAGTATATGACTCAGTGTAGGGATCACAGAATTTTGAAAATGTGCACAGAATTCACTTCTCCCCATAGCACGTCATACACAGTTTCAACTGTTTCTTGACGTAAAATAAATAAATAAATAATAAATAATGTTCTAATCCACAGTAACGTCACCATGACGTTTTAGCTCTCGATTGGATGACACCGTAACAGCTGATGAAGAATCATCAGCCAGGGTACAAAAAAAAACAAGTATAGATGCACTGGCGTGGAGGGGGAGCGATGGCGCGGGTGGAGGCAAGTGGTAGGTCGGTCTGGGTGAAGGGTGAAAACGGTGGAGACCGGACGGGCGACGAGGGCGACGAGGGCGACGAGGGCGACGAGGGCGACGAGGGCGACGAGGGCGACGAGGGCGACGAGGGCGACGAGGGCGACGAGGGCGCCGAGGGCGTCGGGGGCGCGGGGCGACGGGGCGACGGGGCGACGGAGGGCGACGAGGCGACGAAAACGGTGGCGACCGGGGGCGACGAGGGCGACGAGGGCGACGGGGGCGACGAGGGCGACGAGGGCGACGAGGGCGACGAGGGCGACGAGGGCGACGAGGGCGACGAGGGCGACGGGGCGACGGGGCGACGAGGGCGACGAGGGCGTCAGGGGCGACGAGGGCGACGAGGGCGACGAGGGCGACGAGGGCGACGGGGCGACGGGGCGACGAGGGCGACGAGGGCGACGAGGCGACGAGGGCGACGGGGCGACGAGGGCGACGAGGGCGTCGGGGCGACGGAGGGCGACGAGGGCGACGAGGGCGACGAGGGCGACGGGGCGACGGGGCGACGAGGGCGTCGGGGGCGACGAGGGCGACGAGGGCGACGAGGGCGTCGGGGCGACGAGGGCGACGGGGCGACGAGGGCGTCGGGGCGACGAGGGCGACGAGGGCGACGAGGGCGACGAGGGCGACGAGGGCGACGAGGGCGACGAGGGCGACGAGGGCGACGAGGGCGACGAGGGCGACGAGGGCGACGAGGGCGTCGGGGGCGACGAGGGCGACGAGGGCGACGGGGGCGACGGGGGCGACGGGGGCGACGAGGGCGACGAGGGACGGCGACATCCGGCGCCGACCTACCGTCGGCTAGTGGGGTTCCCCCTAACCAGGACTCTCCCACCAGCGGGGCACCGCCCCAACCGGGACAAGCTCCCGACCGGTCTCCCGGATTATGAGGTAGTGTAGAGCATGTTAGTGTAAGTATGTGTGTAAGGGGAGTGGATAGGACAAGGAAGAGGAAGGACAGAGCGCGCGCTGTCCGTGGCCCGTTTGATAGGGTACTGCTCCGGCATTCGCCTGGTGTTGATCGGTGAAACCACCGGAAAACTACCGATCAGAGCAGCCGGCCGCTAGAATTCTCCTCCAGACAGCGACTGAATGTATGTTCAAGCTACTGGAGCGAGGATCCGCGCGTGTTGAGCGCGATAGCTGCAAAGCTGAGAGAGCGGCAAGGTATCGTTACGAGCGAACTAGACGCCAGAAGGTCTGGCACCCACGAAAATATCACATCTTCAGCAATCACACCTTAATGGACGACCGGTATGATCTGCATTGCCTAGACTTCCCACCTTTCGCAAACGGTATTGGAGTCCAAATGTCTTCCGATGCATGTGGAATGTGTGGGTGGCGGCAAAGGCGAAAGTGGAAGGGACGGAGCAGGCGATGGGGAGGGCGTGTTTGTGGACTTTGCTCGGGGTTCTCCCGTATCCCTTACCTCCCACTCCACCACTGCTCCATCGTGATCCCACATCACAAGCCTTCTGAATCAGTCTCCCGCTCCACTCAGGGCAGTAAGTACTTTGGATCTGGCATCATAATACTTCTACACCTCATTTAGAACCCATGATTATCAGCAAGGCTCTGATTCAGATGACATGCCATCTTTTCATTGGTGCATTCTAGACATAGCTAACTTATAAATCAATATTTATTACGACATATAGGTGATAGAAATGTGTAGTTATTGGGTCATATTTTGTCATTTTTTGCAATTTTTCAATTTCTAGGTCTTTTATTTTACTTTTGGGTAATGTTTGTCATTTTTACGCATATTCTTTCTTTTCCGTGTTTTGATTTGTAAATTAATGTTTCATGAATTTACAATTGCAGCTTCAAAAAAGTTTTTATTGAATCATTAGTTCATGTCGAAATTCACTACTGTTGTGAACTCTGTTTTTTGAACTACAAAATTACACGGATCTCGGGTATCTTCCTCGACCATTCAAAACTGACGGTTGGAAGACCGATTAACCGAGTAACAATTGTATTATTTCCTAAAATTAAGACTTTACATTAAATATAATTTTACATCAATAAATTTTATTTAAAATTGTAAGATTCATTCAAAAAAATTTATACAATGTTTGGTTTTTAAAAAGTATTTCCCCCTATTTTGGAGTCATTTTATTAGTCATTTTCTTCTTACTTTTAAATCATTTTATAGGTCATTTGCAAAGAATTTTAGGTCATCAGATTCCGAGCGCTGTTTATCAGTCATACCCAATACTCGAAAGACGTTTATATCAACAACCTCTCCAATGATTGCCTAAATCGACACTAACATTTTTTACTAAAGTAAACGCTATACTATTGTGCTTCTGGTTCCGTTCGATTTTCCATGCACTAGATTCTGAATATTATTAAACTATCGAGATATACAAGGGTGTCAGTTCTCTGACAAAATACAGAAAATAATGTGAATGCCACAGACCTTGATGAGCATCTGACAGAAACTTCAAAATTGCTCTGATGTATACCGCTAAAAATCTGCATTGATAGTTATGAGATTTCTGGGTTCTTATGTAGGACCCGAAACTACGGAAGTAATTATCAGTTTAAAAGCTAAGGAAAGCTGTAAATACTTGTACATTAACCAAATCTACACGGAAGAAAACGCTCTGCCATGAAACAATTATAAAAATATTAATCGTTCTGAATTGTATTGTTCTTAAATTTGTAAATTCCCATATTTTTTAACATAACATTGAAAAGTAGAAACACACTCATCTTATTATATTATGTTACAAATACTCAAAAACGTAAAAATGGACTCTTGCAAAGCCCAGTGAGGAGTAGGCATCATTTTCGAAACAAATTTCTCAACATTCAATCTCGAATGGCGAATGAAAGATTCCAGTTTTCATTATTTCAGGCTCCAATATTTTATCTAATTTATACACTTAGTATTTATAGTAAGGCAATTGGAAATAGAAAACGTGTATTAAAACAGTCTTTTCTTATTTTCCAATTGCCTTCTGGCAAACGTATAGGACTCTTTTCGCTCTATCACGCATTTCGAGCGATGCTAAAGCTGTAAGGAGTGGGGACGCCTTTTGACCTTTGGACCAAAGGAGCCAGTCTAACCCTGACCCGCAATCGAACACGAAAAGCTACACAAAACCTACAATAAATACGAAAACACGACAAAAACACGCGAATATCTATAAATTCAATAACCTGTTTTACCACAAACACACAATAGCCAGCTTATGTCATTCTTGCACTCGCTTGTTGAACATATTTTCACCATATGGCCAGGGTTGGCAGCGCGCCATGCTTCGTGATTAATCGCGACGTTTCAGCGGGATTTCTCCGCTGGGAAGAAAGATGAACTGGCTGCCACGCTCGTCTCAACTTCAATAAAAAACGCTCATTGGGCAGAGCATGAAGCAGGTATGATGGCCACTGGTACATCTCCAAGATGATTCATACATTCCAGAAAGTTGCGACATAACAGTAACACATGAATAAAACAGACACGTCTGTAAGAGATCATGGTTGTGACTATACGAGGTCATTACCTCGTCCTTGCAGAACACCGATTATTTCAATATTCACTTTTAAATAATATAAACATGAATAGAGAAAAACGCTGTTTTAAAAATTATTTATTTAATAAAATCATTTTCTTTTCTTATGTGATTATTTTTGTCTTAAAAGCCTGACATTTCGAAAACGTTTTTTCGTGATAATTTTTAAAATGCCATGTCTGCAATAGTGCATATATTTATAATGCAATGACAAAATATGTGTATTAACTACCTGCTTTTTTACCCAACACCCATCATGCTGCGTATTCACATTCACATAAAATTTCAGTAACTCGTACAACACCAAGCAAAACCCATACATTCAAATTTCGAAGTGCTATGGAATATTAGTGTTTTGGAGACATTTTGCATCAGGACCTTAGATGACCACGTCTTTCGCAGACGAACCGTTGCGTTGGGTGGAACATTACGAGACGTCCTTCAACCGCTGTCAGATTTCGTAGCGCGTACGTTCGTTCAATTAAAAGGGCAAAGATCATATTTGCTAATTCCTTTCTATTTAGAAGTGCACAGACAGACACACGGCCTTAATAATCCTACCGATGTCTGTTTTAAGAATCTCCTAAATCAATTTTGAAGGAAACGGGAGAAGTAACTCGCGTACAGTGCAATTGGTGCCTTCATACTTTGATTTAGTTACCATTTTAGCCTAGATATAATTATTGTACCTTTACAGAAATTAAAATTAATTTATTTTCTTTTAAATTCATTTAATTATTTATTTTTTATTTAATCATTTTTATCCCGATCATGGAAACCGTACTGTAACCATGAAATCCTATTGTTAAATAAAGAATATCTTTCCAGAGAACACCAAAGTGAATTTGAATTATTAGGGAATTTTTGCATCCTCGAACGTTAAAACAATTGAAAGCCCTATCAATCTTCTGAGCATGCGCGGTTCAAGTTTGGCATCACTTTTGCGCATTTGCGCGTGCGCAGACGATTCAGATTGCAATCGGTAGCTGCCCGCTCAGGCGTGCAAAACCTCCCTACTGAAGCACGGGTTCCCCCTTCCTGTCTTTCCGAACCTGTTCCGAAACCACCGTTCTTGTCACCCTCCGCGCCCTCCGAGGCGATTGAGACTCGCGACGACAGACACGCTGATAGCCAACGACCGGGGCGGCGCGCAGGTGGAAAGGCCGCAGAGTCGGAGCGATTGATTGATTGATTGATGATTCCGGGCGCGTCAACTAACGAGGTAATTATTCCCGTAAGTTTAGTATATGTTTTTCATCGGGGAGGTGGTGGTGGTGGTCTTCTCTCGTGGGATGGTGAGATCCGGCGTCGACCTGCCGCCGACTATCGGGGTTTCGCCAACCAGGTATCTCCCACCAGCGGGCACCGCCCCAACTGGGACAAACCTAGCCCCGGCATGTGAGGCGGTGTAGTGCATTTTTCGTGTTTCCGGGCACGTCAACTGCTTTGGTCATTAGTCCCGTTAGGTAGTGCATGCTTTTCTCGGGAGATGGCGGTGATCATCCCCGCTGGATGGCAAGATCCGGCGCCGACCTACCGTCGGCTAGTGTGGTTTCCCAACCAGGACTCTCCCACCAGCGGGTACCGCCCAGCCGGGACAAGCTCTAAGCTCCCGACCGATCTCCCGGAATATGTGGTAGTGTAGTGCATGTTAGTGTAAGTGTGTGTAAAGAGTGATGATAGGTCAAGGAAGAGGAAAGGAAGAATGCGCGCGGTCCGTGGCCCGTTTGGTAGGGTACTGCTCGGCATTCGCCGGGTGTTGATCGGAGAATTGTGTATTGTATTGAAAATTGTGTTTGTTTCACTTCATTTCATCCCCCCATATACATATATTAAACTATCTGTATTAAATCTGCTACTTTTTTGAAAAGGTGCCGCACCGTAAAATCCTTTCCCTACTACTTGTAGCAAAAACACTTTTTACTTCAATGCTTCATAGCCCTTAAAAAGGTACCTGAATTAAGCATGGTGCTGAACAAGTTAGTAAAATCTCATTTCAATTCGGGAATTAAGTACAGTGAATGATGCGTTGCATTCTACACATATTCAAGCCATAATTTTAGTCAATAAACACAAATGATAAGTTTTATCAACATATTTTTTTCTGTTTTAAGGTAAAGAAACCAATTCACATACGAATATTCCAATGTCATTTAAATCTATTAATCTGTTCTTAGGGCCATGCCTTTCTAGCCATGTAATTTAAAGTACAAACTTCATACATCCAGAAAATAATGAATCGTGGACTAGTCAATAAAGAATTCAAGTGTATAAAATAGAAGTTCACTGTCCAAGAGAAGCAATCTAGAATTCTGAGAGTGATCAATCAATTATTCCCTCTAAGGTAATTTGTTGCAGTTGAGAAATAATAGTATAATTTCAGAAACTGTTTCGACCTGTTTACATCATGTTGATATCTGGGCGCAGTTTGTAATACAAAACTGACAGTCATATAAACCTCATGTCAACACACACGTTGCTCCTTTCAAATACGAAGCCAAACAAAGTGGCAGCAGTCGCATAAACGAGTTTCAGCTAACGGGAGTCGAAATACAAAAGAAAATAGTAGTGCAACAGAATGGCACAGACTCTCTCGTAGTAAAGTTTTCTTAAGATCTTTTCGATCGCGTAGATCATCGTCAGAGCTGAAATACATTAATAGATATAATTATACATTAAACCAAATTGTCTACAAATTAATATATAAAAGAAGTGTGCAGATTTTTTGTTTTTGTTTGGTTTAATGTACAATTATAATGTACAATGTACAATGTATAATTATATCTATTAATGTATTTCCAGCTCTGACGATGATCATACGATCGAAAAGATTTAAGAAGAAATATAGATTTGATACCAGACAACCTCTGTTTATTTACTGTGAAAGTTTCTATTTTCCTGTGTGGGTTGGCTTTAAGGTATTGCTTCATCCTCTTGCCAACTGCCATCTATTGCCGCGTTTTTTTTTTTTACATTTTTCTCAATTTTCCTGTTTCCTAATAGTATTGTTCGAAAACAACATTTATAAAAAAGTCTACATGACCTTAATGAAAGAACTAATTATGGACAAGCATTTCATTTGAAGGAAAAACATCTAAAATTTCATAATTGTAGGAAACGCCGAAAAAATTCTATCTTTTGCAATTTTCGAAAATTCAGAGTTAACAGTGAAAATCGAACTTACGACATCTTTATAAGTGTATACTTTGTTCTTACAAGAAATTTAAAGAAAAAAATTGTAGCCGTTTTTTGAGAAAATTTAGAAAATGTCCGGGGGCTTCATGTAAAGTACCCCCAAATTTTCAAGAATGTTTTTCAAAATTTCAAAGCTCCAACTAGAGTCAGATGGACAAGGCAATCTTCATTTTGGAATAGATCGTACGAATGGTTTAGGCACTAGTAGTGTTTACAGACGGACAGACGTTTTGCTTCCAATTCGGTTTTCGGCATCAGGGACCCACAAAAAGAATTTTGGCTGCACCACGTGTTAGAGGATTTTTCTCTTAATTTACCATTATTAACTTACTATTATAATCATATTAAATGATTTTGCCAAAGGATTCACTTAGTTTATGAAAAAATAACAAAATTTTTAGAATCACATTACAAAAAGTTTATTTTGAGTCAACTATGATTTGCTGTGCGACGTTTCGGGGATATGTATTTTCCCCATCTTCAGATTACACTGCTTAATCTGAAGATGACCATCCTTGAGCCTTCTTAGCCTTCTCCGGCTAAGAAGGCTCATGGAAGGCAGAGACACCTGGCGGAGAAACCATGCAAACTGACATGTAGGTCGGTGCTGGATCTCACATTCCCGCTGGGGGGAAAACACCCACCTCACGAAATACAACATGCACTACATTTATGCTACTACTGCCACAGAAGTGGACATGCCTGGAAATACAAAGCAATCAGTGTCCTAACATCGCGACATTAACAGCACGTTTCTACCAGTGCGACATAAAAATAAATGTTTTTTAAATTTTTGTTATAGATTTCAGCAAGGTAAACAGAAAATTTGAAACTTTTATCTGTCCCATTGGCATCCTCCGCGCTGACTGGATAAAGACTGAAAAATACTGCACCATCATAATATTTGATCTTATAATAAAACATTGACTAATATAACTTTCAAATATGTAAACATATTTACAAAAAATAAAAATTATATGCGAGAAACAGTAAGCTACATGGTGGACGGCATTATTTCTTATTACTACACATATGCTTCAAGCATATGCGTAATGTATATATTTGCTGTGGTCAACACTAAATATAAACCAATTCATTAAATAACGAGACTGGCAATTCCATCATAAACAGCAATTCCAAAATGTATGCGTTCAAAGTGTTTACTGTATCGAGAAGAAATTGTCAAAATAGTAAAATATTTCATTACATTTTCTTTCAAATTACTGAAATTGGTCATTAATATATTTGTATTGAAAGTAATGTTTCTTGTTCTACTCTAAAGTTACAAATTCTACTAAGTCCTCAACGAGTTATATGGTCCACAAAAAGGTCTGTTTTTGAATCTATGATTTTCAGAGTTCGCTTCTCCACTGATGTTAATTAATTCTCACAAAATTACCGTGTACTATCTAATGCTCGCTCAGCTCAAAATTTAACAATTTATTTGGAATCATTTATTTCTGGATCTTTAACCCCTCTCTTCCACCAATTATTTTAATGCTATTACTTGAAACATGTCGTACACTGCGAACAAATAATTTGATGGAATAGCGCCAATATCGAAACGAAAAAAATATCTAAACATATTCATATTAGTATTTGAATTGGGCTTCTAGATGCAATTAAGATGCAAAAATGCAAACGATTATCGAGAATAATATTTCAATCATCTGAATGATTTTTGTTTTCCTACCAGTTGATCGAAATATTACTAGAAGTCCAAGTATCAGCTACAATTACTATACATGACATCACATTTCTTACGAACGAAACATTTCCCAGGAAGTTATGCTGCAAGTCACCGGCACGGAACTTTGCAAGAATGAGATTGACTGTGGGTTTTCCTCACGGTGCGATCCAGGAAGCAGAATGACGGCTGCTCTTTAGAGGAGTGGAGAGGCGCGGCAGATCTTAACAAGTAGCCAAAACGAACTGCGGTAACCACACCCCTTGCTCTGCACACAGTTTCCGTCTCGTGTGGACTCAGGCGTTAGGAGAAACTCCTTTGGCCTACGTTCCGTCTGCACACACAACGATGTTTTGCAACTTCGGCATTTCGACCGCGGCGAACTCCGGCAAATAAAGACACTAAACGCTTGTAAGAAGAGTGGAAAAGGAGCTTACTCGAACGATGACCTTCCGAAGGGAATGTGGCGATGCTTCCAGACTGCAGACCAGGTTTCTCTCAAACTCACCTGGAAAGGAAGCAAATAAAACAAATTACAGGATTAAAGACATTTAAGATGTGGTTGTACTGCAGTATTAAGAATATCAATCAAATTAATTTTTGTGTATGTATTATTCGAAATCTTCTAGAAAATTTACATGTTGACATGATGTCTTACAGTTTCGAAACGACAAGTCTGCACTCCCAGTCATAAATGTACAGTTTGTCCCCCCTTTAGTCTGTGTCCTTTCTTCTTTCTCGTTCGTATTTTCTACTTCTTTTTCATTTTTCCCTTCTCTCATTTTTCTCTTCTCTTCCATTTCTATACATTATGCTGTTCGGCCTAAGCCGCCATCCGATTGAGGTTTTCTGGGTTTACTCAATCGCTTAAGGCGTATGCCGGGATGGTCCCTAGTTTTGCACTCCCAGACGTAAATGTACAGATTTCCCTCCCCTCTTATATGTTACTACCCTGTATCAATGTAGACTCAGTGGTTAGGTGGAAGAGCAGGCCCTATGGCCTGAGCCTCGCCATTAATAAAGACTTATTATTATTATTATTATTATTATTATTATTATTATTATTATTATTATTATTATTATTATTATTATTATTATTATTACAAGTCAATGTACACTTGCTCAATATTCATAATGAAAACATGAATTAGCTAATTAATACTTACTGCAAGAAGATAAACATATTTTTACTTATATTGGAAAACAGAGAAGAAAAATACTCTGAACATACATTTGAAACACATACGAGGAGCAAAAAAATTCACTAATTAGTGATCCGGAGCGTAACAGCTAACGTTGTTATCTCATATTGTCATGTTTTTATCGCGGGAGATGACGGTGATTTTCTCCCGCTGGATGGTGAGATTGGCACCGATCTACCGCGGGATTTTCCCTCAACCAGGTATCTCCCACCAGCGGGGCACCTCTCCATCCCGGACACACTCTAAACTCCCGATCGGTGGTAGCGGCAAACGTGATAGAGTAGTGCATGCAGGTGTATGTGAAAAAAAGTTGTGAAGATAGGACACGGAAGAGGATGGAAAGATCGCGGGTGGTCCCAGACCCGTCTGGTAGGGGACTGCTCCGGCATTTGCCTGGCGTTAATCGTAAAAACCATTGATAACTACGGATGACAGCAGCCGGCCGCTTGAATTCTCCGGCGACTGAATGCGACCTAGCTACGTAGACAATGTCGAAATTCCTGCCACGACGCGAACACTATGACTTGCCGGTCAGAGGTAATGCAGTGACCAACTGATGCCCTGAGCCACCTAAGCCGGTAACAAACGGGGGATCGGATGGGTGTACCAGCGGATGGGCGGACGGTGGAAAGGATGGGTGTGACGAACGGACAAACGAACACACATAGGTGACGTGTGACTGACAATTATTCCATTACAGTTAGTTAATGCCTTATTTTACGTGGCGAGACTCGGGCCATCAGGCCCGCTCTTCTGACCACGCAAATTCCACTACGCCCCTTTCACCACCTAGCGGAGAAAGGAGGTATTATTTTGGGCGACGAAACAGGCGGATCTCAATTTTGCTCAGAGGCTTCTTTTAGGCTTGAGGATCTTTTACATGCAGTAAATCTACTACATGGGACAGCCGGCTTTACTTCCCCCCGAAGGAAGGCGTACGAAGGATTTTTTCGCCCTTAAAAATCCACGACTTCGCGGGGTTTGAACCCGCGGGGTTTGAAACTCGACGGGTTTGAACCCGCAAACTCGAGTACAACAGCCCGGATCAGCGTACGCTGACCGTTATACCACCGAATCCATTACAGTGGCGAATTCACCGATACACCTCATATACCGCCGGTTTACCTACTAATTCGAAGTGTATAATAAATATTTCGTAATTTTGGTAGTCCCCTTAAAAATTTATTGAGATTTTAAAAGCGTTAAGCAGTTGCGAAAAAATAACTGTTTTGCTACCGAGAGCCCGTCAGCCTTCCGCGTCCGTAAGAGCTATGAAGTGCGGTAGAGTGAGGGGTTTCAAACAGTTCTTAATGGAGAGTTTGTGCATCATCGACCGTTAAAGAACTGTCGATCTTCTGCGCATGTCCAGTTTAAGTTTCGCAAGACTTTTGATCATCTGCGCATGCGCAGAAGATGGATAGTCGGTCCGCTAAGACGGGCACAAAGTATCTAATGCTGTCCAGAGAATTCGCTAGCGCAGGCGAAGTCACCGCATGTCAGCCGTGATAACCTAGGACTCCTGATGTTTCCAGGGTGGGGAGAGGGGACGATGGGCGTTTGCACGGTCGGTAGGCACCGCAAAATATTGCGGTGAACAGTCCTTCTCTGATCGTAAGTTACGCTTCTCTCACGTTTTTGTGAAAATGGAGTGTGTTAATGATCTAGAAGTTATTCGTTTGTGTCCGAGAACAATTATTAAAAACAGAATTGCATAGTATTGTAATTTCAGAAAAACTCAAAATAAAATACAACGGTAGAGGTAGCTTCCACAAAGTGCGGTATACTTAAAATAACTTTCAAGATTCGCCACTGCTCCATTACTAAACCTATACTGCAATTTTTATTAAGTTGCGTTTGAAGTAAATCAGATGTTTCCGTGTCATCCAATCGGAAGGTTGAACGCCACCATAGTGACGCCTAGTGACGTGTAAGGTCCCGATTGGAGGGCCCCGTAACAGCTGATGAAATAACAAACGCAGCAATGTAAAAACCGCAGTATAATAATTTTTAATTTCATGTTAATTTAAAATATCAGTTCAAACGCTTGGTGGTGGTAGTGGGTGGCAGACAAAATGAGCACCCTCTCCTAAACTACTGTCTGGATCCGCGCGGGAAGGTATATTAGGGCAGAACCCGGCAGACCTACCCCCACTCCTATACTAATATTAGTTGAATTCAGAATAAATTACCGGGAGCGGTAGCTCAGTGCATCAACTGATGTCACTGCAGCGCCTCTGACCGGGAGGTCCTTGATTCGAGTTCTGGCGGCGGCAGCATTTTCGACACCAGATCTTCAGCTAGGTCGATTTCACTCGCTGTCTGGAGTAGAATTCTAGCGGCCGGCTCTGATCGGTAGTTTTCCGTGGTTTCTCCGATCAACACCAGGCGAATGCCGGAGCAGTACCCTACCAAACGGGCCACGGACCGCACGCGATCTGTCCTTCCTCTTCCTTGTCCTATCCTCTCCCCTTTACCCACACACTTACACTAACATGCACTACATTAACACATATTCCGGGAGGCCGGTCGGTAGCTTAGAGCTTGTCCCGGCTGGGGTGGTGCCCTGCTGGTGGGAGAGTCCTGGTTAGGAGGAAACCCCACTAGCCGACGGTAGGTCGGCGCCGGATCTCACCAACCAGCGGGGAAAGATCACCGCGCATCTCCCGAGAAAAAAAACTACACTAGCGGGACTAATAACCAAAGCAGTTAATGGGCCTGGAAACACGAAAAATCAAATCGAATCAGAATAAATGATAGTAACAAGCTTTTTTGACAAATTCTAATAACCATAAATGTTTGCTCCGGGATAATAGAAAGTATTGTGCATCGAAAAACGAGCAACAGACTTCATATATAACAATTAGGGAACGGATTTCCATTGAATTACACGTTTTTACAGGAACTAGATACCGCATTCAATAATATATTCTTAAGTTTTCAAGACATTCTGAATGAATTGGAACTTATTTTATTTTACATATTTCCTATTTTTTTTATATATTTTGTGAGAAATATCTGGACTTTCTGGACTCCTTCAAAGGAAGGGAAGGCGTTTCTTCGAGAAACCAGCAATCAAGAGCACGCGAAGACCAGAATCGCCGTATAAGGTTCGAACCAGGATATGACTAAGAAAGTTACCAATGTAAATTTTACACATTTTTAATTTGCTACATTGATAGAAATAAACATTAAGTTTCTCTTGAAAGAAAGATAAAATGATTTTCATTGGCCAATTCAAGCTAATAAGTAGCTAGATGAAATCTCTGTTTTCAGATTCCTCGCCATTCTATACAGATGGCAGATCGGGTAATCGGCTATTAATAGATAATAGCGATTATTTCGGACGTGACCCATCGACCCAGCTAGCGGGATAATATTCAGTTTTTTATGAGAGTAATAATAGTTAAAATACTATCGTAACCTCTTTCCTGGCGCCCATGTCATTAGAAATTTGGAAACGGGTTACGACGAATCGCCCAATAATTGTAGCAGTTAGGGGTATGTTTCAATATATAAAATAAGAAATATATATAAATTAATTACATATGTATGTACATATTCTGCACTTTTTATTACAATAAATTCCGTTCCCTAATAATAATACTGTCCACAAAATCATCACCCCCCCCACTTAATGAGGGCTGAAGAAAGCGTGTGCGGATAATACGCCGCGAGGTCGTTTGGCGGCTGCGGCGATCGGCCGATCAGGTGCTGGCGGCGCAGGCGGCTCGCGGGACCTCATGCAGCGGCAACTCCGCCCGCCCGCACCGCTCCGCCCGCTCCGCCCTCCCCTCCGCCCCTCCTCCTCCGCCCCGCCCCGCCCCGCTCACCTGCCTCGCCCCACCCCCCCTCCGCTCCCTCCGCCCCACCCGCCCCGCCCATCCCCGCCCGCCCCACCCCGCCCGCCCCGCCCGCCCCGCCCGCCCCGCCCGCCCGCCTCCGCCCTCCCGCACCGCCCCGCACCGCCCCGCACCGCCCGCACCGCCCGCACCGCCCCGCACCGCCCCGCACCGCCCCGCACCGCCCCGCACCGCCCCGCACCGCCCCGCACCGCCCGCACCGCCCGCACCGCCCCACCCGCCCCACCCCCCGCCCGCCCCTCCCCGTCCGCCCCGCCCCGCACCGCCCATCCCGTCCTCTCCTCCCCGCCCTCCGCCCCACCCGACCACCTGCCCCACCGCCCGCCGCCACCGCCGGCGGCGAGCATCCTCTCGCGGGGCTTATCTCGCGATCGGAGGACGGCGCTGCGCGGCGGCGGAAGCGCTTTCGGCGGATGCGGTGCGGTTGCGTCACTTCCGCGCTCGCCAGAAGAACCACGCCCCCCCCCCCGCTCCCCTCTTCCTCAAGGCGGTGTTGACCGGTGGGGCGCGACCGCGAGTCCGCGACGCGACGGGGACTTGGCCCGTCGCGACTTGTCAACGCCACCTTCCCTCGCTCCGACGTCGCTTGGACAGTGCGCCATGGAAAATCTGTCCGTATTGGGCCGAGTCAGGGCCTCCTATTAAAAATTGTATTTAAGTTCGTAGCCTCCAGATCACTGGCAAAAAGGGAAGGGGAGTCCTAGCATCTGTAACACAGGGAAGGATCCAGCCGATCTTTTTTTTTTTTTGGGGGGGGGGATCTAGATAATAAGTAATAAACAGATTTGTTATTGTATAATATATATTGTGACATACCGATATGTGGGTCATTTCTATTACATGTTATTTGTCGTAAATGGGTGGAAATGCTAGGGTAATTAAATAGGAAAATAGCGCCTTAGACTTGGCGCCCAAGTCGTTGTCAAGATAAATAAATATTCATCTGGCATTGAAAGTGATGGCGTGGCTATTCAGATTTGAAAACATTTGGGGATTGGTTGGAGAGAGCAACGATAGTCATTTCAATATTCTTATTTGACCTTGAAAATGAATTATTTTTAATTGTTTGTTTCGTTTATTTTTCAGTACTAATTTCTCTAAATCCTTCTACAGAGTTCGTGTTCTCGCTATTCTTGATTCTGCATTCTCCTCTAAGTATCGTGATGAAGTCTTGACACCTTTCAATGCTTCTTGCACTGTTGGAACACCGTCCCACTCTCCAAAGGCTCTTTTACTCGCTTAACAACATACGAGACCCAATTATTAATTTCCAGGATTTATTTCCTACATTCACCATAGCCGAGGTTCAGGTTCACTATTACCGAATCTTTTTATGCTTAATTGTAATGTAATTTTGTTTGTAATATATAGTATTGTAATGTAAATGAAACTGGACCAGTGACTCTACAACCAAGGGTTCACTATATTCGAGTTCCCTACAACCGGACTCGACTCTGTGTGTGTGTGTGTGTGTGTGTGTGTGTGTGTGTGTGTGTGTGTGTGTTGGTACGCTTCAAAAATTCAAAACGTTCTGAACCGATTGACCTCAATACAGTATGAATACACATTACAATGTGTTTTTGGATGAAAGTTGCCGATAATAATTTTTAAACTTCATTTAAAATAGTATTTGGTAAGTCCATGCTCTTTATTTATCGTTTTTGCCTTATTCTTGGAAAAACCGGATTTTCGTTAACTCGGATATCCCCCGCTTCAGTTGTTCCCTGTTAACGAGGTTCTACTGTACTAGTAGAAAGCGAGAAAGTACAGCGCGCCAGGAATGTCTCTCAATATACACAACATACATCGGTCCAACTTATTCGAGGATATCCAGGGCATCGCCAGGGCCACTTCCTCCCTCCCCTCTGCGGATGGCCCCTCGCTGGGGGTGGGGGAAGGGAAGGGGTTGGCAGGTGGTGCGAGGGCAATGAACTCGCCGGCCGGCAAGTGAATTCGTATAACTTTCGGAGAATAGCGGTTTATCGCCTGTAAAACAAATCTTCATTTACTGCGCTAAACAACATTTTTTCCGAAACTGGTCTGGGTTATACGGGTGTCCGTGTTAAAGAGGTTTTAATGTATAGAGAAAGTTACGAAAAGCTGCAGACATTCATATTGTGCGGCCCTGATACCAAAAAAGTCGACAATTTTTTCAATACGTAATAAATTACTTCATCTAATTCGTCATGCAGATAGATTCCACGTTTTTCCTTGGTATTGTAATTAAAAATAGTTTCTCTCTAGCGTTATTACAAATTAATCACTTGAATTTTTTCAACTATCATTAAATGTGTGAGAAGTATATAGAACATTGTTTTCCTGCATATATTACCTATTCAAATTAGCGCTGTCTTCTTTTTTTGAATGGCAAAGATCATGTGACGGCCTGTGTAAGTGCCTTTGCAGTACTTCGGGGATGCTTGGAAGAGTCTAATATTTGGGGATGATTGAATGAGTATTTTTTAATATTTTATTTCTCCGAAGAGTCAGTAGAATTTTACTCTAAAATCATCATTCATTTTCTATGAATTCATTTTCTTATGAATTCTACATCACAAATTGTCCTCTAGTGAGGTGAAATAAGTGTAAACAAGATCCAAGTGCGAAATTTGTGGCGATTCTAATCCGAGATTTCCTGAATACTGTATTTCCTAGTACGTTCAAAAATATTTATTGTCTCTGAGAATGCTATAAAATGTCGTTACAGTTGTGCTGAGAAACAACTTTCATACTGCTTACGCATTTTTATTTTCCTGATCTCCGTCATATTAGGCATGCAAAGGGAAAGCGAGCAGCTGCCTGCTCTTCGTCCCAACCGCGCCCGTGAAGTCCTGCACCTCATGGCCCTCCCTGTCAACAATTTTTCCACCGTCCGTATTTTGATAAAATTCACAATGCGAAAACATTAAACAACCCCAAAAGAATTCGCTGTCGATATCCCAAAGACATGTTTAAACACCCATAAAAAAATCAGCATATTAATATGTATTAAATATGTAAATCTTCATCCCAATGTATGTATAGAGTGTATCTAGATTTAAGAATGTATAATGTATGTAAAATTTGTGTATTGTATGTCAAATTGTTTAGTTGTAAGTATTAGAATATAAAATTAAAAATTTTAAAAAAAAAACCCAAATTTAAAAATTATTTAATCTGTAAGAATTAATAAATCTTTCATCTGAACCGATAAACTCGCAGATCTATATTTCCCGTTTTTACTGTAGGTGGACGATTTCCTTCATTCCGTGGAAAGCAATCATCATCTTTCAGAAGCACTTCTTCCTTCTACGCGTGGTTCCCAAATTGCCCAAAAAGAAATGTTGCAGGAGAAATTGTATTTTTTTCTAGGACACTGCAGACCTTCCTGATGTCTCTGTTCATGTCACAGATATAATTTAATTCTTACTTATTTGGAATAAGACTTTTGATTTTTTAAAAAATTAATTACTTGATTACTGAATTACTTGATTTGAATTGATTTAATTCCTTGGTTTGAGTTTATTTTTTTATACCTACGTGCTACTTCTTATGAGCTGATGAAATTGCGAGCTAAAATAGAATTGGATTTGTATTATAGGCATGTGGGAAAATTATTCCAAAAAACATTGCTTGTATACATACGCCCAGACGGTCACTGGGATAATATATTATTTTCCCGCCACAATTTACAATGTAAAAATGATTTCAACTAATGTGTTAATATATTTCATCAGAACGTTCATCAGGTTACACAAACATCAAAATTGAACAATATTTTCATTCCCCAACGTTTTGGTCCTCAGAGGGATGAAATTGTCGGCAAACGTGACGTTGACAGTGACGTCACAAGACGTATCCTGCCCCTTACACTGTCGTTATGGTTTGGTTTCCTCGTGTTTCCGAGCGCGTCAACTGCTCTGGTCATTAGACCCGTTAGTGTAGTGCATGTTTTTTCTCCGGAGATGGCGGTGATCTTCCCCCGCTGGATGGCGAGATCCGGCGCCCACCTACCGTCGGCTAGTGGGGTTTCTCCCTAACCAGGTCTCTCCCACCTGCGGGGCACCGACCCAGCCGGGACGAAGCTCTAAGCTCCTGACCGGTCTCCCGGAATATGTGGTAGTGTAGTGTATGTTAGTGTAAGTGTGTGTAAGGGGAGAGGATAGGAAAAGAAAGAGGAAGGAAAGATCGCGCGCGGTCCGTGGCCCGTTTGTTAGGGTACTGCTCCGGCATTCGCCTGGCGTTGATCGGAGAAACCACGGAAAACTACCGATCAGAGCAGCCGGCCGCTAGAATTCTCCTCCAGACAGCGACTGACTTCGACCTAGCTGGAAAGCTAGTGTCGAAAATCCTGCCGCCGTGGGGAGTGGGAACCTAGGACCTCCCGGTCAGAGGCGCTGCAGTGACATTAGTTGATGCACTGAGCTACCGCTCCCGGTACGGTGCTTGGCATGTCATACAAACGCCGTGTTGCTTGTATGCGCACACTGCCTCTGTGAACGCTCGTAACCGAGGGAAGCAAAAAACCGTTTTCCTCGTGACGTACCTGCGTTCTGTAGCGTAGTTTTGCTGACCGACTGGGCACAGAAATTCAGTTTACAATCTAACGTCATTAGGTAAAGAACACGTGATTATGTTAGAATAATAAGGCGATTTCGTAAGCTATGAGCGTGGCTACATCTCATGCTTATGTTCATAATATCCTTTCGTTCACTATTCTGAATGGTTTCATCGAATAACATGTAAGCTTTCTGCTTTTACGATTCGATCACGTACAAGTTTCATTGCGAATAAACAAAATAAACCGACGCGTTGATGACGACCGACCTGGATGTTGTTGTAAGCGTTTTATTTTCAAATTTGCGCCGGGAAACACAGGAACTTCCAGAAATGGGGACTGAGGTCGGAATGGCGAAGAGAGACACGATGTGTGGCTTTGGTGAGAAAAGTCGCACAACAAACGAAACTATTGACATCAGCTCCCAGGAGGAAATGATGTTGAAATAAAGAAATATACACTGCTGAACAAATGTTAAAGCAGATACTGGAAGATTAATTTAAGGAGTTAATCAATTCTGACTGCAAATGAAGTTTTGCTTAATGTTTTCAAATCTTCAGTATCATAGGTGTTGACCACTTCTTATGTTTTTTTAACTATCCTTTCAGGAGGCAGCTGAACAAATGAAGTGCATTTCAACTGCAACATCCTTGCGTTGGGCGTGAATAGCGCCGAGTTCGGTCCCCTGCGGAGATCTCCGACCACATAGCAATTCAACTTCCTGACAGATCTCGGGAGCTCTAACTGCATGACGTCATACCGGAATGCGGTAAACGACAGCCTGATCATGTAACACCTGGAGAGAATCTCTGCACTGGCTTACACTTCACTAAGAGAAATGAGTGTGCGCACACAGGCAATATTGTTTCGTTGTTAGTAATCATAGAATTATTATTCTGCACGCCATTACCAGTTCAAAGCCAAGGTATACCACAGGTCATCTTGATTTTCTGCCCGCAAAATCTTCAGAGATGGTAATCATTCGAAAAAAAAACATACTTTGCTTTTCCAGGTGTATTTTACCTTGTGAAACCGGCATCATAAAATTTAAATGGCGTTTGTATCTCTTAAGCAAGTCTCCCTCCTTCCTTGGGGTTCACTTGTACAATTGGGGTTCCTTGTACTTGTACCCTTGGGGTTCACTTGTGAGTTCAATACTTATTAGTTGATACACTTGGGTGATAAAGAGTCAGAGGCAGTTAGAACACGGTGCTGAGACACTGGTGTCCAGGAGGACAAGCTGGGCGGTGGGGGGGATTCGAACAGTGCTCCAAATGTGGGGAACAACTGTTGAAAATGTCCGCATGCGTTTCCGTTTTGGAAAATACTGCTCCGACATCAGCCAGGAATCGATTAGAAGGGGCCAAGGATATTATTGATCAGGCTCTTTTCTGCTTCTCTCTGTTACAATAAATAATAATCGGTTGCATTCTGTGTAGTACCTCAATATTTCTTCTTGATTGTCAATATATGTTTACAAATGAAAGTGTCCAAAGTTTTTATGACAATCATTTATTCAGTAATTTCACAACGTCTCGAAACTCGTTTTGTTACATCTTCAGGTGCTAAACTTAGTGAGGGAACGCTATTCCATTGAATTACCACCTCAGCAGAACATTCAAGGAGACAATACGAAATACCTCACTCTCACACAGTTGATGCCACATAACTTGTACCTGTGTAGTACCTGTATTGAAAGTCGTCAGAATTTTCAATTGCCAATTAATTTTTTTAGTTTCAATTTCTGTTCACAGTACATTCAACGAACTTGACTTTCTCTGCCCCTCACTGAACTACTATTGAAGGAACACTACGCACAAACAGAACATTATTTGCAGTAATAAATTATTTTGTTGCAATTATTCCTTTCATGTTCCAAAACAAAATTACTAACCAATGAGTTTAGAGACGTTCTTCTCCTCACCTGTGAAATTTGAATTTCGGTGGAGGAGACTGGATTGATTGATTAATGGTTAGGGATTCCGGACGCGTCAACCATTATGGTCATTAGTCCTGTATGTGAAATGCGGGTTTTCGCTCGGAAGGTGGCGGTGATCTTCCCCCGCTGGATGCCAAGATCCGGCGCCGAACTAACCGTCGGCTAGCGGGTTCCCCCTAACCAGGACTTCCCACCACGACCGGTCTCCCGGAATATGTGATAGTGTGGTGCATGTTAGTGTAAGTGTGTGTGTAAGAGGAGAGGATAGGACAAGGAAGAGGAACGACAGATCGCGCGCGGTCCGTGGCGCGTTTGGTAGGGTACTGCTCCAGCATTCGCCTGGTGTTGATAGTGTGGAGCACGTTAGTGTAAGTGTGTGTGTAAGAGGAGAGGATAGGACAAGGAAGAGAACGACAGATCGCGGCGGTCCGTGGCCCGTTTGGTAGGGTACTGCTCCGCATTCGCCTGGTGTTGATGGAAAAGAAACCGGCAAATTCGCCTCAGACAGCGACTGAATTCGACCTAGCTGAATAGCTGGTGTCGAAAATGCTGTCGCCGTCGGGACTCCCACCTAGGACCTCCCGGCCAGAGCCATGAGCTGATGCCCTGAGCCACCGCTCCCGGTGGGAGATGGGAGGAGCGATGGGCGGCGCGTCCGCCGGCGCAGAGCGCAGTCCGGTTCTCACGGCGGCGGAGCGAGGTGGAAGAGGAAGAGGCGGCGGCGGCTGGCACAGTGCAGTCTCGAGTTCAATCCCCGTGCCGCCGCCCACCCCCACGCCGGCCTCGCTCACGTTGCGGGCAGCGCGTGGCGGGCAGCGGCGGGGCAGGGCACGACCAGGGCGGCGGGCGGGGCGGAAACGGCATAGGGTTCAGGGCGATGAGAAGTGGGGCTAGAGCAAACCAAGGACACTACTAGGCGGGGAGATGAAGAGCGGGTTAGGTAGGGAGGTGCGTGATGAGATAAAGAGAAACTGGGTGAGGTGGAGAGAGTGGAGCGGAGCGATGGAAGACACAGAAGACGGCGGGGCGAGAGGATCGTGGCGTGATGTCGGTTGAACGGGAGCGGGATTGACGGGGTTGGAGGGGGAGGGAGAGCGTGAGAAAGAGAGGGGTGGGGGAGAAGCGTGGCGGGGAGGTGGGCGGGCGGGAGGTGGGCGTGGCGGGGAGGTGGGCGTGGCGGGAGGTGGGCGGCGGGGAGGTGGGCGTGGCGGGGAGGTGGGCGTGGCGGGGAGGTGGGCGTGGCGGGGAGGTGGGCGTGGCGGGGAGGTGGGCATGGCGGGGAGGGGCATGGCGGGAGGGGCGAGGCGGGATCGGATTGAAGGGGAGCGGGACGCGGGCGGGAAGAGGAAGAGGGAAGAATGGAGTTGGCGGGAAGGGGCGGGGCCGGGCGGGGCGGGGCGAGGCGAGGGGAGCGCGAGACGGCAGGCCCCCGGGGCGGGGGCGGGGGCGGGGCAACGGCGCGCGATTCTCCTATTCTGCTCTAGAGGCAGCGCGGACGCCTCCACCTCGGCCACCGCCCAGTCCCGTCCTCGCTTCTCAATGGTTTTATGACTTTTGCGGCGTATCAATTTTCCATTCATTATGTCCTTGTAGTTAATGCACAATCGTACATCCCGCCAGCGTATGGCTTCTGCATCTAGCGCAGCTTCAGTGGGCTCTGTGCTTCAAAGCAGCCATGATTATTGGGATGGATCTGTACGTGCATGGATTCGTAGGCTTCTGCGGCCGGAGTCATTTGATTCCTGATCGCCCGGGATGATAGCTGCAGTAAAGCCTGAGCAAGGCCACAGCATTATGGTCGAAACGTCAGCTCGATCGACTGAGACGCCGCTCATCGTGGACGGCCAATCAAATTTCTAGGTGCAGGTTAGGCAGACATCTGCAACTGTGCTACGTACCTTTTCCTTTTTTTAAGGAAAACGAGCCTCTCTAGAATGAAAGATGTAATTCTCAATAAGGTTCTGTGCTTTAGTGATCTCTAGAAAAGCTTGACTCAATAAATAGTAACCCGAAACTTACTATTCATCTCTATAATTTATTAAATTGTATCTATGAAATTTTTAAAAATGCACTTCATCAAAAACTTTTTTACTGAATGTCTTTACCTGCATGTAAATGTCTAAAAAAAACTGAAATTTCATTTCACGTAAGTACTCAAACTAAGCAAAGAAACTAGACTGTACATTAACATTACAAATAGTTTCACAAATTAATTTCTATTAAGAGTGTATACGTTTACATACGCAGAATCACCGCGTAAAAATTTAATGCACTTGCTTATTAAAGAAGGTTACTTGCGTCTTCTTTTTTATCTTCATTTAGAACTTTAAAACACATCTCGAAGAATACGGATTTTAAATTAGTAAAATCTGAAGAATTGCAAATTCATAATTTAATAATGAAATAAATTGAACTCATGTGATGAGGAATTTACTTGGAACGCACATAAAGACAGACAGAAGGACAAACAATTTGTAAAGTTTCTAACAGTTGCCTGTAGCAGCTGTTGAAGAACAGTAATTACGAATATTTCGATGTAAAGGGGAAATGAGATACCAATAAGAGAGATAGAACACTTACCGAAAAGAAAGAAAAAAGATTTCACGAAAAATATGCAAAAAATGAACAAAGCGAGTTATGCATAAAAGGACAGAATCGATAGAAGAAACGACGAAAATAAAATAACCACGATCCCACGGCACTTCAAGAAAAAAGGACAGCCGTGGTAGAAAATGTAGAGGAGAAGCTAATGAACTCGATGCAAAAAGAAAGCAAGGAGCTACCTAGGAAGAAGAATGGACGAAATATCGATGAAGAAAAGGAGCATTCAAAAGCATGAAAAGCGAGCCAACAAAAAGTGTGGAGTGCGCAAAAGAAAGGTCGCTGCAGCTGGCGCGCGGGCACTTTGCAGTCTGCGCCGCAGGTGCAGCGGGCAGCCCTGCCGGCACCCAACGAGAGGCGTCGCCGGCTACAGGCTCCCCACTCAACACGGAATACACTACAGATGGGTTGATTGATGCTTCAGGGCATGCCAACTACTCTCTCAGAAATTTATGCATTACTTTTAATGTAAAAGTACATTAAAGTAATTTTCATGTACGTAAATTCAAATACTTACATAAATAGTATAATTAATTCTGTACTTAAATTAATAATTTAAATTAAATTTAATACAGTACATTAATCCCTTTAATGCACAAAGTATATCCTCTCCCGTTAGACGGTGATACGAAATGAAAATACAGAACTTGATACGAGTGTATCAACTCGTAAGTGAACGTACAATTAAATAATGTAGTGCGTTGCTATGGAGGTAAGTTTGTTTCTGAGAAGTTAGCAGAGTTCGAAAGATAGACACATGGATTAAGCGTGATACTAAAGAAAAATACTTAATTGTTGAAATACTTAATGAGTAGTGTCTTCAAGTTATTAGAAGATTGGCGAAGCCCTGAGGAAGGTATTAGATATAATTAATCGATGGTTCAAAAATACGGAACAAGATATCCGCGAACGCGGAGCAGATAACAGTATACCGATTGATTAGCCATCCAAAACATTCGAACAATATATTTTTATAGGAACTTTAAGTGTTTTATTTGACAATACCTCAAGAGGGAGGAGAACAGACAGCGACGTTCCTTAAGAGGAAAGCAACGGCAGCTGAAAGTATTGGAAATATCCTTGATCACGGGCACCGACGGGAGAAAAAACTTTTGCGGGACGAAGTTCTTAGATACGTAACACTCTGAGATCCGCTGCCGCACTACAAGACGATTTGCGAGGGGTTTTCCGTCTTCAGGTATCTCCCGCAGCGGCCAATCTGCCATAGACGGAAAAAGCTACGCTCTCGGCAGGTTTCCCGCTTTGTGAGGTAGATTGGTACGTGTAAGTATAAGTAAGGGTAGAGGATAGAACAAGGAGAAGAATGGAAAGATCGTGCGCGACCCGTGGTCCGTTTATTAGGCTACTGTTCTGGCGTTCGTCTGATATTGACTGCAGAAACTACGGAAAACTACGAGCAGAGCAGCACACAAGAATTTTTCTCCAAATAGCAACTGAATTCAACCTACTCATGGAGCTTGCATCGAAAATCTTCCACCATCCAGACTCAAACCCCAGGATTTCTGCTAGAGTCGACACGTAGAATGCTAACACTGGCTCGCAGCTAACTCAACCAATTACTATACTAGATGATATTTCTTTTATTCCGTCTGTAGGGTAAAAGAACAAGAAGTGGCTATTTTCGTAATTTTTTTAAAATTATTTGTGTTACAATACTACATTTCTGAGCAGACCTTATTCTGAATGTACCCCATCGCCTACATTGGCAAATTTGCAACATGTTCTATATTGTATTAATTTATTTCTAAATTGCGTTTTCTCGTAGTGTCGATTTCACAATTGCAAAACTTTCTTAATGGTCAGATATTCGATTTATTAATGGTCAAGCGATATTCTACCTCCTGAACGTGTTTGAGAGCACAAAAAGTCCACAAAATAGCGGCTTTGTTACATGGTATGTTAGCTACAATCCAAATTAATAAGATATTTTCAGCATATTTAAACAAAAAAGGGGAATTATCTTGCTCTGACCCACACTAGTAGAAGACACATGCACCATGTTCTGCACTTTTGAGGCAAGTGGGAAGTCTCCAATGTTTATTTTTCAGATTTGGTGCTTGAACTGGTCACTACGGTATCATTACTCAGTAAGCTAAGGAAATATGATATACAAACGTTTTCCAAAGAAATATTGTGCAACACACTGTATTTATGTTTGTTATGATACACTTCAAATGTACCACAGAAACATCTCATTAAATAATTTCAGAGTAACTTCACTCTGTTTACAATAAAATATATTTTTGTTAGGAAGACATCGATTAAACAATTTCTCGTTGAAAGCCATACCCGTTCTACATCTATTCTTATAATATACGAAAAATTTGCATATTGTCTATACCCACTTCTGCTTCATTATAAGCAATATAGCAAATCATCTTTTCAATAATCGCGGTAAAACGCCGCCATATGTCGATTAAACAATTTCTCGTTGTGTGCCCTCCTTGAAAACAGATTTTATTATATGGGAGCTTTTTTTTCAAAATTCAAGTAGTATATGACTTAGTGTAGGGATCACAGAATTTTGAAAATGTGCACACAATTCACTTTTCCCATAGCACGTCATACGCAGTTTAAACTGTTTTTTTGACGAAAAATAAATAAATAAATAAATAAATATGTGGATTTGTTTTCGGCAGTACACCAAACGTTTCTGCAGGACTCTTATAAGGTTGTCGGTGACGTGTTTCAAAATAAACATCTTTTCAATTATTTATAAGTCCATTTCGATCTCCAGGGCTTAAAAGAACAACGCTTTCCGCGAAAGGCCGGAAAAGTCAAACTCTTGAATCCATCACCTCAGATCGCGGTACGAAACGTACAACCATTTATCACCAAGACTTCGTGTCCTCAGAACAAAGAACTTCACGGAGCAGGAGGAGTCGGGGACCTGAGGAGCTCTTCCCGAAACAACAGTCGCGTCCGAATGTAAGGTGAATGGATGAGGTCCTTAACGCCAGCAGGACCCATGACAGTTCCAGAAAATGGCTTTACTGAAAGAAAAATGTGTGCAAGTGGCTCCAATGTTGTTTTTCCGATGGAAATAAGATCACAAAGACTGGAAGACAATGAAGAAACGAAAGGCGGTGGATGAACTGATGAGATGGTGTTCGCAGAGAGCGTGCCAATTTGGAGAACTCAAAAGCGGAGAAATACAACAGAGGAAGAGAGAGAGAGAGAATGATAAAAGAGCCATTTTTTATCACAGGAAAATTCAAACGCAGGTCGGTACACGATACGAAACTTCTCGGTTATTTACATTTAATTTTCTGGTTCGTTCGCGTGTTTTTCTTAGTTTCCTTTTCGTGTTATGCTACGATGCACGTACAGAGAGCAATTTTCCCATCTGTGGTCCGTACCGCGCAGTTAAAAAGAGAATGCGTCCCGAAAATAAAAGTAGCATAGTTTCAACGAAAGAACACGATATTGAAAAAAATTCAAGTTGCAAGGAAGAACTACGCCCTCTTCAAACCAATGGAAAATAAAAGAACGATTTTGGATTGAAGTTGATAATAATTTATGCAATTAGTTTATAATTTAAGTTTATTGCAGAGTTCATGTTTTGAAATACACGAGTTGCATTCGCTATTTTTTTGTATAGCAACATTATAAATTTATAAGAAAATTAAACTTAATTTTGCGAAACAACTTTCAGCTGTTAAGCCCGTTTCTAATATGTATCTTTCGCTCATAATGCCATCCCGGCACACCCATCGTGCTACATGGCTGCCCTACCCACATCGTCTGTCCCGCAATATAACCTACTCTAACCTAACCAATCTAACCTAACCTAGTTTACTATTCGCAAATCACAGACAGGCGCTTCACATTTATTTATCTGTAACAATTGAAAAGTATAAATTGTTTATTTAGTAACTCTCGTGTTCTATTTTATTATTTCAATATTATTGTTTGAGTTCATTTCTGTGTTGTGATGCCGAACTTTGAATTATTTATTGAAGAATATAATTCCAATTAAAAATACATAAAATTATTTTTGTATTATAAAAAACAAACACTGCGTTGCCTTGTTATTGCAGTAATAGCATCAGAGTCGTTTTCCCGTAAGTATTAAATCGTTCGAGAATCCATATTGAAAGAGGGAATAGTGACCTGCGATAAAAATTTCTACGACGAGGCCCCTTTTCCATACAAATAAGCAGGCAGCTTGGGTAATAAAAATATAAATAATTTTTGGAGTTAGTTTGTGTATGTTCTTATCGGTAACCCAACATGATGCGCATATAAATTTTAAATCGGTATAATTTCAATTTTAAATCAACATACTTTAGAATCACCTTTATTGTAACCCTCACCTTAGATCACCAGATGATTTATTTGTGGTGAGAAGTTGTCATCAATTCTTTTCATTGCTTTTCCCTGCCAATCGTTCACAAACAAAATGCGGATATATTCTCAATTTATGGGAGGTTTCCAACGGATTTATAGAAATTCATAGATTATGTTATAGGGATTGTCGCAGTTCGACGCACGTTAATTCGCAACATATACTCGTCAAGGTATCCACGCCAGTAAGAGGCTATTTTCACTTTTAAAACTATGATTTACAAAGATTTGCAAAGATTTACAAAGATTTACAAAGATTTACAAAGAAGAATTTCGCACGGATCATCCTAATAATAATTGCAGATTAATTATAATTACACATAATAATTCAGATTATAATTACAGATAATTACAGATACAATATATAGATTTAAGGGAATATATAGATATAAGGGAAGACTAAATAAAAATGAGCCTCTGGATATATACGCACGGTCACTTAACAGGGTATGAGCGAGATCACTGATCATAAGCATTACACAATAGCCTCGACGACAAATGACTCAGCACCTTAATCCGCGCTTTCCGAAAACCGATCAGCATTGTCTCCTGCATCCGAGCTCCGGTGAAAATAGTGTTAATCAGAAAACAAAATATGATGTCATTCATCCTCTGGTCCTTTCGTGACAATCTTCAATACAGAACACTCAAATTCTCTGATCTGAGACCTTACATTCAACCGCGAGCTTCCGGCAAAACTGGAAATAGCAATCATTTTCTTTTAATTCACAAAATAGGTCTACTGGCAGAAGTGAATGCATCCGATTAATGTATGGTTCGTCGCTTCTCAATTCTACCCCACCTGTTCAGAGCCTGTAGAATCTGCAACTGTATGTGAAATTAAATAATTACTTGATATTCACGCGACTGAATTACATGGGTGTACCTCTCTGCTTAGTAATAACGTTAAATAAGAATAGTTTGTATTGACGAGGGTGTATTGTATTGATATAAATTACAAGGAGACAAATAGAACAAGTGACGAAGATAAGGATCTTGAAGAAAAAAAGATATATTACAGGCTTAATATGGAAATGGAAAAATAGGAGGAAGGTGGGGTTTAACTGCGAGGTTCTTAAATATTTATCATCAAATAAAACTGACAATACTACATTCTATAGCTCTTGTACAGAGTATTGCTCCATACTACGTTAATTCTCCTCAATATAATTTATGAACAGAAAAATGCATTAAAATCAGCACGTAATATTGCGAATTCGGGTGCACTGCTCACGCAGTTTTCCAGTTTAACAAACTCTGTCGCAGATCAAACACAACATAAGATAGGCAAATACACTGACAGAAAATTCACAGTAATATTAAATGTGAATCAAGCAACTAGAATGTTACAAACAGCAAAGAATTAAAAAGGTGTAGGGAACTTTCAACAGCGTAGGTCATCAAATTACCTTTTCACGAAAGACGCCAGCAAATAACAATAGAAACAAAAGAAATTAATTTGAACAGCGCAATATCGGCACTGAAACCACGATTCATTTGTTTCGATAGCTTCCAAAGCCTCTGTGGTATTCACGGCGCACGTGTGATATAGGAGGTAATCTTGGCAGCGGTTGTTTACTCCGTTTCCTTCGCGCAGGCGAGGTAGACGTGAACGATGTCTCCGTGTGATGGCTGGCAAAGCTCCCAGGGGAGTCACGCATGACGAGAACTTCGAGGCTGCACATCTCCGGAGACTCAGCTGTGAGGAAAGACCAGCCTGGGGCGAGGGAGAGGGAACGAGGAAAGAAATCACATCGGGCGTGAAAGCGAATGCAGTTGTGATTTCGCAACTGAAGCGTCGCAGCGAGAGGTTGTAGGTTCGAAGCCCGACGGTAGACGTTTCAGCGCTAGCTGAGTCATAATACTGATGACTAGGGGGCGGATGTTAATGAAATGTCATTTTATTTCATTTTCACATTAGAAGAGTGCCTTTTAGTACGTAAAATTTTGTTATGACAAAAGAAAATGACCCACTTTTATTCGTCATTTTTATGCATTTTTCGTTGATTTTTACTAATAAGTAATTTTTTACCTTTTTTCGTCATTTTTAAAGCATTTTTCGCAGATTTCGTTGATTTAATACATTTCAATGATACTCGCAACAAATAATAGGGAAAAAGGTTCCTGAGGCCATCAGCGCCATTTTCAGTTCGGCCCATTTGGGGATAACTAAAGGCAGAGATTTCGTGATAAAGAACCGTCCAAATCAAAATTTTGAAATGTTTGTGAAAGTTTTATTAGCTACTGCCTGAATATAAGATGATCACGTTAGTTCTTGATCCAACATAATACCAAGATATTTTATTGTAATATTACATTTTGCCCATGACACGTTACAGTCATTGAGTTTTATTGGGGATCATATTGATATTGGCGTGAAAAAAATATTTTAGCTTTACACTGTCAGTGTTGATTTTTTTCTCGACTTCGGATCCAGTTTTGAAATACTGCATAGAGTATCGAGTCCTGCTCCAATCTCCTACATTTGTTGACTGTGGGATTTGATAAAACAGTTTAGGAAACTATCTGTTGGAAAGCTTTCACAGAGCCAACCGAAATGCCAAAAATTATTAGTTTAAATACCAATCAGGTGCGGTTTCCTTCTAACGTTAACCATCATTCATTGGAGCTCTACCGATTATAATAATATTTTGCTTAAAATCGAACTTTTGCATAGTTAAGTTTTTGTTGTCAGTGGATCTTAACTTCCTTGTGTTCATAAATGTTAGGCGATAATATGGCATTACTAATTTTAAAACTATTAGGTACACACTTTGAAAGCATACGTGAAGTTTAAGTGTGTACCAACACATCTATGAACGGGACGGACGGAAAGGACGGAAGCAGGACGGAACGGACGGAACGGACGGAACGGATGGAACGGACGGAAGGACGGAATGGACGGAACGGACGGAACGGACGGAATGGACGGAATGGACGGAACGGACGGAATGGACGGAACGGACGGAACGGACGGAAGGACGGAATGGACGGAACGGACGGAATGGAGGAACGGAGAACGGACGGAAGGAATGGAGGAGGAAGGACGGAATGGACGGAATGGAATGGAATGGACGGAATGGACGGAATGGATGGAATGGATGGAATGGATGAATGGATGGAATGGACGGAATGGACGGAATGGACGGAATGGAGGAATGGACGGAATGGAGGAATGAGACAGGAAATGGACGGAACGGAGGAACTGGACGGAATGGATGGAACGGAAGGATGGAGGAATGGAAGGAATGGAAGGACGGAATGGAATCGGACGGAAGGAATGGAATGGACGGATGGACAGAAGGAATGGAATGGATGGAGGAAGGACGGAATGGACGGAATGGACGGAATGGACGGAATGGATCGGAATGGAGGAATGGAATGGACGGAATGGATGGAGGAATGGAATGGAGGAGGAATGGAATGGAAGGACGGAATGGATGGAATGGATGGAATGGATGGAATGGAGGAATGGATGGAATGGATGGAAGGAGGAAGGACGGAACGGACGGAACGGACGGAATGGAGGAATGGACGGAACGGACGGAATGGAGGAAGGAACGGAACGGAAGAATGGAGGAACGGACGGAATCGGACGGAACGGACGGAATCGGACGGAACGGACGGAATGGACGGAACGGGACGGAACGGGACGGAACGGAACGGGTGGACGCGGGGCGGGACGGATGTCAACGAAGCGGAGCGGAGCTGTGCAAAGCGGTGGGAAGTGTGGGGCGGGGCGGAGCGGCGTGGGGGGCAGGTGTCCGCGCGCCTGCCGTGGCCAGGGCAGGCAGGGCCCGGGGCGCGCGCTCAATCCGGCGCCCGTGACGTCAGCGGGTCTCGGGCCCAATTAGCGGCCGGAGCGGCGCGGGGGGCCGCGCTCTGCCGGCCGGCGCGGCTCCGCGCCCGCGCGGGCCAAGGCAAACAGGCGGCGCGGCCCCCGCCCAGCGCACTGGGCCCCACGACACGGCAGGTGGCGACAATCGATGCTCTCCACCATCTCAAACCAATGCAGCAGGACTCTATCCCTAGTCCAACTCTCGAGTCCTTCACGATATTGATGAAATATGATAATGATAAGGGGGAAGGCGGCGCGTGCTCGCGCTCTGCTCGGCCGGCGCGGCTCCGCGCCCGCGCGGCACGATATTGATGATAATAATGATAATGATAATGATGATAATAATGAGAATAATAATCATGATAATAATAGTAATCATAATGATGATAATAATGATACTAATGATGATGATGACGATGATAATAATAATAATAATAATAATAATAATAATAATAATAATAATAATAATAATAATAATAATAATAATGAAAAACATTAATTTACGTACGTATGTTACGTTTAGTAACAGAATTGAGCAACATTTAAATATTTAGAATGTGGAGACATAATTTAGATTTTAGGAAAGGGGTCTTGAAAACACCGAATGGAGAATTTCAAGGATTAGAGACAAATATTCCAGTTCTCTAATTCAGTTCTCGTTCCACTCTCCAGTTTTGTCAAGGACGTGACGGACTGGAAGGCTTAAGTTCTTAAGAAACAATCTCCGTTTCCCAGAGAGAAGTATAACCTACTGATGGTCGACTTTTTTGGGGAACCTTTCAAAAATAAATTAAATGTCTCATCAACAATTTTTTTTAGTTGATCAGTTACCAAAAACTAACGAGTTTTCCAAGTGATTCTGTCATTTACACAGAAATTCACCATATTGTTTATGGAAACGAAAATGATTACTGTTTTGTACTGAGAGAAAACTTCGTCATCATGTTTCGCATACGAATAAACAATTTGTTTACTCATCAAATTCACATATTACTTTCCTAACTACTTTATCGAAAACGTCAGATACAACACGATCAATGAGCAAGATAAAAAGTGCAATGACGTAAAATAAATAAATAAATAAATGATAAAAAACTGACAATTAAGAATCCAACAATTCTTTCCTTTTCGTGTACAGTCTTCTATAAATAAATTACGACATAAACGGGAGGATGAAAAGCCGCCGAGGATTAAAATCCAGGATTCTTTAAAGATTTTTAACGCCGCCGGCCGTTAAGAACAATGAAAAGAAATGAGTTGCAGCTGAAAGAAGTGTACAAGTACTCCTGTTCCGAGAAAAGGGTTTTCAAATTTATATTTATTTATATCTCAGAATGTATACATAATGAACAGTACTGAACGACACACACACACACACTATTGAAAATAACGGATTAGGTTGGTTATAAACCTTGGGGAACGCCTCGGTTTACAAACTTCAATTAAGCCCGTTATTTGTTCTATATCGACCTAGTGAGGAAAATAAGTATTTTGAGGCACTACCAAAAATGCTGTCCTTAACGTAGGCGAGCGGCGTTTCGGCCCATTGTATCAGGAGGGGGGGCGGGGCGGGGCGAAGCGGGTATGCGGAGGCGGCGCGAGCCCAAATATTTGCCGCGAGCGGCTGAGAGCACCACGCCTCTACCGCCGCAACCACGATTTCCGGCCGCAGTCGATCGCACGCGGAGGAACGCTGCTCGCTGATTGAGTTGTCTGCCACTCACAGGTGGGAGCGACGAGGTGAAACTTCGATTTCTGGAGGGGGTATGTAAAAAGTGTAAGTGAACTCCGTTTTATTCGACAGTGGACAAATTCAATTACTATACATTTCGAATTAAGACATTCTCGAATTATCGATATTCGAAACATTAGATAATTAGAAGTTCTATATTACAAAACACCGGATAATTCGAATCATCGTATATTACGAAGCACCAGATAATTCTTGAATTGAATTGAATTGAATTAGCTGAGTTATTGAATATTAAGGCACACTGGTAATTTCAATTATGGTCTATATTAGAAACAATAGAATTTGAAATATCGAATTCATGATTTTCAAACTTTCTTTTTATACACATGGCAATTTTTTTTTTGAATCGTCCAATCCCAAAATCGAAAATTTTGTTCAAAATATATTAACATGGAAGATGTTGAGAATTAAATCATCAATTAGAATATTACGTTCAGCTTCTTCGCTTCATTACGAACGTTTCAGCCTAAGGAAAATAAACGTGGGATGATTGAATTATAAATGAAAATGCAATTTTATTCTCCTATTAATAAATTTTCTTTTACATTTAACTACGTAGCATTTACTCACAACAAAAAAAGGTCATTTCCCATTAAGTATTTTAAGTGAAGTAGAGGGAGCAATGGTTATTTTCTCCAAAACGTAAGTTCCATGGACGCTTTTGAGTCTCGATAATCAATTTGATGCAAGCAGGTTCATCTTCTGGCAACTAAAGAGAAAAGAACAAGATTTTGAAGGTGCACAATTCGTTATTTTGTTAACTACAAAGTATTACTTATAAGGTAAAGTCAGTAGGCATGTTAAGGGTTTTAAATATATGTAGAATGATCTTATAAAGAGAGATGATATACAGCGATTTTCTTCTTAGAAAGTCATATGATCTGCATTTCTTTAAAAGGGTCCTTTCTCTGCGGGATCTAAGGGTTAAAGACTCCCCTTCTTGGATCTGATTGACAGATCCTCCAATATTCGGAATCCTTTGTTTCATCCACCTTTCAATCTTTCAAACATTTCTGACAGATTATAGAAAACTACGTTGATTTGTAAATTTGTTAAGAAAAATTCGTTTATCAACATTTCAACGAAGTATTCATGTTGAACAATTTACTACATAACCAATGAATCGGTGGCTGAAAGCTAAAAGAGAAAGCCAAGGAATGAGCTCAGCACATCAAACATTACTAACGACACCGTGGAATATATTTCTGTTTGAGGAATCGATCATTTTGATGCAAACGCTAAGAGATTTTATCGCAACCTCAGAAAAATCGAAGAACAACGATGTTGGTCGAGCAAAGGAAACAGTGGAGACTTTTGGAGTAGGAAAGTTGGAAGAATGCAGATTCAACAACAGAGGCACATATTAGCTACAATCTGTAATTAGCTTCGCAGATAGACTTACAGAGAGAGATGATTTACAGGTATTCATGGAGAAGGACCTCACCAAGCGATTATAAACGTGAAAAAAACGACGTCTCCAGGTAGTGTTATCATTCAGAATTATCGGATCTATAATTTGACGCAATTAGATTTCCATCTTGCCAACGTTGTTAACAGAATCTTAGAAAATCCGAAGGTCCTCCTGTAATGACGTTACACATCAGCTACGCCAAAAGAAGAGACAGGACATTCGCAAAAGACTGTAAACCAATAACTTGTCTGACAGTAAAGAATAAAATGCTATAAATGCAACTGTATTTCACAAAATGCGGCGGTAAATACATTATACCTGCTGTCTATTGAACAGAAAGAATTTGTCACTTACCCGTTGGGTTTCTATGGCTAAGACCTAATCCTATAGCTGGTAAAAACTTCGTGAAGGTTTCTTGGGCTGCAAGGAAATCCTGCATCTCAACAAATTCTTCTTAATTCATACGAAGAACTAAAATGTACATTTGAGCATGGTTTTTGGATTGGCTGCCAGGAAGGCTCCGACAGTGCCTCGATTTTATGCTGAAGACCCCGATCTACTGAATTCAATCTGAAGTCCTCAGGTTTGGAATGTTAAACCATAGAGCATTTTTTTACCTTGGACAAGAAATGTTCAGATCGACACAGCGAGGAGGGAGAGGGAGAAACAGAACAATCGGGCTGCTTCATAGATGATAGTGACTATTACACTCGTGAAATTAAAACCAATAGTGTTTAACTATACATAAAAAAAGGCCCTAATCAGGGCGGTGTATCTCGAAAAGTTTATCGCTTTTTCGGCCGCTAGAATACTCCTCCAGACAGCGACTGAATTCGACCTAGCTAAAAAGCTAGTGTCGAAAATCCTGCCGCCGTGGGGAGTGGGAACCTAGGTCAGAGGCGCTGCAGTGACATCAGTTGATGCCCTGAGCTACCGCTCCCGGTGGGAGAGAACCTTTAGATCTCCCGCCAGTAGTGAAGGGTGAACCTCGCCCCGGGGGCGGGCTCTGGCGTGAGCAGTGTCTTACGAGCGTCGTAGTGCAACGCCATGCAGGAACGGCGGCATCGATCTGCAAGGTCTGTGGGGGGCGGGGCCGGCGGGCGGGGGCGTTGCGTTGTTTACGAGCTCCGCTTCCGCGCTGGCGGCGCGGCGCGGCACGCGGCCCCTGCCCCCCCCCCGCCCCCGCCCCCCCGCCCCCCAACACCCCGGCCACCTGCATCCGAATGGGCCGCTCGACGCGGGGGCGGCGGTGGGGGTGGGGGTGGCAACGAGGGACGTCATTGTCCTCATGAGCACAACCCTAATCACCGCCCCTTCCCCCCCCCCGCCGCCACAGTAGGGGGTCAAATCCATCTCGCCCCGCCCAGCACTTTCCGTTAGTACGAGACAGGCTGTTTTGGAGGGGTTGGGCTTCTGTGGTACAATCCGTTTAGAGGGCCCAGAGACGAAACAAGTTTTTTATCATGAAGTCTGTATGGATATGTGTAAGTGTGTCAAACATAACTGGGGTGCTCTAACTTGGTATACACGACAGGCCAGTTAGAGCAATTTTACAATCATTTAGATAGGGTAGATGCTGAGGAAATACACGGTGTTTTTGGTCCAAAAATAAAACGTAAATGCAATGTAAAAATGGGAATATATATTGAGGGTGGAAAGCAGTATTAAGAATGGAAGCACATGGAAAAAATTAATAAATTATAAACTAAAAGTTAGAAGCTTTTTTGAAAACCCCGCGAAGAAGAAGTATATAAAGAAGAAAAGAAAAAGATGGAGGATGATGAAAATGAGGAAGAGTAAGTGAAGGAAGGCGAAGGAGGAAAAAAAATTTAAAAAAGGAAAAAAAAGGAAAAAAATAAAAGGAAAGAGAAAAAAAGTAAAAGAAATAGGAAGAAGAAAAAAAGATGAAGACGAAATTGATTTATAATACTTTTAGAGAAAATTTAAGCAAAGTTTCATAAATCGAGATACAAACCTACTTAAAACATTAAATTTTTGAAAGGCATTGCTTTTTAACGTTTACATCTTGAGACAAACACTACGACCTTTCCTTGCAGTCAGTTTCCTAACTTGAAGGAGATGTTACCTCGCACTTTCCTATACCCTACGGACTCATCCTTTCCCGTCTTAGCCCGAAGAGATTTTAGAAGAGAAACTGTGTCTCATCGTTCACGGTATTCCATTACAGGCCACTGTTCTACGGGGTGGATACCAAATTTATCTCAGCAGACCTTCGAAAATAAAAATAAAAAGGAAGTGATACAAAGTAAGATAATTCAAACTGACACTACAGCAAAAGAGAACCCGAATAACCAGTTTTAAAATAGCATGCTTTGGATTTAACTACGTAACTTTTCTATTTAATTCCAAATGTATTTCTCTTGTATGTACGAAAGTTCTACTTTCTCCTAAAGTTGCGATACGCCTCGACCTAGACAGTACCCTTGCCAAACCTGGGTGAACGAGACCTGTGTGGATGAAGTGTGGCGTGGCAGAGCGGATTCGGGGGGGTCGCGCGTAAAAAGCCGAGTGGGGGAAGGGATGTGGGGGGGCGCGGGCGGGGTGCAGGGCGGGGCGTGAGGCAGGGAGCTGGGCGGGGAGGGAGAGATGGAGAGTTACTCAAAGCGGAGCGGAGTGGAAAGGAGTCAGAGCGGAGTTGTGCGGGGCGGGCGGGGCGGGCGGGGCAGGGCGGGCGTGGCGGGGCGTGGCGTGGCGTGGCGGGGCGGGGCGTGGCGGGGCGTGGCGTGGCGTGGCGGGGGAGGGGGCGTGGCGAGGCGAGGCGCTGGGAATGCCGCCGGGGCGCCGCACGCGCGGTCTTATCTGCCGCGGCCACGCGAGGGGCGAGGGGCGCCGGGCGGGCGGAAGGGCTCCCTCGCGGGCGCGAAACCCTCCCTCCACCCTCCCGCTCTTCGTTTACTGCCTGGAACGCCGCGCCAGCGAGGGACCCTACTCCAATGCATTCCACGCAAAGCGCCCAGTCAGAACATCAACACCCCACTCAACCATCACAAGAAGAAGCGACAAGAGTCAGATATGTAGAATTGTATTTTACACTCGTCATAAACCCTTTCTTGAACGACAAACACGTGAGAGATGTGTTCACGAATACTTTGGAAAATACCGTAGGAAGAATACACATTTGACATATTGGCCTTTATATTCCACGAAAGAAAATTCAACATTTTGAATTATCCATTACCACTATATATCATTAAACACTATAAAAATTAAATCATAGCTGGCTAGAACGAATTACTCAATACTCAAAATCGTTGAAGGGTTAATGGGAAATTGACATAGGATATGCGAAGGAATGAAGTTCTTTTATTAATGGACCGTTGTACTATGAAATAACAATGCTGGACTGTTTTGTTCAATGCCACCATCAAATTGACGAAAAATGAATACAATTACTATGGAGCTAAGAACCGTGAGGTCTCATGCGCACACAAAAAGGGAGGAAAAGTCAATACTGGATCAACTGAGACGAAAATAACAGAACATAGAAATATACGGACTAAAATATAAATAAAGGTTATAACATTTCCTTGTTGGGCACACGATTATTTTATCCTCATTTTCTTTTTATTTATAAACGTGTAAATGAAAACAAAAATATTTTAGAGATATAACAAGCATTACATTTAATTTAATATTGATAAAGCAAAGATATAAAATAAAAGAGTAAAATTATATTTGATTATTTCTATGAACACATTGAGATATTGTACTGTCAGTTGAAACATGTGTTCAGCGAAAACAGCAATTTACCTAACATTTTATTTATGTACCCCTAAACACAATTTCGGGAAGTGAAAGGAAATTAAAAAAATTATGTTTACGAGGAATTTCTTTATCGAGAATTGGTTGTCTGATAATATTCAACAGTATTGTCTAGGATGAGGATGCAGTATGCTCTGGGAAGGCGACAATATATTGGCTGAAACATCAGGCCACCACGACAGCTTCGGATAGCCAAGATATCACAAACTCAGGTCTGCGCAATCAACATCCAACAGTACTTCATTTAGTTTCTCCATTTCATTAGGAGGGACGTACTCAACGCGAGCAGGGATGCGAGTGACCTGGCACCCGCGATGCAGGCCAGCACGCGGCGCCCAGGAGATGACAGCTCCCGGGAGGAGAATTACGGGCGTCGGCGCGCGCATGGCAATGGGCATGGCGATGGGCATGGCGATGGGCATGGCGATGGGCATGGCGATGGGCATGGCGATGGGCATGGCGATGGGCATGGCGATGGGCATGGCGATGGGCATGGCGATGAGCATGGCGATGGGCATGGCGATGGGCACGGCGATGGGCACGGCGATGGGCACGGCGATGGGCACGGCGATGGGCACGGCGATGGGCACGGCGATGGGCACGGCGATGGGCACGGCGATGGGCACGGCGATGGGCACGGCGATGGGCACGGCGATGGGCATGGCGATGGGCATGGCGATGGGCATGGCGATGGGCATGGCGATGGGCATGGCGATGGGCACGAAGAGGCTTCGTTCGGACCAGCGCTCGCGCCCGCGCACGTCCCGGAATAAGCACATCGGCGGACGCGACGGGGGACACTCCTCGCTCCTCTCACACAGTTTAAACCCGACCGGCGGATATAGCTCAACTCCGTGTTCGTGTTGTCTTTGTAGCGACTGGGGCCGGAAGTCCCACGGTTTGAGCCCCGACCATGGCGGATTTGTGACACTAGCAAGATACGTAAGTTGAATTCTAAGAGGCGGCTGCTCTGATCGGGAGTTTTCCGGGGTTTCTCCGATCAATACCACGTGAATGCTAGAGCTGTTATATCAAATGTCTGTGTCTGTCTGTCTCTCTCTTTCTGTCTGTCTGCCTCTCTCTCTGTCCCTCCTGTGTCTATCTCTCTCTTACACAAAAGAAAAGCCCAATACTACCACATATATTAAGTCCACGATTTCCCGATTTTATAGGGGAAATCCCCCGATGTTGATGTGTAGGTCTCGAGGTCATTACATCCAGTGGGGAAGTCATTACATCCACCTCCGGACATTAACACTTTTCCTACACTAACAGGACTAATAACCACAGCAGTTGACAAAGCGCGGAATACCAACCTATTCAATTCGAACTCGAATGTCATAAGGACTTCGACTCCCTTGAATCTTGAGAATTTCACAAATTGTTCGAACTGGTCGGGTATTCAACAATACGATTTGATCATAGTAAACCTGTGCAAACATTGCGCACTTCCTTTCTTTCAACGCGAACGGAGTGGAATCCCTTTCTAAAATACGATAGAACGCGGAAAAACTGTAGAATACAACATTCAAGTAAGAAACATAACTCGTGTCCCAGCTCGAACAAGAAAACCTGGTTTGAGGGCCTACGACGATACATCGATTCCGAGTTGGTTCGTAACGGGTGTTGCAGCGTGGCATGAAAGGCGGGTTGAATGTGGGTCTAGTTGATTGGTTGATTGATTGATTCATTGATTGATTGTGATTCCCGGCGCGTCAACTACCGAGGTCATTATTCCCGTAAGTGCTATGCATGTTTTTTCATCGGAAGGTGGCGGGGATCTTCCCACTGGATAGCGAGATCCGGCGCCAGCCTACCGTCAAATATCGAGGTTTTCCCCAACAAGGTATCTCCCACCGGCTGGGCACAGCGCAAGCTGGACATTTGAGCATGCGCAGAAGATTCAGATTGCAATCGGTACCTGCCCGCTCAGGCGTGCAAAACCTCCCTCTTGAAGCACGGGTACCCCCTTCCTGTCTTTCCGAACCTGTTCCGAAACCGTTCTTGTCACCCTCCGCGCCCTCCGAGGCGATTGAGACTCGCGACGACAGACACGCTGATAGCGCTGGAGCGGCGCGGCGCGGCCGGCACACAGGTGTAAACGCCGCAGAGTCGGTGCGATTGATTGATTTTTTCGTGTTTACGGGCGCGTCAACTGCTCTGGTCATTAGTCCCGTTTGTGTGGTGCATGGTTTTTTTTCTCGGGAGATAGCGGTGATCTTCCCCCGCTGGATGGCGAGATCCGGCGCCGACCTGATGTGTGATAGTGGGGTTTCCCCCTAACCAGAACTCTCCCACCAGTGGGGCACTGCCCCAGCCGGGATAAGCTCTAAGCTCCCGACCGGTCTCCCGGAATATGTGATAGTGTAGTGCATGTGAGATAGTGTAAGTGAGTGTGTAAGGGGAGAGGATAGGGCAAGGAAGAGGATGGACAGATCGCGCGCGGTCCGTGGCCCGTTTGGAAGGGTACTGCTCGGCATTCGTCTGGTGTTGATCGGAGAAAACACGGAAAACTACCGATCAGAGCGGCCGGCCGCTAGAATTCTCCTTCCGACAGCGACTGAATTCCACCTAGCTGGAAAGTTAGTGTCGAAAATCCTGCCGCCGTCAGGACTCGAACCTAGGATCTCCCGGTCAGAGGCGTTGCAGTGACATCAGTTGATGAATGAGCTACCGTTCCCGGTTTGATTGATTGATTATTAATTATTCCAGGCGCGTCAAATAACGAGGTAATTATTCCCGTAAGTGTAGTACACGTTTTTCATCAGGGGGAGGTGGTGGTGGTCTTCTCTCGCGGGATGGCGAGATCCGACACCGATCTACCGTTGACTAGCGGGGTTTCCCCAACCAGGTATCTCCCAACAGCTGGCACCGCCCCCGTCGTGACTCGAACCTAGGACCTCCCGGTCAGAGGCACTGCAGTGACATTAGTTCATACACTGTGCCACTGCTCCCGGTGAGGGTGGATCCGGTCTTTTCCAATTCTATTTGTAATCTGCGAACGTCTATTTCTTTTATCTTAACTATCTTTCATGCACGACGGGGGAGGAACGTGCCGGAAAAACGGATTGGAGTTTCAAGCTTGTTCCGGCTGGGACAATGCCCCGCTGTTGGGAGATACCTTGTTGAGGAAAATCCACAATTCCTTTGATAGAGTGTCATTGAAATTGTAGATAATTCTTGTTCTCACAACTTCTCTGCTATTGTTCTCAGATGTACCTTCCTCTTCCTGCCAGAAGGCGATTCGCTGTCAACGGAACAGAATCAAACCGTGCACTGGACAGAATCCTGCAAATCGGAGCTTGTGATTCAATTCACAACTGAACCAGTTTTCTGATATCTTGTTTTTATCATTGTTAAACACTGAACTATAAAAAGTTTTAAAATTTCGATGTCAGTAAATGTGTTAAATATGTTCGTGCCTGAAAGACTCAGCAGTCACAAACGCGAGATAAATAAAATTCTAATGAGGCTTTTGAGTTCGCTGCAAACACTGAAATACCCATTTATCACTGTAGCCGTAGGATTGAAGTATAGGATTCGAATGGTAAAAAGTTTTCGAACATGGCGTTTCTACGGGGACTGGCAAGATTCTAAGAGAACTAAAATGTACCCCCTCCAGGCGAAACAGTTATGCTAGCATTCACTGAAAACGAAGGAAGAAGACTCAATGATATCAGTCTCTGTTGTAGCAAGGTTGTAGAAGTAATACCGTTTGAAATGGTTTGTGTACGTGTCCACGCTATCTTGGCGTTATCACCTTCCACTTGCGTCTGTTTGAACAGAGGGAGAAGGCGATCGGCCCGATGTCGTGGTGGAGAAATTGCACTCGAAAGTCCACATAAATATTGATATTCTTTTCCGAATTCCGACATGCCCATTTGCCGACCATGTTGCTGATAGTGAACAGTGACCACAAATCGTGAGTTTCACAAGCGAGTGACGTCTACATAGGCCTGCACAGCCTAAAACATTTCTGGACCCCTCCGTCCCCTACTAGGACCTCTTTTCTATTAAAGTTTTTTTATTTACAAATAACTTATTTTAATAGTAAATAAATAAAATTATCATTCAAGGATAATAAAAATATTAATGATACAATGAATCAAATATAATTTGTTTTGTGTTGCACTATTTTTGGGGTTGACAGACACTTGGGAGAGTCTGTTTCACAAATGTCATTATGAATTACCCAAATTACGAGCTTGAAAAGGAGAAAGAGGAATTTATCGTTTTTATGAAAGTGCAATGATTCATTACTGGGTCCTTCTTGCAATCTTCAGGGAGGCTTGAGTCCCTTATGGGTACGACTATGGAAATCAAGACAACCCTTCCTTATATTTTCACAGGTAGTGCGAAGAAAAATAATACTGAAAATGTTCTATTTCACGTACAGAAAATTTCATTGTAATACAGCACGATTCTATAATACGCAAGTGATGGTAGTTGTTAACTGTAGTTTTTTGTAGATGTGCATTTGAGGACTGCCAATAACGCTAACTGACGTGTAGATGCGCAAATACAGTCCAAAAACTATTCCAGTTGGTATATAATTTTCTGAAGTTGTAAGCTGTCATACTGAAATTAAAACGTAGAAATAAACATGAATATGAAATCATATCATATGTTATTGTTATATGAAAAACTATAATATTGAAAAACTACGTTATTATGTTTTCTCCCGTTCGTGTTTTCAAGGATAGTAAAAGGAGAGTGCAGCGTCATTAACCGTACTCATGAAGTGCTTGTTTGCAGAACGGAATGATTGATTGGAGAGCAAGTCCAGCAACGGGTAACCGCTTTTATCGCTCTACGTTCATTCACTGCAAAACATGAAAAAATAAGCCTGGAAAGCTTGAGGGCAACTAATGGTAGCATTTATTAGTTGCATAAGAAATCTTTGCTAGGGCACAGTTGCGGTATGAAGGCCCGAGCCGCCATCGCCTGGGAGAGAACGACCGCCCGTAAAACCCAATCTCGGGCCCCCGCTCGCCCCTCCATCCGCCCCCGCGACGCAGGGTGCGCGTGGGCGGGGGCGGGGGGGGGCCACGCTGTCGGCGTGCTACGGGGATTCCCCGACATGCGCGCGTCCGCCCACGCACCGTGCGTGCCGCCCCGCCCCGCCCCAACCCCTGCGCCAGGGGCTTTCGCGTGCCTCGGCAACGCAACTCTCGGCAGGGTCAACCACCTCCTCCCCCACGGCCCGCGGCGGGAGACATGCCTCTCCTCTCTTCCTTTCTCCTCTTCCCCTTTCCCCTCCCTCTTCCTTCTCCTCGCCTCTTCTTCTCCTCCTCGCCTCTTCCTTCTCCTCGTCCTCTTGCTTCTCCTCCTCTTCCTCCTCCTCCTCATTTTCGTCCTCTTCCTGCTCCTCGTCCTCCTCTTCCTTCTCCTCCTCCTTCCTCTCCCTCCTCTTCCTCCTCTCCTCCTCCTCCTCTTCCTTCTCCTCCTCCTCCTCCTCTCCTTCTCCTCTTCCTCCTCCTCCTCCTCCTCCTCCTCTTCCTTCTCCTCGTCCTCTTCCTGCTCCTCGTCCTTCTCCTCTTCCTTCTCCTCCTCCTCTTCCTTCTCCTCGTCCTCCTCCTTCTACTAGTGATGCGACATCGTCAACAAAACATCGATGTTCTAAATGAAAACCTGGAATGTTAATAATACGTCGAATGAATACCATCGATGTTTTTGAACATCGATGCTTTCAAGCTGGTTTAGTAAGCTCTACCATTAAATTCATGTGCAACAAAATTTAATTCGACAGTCTTCCGAGTTCATCAATTTGCCGAATAAGGATACCAATGAAGAAAGTGGAAATACGAGGGTGTCATCTTGGACGAGAGAACTTGATCGATGAAGGTAGTACAAACTGCGTTCCTTTGGTTCCAACACAAATAGTGTGACCATCAGTTGTTCTTTCATATTTTAACTTGTACAATATTGTAATCATGGGAATTTTTGATTCAGAAACAAAACATTGGAAACGTAAAACATCGATCACAAAACATATAATTTACATTAATTATAATACGTAACATGTCTATAAAAACATCGAGTCGCATCCCCACCTCCTCCGGCAACTTTCATTTGCTAATGACGCATGAGACGCCAAAATCTATGATGGTGGGAGAGGGGGTGTCCCTGCTTCAGACATCAAATCGATTGATTGATTGATTGATTTTTTCGTGTTTCCGGGCGCGTCAACTGCTACGGTCATTAGTCCTGTTAGTGTAGTGCATGTTTCGGGAGATGGCGGTGATCTTCCCCCGCTGGATGGCGAGATCCGGCGCCAACCTACCGTCGGCTAGTGGGGTTTCCCCCTAATCAGGACTCTCCCACCAGCGGGGCACCGCCCCAGCCGAGACAAGCTCTAAACTCCCGACCGGTCTCCCGGAATATGTGATAGTGTGGTGCATGTTAGTGTGTGTGTGTGTGTGTGTGTGTGTGTAAGAGGGGAGGATAGGACAGGGAAGAGGAAGGATAGATTGCGCGCGGTCCGTGGCCCGTTTGGTAGGGTACTGCTCCGGCATTCGCCTAGTGTTGATCGGAGGAACCACGGAAAACTACCGATCAGAGCAGCCGGCCGCTAGAATTCTCCTCCGGACAGCGACTGAATTCGACCTAGCTGAAGAGCAAGTGTCGAAAATCCTGCCGACGTGGGGAGTGGGAACCTAGGACCTCCCGGTCAAAGGCGCTGCAGTGATATCAGTTGATGCACTGAGCAACCGCTACCAGTGAAATCAAATCCAGTAATTTACTGATAGTAGGGATGTGCGACATGCATGAATGAAAGTGGGTCAAGAGTGCTGTCTCGGGGGTGTAACACCCCACTCCCCCGACGCCGATTTCACTATCATTTCCCAAATTAGTATAATTTGAATACTAATTTTCTAATGATATTTATTCAGTACCTCGATTCAATTTGTAATAAAATCTTATACACTAAAAATAAAGTGCATTTTAAATTCAGTAATAATGAACAATCCTTTATAAGAGGACATCAAGTCAACGATTTGATTTCAAGCCAACGACTAGACTTGATTTGTAGAATACTCCTACAGCTCCTAATACCCGTAGAAAAAGTCTACTTGCGCCACAGGTCATACGTGTAGATGTCGACCTTTTCAAATCATATTTATTTTTTAATATCAGTTCATTGAAGACTGTTTTTGAACATCAATGTTTTGTGCGCGGAGTTTTCAAGTCATGGACGTTTTATTGGAACATTTTTTCTGGCCACAGAGACGAGAGTACAATATAAGTTAGTGGAGTTTTCGTCGATTAATTGAGCCTATTATTTTGTTTAATTGAATCTGTCAAAAGTTTTGTTACATGCTGGGATATTATTTATATTAGGAAGGAATATAAGTGCCCTGAAATACTTCTTTAATAAAAGATCCCGACATAATTTAACCAGTATTTCTTGTAGGAATTGATGGTTGATTTCTTCTTATGTACTTCTTCCGATTTAATTTCAATATCTCCGCTTACAACTCATAAAATATCTAGCAAAACTAATGATTTGCACATTTGCATAATAAATGTTGCTAAGGAATATGTACATCTCCATTTAGCTTAAAATTATTAGCCTTCTTCAATGCATGGTTACAAATAACTACAGTTAAATGACTTTAGCAAGCATAAGCGTGCAAGATTAAAAGGAAAATCCAGATAAATATTTTTTTCAAGTCATTAAAAACACGTACTTTATGTTAATTACTTCAGGTTTTCTAAAGTGATCTACGCCAATGCAACAGCCTACTCAACTATTTACATATGTAAACATCGTTTGTCAACAATCTGCTGACCGTTCTTGTGTGCAGCAAGGCCAGCCTTCGTTTGTGCTAACACGATACCTGTTTTTGCTTCGCTAATAAATATGAAGGCTTATGCATCCTTACTTGTTAACATCAACACACACTTACGTAACTAAACGTTCCCATTAGTGAGCGCGAAAAACCTCTTAAGCTCTAGCGGAAATAGACCTCATTAATAAAAGTATTCTCGCAAAAAAGCAATGTTGGAAGTCTCTACAGCAAACATATGATCATACTAACAAGCTAGCGCTTAAGAATCTTACGATCGCGGTAATTTGGACATTGAATTGGGCACTTAATAGCGCGAAGAAGAGGGAGGGGGCGAAGGCGTGAAACTCAACAGTTTAGGATATCCCAACAGTTTAGGAAATTAATTTAGGGTATTTCTAAGTTTGTGAGGTAGTTAACTAAGAATATTAAATTATACACTGAAGTGAGGTGTCGTGCAGTGTAGAAAAGAGAAATAATGAAGGAAATGTTTTTAGTGTTGTAGTGAAGTGAAGGATTGTGCGGTGCGGTCTTAATTGTATAAACATTCAGTGCGGCTATAGATGATAGACGTTTCTTTTCTTCTTCATGTAATTTAATGTTTTAAGAATCAGTAGTTTTTATATTATTATTATTATTATTATTATTATTATTATTATTATTATTATTGCAGTATTGTTACCATTATAATATTTTTGCACAGCATTTATTATCTTATTTATGTAATTAACTGCCACCGGGTTACACCCAATTGCAGTTTAAACAAATTTATCTTTATCTTTAAGGGGAGGATAAGAGAAGAGAGGAGAAAGTACGTATTAATTATATTCCCGCGCCCTGCTCACAGACGTCGCATTTGCGTCAGCCGTTAGTGATAAAGAAGTGGAATTCTCCTCAAATATAAAGGTCAACACATTTTCTCTCTGGAGTTATTTCCACCCATGTTCAATAACTTCTGACGTTTCAACAAAAGCGTGTCACGATACGTAAATTATTTGTTTATCGACACACATTTTATATTTATTCTCATTGACCTTGCATACGAATGAATAAATACTTTTAGCCATATTTAAATAATAATTGCCAACTTAATATTAGGAATTTGCTACAGGTGAAGTTAACATTTTTGCAATGAATTTAAACATTGTACTTTACCATTAACGTAGATCAATACTGAAATATTTAACTTTAGTTGTATTTATTCAGGATTGGAAAGCATCTCATCGTGATTTTCAACAAAAATCTGAAATAGTGCCTAGTCTGGTTACTGCCTCCAATGACCCGTAATTAAGAGTAAGTTCCAAACGGGATACGCCTTCACAGAAGACCAAATTGATCATATACAGTGAGCCAAATTTAGACTAGCACCTCCAATGACGTTCTAGCTAGCAGTAACACAATCCGCCTTCAATAAGCAATGACGCGATTCTTATTGCGAATGCATCAGACCATGGATTCCTGGCCCTCATAAATGACTGGTTTTCCCTGGATTTCTTAATTGATTGATTAGTGATTCCTGGCGCGTGAACTGCTAAGGTCATTAGTCCCGTAAGTGTAGTACATATTTTTACTGCGCGAGGTGGCGGTGATCTTCACCTCGCTGGCTGGCGAGTATCGGCGCCGAATGGATACGGGTAGGGGATTGGGTAGGGGGGTAATTGGGTATGGGTAGAGGGTTCTCCCTCCAGCGAGACACCGCCCCAGCCGGGACAAGCTATAAGCTCCCGACCGGTCTCCCGGAATATGTGGTAGTGTAGTGCATGTTAGTGTAAGTGCGTGTAAGGGGAGAGGATAGGACAAGGAAGAGGAGTGAAAGATTGCGCGCGGTCCGTGGCCCGTTTGTTAGGGTAGTGCTCCGGCATTCGCCTGGTGTTGATCGGAGAAACCACGGAAAACTACCGACCAGGGAAGCTGGTCGCCAGAATTCTCCTCCAGACAGCGGCTGAATTCGCCTTAACTGTCTACCTAGTATCTAAAATCCTGCCTCTCTCGGGACTCGAACCCTAGGGCAGAGGCACTGCAGTAATATCGGTTGATTCCCTGAGCCACCAATGCCGGGTTAGCCACTGGAAGACGGAGGCTGCAATGGCCGTTCTTCTGTTAAGGTCATTGAAATGCAACGAACTCGTATGCAAAATGTGGTGGTATCTTTGAGCATTTTGTGCGGACAATATCAATCAGAACTCGTGGAAGTCTGAGATAACAATTTTCGTGAAATACCAACATAATGTTTGATACTACTGCTTCTGTTTTAATTTTTTACGCTATTCGTACCAATCCTACTTTTAGTCCATATAAACACCGTTATCAATAAACAAGTTAACGGAACAAATATTTTTCACGTAACTCTCCTGCTACACCCAATGTTAATGAATTTTAGGTGCGCACATATTATTCTCTTTTTACATAATACTCTACGAATATATTCCAGTGTTTGACCATTTATAAGAAACCACTGTCTGAAAATCCTGTAAATGTATAACTGTGGATACAGATTTTTCCCCAGACGTATATCAAACATATTTAATAAAAAACGAAGTGTGCAAATCGTGTCATAAAAACAGACTATTCCAACACATATTATAATTGCGTGTTACCGGGTTACATTCTAGGGCTTGAAAACCATTTCTTCGTATCCTTACAGGGACAGGACTGTTGTCCCTAATAGACAAGTTTCCGGGGAGCAGGTGAGTTTCCAGGGACAAGACCTTTGCGAACGGCTGGGGCCCGAGTTGTGTCTTAAGCAGCAATCTACAAAATGAGACCTTTTTGGACGTTTGGTTCTAATGAGAACCCCTACCTAGCTTGGGTACTGAGGTAAGGGAAGAAATCGAAATTTATGTCAAATTAAATTCAGGAAATGTAGGCAGAAATAATATTCCACCATACAATTTTAAACAAATATTTGATTTTCAGTGAAATTTAGTTTCAGCGCTTAGCAATATTAGACTGTTTACTCGCGCATTGCCGGGCGAACATTGCTGTAACTCTCAGATCTGGGGTTGGCTGTTCGAAATGAGTATTCTGTATTAAACTAATTCGGTTTTAAAACACTGATCTCCAAAGTGCGGAATGTTCGCAAGTGTTCAGCCAGTCCACATTGTTCACGAAAAAAAGATATTCAAACTCCCAGAATTCAATGATAACTTACCACAATGATGTTGGAGAAAGAATGCTTTAAGGAACTGTGAATGTCCTATGTTAAGGCAGCAATTTACCTGTAACAAAAAAAACAACTACTAAGAAATGGCAGTAATTTATGACATTCCTGAAAAGTTACCTTTGAATTTTGCTTGTATTTTTCCCCAAATTACAAGTTAATTTTATTTGAACAACTCTTCAATGTCCACTAGTTACAATGGATAGAAGCAATAAAAATCATTAGCACAATTAACGACATAAAGAAGCATCCGATAATGATATCACTTCTTATTTTCTGGTTTTGGTGTCGAGAAAATATTTGGTTTTCCTAGTAAGGAATCATCACATACTCATTGCGTTACCTCAAAAATATATAATTTCAAGATTGATTTGTGTCAATACATGGTTTTAAAAACTTTACAGAGCAGATATAAAAACCTTAATCACATTTTTATTTAGAAAATGTTTATGATACAATTAAGAGCATTCCATTACACAGCAGTCTCCGTTTCTCTCACTGCAGATAATCCAGCGTGTCCCTATACAGAATATTAGGCTATCCGCATGACCCGCATCCTAGGCACAGGTGCCAACGTTTCAGCCGCTGTTGGGTCCTTCTTCAGGGCGAAATGACCCTTAAGAGCGTGTTTCACCTCCTAGTCAATGTGGAACTTCTCGGCACCTCAGCTTTCTCGAAGGGCTCAAAGACTCAGTAATGTGTCGACTGAATATTCGGAATGTAGTGAACACTCCAAATTGAGATTTCAGCCTCTCGAATAATAGCAAGGGCAGTGTGTATCCTTGACCAGCATCATCATTAACTATTATAAAACCCCATGGGAACTGCGAAGGTTGTGGTCTTTTACTTCTGTTTATTTTATTTAATATAAATTAGGAAATAGTCAACCACAACAATCATAGTTATAACATTGATTATAAATAGCCGAAGTTAACTTTCGAGAAACGCTTTTCCCATTTTCAGTGAATATACCGTGGAGAAGGGAAAAATGAGAAAATCATAAAGTTTGAGAGCAAATAGAAATAAAGCAAAAATGCGAGATAAAAATTACAAATAAAGTAAAATTAATAATACTAAATAAAATTAAACGTTAGTTACTGCCCAATTACCGTGAATCACACAAACATTACTTTATTTGTCATTTTTATATCGTATTTTGCTATATTTCTATGTACTCCCACACTTTGTTATTTTCTCATTTTTTCGTGACCCACTGAAGATGGAAAAAGTATTTCACGAAAGTTAACTTTGGGTATGTTGTAATAAATACTTTAATTGTGATTGTTGTGGTTGTAACACACATTTTGGATTACTACTACCACCACGGAGTTTATTTTATTTGATATATTAATTTCGCATAAAATTATAATATAATATTTTATACATTATATTTTGTAATACATGTAACTAGTGCCCTTTAGCAGCAAAAATGCTGCTCCGGTGAGTGAAGAAATTGGGTCCTAGAGCAGCAAAAATGGGCTGTTCTGAAACGACAACGTGAATTCTCTGTCTTCCTCGTCGCAAGTCCTCGTCAGATGTGTCGTAAGCACTGGTGCAAGCAGTGAGAATTCAGCCGGTTCGTACTCTGACGGAATAGGCGAAATAACACATCAAACATGAAGCATGTCTTCAATCGAAAAATCGAAATCGAAAACTGCTTCATCTTTTAAATTTTTCCCGAGCTTCTGGATATGAAATAAAACCATTGACACATCTCACATGGTCAGTGCCGGCAGTTTTCTGTAAATTTATGCATATATTTGAAATTCGTTTTTATAGTTATGTCTGAATGTTATTATTAGCAAGACCGACATTGGACGATATTTGTTTTAAGTGTCCATGTTATTATCATCCTATTTATCCTTTTATTTACTTAACTGTCCCTTGTGTGTGCTGTGTAGGGGCGGGCCGTGCCGAAAGCGGACGCGTGCAGGGCAAAGCTTATCGCATTGCGGCGGCGGCGACTGCTTGGGCGAGAGGGCGAGAGAGTGAGAGGGAGAGGGCTTGAGAGTGACTGCGCGCTCCTCCGACGTCGATTATCTCGCCGTTCAAATATTTACGGCGCACTCCGCTGCGCTTGAGTTCCCGTCGCGTCGCCGTCCCGGACCTCCCTCCCTCCCTCCCCCCTTCCCCTCCCCCTCTTCCTTCCCCTCCTCCTCCTCTGCGTCCTCCAGGCGACAGCCAGCGCGACGCCGGGCGTCCCCTCCCCCCCGCCCACCGTCTATCACTCGATTGCTTTGGCTTGGTTTCTTCGTGTTTCCGGGCGCGTCAACTGCTCTGGTCATTAGTCCCGTTCGTGTAGTGCATGTTTTTTCCTCGGGAGATGGCGTTGATCTTCCCCCGCTGGATGGCCAGATCCGGCGCCGACCTACCGTCGGCTAGTGAGGTTTCCCCTAACCAGGACTCTCCCACCAGCGGGGCACCGCCCCAGCCGGGACAAGCTCTAAGCTCCCGACCGGTCTCCCGGAATATGTGATAGTGTAGTGCATGTTAGTGCAAGTGTGTGTGTAAAGGAGAGGATAGGACACGGAATGGGAAGGACAGACAGGGTGGGTAGGTGGTCGTTAGGGGTGGGTGGGACGGGAGGGTGGTATGGGTGCGTTATCGGGCTAAGGCCCTCGGGCGATGAATGATTACCGCAGCTTCCTCCAGACCTTCTCCCCCTCCATCGTACCGCTACTAGGGCGCTGATCCACGCTCAGAGCGGGCAAGCGTTGTCGTTGCCTCATCGGCGAATCCGTCCTGGGTTACAGTCTCGACAGTTGGCGGATTTTCGACCCTAACTAGAACGAAATTAGCCTCTATCTAAAGGAGAATTCAAGCGACCGGCTGCTCTGACATTTTTTCGGGCTTTTCTTTTTGATCAATTCCAAGAGAATTTGGGAACAGTAACATCACAAACGGGCCATGGACTGTGCGCTACAGTACCTTCCTATTCCTTGTCTTACTCTCTCCAATTAAACACGCTTCATTCTTCATGAGATTTACAAGAACGGAATGTTCTTTTTGTTGCTGATAATAATCAATACTGATAATAATCAAATGCTCTGTTTTATTTTCCAATTTTAACTATAGATATTTGCTTTGTCAGCAGTGTTTTATTCTTTATTAAGACACACGGTTCCACGTAGCTTGCGTGGTGCATAAACATGGTCAGTAACAGTTGCACACAAGAAGAACCTATTTGGTCGGGAAATTCATATTAGACATATAGGCCAATTATCGGGTTCACGGAGATTTCAGTAGTATAACGATGTACAGAGAACGGATAGTTCACGAATCACGCTTCAAAGTTTTGAATACATACTGTAACGCAGAAGAAATTCTACAAATTGCAACACAGAAGTAATTTGACATGTCCAAGACTGCGGTGGAATAGTCAAATTTCTTTCTGGAGTCTTAAATGCCTAATCTGACAGACGCTCTGGTGGTTATCTACACAGATCCAGCCAGCACACCCTGCAGACGAAGATGCAGAGATATTACCTTTTAGTACGTGTACATCAACGTGTGTCAACTTGCATACAATCTCCACCCTGGCAAGCTGTTTGCTGGAGAGTTTGCCTCACGATTTCGCAAGTCCCGACGAGCTAACGAATAAGGTGACGGAGGAGTGCACGATGAAGCGGGTGAGGTGCAGTGGGCGATGGGGAAAAGTGGGTGACGCGTTTTAGCGACGAGGAGGCTTAGAGTGACAGATTCAGGAGTGCTACTTAGGAGTGCAAATCTCTTCCGCAGCACGTGATCTAACGCATACAAGGCGATAATACTTTCTTGACGTATCCTGCTTCAAGTATACCAACATTATTATTGTGATTAAGGTGCCCTTCAAATTTGAACATTTTGAAAATTTAATATTTTTCTGCTGTAATATTTTTCAAAATAGACGCAAACGTTCAAATATTATTTTTAGAGAATAATAAAAATAAAAAATTAATAAGAACACGCGAGTAATTAATATTGTAATATGATAATTAGAGCCCGGAAACTCGGAAAATGCTTTTTGTTATTGTTAGTATTTTATGACTTTTAACAATAGGAATCACTTAATTGTACTTAAGGGGTTGTTTTTTTTTGCCTTTTTTGCTATTTTATCTAAGATGCCTATTTTTTCATTTTTTTTTTTCCCTGTTTTTTTTTTCTTCTAATTTGCAATTTTTTTCCTCCTGGCACAGATCACGATCAAGTCGGATACCTGCAAATCCGGACAACTCAAACCAAGGTAGTGTTTTGTCTTTCTGTGGAAGCAGACGCTATGTTAAAAATATGAATGAAAAAGGATGATGATACCAATGAAGATTTTTAATCTTTTCATTGAAGTCGTCAGGCTTGTTCCTTCGCGAGCAATCCCATTCTTTTGAGTATGGCCACCTTTGGGGGACATTTCTCTATATACGATATACCCTTCTCAGGGTTGATGATAACACAAGTGGGAAGAACAAAAATTATAATTACGTTTTCATTGATGGCATTTCAAGATTTAAAAGGGAGTTCACAATAGCATTTTGAAGAGAAAAAGAAATTCGTAGCCATCATACCGCGTGGTCATGCGGAATAAAGATTACAAAAACCGTTTCCTTACACGTGAAGTGATAATGTACATTTTTAGCTTTGAAAAGTTTTAATTATTAATTTTTACAATTCCTTTTACATGGGTTTTTATTGTTTATTCCTTTTTGCATCCTACTTTACTAGAAAAAATGCTTTTTATGAATACCTATTATAGTAAAAATTAATGCAATTTTCCGGGCGCATTTCAGGTAACATAAATGCCTGAACTTCCGGGCTCTAATGATAATTTATTCACGATGACTTATTTCGTCTTTACATTAACACTTGGAAGAATATTGAATGTTTTGAAGTGACCATAAAGGCTCGATATGGGATACTGCAAATACATTGTATTTCTAAATAAGCTCACTGATTAAGTTTTCTATTTTCTGCTTTTAAAAATTTCTTCCTTTAAAATAATGGTTATAAATATTAATTTCTAAACATTGCCAGTAAAATGTTCTTCTTCTAAAACATAGTATCGATACTCCGAAAATGTTACACAATTTCGGTACATCTTTCGATAACTTGTGCAGTTCGCAGTCCCGTCCCATTGTACTAACTCAAATCTACATAGAAATGTTAGTCCAACTGGTTGGATCTGCATATAACTACAAGACAAGACATCATTTCGTAATAAAAACTCGCAAGTGATCATAAAGAGTGAAATTGAAAATAAGCATAAGCGAAGCATAATGATTCTATGTATTTTTGTTTTTTCAAGACCTTTGCTTGATTTGATTGTGGAACTAGTTCCCGTTTAATGGTAGTATGTTTTGCTTGTGCTTGTGTTTACAGAGTGCTCGCCAAACACAGGATAACCTGACCGAGGAACGCAACTGTGTTGCTCGAACTTTAGCAGCTGACGACCAGTTTTAAAAAAATCTTGATATGTTTTTTTTAATATTACATCATTGTATGATATATTACTAGATAATTGTTATCTCATCTCTTTTTTCGTTCTCTTTTTTTCTTTCAGTTTCTTTCTCTCTTCCTTTCATACATTCACTTCTTCCTTGCTTCCATTCACTTCTTCCTTTCCTCCATTCATGTCTCTCTCTCTCCTTTCTTTCTTTCTTTTTTTTCCATTCACATCTCTCTTTCGTTCTTTCTTTCTTCCGTTCACTCCTCTCTTTCTTCCACTTCCCATGCTTCCATTCATTCCCAACGATCTGGCTGACGTCTTAAATTTTAAGCGGAAAATTTCATTTTTGGGTGTACTTTACTACCATTTTGGAAATTTTCTCAAAAGTGGCACCAATTAATTCTGTTTTTTTCTTTTGAATACAAGAATGTATGCTTTATGTGGCAAAGAGTGTAAACATGGTGCAGATCACATTTTCGGTGAAACATTCTTCTTTCAGAAATGTAAACGCAAACCTTTTACACTAACATTTCGACTATGACTTCCAAAGACAGTCTTGTCGCACAAAGAACGCCGTTTACGGATCCTATGTACGTACGTTCGCGTACCAAATATGTTTGGGGACTGGAAATGCTTCCACGGTTTCAACTGGTGTTGTATCATTATGTAACAGTTAACATTAATACAAGAAAATTTGAAGTGTTGTAGTCCCATTAGTTTTACCACGTGGCCCACTGTGTGTACACCGCCACCAACTGCACTGATTGGCTGTCTGGACGAGCTGTCAAAGGCGCAACGCGGAGTCCAAGGTATTGCCAGGCGTCTTTTTTTGGACGCTCGTCGCGACGCCACCGATGTTCTCATCAGGGCGGGCGGGCGGGCGGCGGGCGAGGCGGAGCGGGCGGGCGGGCGGAGCGGGCGGGCGGGCGGGCGGGCGGGCGGGCGGGCGGCGGGCGGGCGGCGGGCGGGCGGGCGGGCGGGCGGAGCGGGCGGCGGGCGGGCAGGGCGGGCGGGCGGGGCGGGCGGGCGGGCGGCGGGCGGGCGGGCGGGCGCGGCGGGCGGGCGGGCGGCGGGCGGGCGGGCGGGCGGGCGGGCGGCGGGCGGGCGGGCGGGCGGGCGGCGGGCGGGCGGGCGGGCGGGCGGGCGGGCGGGCGGGCGGGCGGGCGGGCGGGCGGGCGGCGCGGGCGGGCGGGCGGGCGGCGGCGGCGGGCGGGCGGGCGGGCGCGGCGGGCGGGCGGCGGGCGGGCGGGCGGGCGGGCGGGCGGGCGGGCGGGCGGGCGGGCGGGCGGGCGGGCGGGCGGGCGGGCGGGCGGGCGGGCGGGCGGGCGGGCGGGCGGGCGGGCGGGCGGGCGGGCGGGCGGGCGGGCGGGCGGGCGGGCGGGCGGGCGGGCGGGCGGGCGGGCGGGCGGGCGGGCGGGCGGCGCGGGCGGGCGGCGGCGGGCGGGCGGGCGGGCGGGCGGGCGGGCGGGCGGGCGGGCGGGCGGGCGGGCGGGCGGGCGGGCGGGCGGGCGGGCGGGCGGGCGGGCGGCGGGCGGGCGGGCGGGCGGGCGGGCGGGCGGGCGGGCGGGCGGGCGGGCGGGCGGGCGGGCGGGCGGGCGGGCGGCGGGCGGGCGGGCGGGCGGGCGGGCGGGCGGGCGGGCGGGCGGGCGGCGGCGGGCGGGCGGGCGGGCGGGCGGGCGGGGCGGCGGGCGGGCGGGCGGGCGGGCGGGCGGGCGGGCGGGCGGGCGGGCGGGCGGGCGGGCGGGCGGGCGGGCGGGCGGGCGGGCGGGCGGGCGGGCGGGCGGGCGGGCGGGCGGGGCGGGCGGGCGGGCGGGCGGGCGGGCGGGCGGGCGGGCGGGCGGGCGGGCGGGCGGGCGGGCGGGCGGGCGGGCGGCGGGCGGGCGGGCGGGCAGGCGGGCGGGCGGGCGGGCGGGCGGGCGGGCGGGCGGGCGGGCGGGCGGGCGGGCGGGCGGGCGGGCGGGCGCGGGCGGGCGGGCGGGCGGGCGGGCGGGCGGGCGGGCGGGCGGGCGGGCGGGCGGGCGGGCGGGCGGGCGGGCGGGCGGGCGGGCGGGCGGGCGGGCGGGCGGGCGGGCGGGCGGGCAGGCGGGCAGGCGGCGGGCGGGCGGGCGGGCGGGCGGGCGGGCGGGCGGGCAGGCGGGCGGGCGGGCGGGCGGGCGGGCGGGCGGGCCGGGCGGGCGGGCGGGCGGGCGGGCGGGGGGGCGTACGGCCGGGCGGGCGGGCGGGCGGGCGGGCGGTGCGGGCGGGCGGTGCGGGCGGGCGGGCGGGCGGGCGGGCGGGCGGGCGGGCGTGCGTACGGTTCTTTATATTCAAAACAGGCACGTGCGATATTGCGAGAAAACAAACAAGACTTTCATGCTCGTCAAAATAAATATTCTTCCCGAGCTTGTTTGCAAAACGTGAGAGGCGCTGAAACTTTTAACGTGCGCATTATTTCCTCGGTACTGGATTCTTTCCATTCTTGGGAATACTTCCACTGCATTCCACATTACATCCGATTATCATAGTTTTGTCTGTAATCTTCTTCAATTAATACAGCGTCCCAAGCATATTTTCCGATAATACCCTACCTGTTGTCGTGTAACTCACATTTAATGCGACACCCGACACTAGCTTTCGTCCTCTCGAATACCTAAGCGTATTCACTTTAAAAGTCAATGGCTTATAAGGTTATTTATTTTACGACTCCAATGAATACATCAGGGGTACACAGACCCCGAAATATTACATTAATGGAATGTTGTTGTATGAGAAACATTCTTTATTGGTCGTTTTCTCATCGAGATAAGAATATAAGGATACTCAACAGTTTGAAAACCTGTCGAGCAGCAGCCCATGCTACACGTGTGGGGTCTCTGCTCGGTAGAGTCATACGAAATACTCGACGCACATGTTAATTACTTTCAAATATTTCTTTCCTTAAGTAGCGTTATCAAGTTTTCTGAAACGTTTTAATATTCCCCTGTTCACTCAGGAAATGAATGTATTTGAAGAAGTAGGAAAAAATCTAAGAATTTATAATAAATACAAAGTTACAACTAATAATCGTTTGCTGCTCGTTGCAGTTACGTAACATGCATATGCTACAACATAAAATCGCTATTTAAATATATTTAGTTATGTTTATTTATATAAACCGGTAGCGATAGCTCAATGCATCAACTGATGTCACTGCAGCGCCTCTGACCGGGAGGTCCTAGGTTCCACTCCCCACGGCGGCAGGATTTTCGACACTAGCTTTTCAGCTAGGTCGAATTCAGTCGCTGTCTGGAGGAGAATTCTAGCGGCCGGCGCTCTGATCGTAGTTTTCCGTGATTTCTCGATCACACCAGGCGAATGCGGAGCAGTACCCTACCAAACGAGCCACGGACCGTGAGCCATCTGTTCTTCCTCTTCCTTGTCCTATCCTCTCCTCTTACACACATACTTACACTAACATGCACTACACTACATATTCCGGGAGACCGGAGCTTAGAGCTTATCCCGACTGGTGGGAGAGTCCTGGTTAGCCGACGGTAGGTCAGCGCCGGATCTCGCCATCCAGCGGGGGAAGGTCACCGCCATCTCCGATAAGAAAAAAAAATGTACTACACTAACGGGATTAATGACCGAAGCAGTTGACGCGCCCGGAAACACGAAAAAATCAATCAATCAATCAATTTACTTATATAACATATAATATAATCACTATTTTAAGTTACAATTCCAGTACCATGCATTACTTGCACATCAGATTCAAGGAAACGATCTGTGCATTTACCGAGGGCCTGATAGTTTACTCCGCGTTGCAACTTGGGAGCGACGTAGCTACAGCAAAGGCTCAGCTGCGCATGCAGGGCACGGCAGGCGTGGGCAGGTGCCTGACGGTAGTCAACAGCTCAGAGATCTAGGGGGAGTTCAAAGGGGCCGCCAATCCAAAGGGCACGCGAATGACCTTTAGATAGTTTCGCTCACACCGCGTCCTCCAAGAGCTGATGACAAGATCCCGAAGGAAAGTACTGAGGAGGTTTCTTGAGAAAACTTTATTAGTCACCGAAAACGCGTTCGTATTTCATGAATGTTTCAGTATAAATTTAGATTTAAACTAAAAAGTACAAATTTTAAAGAATACAAGGATTGTTCATTTTACAACAATGGAAGAGAAACCCTTTTTTCTCTTCCGTGACGAGGTGTCAGCCATCCATCCCTTTAAATAGTGGGGTAGTTTCCTAACTCCTTGTAAGCAGACATAGCTTAGAGCTTACATCCGCATTGCTTGGTACACAAGGACGGACATAACTGAGACATGTCGCTACATTTTTTAGGGCCACTTCTGCGATAGCGTGCGAGGGCAGACTGAAGCTTTGTGAACAGTTAGGTCCTAGGTTCGAGTCCACTCGCGGGTTCGAGTGCGTGAGCTAAACCATCGGGTCGAGACTAACCAATGGGTCGATGAGAATTCAACAGCCAGACAACTCCAGATGCCTCTGATCAGTTCCACGCCGATGATGATCCGGAGATGTGGCTCAGGGCATCACCTAATATCATTGCAGTGTCTTTGACCGGAAGATCCTAGGGTTTCACTCCCGACGGTGGTATGATTTCAACTAGCTTGTCAGCTAGGTCGAATTCAGTCGCTGCGTGGAGGAGAATTCTAGCGGCCGGCTGCACTGATCGGTAGTTTTCCGTGGTGTCTCCGATCAACACTAAGCCAATGCCAAAGTCGCACGCTACCGGACGACTGCGAGCGAAATCGTCCGGCTAATTTCATCCGAAATGCACCCGAATGTTGCACCCGAAATCGGCCAAATATCCCCACAGTTCCGCAGTTCATTGTTGGAGACATTTGCGAGAGGCTTGCTCAAGACCATCTACATGTGGCCTTGATATTATAGATGGCCTTGACTCTCCAACTGATTTCGGACGAATGCGATGTTTCCGGACACCGTCGGAAGAGGACGTTCGGGTTCAATATGACCATTTCTAGTTACTAGCATATGTTTGAAAGGCGTATTTGACGGAAACGTCCGAGATCGGCCGACCGAAAGTTTGGCCACAATCTGTACACTGTGACCGCAATCTTAGATTGATTGATTGATTCATGTTTCCGGGCGCGTCAACTGCTCTGGTCATTAGTCCCGTTAGTGTAGTGCATGTTTTTTCTCGGGAAATAACGGTGATCTTCCCCGCTGGATGGCGAGATCCGGCGCCGACCTACCGTCGGCTAGTGGGGTTTCCCCCTAACCAGGACTCTCCCACCAGCGCGGCACCGCCCTAACCGGGACAATCTCTAAGCTCCCGACCGGTCTCCCGGGATATGTGGTAGTGTAGTGCATGTTAGTGTGTGTGTGTGAAAGGGGAGAGGATAGGACAAGGAATGGGAAGGACAGATCGCGCGCGGTCCGTGGCCCGTTTGATAGGGTACTGATCCGGCATTCGCCTGGTGTTGAACGGAGAAACCACGGAAAACTACCGATCAGAGCAGCCGGCCGCTAGAATTCTCCTCCGGACAGCGACTGAATTCTACCTAGCAGAAAAGCCAGTGTCGAAAATCCTGTCACCGTCAGGACAGGAACCTAGGACCTCCCGGTCATAGGTGCTGCAGTGACATCAGTGGATGCACTGAGCTACCGCTCCCGGTCCGCAACCTTAGAGCTTGGCTCGGCTGGAGGGAGATACGAGGTGGGAGAACACTAGGACCTTCCGGTCGGAGGCGCTGCAAAGAGAACGGTTCTCATCGAGTCACCTCAGGTGGTATCTTCCATTTGCGAAACTCTTTAACAAGTCACGAATGTTCATGCACTTCTGTGATGAAATCATTTAGTCCCAACCTGTCATAAGAGAAGTATGTCAAACACATTTGTGAAAACAAGCGGTCACTTCAGGTGGATTTCCTGAAGATGAAAAAATATTTATACGTAAGCAAGATTTACAGTACATCGGTGAATGCGTACATTTCACAGTTCAAAAATGTTCCCATCCGTCAGGAGTATTCGAAAAAGCCTCCGGAATAAACACAAGCACAAAGGCAAGTGGGTTTGACCTTGAAGCAGTATTTCAATATTTACGTCGAAACGTGCGGGCATGTATTTAAAAGGAAGAGTGATGTCCCCCTTCCCTTCGAGGATTAATAACCCAAATTAATGAGGGAGGTGAAGTGGCTTCTGAATAAACTGAAATCATTACGTAACCGCAAAATAATTAGTCTATTATGTCGGAAATAAAAGGACATCTCTGAGGGCCAATGGAGGTAATAATTAGAGTTGTCGAACATAATTTACTGACATTACAGATAAATAGATCGTTTTTAACGTACAGGCTGTACGTTGTGTTCCAGTATACTAAAGAATGAGCGCAATCATGGAATTATATTTATGACCAGCAAAAGTAAAATTTATTCAAAATTAGACTGACTTGTTTTACAGCCCCGTTTTCATACATATAGACGGAGTAATATACAATGTTAGTTTTGTAAAGCTGCGGAAAATCGATTTCGAGATTTCAACGAAAAGGCATGTTTTGGGACCACTGATGCCGAAATTGTTTTTGAAAACACACAAAATTTTAATTTGTTATTAGAAAGCGTCATTCAACTACATTATTAGAGACTTACTTTTGTATTATTAAAGAAATTACTTTTTTTCAGATAAATTTCTTCTCCGCAATTAGTTCTTTAATTAATACAAGCGCACTTTTCGAAACTATTAGAAGTTTTCGCGCAATTTAAAATGATTAATTAAGAATAAAATGAAATATTAAAAAATTATTATAATTAAAATTGTAAAAGAATTTGATCGCTTAGGATCATGCAGTACACAATTTAATAATAAAAAAATAAATAAATAAATAAATAATAAAAAAAAAAAAAAAAAAAAATAAAAAAAGCATAATATTATCAAAAATGCTCCAATTGTTTCTTTACATGTTTTCTAGGACGTGTTTCGTACGTTTCAGCCAATCTCACTATTTAGGAAGAGCAGAACGCCGCCACTTCTCGTGATAAAAACATGCACTGCATAGTAATTGACGAACCCGGAAGCACTAAAAAACAATCAATTTGGTAAGTTATGCTTTGGAGGAAGTCGACAAGTTGATAGTCTACCTTGCCGCATTCTAGACAGGAGAAAAGAGGGTCCAAAGGGACACAATTGAGAGAATAATACGAGAGACAAATGGCAAGAGAGAAAAGAGAGAAATGAAATGTAAATGAGAGCGACAAAAGAGATAAAAGAATACCAACTAGAGAACTAGAACTTTCCCACATTTTCTCTAACTTTTGAAAATTTAGAAATTCAGTATTTAACGAAAATGAGACTTGCACCATTCCTTTAAGCGTGGAAAGTATTTAAAGAAAAATTTGAGAAAGAGGTTCGAAAAAGAAACGAGAGACGATAGACGAGGGGACAATGTAAAGAAAAAGGGAGAGAAAGAAAAAAAGAGAAAGAAAGAGAGAAAGGAAAGATAAACAAAATATGAAGAAAAAGTTGAAAAGAAAAAAATTGAAAACGAAATGATCGGGAACGGCACAGTGAGATGGCTCAGTGCATCAACTGATGTCACTGCAGCGCCTCTGAGGTCCTAGGTTCGAGTTCCCACAGCGGCAGAATTTTTACACTAGCTTTCCAGATGATCGAATTCAGTCGCTGTCTGGAGGAGAATTCAGCCGCCGGCTGCTCTGATCGGTAGTTTTTCGTGGTTTCTCCAAACAACACCAAGCGAATGCCGGAGCAGTACCCACCAAACGGCCACGGACCGCCGCGTTTTTTCCTTCGTCTTCCTTGTCCTATCCTCTCCCCCTTACACACACACTTACACTAACATGCACTACACTACCACATATTCCCGGAGACCGGTCGGGAGCTTAGAGCTTGTCCCGGCTAGGGCGGTGCCCCGCTGGTGTGAGATACCTGGTTGGGGAAAAACCAGCTAGTCGACGGTAGGTCGGCACCGGATCTCGCCATCCAGTGGGGGAAGATCACCGCGACCTCCCGATGAAAAACACGCACTACACTTACGGGACTAATGACCTCTGTAGTTGACGTGCCCGGATCACCAATCAATCAATCAATCAAAGAACGGAATGGAGCGAGAAAGAAGGAAAGCAGTGGGAGGAAGAGTAAGAAAGCGGCAGAGGCAGCGCGGATCTGGCGCAGCGGCAGAGGCAGCGCGGATCTGGCGCCGGGTGTGCTGTGTCGGCTGCGCTGAGGGGAAGGGTGGGGGGCGAGACCGAGCCTCCAGCCCACACGCGCTCACGCGGGCGAGGCAAGGTCGCGCAAGGCGCTGCGCGTCGCCAGGAGCAGCCTTCCGCGGAAGCGCGGAGGGGCAGGCTGACACATCGCAACGCCGCACACACACACACACGCACGGCGGAGAGGGGAAGCCATTGCGCGCAGTCACCAAAAGGGGCATAGCGACCACTGTTGTACTATTGTTTGATGGACCATTTTTTACATGAATTTCCAATGTCATTTGTCATAAAAAATAAAAGATGATACTCATGGAAACTAATTGATGTTAGATATCTCTCTCTCTCTCTCTCTCTCTCTCTCTCTCTCTCTCTCTCTCTCTCTCTCTCTCTCTTTATTGTCGGTGTATATATATATAAATGGCCCCTGAAGAAATCACAGCCCTCTGACGAAGGAACAACAACACCGCTCGGCTGTAATATACACTACACTTACGACACTAACAACTGGAGGCGTTGACGCGCATGGAAACACGAACCACTGGCGCATCACGGCCTCGCCTGCTCTTGTGCATCGATTTATTTATCAAATTCTGCTGGGAATATTGAGTTAGTTGTGTTATCTTACCGACAGTTCATTATCGATTTCGAGAGCGTAAGGTTTACAGCCACATCTGAATCAGTGAATGATTGGTGGATAGATGATATTGAGGATGTGATGAATGATAAAGGAGCAACAGTGAAGTGAGAGTGAGGGGAAATGGGAGAATCCCCAAAAACAACAACAATAATAATAATAATAATAATAATAATAATAATAATAATAATAATAATAATAAATTCAATACGTGAAGAGAAAACTTTGCATCCCTTTTTGAGCATACTGTGAGTTCCAAGGAGTGTGACAGTTGGCATAGTGATTAGAGAAAATATGAAGAAGAGTAGAAAAACCACACATTTATAAATAATGTGTGTTAAAAATATGTTAATAAAATATAATATATATTGTACAGATGCAACCCGCAATACGATACGGCACATTACTGATGTGCATTACTCGAATTCGATGCGTTTTAAGGCTTGAAACCAGAATTTTGTGTCCCGTAGGACACATGTTTTTTTTCTATCCCCTAATCTACAAATTGCACTTTTTAGACGTTTTATTCCTAGCTTACCGTTTAAGAGAAAGTTAATCTACTGTATACTTGCATTTGTGTATGTGAAAACCACATTCTTACCAGTATACTTGACTTTTGGAGTACTGCACTATTGGCGGCCGAGGTCACGAGACCTGTTTCAGTTGCTTTCCTCAACCATGTGGGACGGAGAATCCAAATGATCCTCCTGTTAGTACGTAATCTATGTTGAATCAAAATAATGTCCGAAATAACACAAAAATAAGGTATTCCAATAAAAAACGACGATTCCAGTCAAGTTTTAGAAGTAAATTTTAAAGACGTTTCAACCTCGTATGTGAGGTTCTCTTCAGTTTCTACTATTAGAAAAATCGAGTATTTTGCTAAAGCTGCTCCTGTCAAAAATACTTCATTTAAAACTATAAATTCTCATTTAAGAATTTATTATATTTTTAGTATTTTCGAAATGGTTTTCTTTATTTGCAAAAATGTGCGAAATTTCCGCACGGGTTTAGTTAGTAATAACAATTTTGCAGGCCACTTAAGCGGAAACCACTTCTAAGTTTTCCCCACGTGGTTCTGGTGTGGCTGCTTTCCTATTCATTTGTCTCACTTGCACATCGTCCCGTTCTTTTTCATCTATCATCTTTAAGATCATCAGTCACCCTTAATATTTACGGTACTAGTAAAGCAAGTGCAAACAGCCAGGAATAGAGCAGACCCAAAACGTAAGCCTCCCTTCTCTCTCTCAAGCGCTGATTAGAGTACGACTCTCATCATCAGGATGGAGACACAAGACATCCCGTATTCTGAACTCTGCAATGTGTACATCTTGAAACACCACCTGAGATAGCTCAGAGCGTCACCCTACGGTGATGTAATTCTGACCGCAGCTCCTATGGTTCGAGCCCCAACGGTGGGGGATTTTCGACATCTATATAGCTAGATCGAATTCAGGTGCTGCCCGAAGGATTGATTTGATTTGATTATTTCGTGTTTCCGGCCACGTCAACTGCTTTGGTCATTACTCCCGTTAGTGAAGTGCATGATTTTTCTCGGGGTATGCGCGGTGATCTTTCCCCGCTGGATGGCGAGATCCGGCGCCGACCTATCGTCGGCTAGTGGGGTTTCCCCCTAACCAGGACTCTCCCACCAGCGGGGCACCGCCCCAGCCGGAACAAGCTCTAAAGTCCCGACCGGCCTCCCGGAATATATGGTAGTGTAGTGCATGTTAGTGTAAGTGTGTATGTAAGGGGAGAGAAGAGGACAACGATGAGGAAGGACAGATCGCGCGCGGTCCGTGGCCCGTTTGGTAGGGTACTACTCCAGCATTCGCCTGGTGTTGATCGGAGAAACCACGGAAAACTACCGATCAGAGCAGGCGGCCGCTAGAATTCTCCTCCAGACAACGACTGAGTTCGACCTAGCTGAAAAGCTAGTGTCGAAAATCCTGCCGCCGACAGGACTCGAACCTAGGACCTCCCGGGCAGAGGCGCTGCAGTGACATCAGTTGATGCACTGAACTACCACTCACAGTTACCCGAAGGAGAATTCTAGCAATCGGCTTCTCTGATCGGTAGTTTTACGTGATTTTTCCGATGCATACCAACGAATGCCGAACCCCCGGGGACAGTACCTTAACAAACACACCACGGATTACCCAGTTTGTAACTTCCTCATCCTTGCCTCTTTCAGATACTTACACTTACATACACTACACTACCATATATCAGGAGACGGACAGGGGCGGTGCCCTGCTAGCGGCGACACCTGGACGCAGACACCTCTACAAGCTGACGTGTAGGTCGGCGCCGGATGTAACATGTTAATGGGGGAAGTTTACTTCCTGAGATATAACATTCACTACACGTACGGTACCAACGAACCGAAAAAAAATCGATCAGCAATCGAAACGCAGACTTTACACTAACTTGCTCTGCAGGTCTCGGGCCAGCAAAGATGGCATTCTGAGACAGTAATCATAAATAAGAACGTTTATTTACCACATGACGGTTTCTGAGATTTATTTGACACTCTTGAGGTCAGTCATATTATCTACGTTCACCCGTACGTTCATAAAGAACATCGTTTCTCTGCGGTTTGATGTTACACATCCTCATCGTTTAGTTCGTGGTCGACCTGCCAAAGGGAATTGAGGATTGTCTTATGTGCAGTGAACGTAGAATGGTGTCTGGAGTGAGCAGATAAAGGAAGTGAGAAGGAACACAAAGGGGAGAAATGAGAATAACTCAAGGAAGGGAAGAGAGAAGCGCGAAAGGAGTCGAAACGGCGACCAGGAGAGATAAGTGCCGAGGAGGCGAGTGTGAGGTCTTGAGTGCTTGTCGAGAGAAGTGCGACAGGGGGAGGGGCTGATGACGTGGTAAGCATGCACGACGCGTACAGTGGGAGGTGCAGCATCCTTGGCAAAGTATTGCACATGCTAGCGACTCCCATATTACATCAGGGAATCCATTACCACCAGTACTTTCACACTGAATGAAAGGAATAAGACGTTACATTACACAAAAAACGACTGACAATTTCTAAGAAAGGATGTTGCCGTGGTACCAAAAGCATTTATCCGCCTCAAACTTGATTGGCCCCTTGCCACTCATGTAATTAACACCAACAACGTTGAACTATTCGGCTATGCACCGATCAAGATGAAGTATCCGCCGAAAAATATCGCTTTTTCTTGCCGTGCCGGCGAATCATCCATTATAGGAAGTGCTGTGCACTCGGAGTGTGAACACAATATAATTAATGTTTGGCGCATTCTTCAACTTATTTGGAATAGACTTAATAAAAACATTTGTTCATTGGAAATTGTTAGATAAATTCCGTGGACGCCATGCGACACGGGAACTTCCAATGTACTTAGTGAAAATGTCCAATGCACTAGTGGTATTACTTATGTATGGTTATTTGGTCTGCTACAGCAAGGTGACCAGACAGAAGAGAGAATCTCTGGGTCTGTTAGTTACTCGGATTGAGAGCGAGCGTGCGTGAAAGGGACAATGCGAATGTGACAGTGAGAGAGAGAACAAATATGTGAACGTGAACACGTAAGGATGCCTGTGTCTACGTGATTGTGTATGGCTGAAAGTTTACAATTGTATGCGTAGAAGTGTAGGTAGGTGAATGAATACACCTCTGTACGTATGTGTGTGAGTGTGAGTACAAATGTAAGCATGTGTGCGAGTATGTAAGTGTGCGAGTATGTATGTAAGTGTGTGAAATGTGTGTTGTGATATGTGTTTATGAGAGAGTGAGTGAGAGAGTGGGTGAGTTAATGAGAAAATGCGTGTGTGAAAGAGTGTGAGTGGTGAGAGAGGAGTAGGAGAGGGGGAGAGTGAGGAGAGTGAGAAGGTGAGTGAGAGTGAGAGGGTGAGCGAGAGGGAGAACGCGCGGGGGAGAGTGAGGGAGGAGAGATGAGTGGAGGAGAGAGTGAGGAGAGGAGAGAGTGACGGGTGAGAGGACCGAGAGTGAGAGAGGACCGAGAGTGAGAGAGCGACCGAGAGTGAGAGAGGACCAAGGGTGAGAGAGTAACCAAGAGTGCGTGAGAGAGAAACGGTTGCATATCTACAAAGTTTTCACGTGTCTGCAGTCGCTGGAACCTCATAAATTCCAGCTGCTTGCGGCGATAACCAAATGCAGGCGTTCGCGGCTTGTGACCCACTGCGAGTGTGCGTGTGCGTGTGGGGGGGAGGGCAGGGGTGCGTCGCTTTCAAGGGCCCTCGTCCCGCGCCTGCAACTCCCCCGCGGAGGGGCCGCCACAGCGCGTCGCAGTGCGAAGAGCGCGAGGAGGGCGGGGGAGGCGATGAAAAACCGGCGACAACAGCACACGCAACAATGGCTTCACGGATTACATTCGGCGGACGAATTTGCACCTGGCCGGAAGATTTTTTTTTCATTTCAGAAACAGCTAAAAAAGGCTTAGTGCAGGAGTTCCCAATCGGTTTCTTGCATCGACCCCTTTTGAACAATGGGTTGCTTCATCGAACCCCTTCAATTTTTTCTATAATATACAGCAAACATAATTACAGCACAAAAAATAGCATATCAATGACTTAAAGATAAAAATTACACTGATATAAAAAAGGTTTGGAAAAAATGTTCAGATTTTTTTTGTTTTATTACTATTTTTAAATGAAATAATATAAACAAGATTTCGAAAGCAAAATAGATAATAATCTCAGGTTTTTATTTTATAAATGTGAATGATATGAAATTCCAAAATTGAGCAATTTGTTATTTATTCGTTTGGCAGAATTTTTAGAAAAAAATAATAAAATTAATTTAGGTTTTGTATTAATTATGTCCGAACTTTGGCTTCGCAAGTAAATGTCCAATGCAAAGAATTCCTAAAATAAAACAAAATACTTTAAAAATAATACTCCTCCGTGAAAAAATGCCGGAAAAATAATTTAAAAATAAAATCTGAATTACTACAGCAAAACCTTGCTTTTTTTGTAAAAAGTGTACTAAGTTCATTCGCTCTTCTTATACTCTCCATTTCATTGAAGTGTCCTAATGTCTTCTCATGCTGCAAGATTTCAACACAATTTTCTTACTGATAATTTTATTTCATGGTAAATGGTGAAAGAGATCAGCGAACGCGATGCTGTAAAGGAGTAGCTAAGGGGGTCCAAGTACTTCTAGATTTCCACGATTCGTTGATAGCTCTACGAGCGAGCGACCTCGCGCAGCATAGATGCTACGCGACCGACGGCGACCGACGGCAACTCTCTTACTCTGTGCTGAGAGGGCGACTTGATTGATTGAATGATTCATTCATTCATTCATTCATTCATTCATTCATTCATTCATTCATTCATTCATTCATTCATTCATTACTAGTGATTCCGGGCGCGTCACCCATAAGTGTAGTGTCACAAAGATTGAATGATATCCATTTTGAAGACAAAAAGCTTAATGTTTACTAACCGGATAGGGGTGTCGTGGCGCCAAAACGTCTTGCAAGTAGTTCCGTTGGACACCCCTGACCTAAGTCATCCTTCATATATTCGTATTTAAGTGTTAAAAATCGTCTATCAGCCTCTTACGCTTTGATGCCACCAAGTGGAACGGAAGAATTCGTAGTTACGTAAGTAATATGGCAAGTCTGTTAATTCCAAAAAAGTCAGAGGTTGAATTGAAAGCTGAAAAGTAGATATTTCATATGAACAACCTAACTTGTTTTTTCTTTTGGAACACGTTTTCTTGCGAGTATATTAAAATATCGGATTTAATAGACATTGAAATCAACTTTTAATTTAATGATATAAATAATAGGTAACTCATTTAATGTTATACGTAATTTTAAATAAACCATGTAATTAATAATAATTCATCTAAACGAAAGATATTCCAGGTTTAATTTGTTGTTGTTTTCAAATTAGAATTTACTTTTTACAAAATTAACAATACGGTTCATTGCCTTAATTATTACTTTATTAAGGAAAAATAAGGACTAGGTTATTAAAAATCTACAATTTTTAATTATTTTATGTAACATTTTAATGCAGAAATAATGCCAGGTAAAACGTGAAAGTCTACGAGAAGGGCAAAAATTTAGTCACTTTATGACGGATATATTGTTTTGAACTTACACTCTCACCCTACGCAATAAACGTCCCACGATTATTAAGAACGTCGCAGAACGTATTCACAACAATAAACCAGGTTGTACAAGCGACAAAGTAGGCCAGCAGAACGCACTGTAACGTGAAACAACTACAATTTTTCACGATACGTAGCCTCCCAGCCGACATACATCCACGACACACATTTATACACGCACATACACACACGACGCGCAGCGCAACAACGTACACCTTAAACAAAACACAACAAAACTATTTATCACGGAACAGATCCATCGCGATAGGCGTTCAAGCATTGGGCGCAGGATGTGAGGCCGGGTAGGCGCAAGGGTGCGCGGAAAAACAACAAAAGAAACAAAAACTCGATTTTTCCGTAACACTTTCAGCAGCCGTCAGCTCCCTTCCCTCCCTCTTCACCGCACCGCAACAGTGGCGCCGCGAGCGGAAGTTGTACAAAACACACCGCGTCTCCCCTCCGCCTCATTAAAACCTGCTTCCGAAAGGAACAATCAAACGCAGGCGCGAGCCGTAAAGGGGAAAAAGAAGAGAAAAAAAAGGGGAAAAAAAGGGAAGAATTCAGACGCTCGCGTGAGGCTGCACCTGCAGAACGCGAAGGAAACCAAAACAAAGTGCGGAGCGGTCGCGCATCAAACGCCAGCCTCGACGCACAACGTCTGCAAGTGGACTTTCCTGAGTTAAACTCCAGGCATTTGGCGGATTGTTCGCACAAGAGAGACTTTTCAGGGGAGCGTTTTAATAACTTCACTCGTAAAATGCAGACTATTTTCTTTTTTAAAATGTGTTCTTTTCCTGAAAATTACCAGAACGTGATGCAGAGAAAGGTTCAGGTATTATTTACGGTGAGAATATCAGAAGGAAAGACAAGGGTCCATTCAGCGATTGTTGATGGCATGTTTAATTATTAAAATTACTAACTTCCTGACGTTAAAACGGCGGGATGATTGAAAACTATTTAGGGAATATTTGCGCGAATCACGCTGAATCAATTAAGATTTGGAGAGCCCATGTATTCGTCTAAAATTGGGTACAAAAAATTGTGTCAGAATGTTAAGTGTAGGTCAATATATTTTACACGAGTTTATCTTAATCTAAATTTAAAATTATTTTGATATTATATTAAAAAGTATTACAAAGCAATATTTAATATCAAAACATTCAATTAATAAGTCAAGAAAGGACTAAAACCACAAAATTGCGCATCATCTTTTTTCCAAACACTATTCGGCACAATTTTGTTTACGAACTCTCTTCTACTACAATTCTCCGAAAAAAGAGTGAAGTAAATATTGAATATTTGGTTCCTTTAGATGAATTTCCGAAATGTTTATTAAAACCTTGGGCATCTACCTCAATAACTAGTTTTCAATGCTTGTTTATGCACAGGAATATTTCCAGATATTTTCAAATCAGCCCATATTAAATCACTTTTTAAAAACTACAAAAAAATTTAATTCATTATAATCAGCAAATTTCTCTTTTGTGAGTTTTCTTAAAAATATTAGAGAGACCTTCGAAAATTCAAGTAAAAATATGCATCGCGAAAAACAAGCTTTTTTTAATACATTACGTGGATTTAGAGAATCAAAATTTATGGAAACAACCATTTCTTCTTTCTGGATGTTGCTTCAACAATTCAGAATGAAGCTCTAATTGGAATAGTAGATTTTTCGAAATCTTTGACGTGAAATTTAACATTTTGCTTTTAAAATTACCATCACCATTAAAATTACCATCATATCGTTTCCATGTTGTCGCTAGCAGGAAGTAATAAGAGCCAAAATTTATTGCTTATTTATTTTGAAAATAGATTTTATTACATGGAGTTTTTCTCCCTTTCAAAATTCAAAATTTATTGCTTATTTATCCTGAAAATAGATTTTATTACATGGAGTTTTTGTTTTTTCTCCTTTCAAAATTCAAATTTATTGCTTGTTTATCCTTGAAAATAAATTTTATTACATGGAGTTTTTGTTTTTCTCCTTTCAAAATTCAAAATTTAAGTGGTATATGACTTAGTGTAGGGATCACAGAATTTTGAAAATGTCACACAATTCACTTTTTCCGACAGCACGTCATACGCAGTTTTTAACTGTTTTTGACGTAAAATAAAATTAAAAAAATCACATGGAAATCGTTGAATTACATAACCAATGATCGTGTAGAGTAGAAATACCGTACTGGCACGAAAGAACATTATTTACGCCAATCTATGCCAATTGGACTTAGGACTATCCACTTTCTTTTATACGTAAACGGTATGCCATGGAAGAATAGTTCTTTCTACTGATGACGCGAATAATCTTTGCAAAACAAGACACAATGTGAAGTGCGATTTCGATGTTTTAAATTGGTTTTGTAATGGCAAGTTAATACTAAAGAAGGAAAAATAGTTTCAACGCAGTTTTGCATTTCAAACAGACGCAAGTGAACATGAGCAGTATGAAATTGATTAATGTTAGATTTATAACATTTCTGGGTCACTCTCAATTCAGTCACACGTCATAAGCAAAGTCCGTGTAAATGAATTTAACACTAAATGCAGTTCATTATGTTACGCCTTTAGAATTCTTTAAAATTCGTTGCTTATATATTGCAAATACACATTGCCGTCTATTAATTTATCAATCAACTACATACAGTAAAGGGTGGAGAAGGGTTTCAGGAGCCAAAGAAAACGAGCGCACATTTATACTTTTCCATTCCCACATACAGTGTTTTGTTGTTATTTTTTCATTTCGACGAAAATAAATCAAATTAAATATAAGCCATTTAATAGTTACACATTTACATGCATTTTTTCATAAGTAAACATTCTTTCAACACTTAAACACTGAAATATTTCGATACAATTTCATGAATATATTTAAATATAATAAATTTGTTCAATATTTATTCCAATTTTAGTCGGGAAATATTGAATACGTGGCACTTATTCAGATTTAGACTTATACTTCGCAGCTTAATCTCCAATTTGCATCATGACGTTAATAATTATCACAAGATAACATATGAAAAACTCGGACTCAGCGTTACCTCATGAAATAGTCGTAAAGAATAAGCACAAGCGTGGAGATTGCAACAGAAAAATCCACTACACGACCAAATATGGGGACATATTGTGCAGTTCTGAACAATACAACCATATTCACAACAGTAACATAATAATATGTATGGAAAAATGTTCACAAAGAACCCCTTCAGATAATGGACTGCGATATTTCATCCCGAAAGACAACAATCGGAGATAACGAGTAGAACAAACAGGGCGCAGTTTTCATTTTCGGAACACAAAAGTCCCGCTCATTTAATCAACAACGCCCTCATGGAAATGGTCATCTCCCACTCCTTCATGCAAACTGGGAAGTCAAACAGTCGCAAAATATTGTTAAAATAACGATTCACAAAACTCTTCGTTTCAAAGCCCTCGTAAAAAGCATGAACCCGACATGACCCAGGCCGACGCAAGGGGAGAAATTTAAAAACAAATCGGGCCCTCTGCCACAGGAGCAGTAAAAAATTTAACGTCGTCATTGGCCACAAAAAAGCGACGCAGGGAGGTGCAGGAGGGGGAGGGGAGGTCTCCAAATTAATCGCAAACAACGCCTCGATTCTGGTGCCAACGGAAGGCAGCATGGCGGGGATCGAGGGGTGGAAAAAGGAGGGGGCGATGGTGACAGCGGGGGCCAGAGGGTCGGCGGGGCTGAAGGGGGACAAGGGCGAGGGTGGGGGGGCGGGGGGGGGGCGTGGGCGAGGGGGTGGGCGTGGGCGAGGGCGTGGGCGAAGGCGTGGGCGAGGGCGAATGCGGGGGCGGGGCGAATGCGAGGGCGTGAGCGGGGAGGGAGGTAGAAGCGTGAGCGAGGGCGGGGATCGCTGGAGGGGGGGTGGCTGAGGGAGCGGGCGGGGCGGAGGCGAGTGACAGGGCAAGCACCACCGGCATCGATGCGATGGCTGAGCGTCCACGGGGAAAAATTGTGCGGAGGGCGCGGGTGTTGGCCGAAAAGAGAAAGAGAGAAATAGCGAAAGAGCGGGAGGGAAGGTGAGCGGTTAGAAACGGCGTTTGAGAACAGCTGCAGAGGAAACCAGAAACATAGAGTAAAGATGCCTCTTTAGTCTATGCCAGAACTATCGGCGACCAACGAGTAGAAAGGACGAGAAGTGTTAGATATGTTAGAGATTCTTAGTGAGTTAAGAATACAAACGGTAAGCGTTTGAAGAAGGCAAGTAAATGTTGAAATACCCTATAAAATGGAGCAGAAGAAATAGAGAATAAAACAGGAGTTTAAAAGCACGAAATGAGAGCGGAAGCAATGGAAAGAAGGGAAGAAGCTAGAAAGAGAAATAAAAAAAGTAAAAAATGGATGAAGGATGACCAGAACGAACAAAATTTCAATGGAAAGAAGAAGGATAGGATGGGGGAAATGTGACATGAAGATTGTGATCGTTTGGAAACCCGAATGATATAAGGAAGTTACGAAAACTCGCCAATGGCACAAATGACAAAAACAATTGAGTTGATGAGTCAGCTACAGTCAATGGTATCTTTATGCAAAGGCGTCCAACTATACACGATGTTTGCAGCCGATAACAGCAAATTTCCTGATGTTCTTTATTTTGATGCTGATGGCTAGCCCGAAAGACCCTATGCAAGGGCAAGGGTGAAGAATGTATGGATATGTGATTACGAGGATGTGATAGGATTGATGGAGCCATGTGAAATCACAGGCAGGGGGAGCGGGAGAACCCGGAGAAAACCTGCTTGAACCGGATTGGCCCTCCACAAAGTCAACAATGGTGGAATAAGGTCAGTTTGGCCGCTCATCAAGGGGTTGCCTGTAGTACGAGAATTCCTGATAATCGTTAATAACCTAATGAATCTCAACTAAATAAAAATAAGGTACCTAATACTACTATAATAATTATCCTTATGCTACAATAAAATGCTTCTTCTATAATAAATGCTTCTTCTGTAATATATATCTTTCTGCTACCATAATAATTATAACATGTATTAAAATTTCTTCTTTGTTATGTCTCGTCAACGCTCGGAAATGCTAGTAACTACTTGGCTGTCCGAGAGATGTCGCGTCTTTGGTACTGGTTCTCACGTTTTGGCATTTCGCCCTGAAGAAAGTCGCAAAATGGTGGCCGAAACGTTGGCGTCTGGGTCTATGATGCGGGGGCTTTCGGACAGACAATTAGTTACCTGCCTACGCTCACATGAAAATGTTTATTTAATAATAAATCTAAGGAATAGGTGACATGTAATATCATTACGTTTAGATTGTGTAAACCAGGGATGTAGATGTTGAGGAAAAGAATCAATGTACAATCAAATACCTTACAGGAATGATGGAACATTACGTACGCACCTTTCCGACTCTTTGCCCGTTGCATTAGGAGTTCCTCAAGGATCGATTTTGGGGCCCTACTCTGTTCCTACTTTACGTAAACGATATGCCCTCGACGATTCGAAACGGAAGAACGGTTCTCTTTGCGGATGATACGAACATCCTTTGCAATAAAGAAACCGTAAATAGTACAATATCAGATGTTTCAAATTGGTTCCGAAATAACAAATTAATAGTAAACGAAAAGAAAACGGTTTTAATGCAGTTTTCCATTTCAAATAAACAATTCTGTGCTCCATTGAAAATGAACAGTGTACCATTGACTGATGTTAAGGCAACTAAATTTTTGGTCTCTCAATTCAGTCAAACCTTAAATGGAACGTCCATTTAACTGAATTGAACACAAAATTAAGTTCATTATGCTACGCGTTCAGAATTCTTGCAAATTCAGTCAGCCTTCATACTGCTCGTTGTGTATACTTCGCGAATGTTCATTCCCGCCTGAGATATGGTAATTTCCCTTTTTTAAAAAAATTGTACGAAAATAACCAAATCCCACCCACGTGATTCACGTAAGCCTCTCTTCATTAATCTAGGAGTTCTATCATTACCGTGTCTTTTTATTTACGAATCAGAGGTTTTTGTAAAAAATGCTCAAGGGCGGGAATATATTTTCAGAAAATGCCGAAGTCTATTACTATAACACTCGACGTAGAAATCATATTCATCAGGTGACAGTATCAACAGCTCATTACAAAAAATTCACATACAATACATGTTCATTATTTTACAACACTTTGCCAGATGACATTAAACGATTCAATTCAATAGAAAAGTTTAAATCCCAAGTGAAATCGTTTCTGCTGCATAACTGTTTCTATACAATTAGAGACTATACTGAGCATCACAAGAAAAGTAACATTAATTTTAACAATGGTACATAATGCATTATTTACCATTTGGACTGTATAAATGAGTATAAACAACCTGTAACAACTATTGTACTACAGCTTCCGGGTCAATGACCCCCATCTCGATCAGGTTTTCGTCCAGTTTCCCTGATCCATTGAGCAAATGGGCTGAGCATCACAAGAAAAGTAACATTAATTTTAACAATGGTACATAATGCTGAGATGGCCCCTTCTTTTACTTCTGGACATAAATGTAACTTCATTTTCTGTGCACGTCTTCTAGAATTCAGTGGAAATACAATTATTCAAATTATCGTTTCCATGTTGTCGCGGCAGGAAGTAATAAGAGCCAAAATTTATTGCTTATTTATCTTTGAAAATAGATTTTATTACATGGGAGTTTTTGTTTTTCTCCCTTTCAAAATTCAAAATTTATTGCTTATTTATCCTTGAAAATAGATTTTATTACATGGAGTTTTTGTTTTTCTCCCTTTCAAAATTCAAAATGTATTGCTTGGTTATCCTTGAAAATAGATTTTATTGCATGGGAGTTTTTTGTTTTTTTTTCTCCCTTTCAAAAATTCAAAATTTAAGTAGTATATGACAGTGTAGGGATCACAGAATTTTGAAAATGTGCACACAATTCACTTTTCCCCATAGCACGTCATACGCAGTTTTTAACTGTTTTTTTGACGTAAAATAAATAAATAAATAAATGTTTCAAATCACAAAATTTATTGAATTTCCTGACTACACTTAGCAGATAAAAATCACTTACTAATTGTTTAAAAATCACTGTTTACTGCGATGCATTACACTTTTTCTGTGGTTTGCTGTTTTCCAAGAATTTAAATTCCATTCTTTTCTGCAACTTATAATTGTATGCACACTTCCCCAATATTCTTAGGATTTAGTAAATTCAACATCGAAAATACTGGATGCGCCTCATAAACCCTACAATAACATCTTTTGGATAGAAACGTATTATCAACATAACAGTGAAAAAAATCCTACGGTATAAGGTACGGGTTTGTGGGTTACCTTAAATTACATTAATTTAAGAAAGCAAACTACGCCGGCGAATCCCTCGGCATTCGGCTTCCGGAGAAGAGGGAAAGGAGAAGAGGGAAAGGAGAAGAGGGAAAGGAGAAGAGGGAAAGGAGAAGAGGAAAGGAGAGAGGAAAGGAGAAGAGGGAAAGGAGAAGAGGAAAGGAGAAGAGGAAAGGAGAAGAGGGAAAGGAGAAGAGGAAAGGAGAAGAGGGAAAGGAGAAGAGGGGAAAGGAGAAGAGGGAAAGGAAAAGAGGGAAAGGAAAAGAGGGAAAGGAAAAGAGGGAAAGGTGAAGAGGGAAAGGTGAAGAGGGAAAGGTGAAGAGGGAAAGGTGAAGAGGGAAAGGTGAAGAGGAAGGTGAAGAGGAAAGGTGAAGAGGAAAGGGAAGAAGGATGAAGAGGGAAAAGGGAAGAGGGAACGGGGAAGAGGGAACGGGGAAGAGGGAACGGGAAGAGGGAACGGGGAAGAGGGAACGGGGAAGAGGCAACGGGGAAGAGGCAACGGGGAAGAGAATGATAGAAGGGAAACAGGGAAAAGAGAGATAAGGAAAGGAAAGACAAAAAGAAGGCTACGAAAGAAGGCTAAGGAAAGAGGAGAAGAGAAAGTGGAGAAGTGAAGGACGCGTGGAAACAGCGGAAAAGGGTTGCGTATGCAGAAGAAAGATGGGAGGCGGGGAATGAGATAGAAAAACAAAGCCATTGAAAAAAGCGGAGAGAAAAAAAAAGGGAACGAGAAAAGAGAACGCATAAGAGGAAGGACGGAGAGACGAGGCGAGAATGACCGGAGAGAAGGCACGGAAAGAGAGCAAGGAAAAAGCGTCAGCAAAAACCACTCCCGCGCCGCTGGGCGCGTCATCGGCGGCGCGAAAAACAAAAACCTGCCGCCGCGAGCGAGGCAAATTGCCCGAATTCTAAACCAATAAAAACGATTAACCCCTTCACAAAACGAGCGGCGCGGCGGGGCGGCAGATCGGGGAAAAGGGTGGAAGAGGGAGGGGAGGTGGAAAAAAGGGACGCGTACACGCGGTCCCCCGGGGGGGGAGGAAGGGAGGCAGTGTGACCGCGCGCGCGACAAGGTTTAACGCACGCCGCGCCGCGCTCGTCCGGAGGCCAACAACGCGCGAACAAATCTCCGCGGAGAGGGCGGTGGAAATCCGCGGCCACAGCGCGTTGCACACAGCGAGCCACCTCTTCATTTGCCGTTGCCACTGGAGGCACAACCATGAAACGTTTCCAGTCTACGTGTGATCAAATATGTCATTCTGTGGTGGCAGCGGAGATCTTGTGGTACTCCATGATTCAAATTTCAGAATATAAGAGGTATCAACCACAATAGTAGGCTATATAAATTCAGTGTGTATAAAATTCAGTCATACACGGGTTTCTGAAGACAGACTGAGTCTGCTTTCGTACCTCGTACGAATCACAAAATGGCGCCATCCTAGGACTGATCGCTATGTTTACTTAATCTATGCTACTTGGAGCCATTGATGGGAAAAAATCACGAAACACGTGTGTGGCTGAATTTTCTACACAGTAAATTTATATAGCATACTATTGTGGTTGATATCTCTTATATTCCGAAATTTTAAATTTCTCATTCTTTGTTTTGTTTCTTATTGGCTTGCTTGCAGATATTCAGAGTAATGGTTGATTGGTTGATTAATGTTTCCGCGGAAACGGTTATGAGTGTTGGTCCCGTAAGTGTAGTGCATGTTTATCGCGAGGACGTGGGGATGATCTCCCCCGCTGGATGGCGAGATTCAGTGCCGATCAACCAGTCGCTTTGCGGGTTTGTCCCCAGCAAGGCTTGCCCCACCCGCGGCGCACCGCCCCAGTCAGGACAAAATACAAGCTATCTTCTAGGCCCGATATGTAGAGTAACGTAGTACATGTAATTGTGCGTGTACGTAAGGGACGAGGATAGGGCAGAGAAGAGGAAGGCACGTTTGTTAGGGCACTTCGGGTTCCGGTTTTATTACCTGGTGTTTACCAGAGAAACCAAGGAAAACTGAGACCAAGGAAACCGGAGAAACCAAGGAAATCAGAACAGCCGGCCGCTAGAATTTCTTCCAGACGGCGGTTGAATTCGGCCTAATTATATAGGAACTATTTTCGTAGTTAGTGCCAAGTATCCACCACTGTCGGGAATCGATCCTCGAACTTCCCCGTCAGAGTCGCTGCAAAGGCAACGGTAATACTGGCTGTAAGCTAACCCTAGCAAATTTTGTGTAGGCGTGCTCCTTGTGATGAAATTGGAGTTGTGAATACTGGCAAATGATGTACGTATTTTATTGTCAGTTTACTTTGTGTTCTTTCGTTTTTCGTACTGGTTAGTATGCGTTTAATGAGTTTAAATCTGAGTTTTCAAATCCGCCCTTATTAACCACCGAATGAACTAGCACAATAGGTAGTCCACTCTCAATTTTACAATCTCACACAAATAGAAATGACGGGTGGGGGTGGCAATGAGTTTACTTGGTTGAGAATAAGTGATTTTATTAGCGGATATTATTAGTATGTCAGGAGCAATTAAAACTCACTCAATGAAAATAACTTTTTACCGTTTTTCGAAAACTATGCCGCAAAGCAACAAATCAACTTATCAACTGAATCAAAAGTACGCGTTGCACGGCCACAAGTCATGTCCAAGAATCTTAATACAGTTTTGCTATCTGCTGACCTTAAGGACTTACTCGTTTAAAGACACAATACTTATTATGTTCGATGGGACATACACTTAACAATGATTCACAGATTATATAAATGATTATTGAAAGTGTAATAGTGAAAAAAATGAATGATGAGTTCGGAAATAAATGTAAAGATGGAATGAGAGCAGGAATGCGCAAAAACTTGCCGCTACTTTGTTTTCATTCCATTCACCGGGAATCTTCAATACAAAAGGAGGCGACTAAGTCAAAGCAACAACAAAAGAACAAAAAAAAACAACAAAAAAACCACTAAATATTTTGAAGATCTCACGCAGCTTCTTGTGTTAAATAAAAATGTTTTTAAGTAGGAAGAGAGAATGTGAAGTTAATATACCATGAACTTCAGAGGGCAATTCTCAAAAGAGCAAAAAAGCAGGACTTATTGCTGCGGCATGATATTGATACCTCTTTTTGGTCCGATAAACATATTTGCAAATACGTAATGGGTTTATATTTTGATCAAAAGCTTTCGCCTCGGAACAAAATCGTTCGTGAGAAAATAATGTTTTGCAGCCAGTTTCAGAGATTTTATAATACTTTCGCTAATTTCAATAGAGCGAGCTTCGTCTTGATAAACGTAAAAAGCGAACAATTTCATTCTCTTTCCTTTGTTTGTGTTGAAAAAATTTCATTCTTGTTTCTTTGCTGATCACTTATATAGCTATCTCTTAACATAAATGTGGGTATCTTTTAGTAAGTGAATAATTAAAGAATATTACTATTTTATAGGAACATTTTTAGTCACTGTCCACTTATTTACAGCATATTTAACATCAAAATTGCATTGACAAAGAATGATTATGTGTTACTAAACAATAAACTGACGAAAATGTTCAAACATCGACGTACAAATCATAATATATAGACAACTAATTAATTGAAACCATCGGAAACAACATACTACACCTAAAAATAAAAATAAACTAAAAGATTGAGTCCACCATACAGCCACATACTTAAAGAGTTTTGGGTATATGCTCACGTGTTTGCGTTAGCGCACATTGGTACGTCACAGAAACACAAACACACTCAAATAAACACAGGTGTGCTCGCTCCTAGTCAACTCACACACCTTCTCACATGCATTAGACACCAACGCTGAAACACATTCTTTCGGCGACTCTTTGCAGATCTCTCGTCAACACGGGGAGTCCACTAGAGTCCTCTGGCAGCACCTGGAACGCGGTTCGCAGGCAAAGACTTCCACACAACGGTCTGCGTTTGATGAGGACCACAACACGGCTGGCCTACTGGGATACACGTACGGTGTTTATATGATAAAACAGTTTTTGCATACCAATAATATTAAAAATTGCCTGTTTCAAAACGTGTATACCGGGAGAGGTGGCTCAGTGCTTCAACTGATATCAATGCAGTGCCTTTGACTAGGAGATCACGGGATTCGAGTCCACACGGTGGCAAGTTTTTCGACACTAACCAGATAGCTAGGTTAGGTTTTATCGTTGTCCTGCGGCCGGCTGCTCGGATCGGTAGTTTTTCCTTGTTTCTCCGATCAATACCAGGCGAATGTCGGAGCTGTACAAACGGCCTACAGACCGCGCGCGATCTTTCCTTCCCATTCCTTGTCCTATCTTACCCCTTACTTACATACACTTACATACACTACACTACCACACATGCCTGGAACCGGTCGGGAGCTTAGAGCTTGTCTCGGCTTCGGCGGTGTCCCGCTGGTGGAAGATACCTGGTTGGGGAAAACCACACCAGAACCAGGGAGATCGGCGCCGGATCGCGCCATCCAGTGGCGAAAGATCACCGCCACCTCCCGATGGAAAAAAGCATGCACTACACTTACGGGACGAACGACCTCGTTGGTTGACGCGGCCGGAATCACTAACAATCAATCAATCAAAACAGGAGCAAAGGAAAGGTGTGCGGTTTCGCATCCACCAGCAGCAGCTCCACACACGTGAAGGGGCCTTCCGCCCGTCAGCCGAGGAGAGCGGCCTCGGGACGTGAGGCGGCGGTCGCGTGATGAAGTCGCAAAGCGACGCCGCGCGAGGGGGCGAGGCGTCGGGAGCCGACAGCCGAACAGCGCCGCCCGCAGCGCCTCCTGTCCCCACGCGCGATCGACAGCGGCGCTGCCGCCACACGCCCGGCCACGTTCGCACAGCCCCGCCCCGCCCCTCGTCACCCTCGCCCCTCGTCACCACTCGCCCCTCGTCACCACTCGCCCCTCGTCACCCCGCCCCCTCACCCCGCCCCTCGTCCACCCCCCGTCCCCCCCGCCCGCCGTAGCTCTCCGCTGGCCGCGCACCCGAGAACACGCCCGCGGGCGGGCGGCGCCCGCTCAATGGGATTCCATTCAGCGCTCGTCGAGATGGTCAACACGCGCGGCCCCAACGGAAGAGCCCAAGGCGCACGGCGCGGTGACTGACCGGCGGCGCTTGCCCACGCCACGCAGCAACGGGGAGGACCCACCCGCCGCCACACAACGCCCCGCACCAATCGATCGATCGACCAACTGACACCGACCAGCACTAGCTGACCGCTTGACATCAACTGTCAACGGAGACCGATCTTGCGACGGAGATCAACTGCTAACAACCTGCTGAGGATAACCGACCGACGTACCGCCTTCAGAATAATCTCCAACGAAAATCGTTTCGATATTTCAAAAGACCTAGGAATTTACAGTCCGTACGCCTGAGTGATCAACAAGGTCCGATCGATCGTCTCAGGAGCTGGCTCATTCCGAACGTCCACAGAATCGGGGTGTTCTCAGAGACAGACAAATTTTCTGCATCGATGTATTTCCATAACCAGTACATACACAATTATTTGTTGTTATCGCCGAGACAAATAGCCAAGAGAACTGAAAAGAGAATCGTCAACAGCAGAACAGTAAAGGTATAATTTTCAAAAGAAATGTAATAAGCTAATTAAACGTTTTGTATGAGGATGGATCAAAAAAAATTTAATTAATGGGATATTGATTTTCTTGCAATAATGGTACTAATGAAAGGAACACAATTTTTCGCTAATTTATATTCATTTTATATTCCTTTTTTAAAATGATTCAACACAGGACTAATAGACTACTTTTTCCATTCGATGGGAATTAGTGCTAATTGGAAAAATTTGAACGGAAGTTTTCCTTTAAATGCATATTGTTCTAGTTCTGAATGTTGTGTAGTGTTTATTAAAAAAGATAATTGACAGGAAACTGAATGTTGATAATTTCAATTAATAAGTATAAAAGTAAAACTACTAATATCCTCTCAAAAGTATTGACTAGTATTACATTACAATTCGATACTATAACCTGACATTATGTTAAGTTTTTCGTTCCGCGGAGAACACAAAATATCGACATAAATAATACTTTTAGTACCCCGTCGGAATAACATTATGATACTTGTAACACTGGAACACAGGAGGCATCCTAATCTGCAGAGAAGAAGAGAATAATAATTGAAGTCTTTGAAATATGGTTGCGGAGGGGTCGAAGGAAATAAAAAGACTTGACAGTAACAAATGAGAGCGAGACCGAAAGAGTGCTGCGCGAAAAAACGTCATGAATAACTATTAACGAAAAGCGAAAGGGGCTGCTCTTTATGATGGATTCAAATTTCGTGCACAGCTGTTCAAGTGCGAGAACAATGGAAGGTTCCAACAAGGAGATCGAAGGCATCAGAACCCTTTAAAATGGAGAGCAACCGCCAGACTGTTACACAAAATATCGATTACTTTGGTTTTTACTCCTTCATTGCGCGATATTTGCTACTCAAATAAATATAGATGGATACGATAAAGTAATTTCGACCGGCATTATCTCTTAAGAAAGAATTCCTATATGAGGATAATCAATCTGCATAGACGACGTTGCATCTTTGCATAGAGGATGGTAGACATGCAACTACTGTCAGTGGCGCAAACGAGCTCTACATATTGAGTAAGGCATAACGCATTTTTTCGCTGTTGTGTGCTGGGTTGCATTAGCGAATTTGCGATTGTAGATTGCAATCCAAGAGCAAACCAAATGTCCACAGATGTAGCCAAGTTGGAATAAATATGTTCTTACAGTATAAAAAGTAAAATTTACCAACTAATTGTTTTTCTGTTTCCTAACCAATTTCCATTTTGGAACAAACAACCTTGTGGAATTGCATACTTCAAACTATATAATAGTAACTCATTTCCCCAAGAACCTCTGACATGTTTTAGAATTAAAAATAAAACATTAAAAGCAGAGGACTTGAACATACTCCAGCTCTAAACTCGTCCTTCCATCTGCACGGAGGATATCGGAATCCAATTGTCCTAAAAATTACGACCATCGCAAGAAAAGAATTCTCGTAATCAGGCGAACCTCGGCTTAAAGGACCGCGAAGTGCAACCGCGGCAACTTTCTCCGCGAAATATATCTCGCTTACAAAAGGCCGCGGCGGCCGCCGCCGTCGCCACTCACAGCGACCTCCGAGGCTCCAGCGCGGTGCTTCACGCGCCGCCACGGCCTCCGACAGCCAGTCCAACTCGAGGGCGCCATTTGCGGGACTTTCTCCCGAGCCTTCCCTCTGCCGCCGTCCAGGAGAGAAGCATGGCTTGCTCCTAGGCCAGGGCTGCTCAATGGCAGGATTGGGGTCCACACTGTGACTCGCTGTAGTCGTCCCCGACAATCACGTCTTTCACTAGACTAGAGCCGTCGCGCCCGAGCGCCTCCCTCTACTTCCCACCCGTCGCGCTGACTCCACAAGCAAGAGATACCCCAGTTGACTGCAGATAAGCGCTGGGCCGAGGCAGACCGTATGGACAGCCCTGTGTAAGCCTCGGAGAACCAAACCAAGTTCTGCCGCCTTTATTCTCTGCGTCGATGGTTGTCTCGGGTCACAAGAATTGCTAGCGTCTACAAATGCTACCATTTTCCCTCCCTATTAGTGTCCGCAAGGTATTGGAATTACTCCAGTATTCGGCGCATTTTCAATGCAGGTCTCTACATATCACAACCTTCCATTAAGTGGAATAAGCTAAAGTCCACTATTAATCCTCTCGAGAAATTCTAGAACATTCTGAAGAGGAGAACAGGTCTGCTTAAATACACATTCTCGGACGTGCGGGAGATTCTTCAAGAGCAACGGATTTCAATTTAAGAGAAATTGCCACATTAATCAGATAAGTGGCAGTTGTCATTGCCATCATGTTAAGATACATCACTGACAAAGCAACCCTGAAAATCTGAGAAGTGGCAGTAAACTCACACGATTAGTCACCGAGACTCTTTCTGGACTCGCCCAGCTTCCTCCCCAACTCACCCCTACTCCCTCCCCAACTCCCCACCCACACTCACTCCCCAACTCCCACTCCCGACTACCTACTCACCCATCCCCAACTCACCCGCCACTCCCCTCATACTCCCACCCCACTCCCCACCACTCACCCCACTCCCCCCAACTCACCCACCCAACTCACCTCCACTACCTCCCAACTCACCCACTCCTCTACCCGACTCCCCACTCCCTGCCCAGCACCGTAATTCACCCATTCTCCCGACTCGCCCAACTCCCCCACCTCCTCCACTCCTCCACCTCCTCCACTCCCCCGACTCACCCACTCCCCCTCCTCCCACGTCTCACCCACTCTCCCAGTCACCCAGCGTCCCGAGTCGTCGCCCAGAGCCCGTCGCTCTTCCTCTGCTCCGCCTCTTGAGAAGTAACGACCGCTTCGTGGAGCCCTCGCCCGCCACAAAGACGCTTCCGCGGCGGCGGCTGAATGGGCGTCGGGGGCGGATTAAGTCTCGGGAGCCCGTCGCCCGCGACGCCCTGCAATTAGCCCCGGCGCACTTCTCACGCGCCCGAATTAAGATTCCTCGCCGCCACAGGCACAACCACAATGCGACACTGCGGTGGCACAAGTAAATATGCGGGACGGCTAATAAGATTTTCGTGCAATCAAACATCACTGCACCGGGAGCGGTAGCTCAGTGCATCAACTGATGTCACTGCAGCGCCTCTGACCGGGAGGTCCTAGTTTCCCACTTCCCACGCGGCAGGATTTTCGACACTAGCTTTTCAGCTAGGTCGAATTCAGTCGCTGTCTGGAGGAGAATTCTAGCGCCGGCTACTCTGATCGGTAGTTTTCCGTGGTTTCTCCGATCAACACCAGGCGAATGCCAGAGCAGTACCCTACCAAACGGGTCACGGACGGCGCGCGATCTTTCCTTCCCATTCCTTGTCCTACCCTCTCCCCTTACACACTAGCATGTACTACACTACCACATATCTCGGGAGACCGGTCGTGAGCTTAGAGTATGTCCTGGCTGGGGCGGTGCCCCGCTGGTGGGAGAGTCCTGGTTTAGGGGGAATCCCACTAGCCGACGGTAGGTCGGCGCCGGATCTCGCCATCCAGCGGAGGAAGATCACCGCCATCTCCCGAGAAAAAAAGCATGCACTACACTAACGGGACTAATGACCAAAGCAGTTGGCGCGCCCGAAAACACGAAAAAATCAATCTGACCGGGAGGTCCTAGGTTCCCACTCCCCACGGCGGCAGGATTTTCGACACTAGCTCTTCAGCTAGGTCGAATTCAGTCGTTGTCTCGAGGAGAATTCTAGCCGCTGGCTACTCTGATCGGTAGTTTTCCGTGGTTTCTCCGATCAACACCGCCACAAGATTACCACCAGGTAGCATCTGCGCGTACGCGCCTCTTACTCTCGCGCCCCTGCGTCACTACCCAGCGGCCAGAATTGGGAAGGAATAAGGATAGGGGTAGGGGGGTTTAGAACACCTCACACGGGTTGGACTAGCCCTTGTGAAGCAGTAAACCTCGTTTTGTTGAAACAAATTTCACATGAGATTCGACGGGAATCGAACTCGGACTTCAGTGGTGAAAGGCTAGCGACTTCGCAATGAGCCACGAGTTGCACATTGTCTTTGGCATACCAATTCCTAGGAGAATAGCCTAGATGGAATCACAGAAAATGGGACTACTTGAATTTGTATAGTGGAGTGGGTAAATAAATAGAGCCAAATCAAGGATATCGATGGCAGTACGTCAAAAACTTACTAAGTACAATACGGGCGTATAAAAGTTCTCACCCGTAAAATATCACTGCAGTCCACCCACGCAACGCAATTCGGTCTTGTTCTTCCAGGGGCAAAAAATGCGGCCTCTGTCGCGTAAAGTGCAGGTCTTTCTCTAAGCGAGCGCCTCGTCGTGCGAGAACCCCTGCACACAGAGTCGGTCGCTCGCTGAGCCACCGCGACGGATAAGTGCTTCCCGTGGGCGACGACGCAACGGACACTGCAGTGAAGCAACCGAACAAACAGAAAGCGGCGCAAAGGCATCCAAAGATTAACCACAGCAAACGACCTTTTCAGCACTCTTTCACGATAGCGAGTACTTACTGGTTCACTATATATTGATTAGAAGGTTTTACTTCGCGGTTCCCGTACGGTAAAGTGGGCTTTGGCGTACGCGTTCTATAACGAAGTCAAAATAGCCATGTACCAAAATTGAGAACTGCAACTAAACAAAATACTAAGGCAACATGGACCAACATGGCTGCCGCCTCGCGTATTGGGAATAATCCAAAAATTATTGATATGGCTTTTACTTAACCATGAAAAAAAATTACTTAATGGGGAAAATAAAATTGTCCATTTAATTACGTATTCAGGGCCGATGATTCTATGGATACACTATAGATCTGAAAATGTAACTTGAAATATTAAATCAAAATGCTTTCAATTCAATATCAAATAAAAGAGAAATTATTCGTAATAATAACAAAAATACTTGCCCACTATTCTTTGCAACTAAAGAACAATACAACTTTTAATCAATTCAAAAAAATCAAAGAACAGTATCTAGGTTTACCCCCTTCATCTTTTAAATAAACTAAAGCTAACTTTATGTCCAATTCTGAATGTATACTTCATTATCGACTCTCCCAATTTTCTAATCCATTCACTTTTCCGTAATATTTCTCATCAAATATACGCCCATATCACATTGCATTTCTTACTTTCAAATTCCCCCTATGTTACACTACTCCGATGAAATGCTCTGTAAATCATTTACGTCCTCATTCCAGAACATCCATTCTTACTCTGGTTACATCCGTCTACTTAAGTAGGCCGTCTCCATGATATCGAAAACATTGCCACCTAGTGTTTTTATCACAGTAGATGTGTTTATACATATTATTTGGATGCCAAATATAGACGAAATATCACCTCTACTTGCGACTTGTTATATTATATACCTTACGTTTTCATGAACTTGCGCTTAAAAACTAATGTGCGCAACTCATACGAAAGTGTCTTTGGCATACTTATTTCAAAATGCCGACCTCGGCTCCTAACGCTGCTTCGGCCGTCAACATTTTATTCGTACGTCAAAGACTCACTTCGTAGTTACATAAATAACTATGATGATGAAGACTTGGGTAGTCTGCTGTTACCTCGCAGTTTCAGACGGGGGAAATGAGAAACAACACATTAACATTGCCTGCTTATGACAGGAAATTAGATTGTAGATTGAGCAAGGTGAACATGTTTAGTTAAAAGTTGGTTTGAAGCGGCAAAATGAAATTTTAAAGAAATATCTTGAAAGTTTGTGCAAAATTAGAAGAGGTGAGATCTGATCTAAACACGAATGGCTATTCGATGAATCAATGCTTCAAAGCAAATCAGTAACGCTGGATATAATAAATATAAAGTTAAAGAGTGGTGAAACGAAGAATGACAAATCAAATCTAAAACGAGAAACAACGCGAAGAAAAAAGATGGTTACAGTGAAGATGGAGCAGGTTGCAAGTCTGAACTTTAATAAATATTTATTTCATTATGGTTATAGTGAATCGTTAGATAGAAAGATACAGGCTGTTACATGAATCAATATTATTTCCCGTCAGGCAATCATTTACATAAAAACTACAACTATTTAATTTGTGATTATCTCGGAACGTGCCTTTATTCTTCAAATCTCGATAAGTTGTACAACCATACGATCTCTCTGGTATGCAGAAAAGCAAATTAATCTCATGCAATAAAAACTATCCTTCAGAAATTGGTCTGTCTCACTGATTCGCTAATCGTGTTTCGCCGAACTTACGTTTCTTCATAGAAAACAAATAAGGCAGCATTGTCTTACTCTTGAAGAGATTTGAAAGCTTAACTAATAGAAGAACAAAATAAAACACTGAGTTACGTCAAATATTTAACTCGCTGTGTTTGTAACTATGAATGTTTTTACCAGAACTCTAGAAAAAAATATGCATATGATTAACAAGAAATATGTTCCATATTTCCATTATTACACTTCTGTTCTATATTATTCAATTAAAAAATTGAAATTGAAATCTCTAATTTCGAGTGAAAAATTACATTGTCTTTAGTTGAAAGAGAATGTCCCTGGTCGAAAATAAGTTAAAGATCAAGAAACAACTATTTCATATTAAAAGAGTATTTTGTTACGAGAAAATTAGAAATTAATAATAAGAATTTTTGCTTCAGACAAAAGATGATCGTATTCATCCCTGAAACCTCACATTATTTTGTAATAATCCTCATTTGTTCAACTATAATGTACTCTCAACTGATCGAGTCTTATTCCCAACTGTCGACAGCTCTAAATACTTAAAAAAAAAATCTTACGAAAATCTAGAAAGCTTCCAGTATTACATTCTCCCGGCATTTCCCCTTATAACTCTTTTTTGTCTCTGTTCTCTTGGTTTCCAAATTGACTTTCTTTTCTCAAAACAAAACATCAGAAGATTCCCTATGTTTGTCGTAGCAAAGCATCAGCAAAATAAATAAATAAAGCAAAATTGAAAAAAATCTGATGATCGCACAGAAAAAGACATATAGACGAAACACAAATACTAACTTTATAACTTAGGAAATACGTTCTTTTCAACTTACGACTAAGTACTCTATAACTAAAGCAATTAGTTAAAGACTCCCGCAACATGGCAGTGAGTATTTTGCATTTGTTTTCACTAGAAATGAATTATTTTGCTCCTGCATTGATCACATTCAATTGGATTGCAATTATAAGTTAACAATATTTATCTTCATTGAAAGAACGAAACATTCACATAAAAAATGAAAATTCACAATGTTAAACGAAAGAATTTCAAGTGATCGCATATGCCACTGCCCAAACGGTGTCAAATCTACGTTCTTGGGCGAACCACTCAGTACATCTCTTACAATTCTTATTCCTGCTCCTCTGTTACCACATGTAACTCATTTTGGCAATATTTAATAACATTACGTGCTTCATTTAGTTATGTCCGAGACCGCCTGACCGCGCGCTTTTTCAAATGGTATACCGTATCTAGGTTTTTGATCTCAGTATCAGCCACAATCGTGACTGGTAATAGTAAGTGCATGGCTAGTGGCTTTGTATCTTGCAACCTATGAACCAATGAAATTACAATAATGTGATTGCCACTCGTCGCACTGTCACATTTCGATGGAAACCACCAGTAACAGAGATGAAATATTTATGTATTTGGACGAATGTGGTACCTTACTGACCAAGTAAGTAACACGGTGTAACGGTTTCAATTCCTTTATTTTGAAAAAATCTTTTCCAAGAATTGCGGTCATGCCAGGGAACAACTTTTTTCTGACTTTATTAACTTGATTTTTTTCACTAAACACGTCCGCACAGCAGTCCTGAGGTAAAAATGTGCTTTTATAAAATAAACAAGCGATAACGTGACGTGTGTCCCTTTTTAGTAATGAAAGAATTGTATACAGATCCCTTGGGAGTTTCTATTAGATTCTCCGAGGAAGAGTTAATCAAACATTTATTTTAGGAAGTGTGCAAATATTAAAAACCACATCATCAAAAAATGAAGAAAATATGTATTTCAAAATTTCAAATTTCAAAATTTAAAATTTATTGCTTATTTATTTTTGAAAATAGATTTTACTACATGGAGTTTTGTTTTTTCTCCTTTCAAAATTCAAAATTTAAGTAGTATATGACTTAGTGTAGGGATCACAGAATTTTGAAAATGTGCACACAATTCACTCTTCCCATAGCAGTCATACGCAGTTTTTAACTGTTTTTGACGTAAAATAAATAAATAAAATAAAAAATAAATATTCGAATGATAAAGGATAGATTTGGAACAAATTCTAAATGTTTCCGAATAAAAGTTTTCGAATCCCCTAAATATTATGGAGTATAATTTTATGAATATTTTAACTGTAGAAACATTCATAATCATTTAGAGAACACTAATAGAATATTCGTAATTATTGCGGCAACAATAAATACGAGGTATCAGATACTTCACTACTCGGTATATTAAAATACGCGCTTTCTGAAACTATATATTGTCAGAGCATAAAAAGTAATACATCCCCAAAATTCTTTATTATTGGCGTAATTGAAAAGGAATGTGTAGAAAAAGTTTATTTTTACTATAAAAAATAATAAACGAATGGAGTAAACAGATTTAATGTTTAGTAACTTAATGTCTAGTAATACAACGGGAATCTTCCATCAAATGAAGACTCATTAATTAAACTATCACATGATTATATTTTTTCTTAAAACAGCAATACTGGCCTCGTGGTGGATGAATGTTCGGCAACAATATCGAACAATTGCTAAATTCGAACTCAGATTTGATGAGTGAACCCCTTATCAGTGTGAATGCGCTTTCTCGTCATTCGTTTTTTTAAGAACGTAAAGAAACTGAATGTAGTAAGTGACTTGAGGCTGAAATTGTGAAGTTTTAATACAAATATTGGTTCTCTGTTGTGGGGGACAAAAATAGTCAAAACTCCCACTGAGTTTTTTAAAATTTATTTTGGAACTTTTGGGTTACGCACAACCACAACCTTTGGGAACCGCTGCAAAAGAAGATCATTAATGCAAGAGTAAAATGCACACAGGAATAGAAACATTTATGGAGATAGTCATTTTAAAATTATAGGATTTTTAGAATTCGAATGAAGAAACAATAGCGACAATTCGATTCTCGATAGTAGATACTTTTGACATTAGAGAGAAGCAACGATGGCTACATCCGTGTACTCAAAGTTTCTTGGCGCGTCAGTGACGTTAAGAAACCATCCACACGAAGTAAGTTTTCATTCGTAAATGAACAAGTCAGTCTAGATGAGCAACCTCCTTCACTCATCGACCTCTTTTAAAAGAATTGTTGGCTCCATCGACCTTACGTTATTCTGTACAGCATATACATGAGCATTACCAACTAAATGCTCATACATAAAGATAACAGCTTCGCACATCGATATGTAAGTAATAATCTAGATTTACAACAATCGAAGATTCTTCCGCTTCTGAGTAGCTGAGTGTCTAATCTTGATTGTCGTGCAAAACGTACAAAATGCAGAGCATTTTTTTCCTGGCCATAACACTTCTCTTCGGCGTATCGCAGGACGTATTTTCCTCCGCAAAGAATACGGTTGTCAATACTTAGTTATAATTTGTTGAGTTTATGAAACATCCTAAAGAGTTGCGTAGCCAGGTTCTGGAATGCTCCAAAGCAGAAAAACGAAATGGGGCTGTCTGCAATAAACATGAAAGAGTTTCAAATCTAATTGGTATAAATACAAGAAGAGGATGAGGAAAATAAGCACGGGGTGGAGTTTGTTTTATTCTTTGTCGACGTCCGTCCGCAGGGGTCATTGTTAAAGGTCTTTTACATTCGAGCACCGGTGCGGTTCCTCGGTAACTACGCCCCTGATCCTAAAGACGAACGAAGGATCGATCGATTGATTGATTGATAGTGATTTTGGGCGCGTCAACTACCATGGTCATTAGTCCCGTGAGTGTAGTGCGTGTTTTTGCTCGGGAGTGGCGGTGGTCTTTCCTTGCTGGATGGCCAAATTCGGCGCCGACCTACCGTCGGCTAACAGGGATTTTACTCAACGAGATATCTCGCTCCAGCGGGGCACCGCCCCAGCCGGGACAAGTTCTAAGTCCCCGACTAATCTCCCGGGATGTGTGGTAGTGTAGTGCATGTAGGTGTGTGTGTGTGTGGTGTGTGTAAGGGGTGAGGATAGGAAAAGGAAAAGAAAGAAATATCACGCGCGGTGCGTGATCCGTTTGTTAGGGTACTGCTCCAGCATACAGCTGATATTGATGGGAAAAAACATGGAAAAGTATTGACGAGAGTAATTCTCATCCACATGCTGGAAGTACATGGGTGGATTCCTCTGGTGGATCGATTTTAGCTGGTTCTGCATATGTCCAATTTGCGTCACGACCAACGTGACCACAGCACGGGCACTTCGTTTGAAAAGCCAGACCATACGCTGGCCGCCATGTTTCATGGAGAGTGAGAAGTGTTGAGGAACGTTTTGAAAGTAGTATAAAGTAACAATTTTCAGCAGTAACCACCCAAAACTAACACGAAGGTGTACAAGATGCAGTATTTACAACAAATGTTTCATAAATCCTCGATCGTGGCTCATAGAGAAGTCGCTAACCTTTCACCACTGAGGTCTGGGTTCGATATCCGTCGAATCTCATGTGAAATTTGTTGCAAGAAAACGAGTTTGGCTGCTTCACAAGGGCTAGTCCAACCCCTGTGAAAACTCCTAAACCCTACCCTATCCTTATTCCTTCTAATTCTGGCCGCTGGGTAGTGACGCAGAGGCGTCATGTCAAAAACTCTTTTTACATTACCCTGGCCATAAAAATGAATAAATCCAGTTGCTAAATTTAGAAAAAAATCCTCTAACACGTGGTGTAGCCAGAATTTCCGTTTTGTGGGTCCTTGATACTGAAAAATCGATTGACGGCAAAACGTCTGTCTGTCCGTCTGTGAACAACGCTAGCGGCTAAACCGTTCTGCTGATTTTCTCCAAAATTGATATTCCTCAATCGATCTGGCTGATGTCGCGGCCCCTTGAATTTCAAAACCACATTTTAATTTTGAGGGTACTTTACAGAAAGCACATGTGACATTTCCAAATTTTCAAAACAATGGCGCCATCGATTTTGATTAAATTTTGATGTTGGATAGTCAGAAGGACGTTTAAGGGAATGGCGCAAGTGTCATGTTGGTTGAAAACTCTCGAGTTTTCGAAAATTGAAAAAATTCTAAAATATTTTCGCGTCTTCCTACAACTATAATTATGAAGATACTTTTTTCTTAAGAAATGTGTTCATTAAAAACTGATCTTCAAATAAGACCATGTTGAGTTTTTCAAAAATATGAGTATTTTTTGAGTAATTGGTCGTCAAACTTAATCGTGTCTGAAAATCCTGCACTTCCTGATCTTAATTTTAGAAGTGCTTTGAGGCAACGTAGTTTAATTAGAATGTGTATATTTTTTATATTTTTTGTAATTACATTGGAGCTTTTGTAAATTTACAAATTAATCTTTTAGAAATTATTTAAAACCTATTTTAAATAAATATGAAATAAAGATTGCTAGCCTTCAGTTACCCGCTCTCAATTTACGGATTTCCATGCAACGTAAGTTAAAATTTGTGTATTATTTCATATTTCTTTTATCATTATTATTTATTATATATTATATTTGTTATTTGATTTTAAACTGCGTTCTTTAATTGTGTTAAATGTGAAAACAAATAGATGAGTGGTCATTGTTTGTTGTCGTAACCCATTCTTGTAACGTCGCACTGATAACAGAAGGCGATACTGACGGTTTCCTTTCGTTCGCGGTAATATAAACTAATACGTTTATATATTTGTGGAATATTACAATACCGTAGTGCTTAATAATTACTGTTATATATTTTTCGACCCAGTTGCAATTGTTTGCCAACGCTATTAGTATCGTATTATTTATTATCTTTTAATTATTTTACTTTCTCGCATACCGCTTACGAAGAATATTGTAAGGCTCAGAAAACTCATTTCATATGTTAGTGAATACACTGCATACTTTATACAATGAATTCAATACCAGAAATATATTTTCATTTAAAATTTTGAATAAACAATCAATTGCTTAAAACTATTTAATTTCCATTCTAATGGCGAGAAAGAGTGCTGTTTTAGCACCACTAGTTTATTTTTAGAATTTCTAATAATTTAACGTATACATTTTAAAATAGAGCGTAAAACACAAAATTCAGAGGGAAAGGGGAAGACTCTAACTTCAACCAGTCTTTGCGGGAACTAATTTATGTTCTCCACTTTCTCTTCAGAGGAGGGTGGGTGAATCGTGTGCACAAAGTGAGTACCAGCTTAGTTTGTATTGCAGACAACCCAGGTATTAGCTCAAATACATTAAGAACATTAAGGAAAAACATTACAATATTAGGAACAATATTTTTACTAACTTTGTATTAAAATTAAAATTTTACTTTGCGCGAATTGTTTTACTGATTCTGTCAGATCAAGTTCCGGTGCTTTAGCTTATTTAGGTGTAACATCTAGGCTAACAACATTGTTGGGCGAAAAATTATTACTATAACATTGAGCATCAATAACTACATGAACATTGAAGAAACGATTGACAATAACAATAGCACATTTTTACGTAACAAAATAAAAATTATAGAAAAATATTAAAATCCCTATATACAATTTGGTGTTAAAACCAATGTTCAACATACAATATATTGTTCTTGAAAAGGCACGTGTTAAAAGTGCGAAACGTTGAGCTGATAATAAATATATAAAATTCAAAAGTCTTGGTTCCTGGTATCTACGTAAGATTGATCCTCTATGATCCAAAACTACCTGAAACGAACCATCTATCTGCATCATTAGACTAGGATCAGCAGGAAGAAATACAACAATTCCAATATAATTTGAAACATAAAGTAATGTACATTATCAAAGGGGCAGATTTGCATTGTGGGCGGTCGCACAGATTTCCTGTACTCTGGTTGTCGGCGTGGGAGGAGGTGTAGTGGGGGTGTCTCCCGTAGATCATCATATGCATGACACTATTTCTAGAAGCTCCAAGTATGATTTACACACTTTTACAAGTTCGAATCATGAAAAGTGAATAAAGAAACTTCACCGGAGAATTCTTAGGATGCAGACTGATGCATAGAGGAAGACTTCGTTTCATTATTGTGTTATCGATTTGTCTGTTTTTATTGTTTTGTATTTAGAAGAATGTCTATTGGCGTACTTGCATGGGTAATGAGGCCGGCACACAAGCTTACAAAAGCCACATGACATCGTGCACATGAAAGTGACACTTGTCAAAAATTGTCAATTTCCAGATCTGGGTGAAGCGCGCCATAGACAAAGCCAAAGAAACGTTTTATTCTTCACTCGTCTTATGTACGATCTTGATGATTTTTGTAGTAAAACGTCTAGTGGTTTCTTAACACTTAATTAAACTATGACGATTTTTTAGAATACCATTTTTCTTGTGTACACATGATATGTACTCCACATTATACATCGCTTTGTCAGCTAGTAGAAAAAATGAAATTGCTGATTAATCCTGTCACCACTGATTATTCACGAAGTTCACAAGTGCTGTTTTAAACGGTTTTCCAGCGGCCCTCTGGAACAAATCCAATTCGCACCCTTTGTACAAGAAACGGGTTTTACTCACACATTTTCAAAAATTTAGACGAGCGGTTTTTGAAATATTAAATTGCTTCTTCATAAAAAAAACAATAAAATAGGTAGAACACACGACATATTCAGTAACGTAGTTAATCATTTTTACGTCCCCAGGTAACCACTGAATTTTTCAACGCTTTTGAAACTTTTTAGACTGAGCAACCTGTACCGTCTGATCAGTGGCAGACTAATTTTCGTACATTGTTTAGCACAATCATTAATTTACAGATGATCTCCCACACATCGACATCACTTAGAAGAATTTTATTTTGACGTTTCTCCCCCCAACCCTCCGCAAACATGCAATGAGCCTGTGACCAAAGAGGCAAAACAAGTTATTTTGGACCTCTTCAACGCGTGCATTACGCGCAGAACGTTTCATCCGATGGGACCTCACAAAGAATAGACAGGTTTTGCAAGTCGTTATTTGAAAGACGTAACACGACAATCTGTGGAGAACTGAACTGGCATGCGTCGTCATCAAATGACGGGATTTCGATCGACGGTCCCGACATTCTCCCTGATTTGTCGTCTACGACAAATGTGTTCGTAACTTACACTTTACGTAGTTTTCGCCGCCACCTCTAAACACGAATTCAACACTAACCCACAATAAGCATGGAAGTAATGAAAAATACAATATCCATATTACCAATGTAATAAGGCACGAACTTACTGGCTAATTTTTTAAAGTTATTTCAAATATGTCAGAAATAAATTAACCTAATTGTTAAGGATTTGGAGGTTATGTATGTATTGAGGCTCCTTTGGTTTCATATAATCTATCCTACATTTTACTATCTTGTAATGCTTATAAAAGCAAATATGGACACAGAGATACACAGATGTTCAATAAACACTTTTAGATCCTGTTAGAGGTATGCAGTTCCAGTTGTTCTGTTTTAACGAGTTTTCGATGGACGACATGCAAAACCCCATTTTTCTGAAGAACGTTAATTTGTACTGACGACTTGTTTTAGTTCTGTTTTAAAAGCGAGTGCGAGTGGCCAGTCGCCGCGCCGTCTCGGGCCGCGCCACGCGGCCGCCGCCTCTGGGCCGGCCTTCCTGGTGGCCCGCCGCCTGCCTCGGCGTCCGCTGCACCACACACCGGCGTCGGCCACCCCCCCGCCCGCTGCGCCGCGCCGGATCAAAGTCCCGCACTCGCCTCCCTTCTCTTTTTTCTCTGCTCGACGGCTTTCCTTTTTTTGGTTTGGTTTCTTCCCGCCCCCGGTTCACGCCGCCGCCACAATAAACGAGCCTTCGCCCTATGAATATGCACGTGCGGGGGGGAGGGGGAGGGGGGTGTCACGCGAAAGAGAATCGGGAACCGTTCGCGCCGAGGGAGGCAAAAGTCGGTCGAGAAAAAAAAACGGAAAAGCGCGCGAGCTGAGGGAGGAGCCCTGTGTGAGGGGGGGGCGGCGGATGTCTGCCGCAGGTGGTGCGGTCCGATCGACCCGCGCGCCGGTGGTTCGTGGCATGGTCGCGCGCGGTCGGTCGTGGAGTAGGCGGAGCGCCCGTCACCGCGGCTCCTTCCACGCGCACAGCTCGGCGCGGACTGCACGGCGGCGGAGGCGGGGCCCCGCGCCGCGCCCCGCGACCGCCCTCGTCCTCGCCGCGAAGGGCGTTGGGCCGTCGTCCACTGCACGGCGAAGGTCGGCAGCTGATGCGCTAAGGGGTTCGTTGACGCGCAGCACTACAAATCGCAACGCTTCCGACGCAGACCTTTCCGCTATTCCATCCGTTCCATCTTTCTCCGTTTCCTTCACAATCCTCGGCGTACTTTCAGTTTAAATTTGATCGCAATGCAGGGCCTATGAACCAACTCTTGACCGACAAAATTCACCGAGGGATCGTCGATGAAACGTAAGAAAAGTGAAGAATAGTTGAGAAACAACGAGTCAAAAGTTTTAACTTTCAATGTAGAAAATAGATTAATTATGTATTTACGACTTTTCACATTATTATCCTTTGGGCATTCAAATGAAGTTAAAAAGAACTTAAAGTCATTCGCTCTCGCGCTAAGAACTTAATTTCAAAATTATTTTCTCAGGAGCGACATGAAGAACCTCTTGTAACACTATACATTTATCCCAATAAATGTATAATCACACAAGAAAGTATCTATTACAATTGTGAATAGAAAACAATGAAAGAGTGAAAAGAGAAAAGAATGAAAAAAATTAATAGAAATAATGAAATTTCCTTTTTTGTTTAATCGAACCATTGGTTTATTTTTTCACATTAGACGAGTCAAATGACGTCAAAAGGAAGGAAAATGCTTTCTTCAAGTTAGTAGCCAGCAACAGCAAAAATGATGTCGAGTGTGTCGAAAATCGGAACCTGCAAAAATTGGCGGTTGTGAAACGGTGCGCGTGAAAATTGTCTTGCTACCGTGTCACATGACATCAGCTGGGTATACAGTAACATTCTGAGTCTAACAATTTACTTCTATTATCAAGTACGAAAAAACTGGGTCTAACATAATAAAAAATTAGAATTTTTCGCTCAAAATAAAAACTATTTAAATCGTTTGTATTTTGCCAGGTTTTCTGAGTTTCCAATGAAACCTCTCACATGACCTGCCTGCTTAGCCTTCTGTTAATTTATTTGTAAATTCGAAATTGGTAATATAAACCTTTTTGTATTTTTCTAGTGTTTGTGTGTGTTTGACGAAATCACTGACACATCTCGAATGATCAAGGACAGCATAGTTTCCCGTCAATTTATGCGTGTATTCACAATTAGTAACATAGACTAGTGCCCTGCAACAGCAAAAATGGAGCTGAGCACACCCACACAAAATGGTTTTCCAAAACGTCCCATGCACACTGCCCAAAAACAACATAGAACAAGATACACTCGGGTAATATTCCAATAAATTAAATATTTTAACCAAAACTATCTTCAGGTATTCCGCAGTAACATAGATAGTATGAGAACAGTATAACAGTTAATTACATACCAAGAGGCCTACTGTTCCATCACTCAACACTTGAATAGCATATATTTAATGGCGAGCGACATCTCCCTTGGAACCTAGTTGTCATATGACGTTATTTGTGTTGCAAGCAGTGACGCACTGAGTATGAGGATTCAGTCAGAATAACACAACCAAATATTTGCATTTTTCAGTCCAAATCGAAACTGTTTCGTTTATTTGGATTTTTCAGAGTTCCTGGATATCTCACCAAACCATTATTGTCTACAAGTTGATAAAGGTTTGAGTAGTTTGCTGATGAACATGAATATTTATTTTCAGAGGGTTCTAAGATTACTGATGCAAAAAAATTACATTTTTTAACAATGATTTTGGTCGAAAATTGTGCAGACCAAGGATATGTTTTATCAAATTCGGAAAAGGCTGAAATATAGTAAGTAAATGAAATTCACTTCTTTAGAAGAAGGTCATTACAACTAAAACAAAACCCCAGCTGTTTAAGACTTAAGTACATAGCATTGTTACACATTCTCTGAATTTTGGGTACTAAACGAAGCCCTCATAAAAATAATTAATAATGCCGAAAACAAATTTGGAGGAGTTGCCATGGGATCATACTACTTGGTCGTGTAAGAACAGAGATTATTAAAAGGAAACTACATGTAAAAGAATGTGTATATGATGTTGAAAATAGATATAGTATGACCATTTAGCACGGATGGAAAGAATGCCTGAAAAGTGTAAGTACTTGACGAACCAGTATCACGAAAAAAGTAATGAAATTAGAAAGATGGAATAGAATTAACAATGGAACGAAGATTTATGATGCAGAATTCTTGGCACGGTAACAAAAATTGTAATTTGGATCTGATAAGCGACCAAAATAGCTGTGTAAATATTGTTGCTTATACTACTCCTATTATTATTATTATTATTATTATTATTATTTAAAATCATTATTATTATTATTAACATTATTATTAACAGTATTATTATTATTAATATTATTATGTTATTGTTGCTGTTAGTGTTATTAAAATGTCGTAATATGCATCTTTCTTTTCGTGAATAACTAGTTTCAGTTATCAAAGTTGGGCGAATTTAACTAGCAAGAAGAAATAATTAAGCAAAAAAAATTTTGCACAAATTATTTTTTGAAATTACTCTAAATTCTTCTTGCAATCCTCATTTTGTTCGTACATGAAGCATGGAACACCAAACAATTAACGTTATTAATAGTTTTACCTTCGATTTCTTCTACAGCACACGAGCCAACGATGACGTATTGGACAGGGTTTGTTCTGTTCTTGGCTTTTCGAAGTTCCTGCTCATTTAAAAGGTAATAGAACCAGTCCCTTCAAGGTTATCAGGTTATCGATTTCTTCCTATCTCCCATCGATCAATAAAGCAGCAACGAATCGAAATAATCGGATTGCAGGTTTTCTTCGTGTGCTCGAAAACGTGGATGAAATACGCGGTGCGTTCCCTTGAAGTGACTTCCCCATAATTAACCAAATAATCTGTGAATATTATATCCTTATTAACTCAAGAAATTGCCAATTATATCAACGTTAAAGTATTTATCATTCCGCCTTAATTATTAGTACAAGATTTCTTACACATCTTAAATTATTACTTCGTGTGCTGTCAGCTACCGAACGGCGAGAAGTCCTGCAGAACAGGGTGTTTGATATTTTGGAGGAGTACCTCGAATTTAGCAAACCACTTTGTTGTAACAATTTTTCTGAACCACTCTTGGGGAACTGGGCAATTTTGCAAGTCTTTTCGGAACGGGAATTTCGAAGCAAGTTGCATATGATTAGGCTTGGCAAACTAATAACCATGCTCAATGGCCATTTACATTTAACTTTTCATCTTAACAACAAACGTATTACTATTATAACCAGTATGTACCGCGACATATTAAAATATAATTGCCGTGGTGACAAAATGATAGGACAAATGATGGGACGGTAATGAAAATAATACACAAAAGTATATGGGAGAAAGTCCTAAGAACACTACAATCGAATTTTTCTTCCTATGTAAATTCCATAGGATTCTAAGATTTTAGATTCGTTAGGCACGGTAGATACCAAGACTTGCATTTTCACACAGACGATGTTCATAATTTGACTTTATCGCTCACTACTCTATACTAGTATGTAGTATAGAGAAAGTATTATAATGTTGCAATGAAAAACGGTGAGTTTTTAACCGAAAATTATTGCCCCCTAAATTACTTCCTCTACCTTCGTGCTCCGTTTCTCTAACAAGTACTGTTTCTCAAAATTAGGTGTTTAGATTTTATTTTTGTTAAAACCTCTCACGTTTCGAAAATTGCACATATTCAGATATTTTTTTGAAGCATTGGAAACTCGGGCTTCTCACGATCAAGCGAAATGCTTCAAAAAATGAATACCTGAGTTCGAATTGCGGGCCAATTATTGCGGGGCCAAGTAGTATTATGCTATTACGTAAACGTAACAAATAATGCCAGATAGTAGTTGCATTGTATCAGCACTAGTTTTACACAGTTGCCAAAATTTATTTTCCATTATTATTTCTGCATTGCCATGACAGGCGCGTTGCCCTATAGAACAAGTTCTCAAATGAATCTCAAGGTCAAACATAAAAGAGGTTCTCAGTTCGAGATATTTCACGGCAGCTAGGGGTCGCACAATGTCGCTGCCAGGAACAGAATTCAGTAATTCGACTGCTGGGCTCGTGAATTCCTTCGATCAACTTAACACGACCGGAATGAATTAAACGGGGTGAATTAACATGGGGTTATAGCTCAGTAGTAGATCATTCGACAGTGAACTGAGGCACTTGCTGGAGCGGTGGCCCGGATGTGTTAGTGTTGAATTCGTGTTTAGAGGTGGCAGCGAAAACTACCATGCGCGCACCTTTTCTTGACCGATGACCTTGCTTCCCTCTCCCTGGAGCCATAAACAGCTGAAGGCAAAAGATCGCTGATGACATTCCCAGCATTAAAACTTCGTTGGCGCGAAACATAAGCTAGTAGCTTTCATAGTAAAGAACGTCTGTTCAGGTTTACTATTAGTATATGAAGAAATGGCTGAGGCAGGTTCAGGTCCTTCAAGGGAGGCACCTAAAACTCCCGAAAAAGTTAGGAGGACGTATCGCAGTGGCGAACGCAAAATTATAGAAAAAGTTATGAAATCTTGTGAAGTGGAAAAAGAGAACAAGGTTTTGTTGCATCCTATCAGTCATGCTTTAGATCGGGCTTCTGCGTATACTGGTGCTAGTATTTCCACTATACGTAGAATAAAGATGCAAAGAGCCAAAGACCCCTCACAATCCCCAGAAACGCCCGGTAAAAAGAGGTAATATTCAAGTAAACCCATTTATCATACTCTCTGTAATTATATTTTTTACATACTTTTCCCACCACCTTTACACTTTCAACGAAAGGCTGATTTATAGTATTTTAAGACTTTAATGTTTACCTTGTTAGTAACTCTTTAGATTGTCACAATTTATAAGAAGCAATTAATGCAATAAAACAAGATTTGATAAAATAAGATTCAGACAAACACACTCAATATGGTTCACAAGTCAAGGAATTAACCAGTCATGCATTACAGATGAAAGGGGCAATTTTAAATACATATCTGATATAGAACATTTCTATTCAATATGTACTGGGAGCACTAATCAATTAAGCTAGAAAGGAAAAGTTGTGAATACTTACAGCACAAATCTTAGTAATGAATTATTTCCTCAAATTTAATATTCCTTTATTCTGAATCAATGAATGAGTAATTGTTATTATTATTATTATTATTATTATTATTATTATTATTATTATTATTATTATTATATCAAATTAAAAACAACAACAAAAAATACTGCTTCTTAAATTTTTTACTTTTAATTCAGCCCTCAATATTATTAAGAAAACATTTAATTATGACATAATTTAATGTTTTAACATTCCTTTCCTTTTAATAAACTTTTCCTTATTGACTTCAGAATTATCTTAGATTAATTTTCTGCTTAGCCATGCTTTGTTTTGCTGGGAAATAAATTTGGTTGCATTATGACAAAAATGAATTCCTTCTTGTTAATTCCCTCAACACTAATATTGTTTTTGGCAATAAATTTGGTTATTATTATAGAACTTGGAAAAATTGTGAAAAGATGTAAAAGGTAAATATAGATATGCATTGGTTATAATAAATTCCTCACCTCTGTAATTATTAAATTATGGCATCCTACCTTAAAAACATAAAATGGTATTTTGGTGTAATCACGTCTTTATTGTTTGCTAATTTGAAATGTTCCATCGTATTTAAACATTATTTAAAGGTTTATTCTTTTCTTTTTTTATTAGAACAAGAACAACAGGTAAGGTTGCTGTCGATGAATTTGATAAGAGAGTTATTCGAGATACAATCCACATTTTTATTCTGTTGAAAAAGTTGTTCCATCATTACAAAAACTTCTACCTGTTCTGCAAGAAAAGATTAATTGGAAATGGGGGAACACCACTCTTCGAAAACATTACACAGCATGGGTTTTTTTGGAAAAGAGTTCAAAATAAGAGAACTTTGCTTTTGGAGAGGGCAGATATTGTTGATTGGCGAACTCGGTTCATTGTCCAAATGAAAAATTTTAGAGAGAATGGGAGAAAGATATTTTATCTCGATGAATCCTGGATCGACAGCAACCTTACTGTTGAAAATGCTGGCAAAGAAAAGACGTTATTGGTGTCACTGAATGGGGAAGTGCATCCAAAAGATTTATTGTGGCTAGCATTGGTTCCCAAAATGGATTCATGGAAGAGGCTCAATTAATATTTAGAGCCAAATCTACAACAGGAGATTATCATGGTCAGATGAATTCAGACAATTTTGAAAGATGGTTTTGTACAAAAATACTTGATAATCTGCCTCCTGAATCAGTAATAGTGCTGGACAACGCTCCATATCACAGCAGACAGGTAGAAAAAACCCCATGCAGATATGACACCAAAATAACCATGGTGCGATGGCTAGAAAATAAGGGCATTTCATGTGATATGTCCATGAGAAAGAAGCACTATTTCAAAAATTAAGGAAAATAAGCCTGCTCGTAAGACATATGTTGTAGATGAAATCGCAGCAACAAAAGGCCACATGGTAATTCGTCTGCCCCCATACCATTGTGATTTCAACCCCATAGAACTTGCATGGGCTAAAATTAAAAGATATGTCAGAGCATAACATTTCAGGAGATATGTCGGCAGAAAATTTGCTTAAGCTCACAAAATCAGCTTTTGCACAAGTATCACCTTCAGACTGGGAAGGTTACTGTAGGCATGTGCAAAACCTAGAGGCAGAATATTGGACCAAGGATGGCATTGTAGAAATGGCCATTGATGATATTATTATAAACACCTCTTCACGGTCCAGTGATGAGAGTGAAGATTCTTCTGAGAACTCTCAATATTCTGAATAATCTGACCATTACCCGATTACGACACCAAACCCGGACTTGAATTTATAAACCTCGATTATGACAAACTTGCTCTCAAAAGGTAGGGTGGTTGGGAGGGCAAGTGGGAACTCGATGTGTAGACACCTCCTCGTGGTGAGTTCTGGGTAATTTCGACAAGAATGCTTGTCAAAATTAGCAAAGATCTACACAAGCCGACCACTTAAATACATTTTAATTCATCTAGTGTCCCTGCTGTTGCCTACCCAGAACGATGACCTGGCCGCAAACGTAGCAGGTTTGACTTTCATCTACCACAGGTTGGCATTACTGAAAATACTCTAGTGGCTGTCTTTGTAACTAATACCCCCACTCCGCCCGCATTTCGTCAATCTATCGGTCAAGAAAAGTTGCGCGAGTGGTACGTAAAGTGTAAGTTACGAACACATTTGTCGTAGACGACAAATCAGGGAGAATGTCGGGACCCGACAATCGAAATCCCGTCATTTGATGCCGCGCATGCGCAGTTCACTTCTCCACAGGATTGTCGTGTTACGTCTGAGGAGCCACCGCTCGTGTTACGGAGGGCCACAACCCGCCCTCAGACTGGCATCATTTCGTCCCGCTGGGAGAGGTGGTGGAAGTTTCCTGGAGGTACCCTCCTCTTCCTTATCCTATCCTCTCCCCCTTACACACACACTTACACTAACATGCATTACACTACCACATATTCCGGGAGACCGGTCGGGAGCTTAGAGCTTGTCTCGGCTGGGGCGGTGCCCCGCTGGTGGGAGAGTCCTGGTTTGGGGGAAACCCCACTAGCCGACGGTAGGTCGGCGCCGGATCTCGCCATCCAGCGGAGGAAGATCACCGAGAAACAAACATGCACTACACTAACGGGACTAATGACCAAAGCAGTTGACGCGCCCGGAAACACGAAAAAGCCATACCAAACCAAACATCCTGGAGGTGGAAGTTCTAGGCACGTCAACATGAAGGACAGAGCCGGATCTCACCTGCCATTGGATGACGAACAGCTTCACCCACAAAATTCACGGCACTTACGGTAATAATAGCTTGGTTGATTGATTGTTAGAGATTCCGGGCACGTTAACTACTATGGTTATTAGTATCGTAGGTGTAGTGCGTGTTTTTTGCTCGGGAGATGGCGGTGGTCTTCCCCGCCGGATGTCGAGATCCGGCGCCGACCTACCGTCGGCTAGTGGGGTTTCCCAAACCAGGACTCTCCCACCAGCGGGGCACCGCCCCAAACAAACAAGCTCTAAGCTCCCGACCGGTCTCCCGGAATATGTGGTAGAGTAGTGCATGTGAGTATAAATGTGTGTGTGTAAGGCGAGAGGATAGGACACGGAAGAGGATGGTAAGATAGCGCGCGGCCCGTGGCCCGTTTGAGGATACTGCTCTGGCATTCACCTGGTGTTGATCGGAAAAAGAATTCTGCTCCAGACAGCAACACAACTCGATCTACCTATCTGGTTTGTTTTTGTTTTTTTTTTCATGTTTCCGGGCGCGTCAAGTGCTTTGGTCATTAGTCCCGTTAGTGTAGTCCATGTTTTTTTCTCGGTAGATGGCGGTGATCCCCCGCTGGATAGCCAGATCCGGCGCCGACCTACCGTCGGCTAATGGGGTTTCCCCCTTACCAGGACTCTCCCACAAGCGGGGCACCGCCCCAGCCGAGACAAGCTCTAAGCTCCCGACCGGTCTCCCGGAATATGTGGTAGTGTAATGCATGTTAGTGTAAGTGTGTGTGTAAGGGGGAGAGGATAGGATAAGGAAGAGGAAGGAAAGATCGCGCGGTTCGTGGCCCGTTTTGTAGGGTACTGCTCCGGCATTCTCCTGGTGTTGATCGAAGAAACCACGGAAAAGTACGGATCAGAGCAGCCGACCGCTAGAATTCTCCTCCAGACAGCAACTAGCTATCTGGTATCAATCATGTTCAAGGGTACATTTAACGTGCAACAACTATTGGAACCGCAGGAGCTGATACGTACGGAAAGGGTAGAGAATTTGGGTGGGTTCAGGGGCGTGGGCGGTGACGATGCGAAGGAACACTGGAACTAAAGGGGAGGAGTGGGGAGAGGGGGAGGGGAGGGGAAGGAGGGGACGTGCGATGGCAGACAGAGGGGAGGGCGAGATGAGCGACGCCCAACACGCGCTCTGAATCAGCCCCGTCTCAGCACTGGAAATGCAGGGCCCATATAGGCGCATGGCTTTGCCTTCACTTGGAACCAGATGCAGCGCGTGATCGGTTATCGACCGGCTCAAACTGCCAACACATCGCACAGCATACTCTTTCCCATAGGATTGTGATGGGCGCAAAATTAGGCGGGAAAGGAAAAGTGGGAAAAGTAGGCGTGGATCACGGACAAGTAGAATTCAATTGATTAGGTTAGAGAAGAAAAATAAGGACATAATGTATAACTGGATTGAGGCCTGTCTTTATGCTGCCCATGGGGAAAGGAATATATAAGGCCAAAAAATAGTAGAAAGGAATTTAAAGCTTTCTTTTCAAAATTTAACTGGTAGGAAATTAATTAACTGTTACTACAATGGAGGGGCGTACAGTTCAGTGTTATTCAATTTAATTCATCATTCAACAACTTGGGAGATTATCGAAGTTACTATTAATAATGGTGATGTTTCTAATGACTGGAAAAATCTACAGTTGCTCCTATTTATGAGTTCAAAGGTGGAGATCTATAATGTCTTATTATGACCAATTAGCTTAATATCGGTAATATGTAAACTGTGTAAAAAATTGCTAATGTGATAAAAAATGTGTAATGTGATAAAAAATTGTGATATGTACGGATCAAGAATAACCTCCTAGTTGAACACCAACCGGGTTAAGATAAAGTTATTCTTCGAACATCACTAGTTACCTTTTGTCAAGGATGGCGATTGAAGGGAACGAATTGTTTATAGCTTCAGAATTTTTCTAAAGCTTTCGATTTAGTACTTCACGAGATATTTCTTAATATAACAGTCTGCTTCTCCTATTCGAAATTATTGCCTTACAGGCCTGAGATTTGCTCAGAAAAGAAAAACATTTTATTATTTTATTATTATTATTATTATTATTACTATTATTATTATTATTATTATTATTATTATTATTATTACTATTACTATTTATTCCAATGTTCCTATTAATGGTAATAAAATGTAATCCCGACATCATAATTCATTTTCCAGTACATGAGTTCCTCTCTAAAATGTGAAACTTTTGTCGACTCCTACCGCCACGTATATTGCTGTATCTGCTGCCGTTCCCCCCTGAGCATAAGTATTGGCCAACCGAAAGACTCAAGCGCTTGTTAGTAGCCGACGTCGCAGGGGCACAGTCGCGTTTTTGACACAGCGCTGCGCCGAGGCCCGGCGTCTCAGATCCACGGTTCATTAACGTCTTCCCATCACCTCCTCTACATGTTTTAGCGTTCGTGCACTTTTTTCTTAAAATCCATATTTACAGCAGAGGGAAGGGAGGGGATATATGACGGTCACGGTTGGGGAGTTGATAAAGAGCCATTATAGCATCGTCAATAATTGTTTGTTTTTTTTTGTTGTATTCAATGCGAAGTCGATGCGAGCTTATTGATCAATTTGTGTTGTTCTTTGGGGCACCAGTGAGTTTTATCGTGTTAACTGATATAACACACATCATCCTGCAGTCTGATATCGGAAAACAAAAGCAGAAGGAAATGACCACTTTCAATATTAAATTGTATGTGGGAAAGAACTTTTGCATCGCAACTGTTCGTTTTGTTTGTATTCTTTTTCGCTGTTGAGATGGTTGACTGTACCGGTTTCGATAACTTGATGACTAGAGAACGGAATTTATTGTAATAAAAAATGCAAAATATGTACATATATATGTACTTATTTTTTTCAAAACATGTAAGAAAAATATGAAATATTTAAAATAAAAATTCATTAATGTGTTTAAAATTGTTTTCAACAAGCATTTTCCCAGCGTAGAACCTCGCCGATCAGTTCTTACCAAGAATTCGGATTGGCTGAAAGTAGGTTCTACCTCTACAGAAGTAATTGTACACTAGCCTTCACCACAAAATAATTTTATTCGAAATATAAAATACGTTTAAAGTATTTATTACAATCTTTTCTAGGAGCCGGGGCTCAAAGTGAATAGTAGTACCGTTCAGCCAGTAATGAATCCCGGGGGAGCGGGTTGAAGGAAACCCCGAAATCGAACAACGCGGAAGACCATTTTCTGTAAAAAAATATGTGGATCGAGTAACGAATGTGCTGTTTGAAACATGAGCTAGCACGTCGTTGGAATTATTTTTCTTCCCTAAAATCCACTCATCCTTGACTCCGAGAACGCAGCAAGCGGCGGGAGGACTAAGTTTGGCAATTCATGGCAAAGTTGTGATGGCCACAGAAGGGCAGCAGCATTACATTTGATTTGTAAGGAAGATTATTCCGTAACATTTATTGTAAACGTGCATCTGAATTATTCCGTTTCGACGTATAAAAATATTAAAATGTAACGAAATATGTAGTAATAGATAAAATATGTAAAAATATGTAAGTATTATACCAAAATATGTAAAATAAAAATGGTTCAAATTCATTCAGAATGTCATCTAAACTCTAAAAATAGTATTGAATACAAGTATCTAGTTCCTGTAAAAACATGTTATTACATAGAAATCCGTTCCCTATTGATGACACATCAACGGAAAAAAGATGGACTTGTGCTTCTCTCGAAACGATTTCACTGACGACTCGCACAAATAATGCCGTGGGGCGTGTAGCTCTTAAGGCAAAAGTCCAAAGCATGGCTAATTCGCGCATTAGATTGATTGGCTGTCCGGGTGACGCCGCGTTGAAGGCTGTGTAGCCCCATTTTCCGATCAACTTATCGTGATCTTCCTCAGAGCTGATCTGCGCCAGAATGGTCGTCGGCAACACAGCCTTCAACGCGGCGTCACCGGACAGCCAAGATCAATTTCATGACTCAGGCCGCGGAAGCCTATGACTTCACTTAATTCGCACATTAGCCAGTCGGATTTGATTTGATTTTTCGTGTTTCCGGGCACGTCAACTGCTTTCGTTATTAGTCCCGTTAGTGTAGTGCATGTTTTTCTCGGGTAAGTACGGTGATCTTTCCCGCTAGATGGCGAGATCCGGCGCCGACCTACCGTCGGCTAGTGGGTTTCCTAACCAGGACTCTCCCACTAGCGGGCACCGCACCAGGTGGGACAAGTTCTAAGCTCTCGACCGGCCTCCCGGAATATGTGGTAGTGTAGTGCATGTTAGAGTAAGTGTGTGTGTGTGTAAGGGAGAGGATAGGACAAGGAAGAGGAAAGACAGATCGCGCGCGGTCCGTGGCCCGTTTGGTAGGGTACTGCTCCGGCATTCGCCTGGTGTTGATCGGAGAAACCACGGAAAACTACCGATCAGAGCAGCCGGCCGCTAGAATTCTCCTCCAGACAGCGACTGAATTCGACCTAGCTGAAAGCTAGTGTCGAAAATTCTCCGCCATCAGGACTCAAACCTAGGACCTCCCGGTCAGAGGCGCTGCAGTGACATCAGTTGATGTCCTGAGCTACCGCTCCCGGTAGGTGATATCGTGTAAACAGAAATTTATTACAACCACAGTGGAACTAGGAACTGCACACCTCGCCTCTCACTAGCCTGAGAAACTTCCCACCGAAAGTTTGATTTCTATTAGTCACAAAATATCTTCTTTTGCTCGTCACCGTAACATACATCAACTATCCTGCCACGTAGCGTTGATTAATGTCAACATGATTCCTTTCTTCATGAAGGACAAAGATGTTTCTCTTCCGGATGTTATCCACCGATTTTAGATAATGTCAATATTAACCGGATAATTCGAGAAGTACCAGATTCGGACGTTAGCCTTAAGAAATCTATGTGAACCATGAGAATCGCAGCGCTGTGAACCACGAGTTCTTGCCTTCCTCAGCCATAATGTCTCTGCTTTCACCGGTTCTTCTTTCCTTAATAGCAAACAAAGCTTGTCTGTAGTGTCCCCGCTGGATAGGTTCGCAAATAAGTTTTCAAACACTTTATATCGGTTTGTAAATATATATAATATTGTAATATTTTCTTAATTCAAAATGTTAGAGTTTACTTTCATATTTATTTTGAATAGATATATTGAATATTTAAATTTTATTATGGAGGTTAATAGTCATTATTCTTACTTAAGGAGCAGCCTTTGTATAATCATCTGCATGGATTTAAATCCCCTAAAATTCATACGGTTAAAATGTCTCGCTCTCAAAGAACGCAAATTTCATCGTAATTGCCAGATTGTGGTTGGGAATGTCCAAAGGTGATGATGTATCCGCTTTCACTAATATCGTGCAAAAATGGTAAAGGGCAATGGGGTACACAATTAGACAAAAATTGGATTAGAAGTCGAGATGGATTCTTATTATCCTGTCGATTACGAAACGAAACAAATTCCAAGTTGTTTCTATTGTGGACCGTCATCAATTCCCCAAATTTGGCTGTTGTTTATCGAATTACTCTGTAGTAATTATTTCGTAGTGAAAATATCAAAATGTTCAGAACATGCAGAATCGACAGAATATGCAAGACAAGAGCTAGAAAAGAAGAATTGAGAACGAAAAGAAATGCGAGGCAGAACGAGGAGCGAAGAACGGACGTAAACAGAAAATTAACGGAGTCGGAGATTCGAGCAGCCAAAGGGGGCGGTGCCCGACGAGAGAGGCACGAGGCCAGGGCGAGCGGGCGGGGAGCGGTTTATTCAGCGCGTCCCGGTTCATTTCCTATTTGGGTATTGATCTAGGAATCGGATGCCGCAGGGGACGGCCCCTCGGAGCGTCTCTCGGGATCCAGGCGGCCCCTCGTTCAGCCGCCCCCGCCCCGCCGACCAAACCATCGCGGCCTCCCCCGCCCACACGCCGGCGCCGCTTGAACAGCGCCCCGCCCTTCCCCGCCACTGGCAAACCCCCCTGCTCCCGCTCGAGTCACCATCGCAGCTTCCCACATCACCAACACCTTCCCACTTACCGCCCATATGCCTTCCCGGCCGCTCCTGTTTGAGCGCCGCCTCTACCCCACTACCTTCCACCCCCCTGGCCACAACCTCCCCTGCTCGTCACCATCGCGCCCCCACTGCCTCCCCTCCCCTCCCTGGCCACCCCCAGCGGGGGCGGGCGCTGGCCCAGCGGCGGATCAACGCCCAACGGCAGCGGCGTGTGCTTCCAACCGATTGCCTGCCTCCCCTCGATAGTTGCTGCAATTACACGGGAGACACTTTATACTTCACATCTGCTCTCTGCAATTTGTCCCTCAACAACTTTCGTCTGTATTTGCGGGAACAATTTTAAGAGATTTCTTGGAGAATCGGTTTGAACCATTTGTTTGCGAAGATCATACAGAAAGTGGTTAGGAACCTTGAGTCATTTGCTCGCCTACATATGTCAGACGTTCCTCACGTAGAGGAATATGAATGTTATGAAAAGTGATTGTCGCGATTTACTCACTGACATCTTTCAATTGTTTCAATATATTTCCGCAATTAACTCGTACGCAATGCATTCGTAAACATGTCTATGTATCCTACTGTCTTGTAAGGATACTTACCTGTACGTACATATAATTCAATAGTATGATAATTAGTAATCTTAATTTTCAAGAACATCTCTTAATTTTAGTCCTGTCATCAATATTGACTTCCCTTAGTAAGAGGCGTGTTGTAATCTTATTGTAACTAGGGGGAATATAAGACGTAGATAAATCATAATAAAGATCTGGCACCTACTCCAAAATCAATCTTTCCAACATGGAATACATTCACAATAAAATTAAATGACACCTTATCAGTGACAAAAAAGCATGCAAAACTGTAAATTACACTCTCTCTGAACCAAACTTGCATGCTTGCACAAGACACAAGTCAAATGGTCCTATATCATAAATAGCTGAACAGTTGAGTACAAAAAAAGCTCATTTTGTTTTGCTGACTTCCATATGATTTCCTATCTTAAATGATTAATAGCAGTCTTGCAATCATAACACCTTCACACAACACACAAAATAAGACTTACCTAACTAATATTTACCATATTAAACAAGAGAATACCCACTTAAAATGACTATAATTTGATCTAGCATACAAAAATACCACAAAAATCTGATAAAACTCGTATAAACCGTATAAATAAGAACTTTAACAGACTTTTTTTCTTATTTTGACAATGCTGTTTAAGGGAACTAATAATAACTTGCAAATTAAAGTTCACGGTAATTTATATACAAACGATACTGATTCCTTGTTCATTTTCTAACATTTTCTTTGCTTTTCCTGTCACTCAGTTAATTCAAACTGCAAACAATGTGTCCCTTTCTCAAGTAGTTAGGAAGCCGCGTTCGATGGGTGACCTTCGCTCGAATACATCGCTTTGTCCCAACTTTGCCGCCGCCCCGTGTTGAGTCCGGTACCAGTTAGCTCAGGGACGTCAAATCGCGCCCGCACGAGCTACTTGAGTCCGGCGCTCCGAAGGGCACAGGCAACTTCCCCTGGCCCCGCACTCATTTCCCTTCAAAATCCAGAAAGGGTGCACATGCGCATGTTGAAGTGGCGCGAGACGGTGAATAGCGGCTTTATACGAAAATATGTTTCCCAGATTTTTTCTATCAAATAATATCTTTGCAAAGTGACAGGAAAATGTTCGAATGGCGAATTATTTCCTTGTTTTCGTACTGGGTTGTGTTATTAAATCATTCTGTTATTTATTGTGTTAATGTTAACTAAATTAACATGTTTCTATAAGTTAACAATTCTCGCTTATGGACGGACGGACAACGCTTTTAAAGACAAGAATATTTGTCTGTTAAACTTCTAAATTGAACGTAGAACTTCCCGCTTTTATATCACTCTTAAGTAAACAGGATTACAAAATCTATATTATTTTGATTCATTTTTTAATTTTAATTAAGAATTTGAAAACGGACTGATGTATTATTTCATTTTAATGGATCATTTCTTTGCCTTAAAGAGAACATGGGAATTAATTTTAAGCTAAATTTGTGACAATAACTGTCAAGTAACTTCTTCTAAAGACTGTCATAGGCCAGGTATCCAGTGACGCACCGCAACTCGGGAGTTTTGTACAACCTTACACAGTGACGGCTCGTGGTCATGCCATTAGGGTGCGCAACGTTTTCTTCTTTTCCCACTCTCTCTCCTCCTCCCCTCTCTCTCTCTCACGCACACACTATACATTAAATGCATGCATTGACACACATTAACATTAATAATGACAATTAAACACAAATCATCTTATGACGTCTGATAGCATGCGAACAATTCCATTCCATTGTTTCTTTTCAGCAATTTTTTCTGTGGCTTTTTCATTGAAATCATTGATTCCTTACGTTTCATATTTTCAACGCTATTCATTGTTAGTTGCACAAACACCCTTGACAGAAAAAGAACTCTCTGATTTCGGTTTCTCAAAACACATTGAAACGTAGCCTAATACTTACGTTTACAAAATACACAAGGGGTTTGAATACTTCGGAATGGTTCTGTAATTGCAACTCACTTTAAAACACAAGAGAATACACAAATTATATACTATTAACATTTTATGAATGCAACAGTGCACAGCAATGCGTTCGCGTTTCGCGCGCTAGTGCAAAGCTCATTTAAGTGGAGAGATATCTCACCTTTCTTCGTTCAATGTCATACTTCTGTTAAAAACTTGTGTTACTCGAGTGTTATATCTTCGAGACACGTCAAGGCTTTCTCGAGATTTCCTGCGCCTGCGCCGTAGATAGAGCACCGCGCCAGGTTTGCTCCAGTCCTCCATAAGCCACCGTTGTTCCTCCTTCCCTGCAGCCCCGCGGCAGCCTAGGACGCCGTTTCCTCGGTCGCATTCTCCGAGTGTGCTCCGCAGGCTTTCACGAAAGAAAGGCGGACGGACCGGCAATCGCAGCTTCCGAATGGCGCGGGTTTTGAAATAACATGTTTCGGGAATGCTCTGGAGAGGACTTGTATTCTCGTCTTGTTAAGAGATGTTTAGAGAAATGGCACCGAATTAATTTGGGTGTGCACATGCGAACGTACGAATACCCACGAGCCGCCACTGCCCTTGCATTTAAATCTCGCTCCAATTTCTCTGGACGCAGTGCCAGCAAGCTCTAGTAAGTTTGTTGCCTTGCCCGCGACCTTGATATGCCTGAGTTAGCTCAAGATATTGCTTATTTTCCGCAGTGCAACACGAAATGTTTGCTACATATCGTAACTGCGGTGCTGAATGCTCTCACGTTAAGGAAGAAGCTCCATGTTCGCTGGATTCACGTAGATTTTCCAGGATTATAATTCGTAGTCCAGAATTCCGAATGCGGTCTTTCCAAGTCTTCGTTGCTCAAAGAAATTCAATCTCTCATCCAATTGCAGTTAGAATTGTTATTCTGTAAGCTGGGGCTATCAACCTAGACGTGAACCCAATAGCGGAATATATTCATATACATTATACAGTGGCTAAACCACTCTTGTTCATGTATGGTTCCACAACATGCGTAAAACACACTTTTTCATATTATTTACATAACACTACAGTTGTAAAACATGTTACATCACACTATGTACGTGATTTCCCTCTTATCTCCTATTCAGCAGTAATTGAAGTTCAATGGGACTTTCCTAGGGCCGTTCCTTCAATCTCGCACCTTTCCGTGACGGAGTCTTGTGCTTAAAGAGCTGCGTCTTTCGCTGTTGCCTCGCGGCGTCGATAGATCAAATCGATTTCTGCATCGATTTATTGGAACAGGAGGTACGTGCGCAGTAGCATCATTGTCTGGTTCAAGTCACCGCAACACCCAATGCGTTCCAAGCATCTGGGCGTGTATCGTTTATATATATTATTTCTGTAGGTATGTTTATGCAACTTGGTGACAGAACACTACAGTTTACTATTATAACTAGGAATATTAAAACAATCTAACTTCAATAATAAATTAATAATAATAATAATAATAATAATTAATAATAATAATAATAATAATAATAATAAAACTCTCTGCTAGAAATCTTGTGCAGGAATTCATATGCCATTCCATTGCTGACATACTCCTTCGAGCGTTATGAAATAGAGCAATATCTCGACAATCTCAGAGGACAATTGGAACCGCTATGACTCAACACCGAAAACATAATCCCATTCAAGTATTGAACGTTTTACCCTTTTAAGGTCACAAGGACGACGAGGTGTTGCAGATCCCTAAATTTACACCGCTCTCAAATTACATTACTCAGAAGATACTTCTCGAACATTGCGGAGACTTCGGTTTGCAGTGAGTCTAGTTGGAATAATTACAATCCTCTGAACTTGAAAGAACCTGATCCACCTGCTCAGCCAGTCATTGAAACCGAAGAGAAGATAACCTCATGGAAAGGTAAAGCACTGCATGGAAGGTACTCACATGGCTGTACAAACCAGAAGTCGACATTTCTGCGTCGCACGCATAGCTTCAGAATGGGATGTCTTTCCGGAGACAGAAGGCATTATGATAGCTATCCAGGATCACGTGATGCCTACTGTGAACTACACAATACACATTCTGAGAGATTGGACCATCCATTCCGACACATGTAGAAGATGTGAGGCCGCAAGCGAAACTATACAACACGTGACAAGTGGATGCAGTGGCCAGGCGCATTTGGAATATAAAAAGAGGCATGTTGAAGTGGCGAAACAGGTCCACCAATTATTGGCAATGAAAATGGGCTTACTCGCCACTTCCAAAATACTGCAACGTATGAGCACTATCAAATGTTCATGTACATTCTGGTCCATTCAAACTACGATGTTGAGCAATTATTTGAAATAAAAAGTTGATATTTTTGATGGGTCGGCTCATCGAATAGCAAGAGCGAGAGACAACCTTCAAATATTAAATAGAAACTCTCATAGTGTATCATATACTACGTAGTACATAGAAACAAACGAAATGCTGCAGGAAGAAGTGCGGATTTTTGACAGAAATTCCAATCCCATTTCAAGCAAATATTTTGCGAGTTGGAATTAACTTTGTAGTTTCATCTACAATTGTAAAACTAATTAAAAGTTTCTAGTAAAAAGAGAACACGCCGAAAATGTTACATTGTTGCACCACTAATGTTCATTATATATTGGGATTCTTCTTTAAAAATACGTTAATACTAGCGCACCCGTGCGAGAACTCTCGGGCGTTAAACCCCACCCTCTTCCCTATTTTTCCATTTCCATATTAAGCCTGTAATATATCTTTTGAAGACCTTTTTATACCCCGTCACTTGTCCTATATGCCTCCTTGTAATTGATAACAATAAAAAACACCCTAGTCAATACAAACCATTCTTATTTAATGTCATTACCGAGCAGGGTGATACATCCGTGCAAAGTTCAGTCGCGTAGAATATCAAGTAATTAGTTTAATTTCACTTTCAGTTGTAGAATCTATAGGCTCTGAACAGGTGGGGTAGAATTGAGAGCAATTGAACCTGCAAAAATGTAATAGAATATTCATGAAGATCTTATCCTGTAAAGTACGGTGTGAAAAACGTTTTTGTGAGGCCTTTGACCTCCAAATTTTAGTCTTTAGTGCCATAAAACCTTAGTTTAGAAGTTGTTTAACAACATAGATTCAAAAAAAAATTGGCCGAGTGTTGCGGGTTGCTTTTAACATAAATATTTAAATGCGTTATTTTAAAACAAATCCTTCACATTTTTGAAGTCAAAGTGCAATTCATCACGTCTCCATGAAAATCTCTTTTGTTAGAGACTTCATTTATAAAGTTTGGTGGCGTGTGAGCCGCAAAAGGTGTGTACTACTGAAATAATACAGAAGACGATTCATCTCAACAGTTTGCTAGTCATGATAAATGGTATTGTAATAAAAAGTTTCTCTTGGGTCTCTTTAAAGGAGAACAACATCGCATTGTTGGGCGTTAAAATGTTTGTTTGTGTGAAGCGAATTTCATCGCGATATATAGAGACCGGAACATCTTAATACCAAACTAAAAAAGGGTACTCGGGAAGAAGAGATGCACAGCTGCCCTCCCCACCCGCGAGTCGGCCGCCTGAGGACGCGGCGCGTGGGGCGATCGCGGCGCGGAAGCTGTCGCGATCGCCGCGCGCCAGCTCTCGACTGCCCGCGGACGCCGTCGCCGCCTGGCCGCTGCCCCACTGCACGCCGCTTCGCCCGTTCGCCCGCCTCTTCGCCGCCTTCCCCTTCGCTGCTTCCCCCTCGCTTCGCCTCGCTTCGCCTCGCTTCGCCTCGCTTCGCCTCGCTTCGCCTCGCTTCGCCTCGCTTCGCCTCGCTTCGCCTCGCTTCGCCTCCTTCGCCTCGCTTCGCCTCGCTTCGCCTCGCTTCGCCTCGCTTCGCCTCGCTTCGCCTCGCTTCGCCTCGCTTCGCCTCGCTTCGCCTCGCTTCGCCTCGCTTCGCCTCGCTTCGCCTCGCTTCGCCTCGCTTCGCCTCGCTTCGCCTCGCTTCGCCTCGCTTCGCCTCGCTTCGCCTCGCTTCGCCTCGCTTCGCCTCCTTCGCTTCCTTCGCCTCGCTTCGCTCGCTTCGCCTCCTCGCTTCGCCTCGCTTCGCCTCGCTTCGCCTCGCTTCGCCTCCTTCGCCTCGCTTCGCCTGCTTCGCCTCGCTTCGCCTCGCTTCGCCTCGCTTCGCCTCGCTTCGCCTCGCTTCGCCTCGTTCCTTCGCCTCGCTTCGCCTCGCTTCGCCTCGCTTCGCTTTGCCTCGCCTCGCTTCGCCTCGCTTCGCCTCGCTTCGCCTCACCCCCTAACCTTCACCTACACCCTAATTCGCCTCACCCAAGTAGTGCTATAGAGCCCAGTTTTTTGCTGAAAACTATATGAAAACTAAAGTCCGTTTTACATGATCTTTTCTTCATGCTTTTTCATTGGAACGGAAAAGGGACAGATCAGTCTCGAAGTTATTTGTTCAAAAAGTGAGGCATGCGTCCAATTTGATCACCGCTGACCCATCGTCCAACTCTTCCTCTCTCCGCACCGCACCACCACGCCCCCTCTCTGCCTGCTGCTCACACTACCTCATCCTCTCCTCATTCAATGTTTCCTCAAGTGTATCTTTTTTGCAATGAGAACAAGACGTGTTTAAGTCTCCCGCAATCTACGACCGGACGTGTTAGCTCATGTGAGTTGGGTATACATCGACAGTCTCATCATGAGTGGGTGTATCTGCAACTTTGTAAAATGGAAGTTTTTCCTTGGTGTCTCTATGTGACGGGTTTTCGTCATTTGCTACAAAGCCGGCTGCCTGACTTCTTTACTGAATCGCCAGCTGGAGGCGTGGTCCACTGTGGATTTTGGGTTCCTTTGCATAGCGGGACAGAAAGGGTTGTAAAAGTATTTTCGGAATTTGTGGAAATAAAAATTTTATAATTAAATAATGGATTATTCAATTATTTAACCTTCAAATGTTTATATACTTAACCTCAGAGTCAGAACTTCCATCATGTTTTTCATGATTTTTGACTTTTGCCAAATTTTCCCTCCTCTGGCCCCACTGTGCGCTGCTTCTGCTTCTTCAAGAAGTGAATTTGTACTTGAAGCCATTAACAATGATATAACTTCTAGGTTCAATGCTTTTGTGATAATTGTTCTCTATCCCATTTGTGATATCAGTGGTTTAGCAGCCTGCGAAGAACTTCCTGTTTGTTCGAGGTTGCACTTTTCTTTCGTTTTTCAGTATGTTTAATAACACCTTACAGATACCTCCTTGAAAGCTATCAGTACCAGATCATGAAGGAAAAATTTAAAAATTGAATATTGTAGGTAGAAATGCTAAAACAAATAAATGTACATAATCATAAACAGAGTACCTTTGAAAAGGGGCAAATGGGAAATTTCATTAATGTATTGAAAAATTGATGAATTCCAAAGTAAGATTCAATTAATATCACAGCCCGCAAATGCCCAGAAGGGAACTAAAAGACAATATGAAAAATCGGATTTTAAAATTTCATTCCATTGTTACGTGAACTTTCTTCTTGGAATTACTAAATTATTATTCAAGGAATATGTTTTTTTGACACAGATTTAATTTACATATCTACAGGTTTCGTATCCATAGAACGTACGATTCTGTAAGTCGAGAGAGCAAAAATATTTGCATCGGAAAGCACATCTCACTTCTTACTGCGAGAGCAAGGCACGCTGCGCATCACTTGTGCAAGTTCAAACTTGCACTGCAAGGAGTATCGTGATTCACCCTTCCTTTCCTGATAGAGGCACGATGAAGGAGACATTGTGCTACCCCTTCCATGTGAAATGGAGCGTCTGAAGTATATTTTGATTTAGGATTTTTGCCAAATTTTCCCTCCTCTTGTCCCACTGTGCGCTGCTTCAGCTTTTACGAGCGCGACGGGAGAGGGGCGTGGCGAGGAGGGGGGGCGATTGCCATGTGGCCGTGTGGCCATGTGGTCACTTCCCGCCGCCGCCGGGTGACCAGGCGCCTCTGCTCGCCCCGCCGCCTCACCCAACGAGGGTCGAAATTCCACCATCACCAGCAGTCGAACACTTTTCCAACGAAAGATGTTTGGCGATTTCAAAACTGAAAACGCCTGCTCAATGAAATTTCGCCCTTCGTAAAATTCTTTTATTTACTTATTTAACTTCAGAAAATAATTTTTAAAATGTGAGATACTATGGGGGAGAATCACTACCCCTGTTCATATACAGTATTAATTTGAATTTTGAATTCGGGTAGCGAGTGTTTTCGGTAAGAATTGATAGAAGAACATATTCGCTCTACCACAATAGAAACTACTTGCAGTGGCAAGTGAGATTTCATCACTTAGCATGCCCTTCGCGAAAAGATCGAATTACTACCCCCAGACAACTATTATTTCAATAATATTATATATACATAATATATATAATATTATGGTAACAACTATTATTTCAATAATAATATTTCCCATTGAACTAAAAAAACTGAATAGATAAGCTACATTCATGTGCCTTACCAAAACAAACGACCATTTCAGTATTTGCTCAATAGATCAGACCGATAGCGGTAGCTCAGTGCATCAACTGATGTCACTGCAGCGCCCTTATGACCGGGAGGCCCTAGGTTCAAGTCCTGACGCAACAGGATTTTCGACACTAGCTTGTCAGCTAGCTTGCTGTCTGGAGGAGAATTCCAGCGGCCGGCTGCTCTGATCGGTGGTTTCTCCGATCAACACCAGGCGAATGCCGGAGTACTACCCTAACAAAACGGGCCACGGGCCGCGCGCGATCTTTCCTTCCTTTTCCTTGTCCTATCCTCTCCCCTTACACACACACTTACACTAACATGCACTGCGCTACTACATATTTCGGGAGACCGATCGGGAGCTTAGAGCTTGTCCCGGTTGGGACGGTGCCCCGTTGGTGGGAAAGTCCTGGTTAGGGGGAAACCCCACTAGCCCACGGTAAATCGGCGCCGGATCTCGCCATCCAGCAGGGGAAGATCACCGCCATCTCCCGAGGAAAAAACATGCATTACGCTTACGGGACTAATGATCTAAGCTATTGACGCGCTCGGAATCACTAACCAATCCAACCAATAGGTCAGGAGATACTGGACGAACAAAATATCGAGAAAGGATCGTTGATCCCGAAACAGAGCTACAACACGTGCTACAGGCACATTTAGTAATTTAGAATTACACAGTACAAATGGTAACTAATGGATTACATTTGATTATTAAAACTAATATGATTTTACTTTTTCACGCTCAGCAGAACATAAAAACAACATTATAACATCAAATGTCCAGTATCTCCCAACATCAGACTACCGACAAAACACTGCTTAGAAAGTTCCTAGATTTAAACGATTTAAACGAAATCCTAGGTTCTTCGTCATCGCCGTTGATTCTTTCCTCTTGTGACCTAGACTTGATCGATTTCTAATCTTTCTAATCTTCTCTTAGATATTTGCTTTAAACCTTTCAAAACGAATCATTGTTGTTAAAGTTGTTGTATGTCAGATTTACTTTTTAATTGTGCTGTCTCTGCATAATCTCTGTGCACCATAAGTTTACAAGTATTCTTTCAGTTGAGTTCGGCTCCACCCAACACATTATGGTGTTGTCTTTTAACAGCCTTGAAAAGATCGTAAAAGTAACACTCGACAGTGGATACACATATTTTTAAAATACCGAGTGTGGCAGAAGTCGGTAGATAATGTATGGATAAACCAATAGTGTATTTAAAACAAATTTTTCTATAGAAATTGTTTATATTTGCATTCATTGCTTTCACATACATAATACATCGTTCAAAATTGATTATTTTTTTTTTAAATTCTTTAAAAACATGTTTTATTCATAATACATCGTAAAAATCACATGGAGTAAGTTTCCCTGAAGCCAAAAGAAAATCTCTTTCCTCCCTCTCCCATAATGAAACTAAAGTAAAAATGCTCTGTTAAGTTGAAAGTAGTCAAAACATTGGACATTTCGCTAGCAAAACTAAACGCTTAAGTAAACGATGAAATAACACTCTTGCCATTTCTTTTCAACTAACATTTCTAGCAAATATAGAACCTCTCTTCCGAAGTAATTGTGGCAGTGCAGTGCTTCAATGGCTTGTGCCGTCCCTGTAATATAGGTCCTATCCCTTGTTCGTCTCTTTATCTTCTGGCTTTCGCATTGCTCTTCCCAACTCTCGTCTTTTCTTTCTCTTGCCTCTCTCTCCTTCCTCTCTTTCACTCTCTACATTTCTGTATCTCTACATCCGTGCTTACCAGGTGCACTTTCGTCCTGCATTCGCGAAGTTTTATCAAAATCCCAAATAGGACAAGACGCGCTCAGTAATGCATGTAATACAATACTACGCATAAATAAGTTGTCTTCAGTACCGCCAAGAGTATTCGCATGGCAAGTAAAGGATGAAAAATATTCTTTTTACAATTCTGTAACTTAAAACATATGAAATGTAGAATTAATGTTTTCTTTCAGAATATCAGTTGCATTTCTTCTCCACCGGATCACTGCTTGTGTTTGTTCTTTTATATATTCGTTACCCGAACATACGAGTTTCATAAAAATACTAGTAAGCTGATTTGACCAGTTCGAATAGTTGATTAACAGATAAGATTCATTCATCGACTCTATTTGTTTTGTAACAAATGAAGCATTTACGTATTTAAACAAAATAATTGTGTAATAGGAAATTCTTACACGTGCGTACTTGTGTTTATACTGAAACTTCGTGACGAGTCTCCGTAGGAGTATTTTTGTAGGATTGAGCCGTTAAGGAGCGCGGTTTATATCGACACTAACTGAAAAGAAGTTGGAAGCCGGCGTCTTCCTGGATCAGAATTTTGCAGATCTGCAGCTCTGATCGCAACTTTTATCGTTATGTATCAAACTTTTTCTTTTAATTTTTACTTCGGTTTGGGAGCTTCAGAAACGCAGTGAAGCAATATAATTCAATTGCAGCTTATGTGCACAAAATTGTGGTGAGAATATGTTTCGTTCCATATCAATTTTCTACATTCTCATTTATGTACGTAGATACGGAGCAATGCGTGTACTATACAGAAAGTTATGTATTTCTACGGAAAGGCGATATTTCAACTTAAATACTTGTTTTGGGGTTCCAGATACCGACACAGGGTTGATTTAGTTCCAAACGTTTGTCCGTCCATCCGTTATTCCATCTGTTAATAAGACTTAAGCCATAATTACTAGTAGAAGTTTTGTAAAAATGAATATTCACCGGTCAAAATCCTACGATTTAGCAAAAATTGGAAAATTTCGAAGTACTTCACCTGAAGCCCTTGGGACCATTTCAAAATTTTATAATTACTCCAAAGATTGTCTTTAAATTTCATGTAAGAATACAGCATACTACACTTCTAAAGATGGCATAGATCTGACATTTATGGTTAGCCCTGAAATTTCGAAAATTGCCGATGGTAGGTCGGCAGGGGATGTCGCCATCCAGCGGGCATGCACAACACTTACGGGTCTAATAACTTCAACAGTTGACGCGCCCTCAACCACTAATAAATGAATGAAGTAACCCGCGCACCCCACACCACCCCACCGTTTTCGTTGAGGCCAACACCAGTTCTCGATCGGGTTTTGTCCACTTTCCCTGATCCATTGAGCAAATGTTGAGATGGCCCCTTGATTTCCTTCTGGACGTAAATGTAGCTTCACTATGCGCACGTTTTGTTAAACTTTCCTCTTGCTTGTAATGGTAGTGGAGCTTAGGGAGAGTTTCTATTTTGTTAACAACACAGAAAAATCAAATCTGTTGTTTTTACCGTTAAAAATAAATTTTCTATATTTTGGCAACGAAAATATCTAGTTTTGAAATGTTAATCCCTCGCTTTTTAAAATTTGTTGTTGTTTTATTATTATTATTATTAAATTAAATTGTTGGGAAGGGATTCTGAAACTCAAAAAGCGTGCGCAGATGATTTTCTCCCCCATACGTCACATACAGTTTTTGACTAAATGAATAAATAAGTTGCGCTTGTGCATCGGGTGTTGGGCGAGCGCCCACTGCGCGCGCGGACGCCAGCCGCCGCCACTTAGCGCGGGAGGCAGCGATTGGGCGCAGGAAGCAGCGCCAGCCAGCGCCGAGCGGCGATTGCCCCAAGTGACGACGCCTCCTTGCTGGCATTAGGACACATGAAGCACACCAATGACGCTACTAAACGACTCCGCTTTTATAACTCGATTTTTAGCATTATTAAGCCACATGAAGCACAGAGACGATGCGGTTGAAGATCGTGAAACGACTGACTCTATTGTTGTAACTACATATATGGGATTTTATAAACGTCATTTTCGGCTTGTTGACTTCTAGCTTCTTGATGAAGCTATTTTTAGCTTGGTTCGGTGGTAGTTAGTGATTCCGCGCGCGTCCACTACTATGGTCTTTAGTCCCGTAAATCTAGTGTGTGTACTAGCTCGGGAGGTGGCGGTGATATTCCCCCACGAGATGACGGAGATCCGGCGCCTATCTACCGTCGGATTGCGGGTTTTCCCCTCAACCAGTTATCTCCCAGCAGCGGAACACCGCCCCAGCCAGGACAAGCTCTAACCTCCCGACCGGTCTCCTGGAATACGTGGTAGTGTAGTACATGCAAGTGTGTGTGTGGGGGTGAGAATAGGACAAGAGAGATGTAGTAAAGATCGCGCGTGGTCCATGACCTGTTTGGTAAAGTACTGCTCCCGCATTCGCCTGGTGTTGATCGGAGAAACCACGGGAAATTACGGTTCAGAGCAGTCGGTCGCTAGAATTCTCCTCCAGACAGTGACTGAATTCTACCTAGCAGATGAGCTAATGTCCTGTCACTGTCGGGATTCGAACCTACGACTTTCCAGTCAGAGGCACTGGAGTGACAGTTGATGCACTGAGCCATCTCTCCCGGTGCCCTTTTTAGGTTTTTATCGTTTTCTCTAGTTGGTATAAGACACAACAATAAATGCAGTAAATAACGTTTACATTACTAACTTATTTTATTCAATACTTTTACCTCTGAACTTGAGAAAATATCTTAAAAGGCAGTCTGGAAATGCCTTAAAAGAGGAGTCCAGAGCCTTTCGGTTTTATCGTCTGCCCAGTGTACACCAAAATCAGCGAAATGCTGTTGTTTCTGCAGTGACACTGTTGGACACATGAAATCTAAGAACCAATTTTCATCTTCTTAAATATTTCTTTAAAAATTAGAATCCAAACCAAAAAACCTACTTAATGTGCTGTTGCAAGAAAACCTTGCATTTCCTAATATATTATTTGAAGACTTAATATTGTCTTTTCTCCTTAGGAATTCTCAGATTTATTGATTGGAGTCTCCGAGCACGTCATTAATCCAATTAGTGTAGTGAAAGTTTTATTGCGGAAGGCGGCAATGTTTCTCCTCAATAGGATAAAAAGATCCTGTGCCCACCTGCACGTTGACTTGCGGGGTGATTTCCCTTCCCATTCTCCTCCGGCGGGTTACCACCTCTGCTGGGACAAGCTCTAAGCTCCCAATTGGCCCTCTGCCATGTTTGGTAGTCTAGTGCATGTACTACTCGCGGAACTTTTCTTGAACGATGACCTTGCTTCCCCCTCTCTTGAGCAATAAACAGTTGAAAGCAAAAGCTTACAGTGAGCATTGATGACAACCTTCCAAGCATTAAAACTTCGTTGGCGCGAAACAGAAGCAAGTCAAAGCTAGTGGCTATAACTTCTGTAGAGCTTTATTACCATTATTTAAAGAAAGAAGGAGGTCCATGTCCTTCAAGGAAGGCATCTAAAACTCCTACCTAGTGTCCCTGCTGTTGCCTACCTAGAGCGATGACCTGGGGCCGCACACGTAGCAGGTTTGACTTTGATGTTCCAGGGGTTGGCATTACTGTAAATACTCTAGAGGCCGACGTTGTAACTAATACCTCCTCTCCGCTTGCATTTCTTCAGTCCATTGTTGAAGAAACGTTTCGCGAGTAGTAAGTCTGTTGCTAAGGGGAGAGATTAGGCCAGGGAAGAGGAAGGAAAAATCGCGAACGGTCCTTGGCCTGAATCGGTTGTAGGATGTCGGAAGGATCGGATGCAGGATGATTTCTCATGCCCACATTGTCGATGCACAAAATATTTGATGCGCGTCAAAATATTTGTTTAGTTCAGCGAAGAATAATTATTTAAGCATCAATGGCTTCATAAGGGATCTAATGATTTTTGATGGTCGAGATCATTAGAACTAGCTAACGCCCGTTATACATTCAAGAGCTTATTTTTTTACCTATTTGAATATTCAGATTTACTTATTTACTTATTAACTAAATGTTAACTGACTCGGTTGCGCTTGCATATTTCCCTCCCATAATTGCTTTTCATAATTTCCTCTCATAGTTCTCTTCATGACAGAACATAGAGCGTCTTTCAATTATTTTAATATTTTTATCGTAACCATGATCCTCTAGATTCAGGTAAGTTATGCATTGTAAATCGAGCTCCGAATCGAAGGCATTAAGCAATAACATGTCAGTAAAAAGTAAATACATTTAGAAAATGATATATTTTACTAGTAAGAGTTTTATAAAGATAATTTACAAGCTAGCCAGTATTTAGCGTAAACAACATTTTGTCTTTAGCCGCCAATTGTATGGTTTCCTTTCTTAATAAAATTGTTCTCGTTCAAAAGGACAATTCATGAAATTCTTAGCAATGACCATTTTCACTTGATCTTCAATGACACGGTTAATCGCTCGGGTACGCCGCTGTCAAAGCAAAGCCTGCACTAAGCGATAGCGCCGTGAAAGGGAGGAAGCGAGAGGAACACGCACGGGCGTGAAAGAGAAGGAGAAAGATGGGGAGAGTGGATGGGAGGGAAAGAGGGGTGGGGTGAAAGAGAGGGAAAGAGAAAGGGGGAAGAAGGGGGGAAAGAGTGGGAGAGAGAAATGGAGAGTGGAATGGAGAGGGTAAACAAGAGAGAGAGTGAGTGACTGTAAGTGTGAATGTGTGTGTGAAAGAGAAAGACAGGAAGAGGGAGAGAGACAGATGCTGAGAGAGAGAGAGAGAGAGAGAGAGAGAGGAGTCAGACAGACAGACAAAAAGAGACAAAGGGCGGTGTGTGTGTGTGTGTGTGTGTTGTGTGTGCTCGCGCATTTGAAAGATAATTTTCTTGACGCACAAAAGAATCCAACTGGAGAGCAAACTGTGCATTCAGTTGAGAAGAAATACAAGCATATGGGCGTCACCTGCAGATTCGTCGATTTCGTTTCCCCCCTGTGTCCAACTAGTGTTTGGCTTCAAATGCAATACTGAGAGTTTTCTTCTTTCATTCAAGAAATGTTTTCTTCCTGTAGTTTGTTTGGTGTTAATTAAAGAGAGAAAAAATTGAATTCAGTTTCACCGTATTATTTCTTGGAAACTCTGAAGCTAAAAAAATTTGCCTCTATCATTTTACAGGCGAGTTTTATTGTTTTTTAAATTCCATGCCGCATCAAGGGATATGATTCCTTCTCATCAAAAATCCATCAAATGTCTCTCCCAGCGCTATTTATCCCCAATGGTGAGTTGCCATGACACAAATATGAGTATATAGTTACTGAAAAGAATACTCTCACATTCACTCACATCCTGAAGCATTTGACAACGACATATTTTATAATAAAAGACATTTTCTGAGATCTGAGTGGTTCAGACTGATTAAAAAAATGTTTGTAGAGTCGCACTCAGAATCATTCAACAATGTTGGTTAGAGAAGAGATCCCAGAACTGTTTCTTGTGGCATTGACACATTATGTGTGCGTGTACATCATGCCTGAGGGTGAAGCTCGGAAGGATGGAGAATAGGGATATTTTCCCTCCCAAATCCAACTTTCTTTTGCAATTTTATTTAATTTATTCAAAAAATTACCTCACATTGACCTCATCACTACAAAAAGGAATTCCATTAATAATACACTTTTTTAAAAACGTTTCAAGGTAACCACTTAATTTTGATATTGTTTCACAAATATTAATATGGAAAGGGATTCGAACTGAAATTGCTCCCTCTTTTTCAGAAATAGTTCACGTCCTCTTGATGACATTCAATGCCAAGTTTCAAATGTAAGAAAAAAACCAAAAAAAAAAGAAGAAATTTAAAAGAATATTTAAAAAGGCAGGACACAAGAAAAAAGTTTGTCAAATTGGTGAGCCTTGGGGTTTAATAATATGCAGATTTAATCCGAGTCAACGGCTGCAATCCTGTAATTTGCGTTGCAATCGTATATCGTGGAATTCGTAGAAGTAACTGATACTTTGCCTAACGGTTTGGAACCAAATACTGTCAAGAAATAACAGTGTAGCTATAAGGGCTCATCCTTACCGAGGTTGCCTACCAATCAGAAGAAAAAAATATACTTATGTAACTCAGTTATATGCAATGTCTCACGCATATTCATTGATAAAAAAGGACCATTTTAGAGTCCTAGAAGCTCGTAACATTTATTCGGTGACACTCTGAACATTATGTTTTTTTCTATTTCCTGAAAATGTGGCAGTTCCATCATTTCCCGTTTCCAATCTTCAAATGACATTGGCTTTACCCCGACCGGCAGGCGTGACTGATGAAACCGCGCGGACGTGTAAATATTCCAGAGCCGTCGGCTGGCGCAAGTGCTGAGTCAGTTGGGCGCCGGGGGGCTGGAGGGGTGTGGAGCGCGGTGTGCCATTTGGGATCCGGGGACCTCCGGCTGTTTCAACACGTCTGGGGATCCGCCATAATCCCTCAAGGCGCCTTCGATCCCCCGCAGCGCACGCGACGGGCTTGCAACAATCCGGCAGCCAACCATCGATCACCGCACGCCGTCACGTCGTTGTTTGTGTAGGGCGTCCTACGAACACATTCTCAACTCCCTTAACCCTTCGTTAGACGCGCCGTTTTTGGGAACGCGGTTAGTTGCGCGGGGTCTAGGGAATTTATTATCTACGTTGTCTCAGGAAGGGGTAGGAGGGTATTTGAGAAAAAATAAATGTCTGTATATACTGAACATTTTAGAGTTGATTTAATTTACATAAGGAAGTAAGACAAGGAAATAGAACGTTACGTCAGTCAATAATGAAAAGAAGTCATAATTATTTCCTGAGTTTTGCTTTATCAATAGCAAACTTTAAAGCAATGTAAAATATTTTTGTGTGTTTGCGTAAACACAATAATGTATTACATACTTTTGTTTCCTTGTAGAAAGGCTGATACCACTTTTTCTTTTACTTGTGTCAATGGTTCGGAAGGAATTTTACTTTCATTTTTAGGTTTTCTCTATTTAGTCAGCATTTTTGCAGCAGAGAACAGAAGAGACAAAACGAACATTTTCGTGAGCAGCATACTTCAGGAGTACAGTACACCTGTAGAAAGGCGAAGGCAATACTACTCGTATTACATTGGATATTGTGTCATTATGTCACAAGCGTATTATCATCCCTCAATAACGCGATCTCTTCAAGAGAGCTGTTTGACCACATGTCTCAATTTAATTAGGATACGTCGGAGATCACAGAAAACTCAAAACGAACATTGTCATGAGCAGCAGTTCTTCAACAGACACCAGTGGAATGGACGCAGACGATGCGTATTTCCAATGGTCATAGTGTCATTAGGCCGTAGTTAAGTAGTTTCATCCCTTAATTACTCTTGACCGCTTCAAGAGAACCGTTTCGGCCACTAGTGTCAATTTAATGAAGGTTCGTTTGTGACTACATTACAAGTCGAACATTCTGAAAGAATGCTCTTTAATGTTTCATATGTTGTAAAAGTGTGTAGGTGAAATGTATTGTATTTAACTCGCACCTAGTAAACTCTCGCTTACAATAACAAATCAAATGTAGTACTGAACGAGATAGACACATTAACTAGAAAAATGTGACGAGAAGGTAAACTTCTGAAAATGTCTTGTTTCTTTTTTTACTCTCTCGTCTTATTACGTATGTACGTACTTACGCAGTAAAGAGGAAGTAGTTGTAATGCTGTCAAAGAAATCGCGATTATTCGTTAGAAAACCTCATATTGTCGGGCCCTGGTAACGAAAATGTGGATAAATCTTGTTCCTGTATGTTCCTAAATTACTTCCTCTAACACATTGTGTAGTGAGAATCCACTTTTTGGGGTCCTTTATTTATTTTTTTATTTATTTATTTATTTATTTATTTTACGTCAAAAAACAGTTAAAAACTGCGTATGACGTGCTATGCGGAAAAGTGAATTGTGTGCACATTTTTAAAATGCTGTGATCCCTACACTAAGTCATATACTACTTAAATTTTGAATTTTGAAAGGGAGAAAAAACAAAAACTCCCATGTAATAAAATCTATTTTCAAGGATAAATAAGCAATAAATTTTGGCTCTTATTACTTCCTGCCGCGACAACATGGAAACGATAATTTGAATAATTGTATTTCCCACTGAATTCTAGAAGACGTGCACAGAAAATGAAGTTACATTTATGTCCAGAAGCAAAACAAGGGGCCATCTCAGCATTTGCTCAATGGATCAGGGAAACTGGACGAAAAACCTGATCGAGATGGGGGTCATTGACCCGGAAGCTGTAGTACAATAGTTGTTACAGGTTGTTTATACTCATTTATACAGTCCAAATGGTAAATAATGCATTATGTATCATTGGTAAAATTAATGTTACTTTTCTTGTGATGCTCAGATGTCCTTGATGTCGAAAAATCATTGAAAGTAAAACGTCTGTCTCTGTGAGTGGACAACGCCAGCCTCTGCACCGTTCAGACGATTTTATCCAAAATTGATACTTTCAAACGATCTTAACTAACTTATCCTATGAGTTTGAAGCAGATATATTGATTTTTTTTGAGGGGTTTACATAAGCCTCAACATTTTTACTTTTTTTCAAAAATTGCGCAAACGTTTTGGATGAAACTTTGTCTTCGGAAAGTGAAACTAAAAAATGACACATTTTGGTTGAAATCTCTGAATTTTCGAAAATGTCAAAAGTTCAAATTGTTTTCGGCGTCAGTAGGCAGAGTTTTCTCCTTAATCAAAGGTAGGTTTTGAATTAACCCATGTGCAATTTTTGAAAGCAGAAAAAGTCTTCGCGTAATTTTGCGTGAAATAGGAATTTTTAAATATTTTTCTCAAAGACTGTTCAACTTTTTCTTTAATATTTTCCAAAATACAGGTCTCCTTTCGTTGAACCCTCCAATTTTTGAAATTAAAAAAAATGAGAAATAATGCGAGAAGAATGTGCCGTTCTAACATCAGAGTAGTTAATTACGAAGAAAATCTTATTTTCTCTGAATGTTGGTGAGAAAGCCAGATTCGTCTTCAACTTCGGAGAACGTAAGAGAATAATACACGGTCATTACAAATATTTACAAAATAATCACCTAACCGAGCGTTTTCCGTATACTGTGCATCACAAAGAAGTGTTTATCAACAAGAGTAGTTAACTACTCGCCACCAGATGGTGCCAAAACTCCTGGTGTAGGATATATGGCAGACTACATAGCAAAACAATGCAAGACGTGGGGATGGGACGAGGACAGTCGAGGAGCGACCTGGCGAGGCCGGGAGAGGTGGCTCTGTGCATCAACTGATCTCACTGCATTCCCTCTGACCGGGAGGTCCAAGGATTCCAGTACCGAAGAGAGGCAGGATTTTCGACACAAGCTAGAGCGCTAGGTGCAGTTTAGTCGCTGTCTGGAGGAGAATTCTATCGGCCGGCTGCTCTGATCGAGTTTCTTCGAATAGTACCGGGCGAATTCCAGAGCAGTACCCTGACAAACGGATCATGGACCGCGCGCGATCTTTCCTTTCTATTCCTCGGCATATCCTCACCACACTAACACTATCATGCAATACACTTCCATACACACACTTGCACTAACATGCACTTCACTACCACATATTCCGGGAGACCAGTCGGGAGCTTAGAGCTTGTCCCGGATGGGGCGGTGCCCCGCTGGTAGGCAATACCCGGTTGGGGAAAACCTCGCTAGCCGACTAGCGCCGGATCACGCTATCCAGACAGAAATCATCATCTCCACCTCCAGCACAGAAAACATGAACTACATTTATGGGATTAATGACCTTAGCCATTAACGCGCCTGGAATCACAATCAATCAATCTACCTGTCGAGGCGGCACGCCGAACCGGATCTGTATGAGGTGGAGACCTGGACCACTGAAGGAAGAACCCGGGCGGACGTGTAAATAAAAATTCTTCCATTTTACTCAATGGACAGAACTGAGGCGCTCACAACATTCCCATCCGAAGTTCGTTTCGAGAAAAATGACTTTTTCTGTTTTCGTTAACGTTCACTTTCACTCCGAACAAATTTTTGAAGACGGAATTGGAGGGTTTTGCTATAACCTAATTCATTTGATACTTTAGCATATGATAAGTATTTGGCAGGAGATTTACCGACTTACTTTTAAATCAAAATGCGAGATCGGTTGGGATTTGCCTTTATCATCCTGAGCGCCTGAATCCCATCCTTCTCCTCTGTAATAAATGATTGTGGTAAATATACGGGCAGCGTCGGGAATTTCACCTAGTATTTTTACATTTTTCGAAGACTTAATCCTAGAAATGGCACAACTACAAACAATACATCAATATATTTAAATTATGGGACTTTATCCCCCCATTAAATCATGTTTATACATGTTGTTTGATTTCCGGTGCTTGTGTTTCATATTCACCAGCAGCACCAGTGTCTTTAATATTCTCTCCTTACTAGCATTGTCTCTTCATTAGGTGACACGCGCATCAATCAATCACATTTTACACATCGCCGCAGAGACAAAGCTATTAATTCCATTCATTACTAAGAAGGGCGCCCGCTTCCGTGTCGAACGCGGCCGAGTCCATTATTCACGATCGCATCTACCACCGCCGCCTTTCCCCGGAAGACAAATCGCGCCTGAATGGAAGCGACGGGCGACACATTTCTGAGGAGATAGCGCAGACACCGGGAGAGCCGCGGCGCGTTCGTGAGAAGGGCGGCGGCGGCGCTGGCGGCGGCGGAGCGCTGAAGGAGCGGGCGCACTGAATGCACAGACGGGGCAGCTGGGAGGTGGCGTTAAGGAGGGCGTGGGGGGGCGGGTTGGAGGGGCGTTGGAGAGGGGCGTTGGAGGGGCGTTGGAGGCGTTGGAGGGTGGCGTTGGAGGGGCGTTGGAGGGCGTTGGAGGGGCGTTGGAGGGGCGTTGGAGGGGCGTTGGAGGGGCGTTGGAGGGGCGTTGGAAGGGGCGTTGGAGGGCGTTGGAGGGCGTTGGAGGGCGTTGGAGGGCGTTGGAGGGGCGTTGGAGGGGCGTTGGAGAGGGCGTTGGAGGGGCGTTGGAGGGCGTTGGAGGGCGTTGGAGGCGGAGGCGTTGGGGGCGTTGGAGGGGCGTTGAGGGGCGTTGGAGGGGCGTTGGAGGGGCGTTGGGAGAGGTGAGGGCGTTGGAGGGGCGTTGAGGCGTTACGGAGGGCGTTGGAGGGGGCGTTGGAGGGGGCGTTGGAGGGGGCGTTGGAGGGGCGTTGGAGGGGGCGTTGGAGGGGGCGTTGGAGGGGGCGTTGGAGGGGGCGTTGGAGGGGAGTTGGAGGGGCGTTGGAGGGGCGTTGGAGGGGGCGTTGGAGGGGCGTTGGAGGTGGCGTTGGGGGGGGCGTTGGAGGTGGCGTTGGAGGGGGCGTTGGAGGGGCAACGGAGGTGGCGGAGGCGGGGTGGCGGAGGCAGGGCATTATGATCACACACCTATTTACGATTTTAGTATTATGGATGATATAGGGGACTCATTAATAGGTGCGTGAGACCATGCAACATATGGAATTTAATCATATATTTAAACTATAATTGCAATTTTAACAGCAGCTAACAGGAACTAGTCATTCAGAACATTGTTCAGTCTGTGTTTAGCAGATTCATTCCACAACGAATCTATAAGCAATAGCCCATTGTGCAATGAGAAATTCCCAACACTTAAAAACTTCCGCAGTTCTATAAATTACCAACCACTACGATAACACAATTTACGATGTACCGAAAAGAGAAAAAGGAAAGAGAATGTTAACCTCTTTGAAGTTAGATTGCGATTTAATTGCAATGAATAAACATGATTGATCTTTCCGTGACATAATTGCATTACAAAACATGTTTGAGGTTATCGTTTTGAAACCTCGACATGAAAGGAACTTGGACTTTTGACGTCTATAAATTGCAAATATACTTGCATTCAATGAAATCAGTTTTATACCTTCAGAAAAAATGTTTTAGGCAACACATAGGACAAATTCGAGAACAACTTTAGCGTTAATTGGAAGTATTCATACACGAGAGCGCACATTCATATATGTAGAATTTGCAAGTCTAGATTTTAATTTACGCAGTTTGTTTACTCCAAGATACTTTTTTAAACGTTACGGTGGTGGATAATTCAGTGACTCCCCTCCTGGATGAAAGGATAACTTCTGCTGAAGTACCCAGAATAGTAGACACTCAAAGAAATGTAATAGAAGGGCTTGAAATATTTTTCACAAAAAATTGGAAGCTAGGAAAACCTAACTTTCTAAATCACTTACACGTAGAACTCAAAGAAATGTAATAGAAGGGTTCAAATATTTCTCCAAAAAATTCGAAACTCGAAAAATAGTATATATAGTGATGGTATTAATATACGAGTGTGATAATACGACACGAGAGAGGAAGGAGCAAGTATCGTAAACTTGACAGTTTTTTAAGTAAACTTGACAGCTGAGTTCACTCGAACGAATGGAAGAAGCCTCGATTGTCTCAGTAACGTATTCAACAGCTTGAGGTGTTCTTCTAAACTGGTGTTGATAATATTTTTTTCGTCATTTTTCCTTTGGTTTTAGGGCATTTTTATAGCATTTTAACACCATTTCATTGATCATTTCCGGCGATGTTTTAGGTTATCAAAGTCTGCCCCCTAGTAAAGAGTATCATTATGCAACTGGTGGCGGCCATTAAATGACAACATTATACATTAGGAGAAGAAAAACTAACTTTCTAAATCACTTTAAAAGTGCAAATAGCTTTACACTGGTATCCAACAGTTATTGTCTCCGATGAGCCACGTAGAAACTTCTAAAATATAATAGAACGTCCAATAACTTGAAATTTTATTTCTTAATTTCTTATTTTGAAAATAACAAATTCTGCACGTCAGGCCCTTCTTCGCATCGTTTTCGAGTTACGCACGATGATAAATATTGTTGCAGCAAAAGGTGTATTACGAGTTACATCTGCGTCTGATTTCTCATCTACGCCATAATCTGTGAAGTTCTGTTTTTCACCTCAAATCTATTTAATGCCGAACTGGTGGTTAATTCCCTACTAGCTGTAATACACTTCGGAGTCTTCTATACGCTTTGTTATAAAACGGCAAAATACGTCATCTTGCCTTATGTATTACATATATGGGGATGATAATAATAATAATAGTAATTATAATAAACAATAATAAATAATAACAATAACAATAAACTGACCCATACCTACATTAAGTTGTTTTGGCAACAAAAACAGCTAAAAAGGTTTGAGGATATTTCTGTGCACCTGAGCATTTGGCACCGCTCTCACTGCTGGAGCATGCTTGCATATTCAATACCTGTTGTAAGCCTTCCTCATCAAGGTTCATTAAGCAAACGCAATAAACAGAGTTGGCTAATTTCCAAACCAGTTTACATGTGAAGAAACATCAACTTCAACATTTAAGTGGAAGGTTTACTGGCGTAAATACGTCGTATATTACAAAATGATCTAAAAGAAGGCCTAATCGTTGGAGATCTGCGTTTTATTGGTGAGTTGGGAACATCAAGTTTAACTAGTGAAGAGGAAGTTGACGGAAATATGCCATCTCGGTTGTCGCCGTAATTCGAGCATAAAACTACTCTATATTCAATTTTACTCTTGAAAATTTTTCTCATCAAAACAAATTCCAGACCTTTACTTAACCATTCTTACCTGTTTTTTATTACATTCAGGAGTCAATGAAGTCAATAATGCAATATTTCATTAATTAGCTTATGGCACAAATGTTTGTACACAGAATCAATGTTATACTGACAGGAAAAAATTAAATAGAAGTGATGTTTCTTGTGATAGTGATTGTAGTAGTCGTACTAACCATAGTAGTCAAATTTAAAAGGTAGAGAACGTGGTAGTGTTGGTGATATTCTGATATTGATAGTTCAAAAATGTTTCCACCCTTGTTATATGCAACCTGCTGCAAGGGGTGCCACTACCTCGCTCATACTCTCGAGCATTTCAGCACCAAGCATTTCAGCATCAAGCATTTCAGCATCAAGCATTTCAGCATCAAGCATTTCAGCATCAAGCATTTCAGCAACAAGCATTTCAGTCTAGAGCAGTTCAGAACGGGGAAGAAGGTTCAGGGCATCAACTGATGTCACTGCAGTACCTCTGACCGGGATGTCCTAGGTTCGAGTCCCGACGGTGGAAGGATTTTCCACACTAGCTTGTCAGCTAGTTCAAAGCAGTCGCTGTCTGGAGGAGAATCCTAGAAGCCGGTTGCTCTGATCGTCAGTTTTCAGTGGTTTCTCCAATTTCCCATGCAATTTGTCTAGGGCGGATTTTAATGAAATGCAATTTTTTTACTCTTTAGAACAATTTCGTTCAGTATAAAAATTCATTTTATGTTATAAAAAAGGAAATAACCCATTTTTATGTCATTATTTTGCAACCTTTGACGATTTCGACTGTCATTTTTTACCCTTTTCCGTCTTTTCAATGCATTTGTCGCTGATTTAATCGATTTTCATTTCATTTTTAATGGTACTTGCTTCAAATAATATTTACGATATGCAACAAATGTTCTTTAGAAAATTATTCAGTAGCATATTCTAATTGTTCGCTCAGATATAGTTTTGACAGTAGTTATGAGTATGTAATTCTTGTGATGTATATCAGCGCCATTTCCGGTTCGGCCGATTTCGGGACAACTAAAGACAGAAAATCCTGGTAAAGAACAGTCCAAACAGTTTGCAAGCTGAGTTCACTCGAACGAATGGAAGAAATCTCGATTGTATCAGTATTGTATCCAACAGCATGAGTTGTTCATCTGAACTGGTTTTGATAAGATTTTTTACGTCATTTTTCTTTGGTTTTAGGGCATTTTAGAAGCATTTTAAGAGCATATTAGTGATATTTTTGGCTATGTTTTGGGTCATCAAAATCGGCCCGCTGCTTATGTCATATTAGGAGCTTTTGAGCTCACTCCTGGTTAATAGTCAGGAGTAAGATATAGCTGTGCCGTGCGAGACATCATTAACTTTGGGAGTACTTTACATGATCACAAATGACATTTTCAAAATTTTATGGAAAATGGCGGTATTCTTTCTTCAAATATTTTTCTCATATATTGAAAATACATTCATACAAACTGTATAGTTTCAATTCGCATTAAAACCTATCAAATTTTGAAAATTGCAAAGTTCATATTTATTTTCGAAATTGTCCTATACCTGTATTATTTACGCCACGTATTTCTTTTTCCTGCATTTATTTCACAATCTTCAAATGATATCATGCAAATTGTAAAGTACGATCAATTTAATTTCACTATCAGTTCACGTTTTCTAGAATTGAGTGGGAAATACAGTTCAAATTATTGTTCTCAATGCCCTCGCGGCAGTAGTAGATTCCTTCACGAAGGACTCGATGAAGAATAAGAACTCAAATCTATAGCTTATTTGCTTTTGTAAATATTTTTTATTACGCTGAAATGAATAATTTCTTATTAATTCTTAACCATAACGCTCGTTTCCATCAAGTTATATCTTTGATCCCAGTGAATAAATTGATAAGTCCTAAACACTTAAGTTTACAGGAGAGCAAAAAACGTTTAAATGAATCAAATCAGGGATTAATGATATTCAAACGAACGAGATATTTAAACAATCCTATTTTCGAGTAGGTTTTGTTTAAATATCATTAATCCCTTATTTATAGAATTAGTTTAAAGTTGTTTTCTGCTCCCCTGTAAAATTAAGGTTTTATTGTAAAAATAAGTTACTTATCAGCTTATTCACCGGGGTCAAAGATATATAGTTTAGGATAGAGATTCCAGAATTTAAGGAAACGTGCACAAAATACACTTCTCCCCACAGTACGTCACACAAAGTTTTTAAAATGTTTTTAGACGTTAAATAAATAAAAAAACGTAAAAATAAAAAAAATTTCTGTTCCCTCTAGTTTTTGTGTCGGCCACTGCGTCTGTGGCGCGCTGCCAGCTGCCGCGCTTTTCCCCGCGCGAACGTAAACACGCACCGGTGAGGGAGGGGAGTGATGAGGAGGGGAGGGGGAGTGGGGGGGGGGAGGGAGGGGACGGCGGGCGTCTACGCTTGCCACCTGCCCCGCTCTGAATGGCGGCGGCGGCGGGCAGGTATTTTTAATATTTGGCCAGCGCCCGCCTCGCCCGCGTATAAAGCACCACTGTTCCGTGTGTTTGGGAAGATAGAATCGGAATTCTCTTTTATCCTTCTCCGCGTAAACTATTAGGACGGATTCGCTATTCCGTGAATTTTTAGGTGACGCTTACGGCCATTTCACTGACGCGCACATGTTCAGCTAGTGATGTTAAAGAACGACACAGACTTTTTTGTCCTTGTTACCTTGTTTCTTGCGTCTGGTATAGTTTTTTTCGTTTTGCCCCCAACCTCTTCCCAGATGCGGTCCATGAGCGCCTAAGAGACATCTTTCCAGTTTTTCTTGTTTTTGCTGTTCCTTTTAATAGTAGAATTGAAATATGAGTTGAATATTATAGAAGATTAAAACACGGTCCTATATGCTAATTTTTTAAAAAATAATTAAAGCAATTTTTCAGAAATGTCGCTTGAACGTTTCTGAAAATGCGCCAGCTCATTGTTACAGAAGAGTTATTGAAACCTAACTTTATGAGAAACCATAAATAAAACTTCTACCAAAAACAATAATGTATAATATACGTCCGTAATTAGTACATAGATACGACGTAAGAAACTTAAAAAAACGTAAAATTTTTAGCAAATCAAAAGAAAACGTTAAAAAGTGTTTATAGAATGTTATTTGGTGCATTTATCACATAACTGAAGCCTGTTTTGAAAATCTTTACTTCGTGTATACGTACGTATATGATAAAGTAAAAATAAAATTGAACATAAGCCAATACAGTAGACAGCTTAGCAAAAGTAGTACCAACGTTATTAAATGTAACAGAAACAGATAAAATCTAGGTTATATTTAAAGTGAGTTGTGACAAAGCAACGTCTAACCCTCCATACCATTCTTCAGGTTCTTAAGTATACCATTCCCAGACAATTAATTATTGATCAATTAATGAATTCATTTTATTCTTTTTCAATTTTCAGTATTTCCAAAAGTTTCTTTTTATCTTCCTTACCACAAAAATGGGCATAATCCGCATACAGAGTTTGGAATAACCTGCAATGTTCATGACAAAGAACTTTAAAATTCCTACAAGACGCACAACATCAATAAAAATTATATTGCATGTTGTTTGCTTTAGATAAGAATAAAGTTTCTAAAAATGACAAATTATAAGTGAAAAGTGAAATTTTATTATATTTAAAACAATTTTTAACACAGTTTGTGTTTTTGTATCAAAAATTCAAGACAAATTAGTTATGCTCAAAAATGGCACAAGTTTAATGTATGGGTGTTTCCTGTTATCTTAATCAGAGTTTTTCGTTGTTATAATTCAATTCAATTGAATGATGCCTTACTTTGGCAGGCTCACGCCATGAGGCTGCTTCCACCTTATTACGCAAATTTCGCTACACTCTTTTCACCATCCAGACCGGGAGCGGTAGCTCAGTGCATCAACTGATGTCACTGCAGCGCCTCTGACCGGGAGGTCCTAGGTTCGAGTGCTGACGACGGCAGGATTTTCGACACTAGCTTTTCAGCTAGGTCGAATTCAGTCGCTGTCTGGAGGAGAATTCTGCGGCCGGCTGCTCTGTTCGGTAGTTTTCCGTGGTTTCTCCGATCAACACCAGGGAATGCCTTCGACACTAGCTTTTCAGCTAGGTCGAATTCATCGCTGTTTAGTACCCACCAAACGGGCCACGGACCGCGCGCGATCTGTCCTGCCTCTTCCTTGTCCTATCCTCTCCCCTTACCACACACACTTCTAATCCAGATCTAATGGGGAATTCAGAGCCAGATCTAATGGGGAATATTAATTTTTGGAAAAATCTTCTGTGTGTTTTAGAAGTTATGTTAAGTTATTCACCAAATTTGCCATCTTCCCATTCCCACAAGAAATTTAAAAAAATTATTTCACTCCATTTTTATACGATATTTAAAGAACAAAACTGAAGCCTAGTTTTGAGAAAATTTGAAAATGTCCAAGTGGCTTCAAATTTGGAAGGATTTTTAAGAGAAAGTTCCAATATTTAAAGATTTGTTTTTTCAAAATCGCAGGGCTTTATACCTTGTCACAACGGCCAGGGAATAATCGTTTTAGTAAAAGTATTAAGAACAGCTCAAGCGCTAGAATTGTTCATAGACAAAGGACGGATTAAAAAAACAGCTTTTCCTATATTAAAGAACTACGAATCGCGTATTCTGGCTACACTCCTTGTTAGAGACAATTTACTACATAAAGGAGCAAGAAATGCCCTCTTTTAACATTGGAATGCTATCCTTGTCTGTGAGATATATTATTGCACTTCTTCATTATTGCACCAGAAGGCATTCAGAAACTACTTTTTGACTTAAATTGCTCGAATAATGTACTAAGAGTTCAACAAATGTTATTTTATGACCTGATGATGAGAAGAGAAAGACTGTGATAGCGATGCAGACTTCAAAATTTTTAAGCAGTGTTTATACCAGCAGTATGCTGCTTTGACTTGTACTGATGGGCATGACACAGGAAATTCTAAAAATAAAAGATTACGTGACTAATTTGTTCTTTAAACTTACTTATTTAGACTATTTTATATTTAGACTTTATTGCAGAATGATTATTACAGTGTAAAACAAATGGGTATTTAAAAAACCACATAATATTTTTAAAGATTTTACAAGTTATTTCGTAATTTTTTGTTATTATAAATGTAAAACAGGTTTACTCCTTTTAATTTATATATAACATTGCCCAAAAATACTAAAGAATATTGGAAATATGTAATTTTTATCATACATTTCACAGAGGATAACAATAACGCTAGTTTTTTTAGGGTAGTGATCGAGTGCTAACTTCTCGTGGGAGCCACCAAATGAATTTTCTGTCAAAAATCAGCTCTTTCAAACACAATATGATATAATTTTGTCTGTTTTGAGAATATTTCTCCGTATATAATACGAATACGAGGAAATAAAATTTTACATTTCGATACGAAACGCAACGTATTTTGTAAAAAGATTATATATATATATATATATATATATATATATATATATATATATATATATACACACACACACACAATTAAAATTGCTGTAATGCACTAGTGGAAGTACTCTGCGTTCTCCGGTTATTCATCGCAATAATAACATGTTAGACAGGAAAAGGAATTCCATCTATGCCCTGGGTTGATGCCTATTTTTATCGATTCTATTGTGTCCCCGTTCCGTCCCCGTCCCTTACCGCTCAGCCCCGTCACACTCCACCTCGCCTTTCTCTTGTCAAACTTACTCTCCTCAATTGAAATATTCATTCCTTAACCTTCGAAAGGTATGTTTTCGTACAACGGTATCATAAAACCCTTACATACAAAACTCTTACCCTCTGCCCCAGTTTTAGCATCGTCACGTAAATCTTTCACAACATGTTTCACTTCCGCTAGTGTAATCCGTAAATACGTCATAATGCTCAATTCACTATTATCCGAGCAGCTTTTCTTGTATAATGGCTTGGAGAAATGACGGTGGAGTGCGGGCATTATTTATAATGTCGGCCACTAGAAGTCTTTGAAGTAAGGCTAACCCATTGGAAAATCAAAAGCAAATATGCTGTCACGGCCTGGTCGTCGCTTTGGGTAGGAAATAGCGAGGATATCATGGTGATCCAAATCATTACTGAAGGATGTGGTTAGGATACCAGTTTCCTACTTCTAACTCCTATGACTTTGCCACTTTGTCAATAATTTTGCGTTCGCCGTTATGATCTAACTTTCTGGGGAACTAGATGTGAAAGTGCCTGAAAATTTACTTACATTTTTTGAAGGAAAAAGAGCAGGAACAGATCTCAACTGCAAATACAAAAGACCCGGGTCGAATCGGCAATTTTTCTCAGAGAGGGGCTTTCAAAGCATGGGTAGTGAAGCGAACACCGCCATCTCTTACGCAACCCAATTTTGAAAGAATCCTAATAACGCTCTCGAGAATGTTTTCTCCACCAATTTTGCGTCATTTGGCTTCCTTCTTCTGAACACAACACAGAGTGTTGAAATCATAAGTACGGCAGCTGATGTAGATTAATTGTATCCCTGAGAAGGAGAAATTGATATTTCTGCAGCAGAGAACGTCTAACCCTCTGGGAGGAGGGAGATTCCCCTGTGAGTTCGCGCCCACCCCCCGTGGGAGTGTCTGGCTCGGCCGGGGGCGCAGCGCGGAGCGGGGTGGGGCGGGCGGAGTGGGGTGGGGTGGGGTGGGTGGGGCGGTGCGGTGCGGGGCGGGAGGCAGGGGCGGGGCGGGACGGGGTGGGGTGGGGTGGGGCGGTGCGGTGCGAGGCGGTGCGAGGCGGGGCGGGGCGGTGCGGGGGGGGTGGGGCGGGGCAGGCGTGGGCGGGAAGGCCGCGTGCGAGGCCGGTTGTCGACCCAGGGGGGCGGGGCGGAGCGGGGGCGGGGGCGGGGCTATTCTTGGGCGCTGAGAGGGAAGCGCTCACGCGACCGCGGGAAACAAATACGCCCCCACCCTGCAAGCCACCCCCACCCCGACCCGCAACTAAAGCAAATGAATAAACGCGGAATCCTTTGCCTAATGGGTGGTGGTACACAAAGTTGTACTGTTTGAAGTAGCTGGGTACGCAGAGTTCAACACTGCTTGTGGCCACGGCAGCAATCGTAATTACCGGTTTAGGGCATCAATTGATGGCAATGAAGGGCTTCTGACCGGAAAGTTCGAGGGTTCGAGTTCCAAAGGTGGCAGACTTTTCGACACTAGCTAGATTGCTGGGTCAAATTAAACCACTGCCTGGAGGAGAATTATAAAGACCGGCTATTCTAATCAAAAGTTTTCCCTCGTTTCTTCTATTTACATCAGGCGAGTACCGAAGCAGTATACTAACAAACAGGCCACGGTCCGCGCGCGATCTTTCCTTCGTCTTTCATTGCCTATTATCACCACTTACGTACAGATAGTTATACTTACATGCACACATTACCACACACGGCGGGAGCTTAGAGCTTGTCCCGGATGGAGCGGTGCCTCGCTGGTGGGGGATATCTGGTTAGGGAAAAAACCGATCTGCCGACATATAGGTCGGCGTCAGATCTGATCATCCATCGGGGAAAGAACACCGACTTCTCGCGATAAAAAGCATGCACTACACTTATGGAAGTAACGACCCTAGCAATTCAGACGCCCAGAATCGCTAATCAACCAAGCCAAGCAACCGTAACCATCGTGACCAAGTTACTCTGACACCGAAACTTTCATTTTATTACGAAGATCATGTGGCAACCTTCATTCCCGTGTTTTCTGCGCTGTGAAGTACGTGCTGTTTTCGCCGCCCTTGTTTCAGAGGAATTAACACCAAATGGCACTTTCCCGCAAGGTACATTTTCATATTGAAGGAAAAAATTCTCCAAAAATATGGATGGTAGGAGTACCAAATATTTACAGCTTATTGCCAGTGGTTCAGTCGTAATTTTCTCACAGGCATTTAACAAACACTAATATTTTGACAGTAATGAACATTTTTTAATTAAAAAATGTTCGAAATAAAAAAGACTTAAAAACCTATTCTAAATATATAAATTTCCCTGTGTTAAAGTGATTGGAAGGACTTAATGTACATACTCTGAACATTTAAAAGCTCTACTTTCCACCAGTTGCTGAGAAAAAAGTACATGAGCAATCATTTTAACATAGACAGTAAAGGAGTCTCCAGCTCGCCTTCATACATATACGTTAACAAAGATGACTTCCATGATTTCATCCTGTTGGGAAATTTCATACAGCGGAGTTGTATATGTGACTTTTGCCCATGATCTCCATTCAACCCCGTACGCGCTGATGTTCGACAGATACAAAGTCCTTGAGAGCGTCAGAACATGGGCTGCCAAACATTCGTGCATAAACAGATGCCTGTCAAGCCTGTCAAACCAGACAAGCAGTTTCATGTCTCCTATGGGTAACTGCGAACCCTTTCAGACCTGACGATGTTTGGAAAAAGGCAATTCTTAAGAACTTGGCGATAAACCGGCAAAAAATTACTGTTTTCAAAAATGTTAAAGAATCAAATTAATTTAAAAATTTTGAGACATTTTAGGACCTACACAATTGTGTGGGCTGGGATTCACTTATTTTCGAACATTTGAATTTTGCGAGAAGACAATTTTAGGAATCACACGATGTACCCAAAAAAGGTATTTTTAGAATCTTTTAATCCATAAAATGAATTTTAAGAAATTTATACGCATACTATAGAACATACAATATTGTGTGTGTTGACTTCCCATTAACACATCTCACATTTGTTTGGTATGAAATTCTACAAGACTGTTTTTGATTTTTATCGAGGCAGAAATATGTTACATTTTGAACATCCTGTGCCAGTGCGACGAGTACAACCAATATTTCACATTGCCAGAGGTATACAACTTCATCGTCAATAGTGAAATATTCCGAATACGAATTTTCCATAAATGACGCAATTGCGTCTATATCAGTTAGATTTGGAATGAATTAAGAAAAGTTTTTGAGAAATGAAAATCAATGGTAAAGAAGATATAAAACCAACGCAAAATTTAATATACATTCAAGGAAACACAACATTTGTTGGTTTGTAATAGTAATTTTCAGAATAATATTTAATTTGTAAATATAAAGTAGGTCCTAGATCACACAATTGTGTTATGAATGATCACACACATTTTACCAAAAAATAGGTATTTAAACTATTAGATACTATTGTAATTCATTTACTAAGCATTTCTGAATTAAATACTTTTTAAATTTTGGATTCGATGGTTGGCGGATTCGGTGGTATGACGGTCAGCGACACTTTTTAAGGGCGAAAAAATCCTTTGTACGCCTTCCTTCGGAGAAGAAGTAAAGCCGACTGTCCCGCGTAGTATATTTACTGCATGTGAAATATCCTCTAGCCTAAAAGAAGCCTCTGAGCAAAATTGAGATCCGCCTGTTTCGTCGCCCAAGATAATACCTCCTTTCTCCGCTAGGTGGTGAAAGGAGCGTAACGAAATTTGCGTGGTTAAACGGTAGAGTGGGCCTGATGGTCCGAGTCTCGTCAAAACAAGTTAAAATAAGGCATTAACTTCAATTTAAAACAAAACAATAAATAAAAACTTGAATATTACTTGAACGTACGCATTTTTGACTGCCATCGTCTGTTGCTACAAATAAAAATTGCACTTGGAATAAGATTTCAATATTTGAAAGCGGTTGCGTGGATGTGAAATGGACCGTGCACGAACGTACGCTGTAGGTCTGGCTGCACTAGCGCTGGCGGAGGAGCAAAAATTCGCTGTCAACCCGTACCGCACAATTGTGTGGGCAGGGTCTCACAAAGGCACGAAATTTCCCACTACACGTTTATTGGCTAAAAGTGATCATTTTCGACGTTTTCGCAGGTACGAGAAGTTTGTAAAATTTATTCGGAAACACCTGTATATCATCACGTGTACTCTCTATTTGGAAGCTTCTGTATATCATTGTCATCACGTATTACTCTCTTTCCTTTCTATTCTATCTCCTTTTCCCTCCCTTGCTAGTGGTTGGTACAACAGCTCTTCCGTTGAGCTTTAGTGTGCATGTTCTATCAGTACGAGTTGAAATATGGAGTTAATCGGAGCATCGATAAACACTGACGTATTTGGGCGTTAAAAGCTAACACGCAATTTGGGCTTTTAGGGCTAGAGATACCACGTTAAACTGTGTACATATCCTGACGTGTATCATAAAACGAAATAATACGTTTAGTTGAGAATCAGACATGAAAATTATGAGATAAGTATCACGAATAATTTTCTTAATTAATCGATAACGTAAGTTTAACTCTAATAGTATCGTCTAGTTTAACGTTCATTAACGTTTAGTTTAACTTCAATAACACTAGTGACATTCATGCTTATGATGTTTCTATAAAACTGTTGTATCTACAGGGAGAAAGAAGAAATGAAAATGATTAATTAAATACGTATTCAACATGAACTTTTAAAGCAAATCATATCAAATGGTATTTTTTACTATTATGGAGGAATGTATACGAACCATCTAACAAAAATAAATCGATTCTATACTTTGAGGATTTTTTTTTGTAAAACTCTTAAGCCTTAGCTCGCTTGCAATAATAGTACGCAAATGACAAAAAGCCAATGATCTTTCGCGTATACCCTACAGCGGTTCCCTTTGAAGTATTTGAGATCTTTTTTATATTTTGCTGCAACAAGGGTGGCATTCTTACCCACAAATCATCTGTTCGGTATTGGAACTGGTGGAAACGTTCATAAGACGACGACTGTATTAGTTCGGATGATGCATCCGAACTAGCATCCGATCTAGCATCCCAATTGATGCTAGATAATGATTTTCTAAAAAGTGACGTTATCAATTGTATTCTTCTCCATTTGTTTCGATACATTTTCGAGAACAATATTAAGTCGTTATGTTTCCAATGAAACAACTGAAGTGATAGAAGATATCTAAACAATATGTTCTCGTCATAGGAACGTACGTTCTTAGCAGGTGTCATTTCTTGATGTCTCGAAATTCGCCCTTCTTAGCTACGGTTAACCCTTAGAGTCCCTTCGAGTCCTGACGGCGGCAGGAATTTCGACACTAGCTTTTCAGCTGGGTCAATGCTGGCGAGAATTGCTCTGGTTTTCCACTAGCTTTCTCCGATCAACACCAGGCGAATGCCGGAGCAGTACCCTACCAAACTGGCCACGGACCGCGCGCGATCTGCCCTTCCTCTTCCTCGTCCTATTCTCTCCCATTTACACTAACATGCACTACACTACCACATATTCCGGGAGACGGTCGGAGCTTACAGCTTGTCCCGGCTGGGCGGTGCCCCGCTGGTGGAGAGTCCTGGTTAGGGAAATCCCATTAGCCGACGGTAGGTCGGCGCCGGATCTGGCCATCCAGTGGGGAAGATCACCGCCATCTCCCGAGAAAAAAACAAGCACTACACTAACGGCACTAATGACCAAAGCAGTTGACGCGCCCGGACACATGAAAAAATCAATCAATCTTCTCGGTGACGCCACCGAGTGTCTCCGTGTGAAGGCGCCCATACAAGACTACTAAATTAGCGTTACTCCTATTTACACGCTTACTTGGGACGAACGATTCTAGGGAACGCGCGTGTCCGTACAATGCCTTCGCCGTTTCTGCAGTCACGTGCGCTAAAACCTCGGAAATCGATCCCCAGAAGGAAGCGAGTAAATCGAGTCTAACAAATCCAAGGCCCCCATCAATGCATAAACCACGCATTTTCGCTTTATGCAGATCTCAAAACCGGTATTGCTTGAATTGATAATACATACATGACACGCTGATCTGCTACAAAACAGTATATCATGATCCCGATGTTAGATATAACAGAGTGACTCTTTCAATAGGAGAAATAACGTCGTTTATTAGCGATTCGCACGACTATGACAGAGTATCATACTATAAAAAGCATTAAATATTTACAAGTAGCAGTGTCTCTGTCAGAATTTTTAGGGAAATGTCTTTGGTACATCTGAAAAATTGTTCCACGAAGTTAAAGAATATTTTCATACCACCTATCAATACCAATTTCAGTATTTCAGTCTAAAAAGAAATATTCACTCTTTTTTGTTTATTTGATTTTTTTATTTTGGTATTTATTATTTACCAATGAAAAATCTCTTGCTCCATAACCAAATCATATTATTGGTCGTACAAATGAATATTCATAGAGGGATCTCATTATGCAAGGTCCAGACAGGTGTTCGTTTCTTACAACTGATGTGGTTGCTTCAAATTACAGTCGAGCTAGCTCGGCTGAATTCATTTCGAAGATTAAGAGCATGCTATGCCAGAGAAATTGATTCACTTTTCGTTATCGGATAGAATATCCTACCCTCACCAACTCTCAGTGCAAGAGTGTAAGATTTAATACACAATTTTAATCCAAGTATGCAAAAAAACGAATTACTTTTATTCATTAACGATTGTGATATCTTTACGACTGAGTTTAACCATTTAAAAATCACTGTAATTGCTATTGATAAAGCCAGAAACAAGTGCAGATAGGAAATAATCAAATAATCCTAAATTTACTACATACATAACGCTGTGTGTGCCTTGAGTACTCTTATTGCACCTCATTAAAAAACAGAAAAAAGCTTTACTCTTTCTTAAGTCACGAGGAGGTAAAATCGTGACGACTAAACCCAGAGAAAATATTGTGTAGTGGCTTGAGAAGTCGTCAAGGACTTCAAAGATGTCAACTGTTCCCTGAGGAGCAGATTCCATTTACTTATGCCCAGATTGAGACGATAGCATACAATTACTCTTCAGAAACTTCGTACCGTCACCGAGAGTAGTTGCTTCGGAAGAAAACATACCTTACCTTACCTTACACCAGCTCGTTGATAATAAAGTTGGTTGGGTTTATTATTGGAAGAAGTACGTTGTAATACTCTCTTGTTAATAGAGTAATGGCTGGAATGGAATTCGTGATGATTTTAAAAAAGCAACCATCCCACAAGCCTACTGTACAAAAATGTTTTTCAAGAGACTCAAACCTGCATCATTCAGTTCGGCGTACTTGAACCCCTTGGAAGACACGACATCGAAGCCCTCCAAGGACGTTCATTCTTCTTCCTTGACGTATCGCGATCTAAAGAAGATAATTAATCTTTAATCTTATTTTATGATGTTCAGCACTTATCGTTTTGACCCACATACAGGTCAATTGGTTGAGTATTGGGTGGTAATAATGATATTTGTATGAATGAGAACCAGGGGAAACGGAAGAATAAAAAAAAAAAAACTGCCGCGAAAACTCTTTGTCTACCACCAATTCCATCGACCAGGAATTAGATAAGACCTGCAGCCTGACCACTACACCAGGAGGGGCCCAAGAGAGCAACACGAAAATTGTGGCCGTCCGGACGCAGGTTGGTAGCACTGCGCGAGTGGGCGCGGCGCAGCGCCGCCGTCGCCAAACAAAAGCCGGCGGCGTGGCGCGGGCCGCCGCGTCTGCGATTAGGAATGCAATGCTTGTATTATGCTAATCAGGATCAATTAGATCCCACTGGGGAGGGGAGGGGCGTACGCGGCAATATTTCAGCACGCGTTCCGACCCGCGCGGAGCGTGGCGGGGCGGGGGGGGGCGCGCCGGCATTCACGCGCGCGCGCGCACGCATACGACGCGCGGATGATGCGGACGCATATCAGCTGAGGGCCGCGCGGGAACGCGTGCCCGGGGAACCCCCTGGGCTGGTCCGCGAGCAGACACGTGTCCCGGCGGGATAGCATCTGCCCCCCCCTCCATGCTGCCTCGTTCCGCAGAGCGCTCAACGCATGGCGGGGGCGTGGGACTCGGTTTCAGGAGCGCACGCACGCACGAACTTTCGGGGTGAGAATCCAGCAGCATCAGCACAGGGGATAGGGCGGGTAGGGACAAGTATTCCATTGACAAACCTCTGCCAGCAAACGGATAAACAGAACAGTGTGAAATGTGCTGCACAATCGGGGATGGTGCAAAAAGTTGTAGAACGTGTAAAAGTAGTTGGCCCGGGAGTGGTGGCTCTCTGCATCAACTGATGTTCCTACAGCGCCTCTGTCCGGGAAGTCCTACGTTCGAGTCCGGACGGCGGCAGGATTTTCGACACTAGCTTTCTGGTGACGACACTAGATTTTTGTCACTGTCTGGAGGAGAATTCTAGCGGCCGGCTGCTCTGATCGGTAGTTTTCCGTGGTTTCTCCGATCAACACCAGGCGAATGCCTGAGCAGTATCTTAACGGACGGGCCACGGACCGCGCGCGATCTTCCTTCCTCTCCTTTATCCTATCTTCTCCTTTACACACACACACACACACAACTCACACACACGATCGGTGACTTAGAACTTGTTCCGGCTGGGGTGGTGCCCGCTGGTGGAGATACCCGGTTGGAGAAACCCGTTAGCCGACCATCCAGCGGGGGAAGCCCACCGCCACCTCCCGAGCAAAAAACACGAAGTACACTTACGGGACTATGGCCATAGTAGTTGACGCGCCCGGAATCACAAACAAGGCAGCTTAGCAAAACAGTCGAAACTTTAATAGGATCAATTTCACTTGCTTCGCTAATGCATTTCCAAGTTGACGGCGAAGCTCCGGTTCTCCCTCTGGACTCCGCGATCCTTTAGAGTAGCCAACGCAAAATTGCCCACGCATTGTGCAGAAAATAGAGATACGACTCATCTTGGTTCACTTTCCCTTGGTAACTTCTACTAAAGTATTTCTACTTAATTAAGTATGCGCATTCCACGCGTATTCTGTTTATCCACATGTTTTAGCTGTTTGTCAAAAAAGTGCTCTCAGCCCTCGCAGGCTGGACCTCGTTTCGTTGCACGTTCTTCGCACACACTTTTCGGGGTGAGATCTTGCAGCGCAGTGCAAAACGGAGTGTTGGAGAGCTGTGTGGCAGTGACGTAGCTGGATGATGGTCAGGAATAAGCGGCACGGCTGGTCGAAGCTGTGGTAGGTGAGCGCAGTAGCAAGCATTTGCTCATGTGAGATCAACTAATATTTCCCTAGGTCTGACAAACTAAAATGAGTTACGGTCAAATAATTCGCATTATAATACTTGATATTCGACAATCATTAACACTTTAGCTATATGTAAGCAAAAACACTGTTTCTCCTCATTATTTTTGGCACTCGTACTTCACTATGGACAAGTTGCATGTTTGAAAGATATTGCAATCTAAACCCGAATCAGTTTATTTTAGTAATATTCTATACACATTTGCTATACATTATAGAATTATTCTTCCTGCATTATCCAGTCTCTTCACATCAGCTTCCTGTCCAAACATGTTTGGGAAAGTAGGGCAAGCAAGCGCCGTAAAGTAGCTGCACAAGCTTTACGATGCTACCAACGTTATTTGTTTTGCGTGTTTTAACTCTTAGCAGTCGCCACAACTGATTTAACTCTTATCAGTCGCTTATGTTAGGTTGCTGGTTATGGACCTGTTATTTTTCAACTGTTATTAATAACAGCTTTTACGAGTCAACTGTTATTGTGATAACAGTTATTGAAGAAAAGCTGTTAAGCCCGTCTCTATTTGAAACTAGCAGCATCAATGTTACCCCTGGCTCCGCAGGGAACGATGAGAGTAGCGGTCAGTGGGTTACCCCGAGAGGCCTGAATTGCACTGAAGGCTCTTCATTGAATTGACGGCGCAGTGACGCGGACGCCGTAACGTGAATATGCAGTGACAAACTGCCGTATGCGTCAGAGGTTTCATTGTAGAGGTCGCTTCGTAGAGACTCTTAATAGGACTTTTCCGACGTCCAGTGAACAGCATATACAATTCGATTGTATATATTCATCAAAATAAAACTAATGGTGCTGAAACAGCACATGCTTTCTCCCCTTATTTTATAATGTGGAATTTGCTAAAATTTAGAGAGCTCAAAGAAAATGAAACCTGTGCCAATCTTTTACGCGACCCTTGTTTTATCTGTGGAAAATATTTAAAGAAAATAGTTGGACATTTTTGGAGAAAATGTGTTTTTTACACATTACATTTTTGCAATTATAACTTACGCGACAACTACTGTGCTTTCAAAAAACCATTTTCTTAAAACTGATTTTTATTACAAACTTTGACTAAGGTAAAAATACATATTTCCAACTTCGTCATTTTAAAATTTTAACTGTTTCCAGTTTTCGAAAATACTGAGTTAGCCGGAAATAAGAGTAGCACCAATATTTTTCAGTCCTTTGGTGCATACGAAGACAAATTAAAGAACAATTTTTAGCGGTTTTTCTTTTCTTTTCTTTTTTTCGAGAAAATAATTGTTTAAAAATGTTAAACATTGCTTACATGTCACATAAAATTTCGAAAAGCGCTCATATTTTCTAAAATTTGTACCTGACTTTACTTAAAGATCTGTTTTCAAAGAACAGATTTCATTTAGAAAAAATATTTATCTTCAACACTGTAGTTGTACGAAAACGCAGAAAAAATTCAACTGACTTCAACGAAAATGCGACCTGCGACATTCTTTTAAGGGTTCTTTGTGCTATCCGAGGTCCAAGAGAGTAAAATCAAATTTAGAGCCAATACAAAGTAACTCTTGAAAACATAGTTGAGACTTTATGTAAAGTCTCCCCAATAACCAAAATATTATTTTCGAACTCGCATGGTCATGAGTTCCTTTTAATCGATCGTGGAATATCAGTTTTGAAGAAAATCATCTAGGTGCTAGCATTTACCACGAAATGTAACGAAAAATTTGGAGCCATTTTTGAGAAAATTTTGAAAAATGTTCCAGAAGCTTCACGAAAAGTACCCCCAAAATTTAAAGAGCTGCCATTGGGGACAGTTGATTGGGGGATATTAATTTTAGTAAATAATTCTACTTATAATTTAGGGGCTAGTTTGTTCACAGACAGTCGGACAGACATATGGACGGACGGTTAAAAAAAATCGGTGTCAGGGGACCCGGAAACCTTAAATCTCGAAATTGATTTTCCATAGCATTACATAATTTTCTCTCTCTCTCTCTCTCTCTCTCTCTCTCTCTCTCTCTCTCTCTCTTTATATATATTGCTCCGTATACATGTACGAAGAAGTACAAAAGGTATCCACCATACACAGAACCTGTACTCTGATAATATTATTCGCTAACAGGACAGCCTCTGAAAGCGCTGTGATCGTAAATGCAAGCACCCCACCGATCAATCTACTCCTCAGAGAAAGACACCAATTGCACAATGTGAAAACAAAACTAGTCAAATTTAAACAAAAGGCAAGAGAGAGGTTACTTGGCAAAAGAGTTGGGACAACGACGCGAGTGGCAGATGGACTGCCTCGCTGGAATGATCGATTGTAAAATAAATTTTAAAGATGCGGGCGTTTTAAATGCAGCCAGCTACCAAAACAATTATCACCTTGTTACAAGTCACTGAAACGGATATATGAAGCATTTTTTTAAATATTGCAACTTTCATTTCTATTACACCGCCATCGTGTTACTTTTCGTTAAAAATACACACTTTATGCCACTTTCAAAATGTTTCTCAACACTTCTTGCTTTCTATGAAATTTGCTGGCCTGCTACTTGTTGTCTTCAAACGAAGTGCCCGCGTTGAGGTCACGTGGTTCGTGACAAACTGGTGCTGTGCAGAAAGGGTAAAAATTGGTGCGCCGGAGTAGCTGACACATATCTTTCCACCATGGAACTGCGATTCTGCACCACAGAGCACATCAAAGCGCACTCGCGACAGGAACATCGCGCTGAACGCCCCTCCGCCCCGCCTCGCGGAGCACCAATGAGAGCGTCCCCACCCTCGCCCACGTCTCCGGAACAGCACGCGGCCCCAGCGGGCCGAGAAGGTAAAGAAGGATTTTCCTAGGAATGAGCCAAATGACAGCTAGTGCTGGCAACATAACTGAAGGTTCTGTGGTCGTTGTGTCCATGATCCCCTCAGATTCCCTGCATTCGTTCGTTTGCAGTTGGCTAACTTGCAAATGGCTTCGACGCTTCCTTTCGTGACGTCCTCGTCTGACGAAAATATAGTGCGCCACGAGAAATAACTGAAATTAGGAAGTGCAGTGTTATGTGCTCTTCCGTAAAAAATATTTTTCTCTATAAATATTACATTGAATTTACTTTTTGTGTAATAAATATTACGTTTATAACAAAACCGCGACTTGCATGTGAGAAGCGTACTGGTGCACGTGTTTCCGACTACTGTGCTGTTGTGTATCGAGCTGTGATTGAGAGCTTTCTTTACATTTGTGGCAGTTTTCTTTTACTGATTGTGAGATCATGTTAAGAGATCTTCCACATACGTAATTAAATTTAAATATTTCCCGGACTCGCGTACGTGCATACACCTCAACGAATCTCAAACTTCTGCATAGGGCTGTTTTCACAGGAGCCGTGAACACTTCACAAAGAGGCGTGGCTGAACAGCTGTCGCGGCAGAGGAATACTTCTCTGAATGACATGTGATGTTCACTTTTTTAGCGAACTGTCACTTTGGCTCATTCTTAGGAAAATCATTCTATAGATCTGTCTTCGATCACGGAACAAGTCACCTCGACGAACTGCATTAGCGATCTTGGGCTTTGGACTTCTGACAACATCGGCGTGTAAAGGAATACGGAAATTTCGGCACGACTTGGTACATCTTCTGTACTTCAGCGACGACCCGGGCGATCCACGGTACATCCCCTAGAAGACGACGACCTGGCGATGATTTGGTATTTTCTCTCAAGGAACAAGACAAGGAATCAAACGGCTGTCAAACATATGTTGTGTTTGTCTCACCAAATCTTTGCCAAGTCATAACAGGAAACTTCCCTTACTGTCTTCTCTCCGCAAATGAGCTGGTGAGTTGGTGGCCGGGTGCAACAGCCATAGTGGCTCTGTGATAATCAACTGAACTCCGCTACTGGTGCCCTATGAGTGTTGCGCGGTCGCGTTCGAAAAGCTATCCCCTGTCCCCGACACAGGCCGCTTTCCTATTCTCTTGACTGATGCACGAGAAGATACAGCAGACTGTGAGGCAGCATTGATCATGAAACGGGCACATTTGCCCCAACAAAAAAAGTTTAAACGGGAGAGGTGGCTCAGTGCATCAACTGATGTCACTGCAGTGCCTCTGACCGGGAGGTCCTAGGTTCGAGCCCCGACAAAGATTTTCGACACTAGCTTCTAAGTTACGTCGAATTCAGTCGCTGTCTAGATTGGAATTCTAGCGTCCAATTACTCTCATCGGTATAGTTTCCCATGGTTTCTCCCATTAACACGAGGCGAATGCTGGAGCAGTATCTAACAAACGGGCCACGGACGCGCGCGATCTTTGCTTCCTCTAGCTTGTCTTATTTTCACCCCTCACACACTTACACTAACGCACTACACTACCACACATGCCGAGAGACTGGTCGGGATGTCAGAGCTTGTCCGGCTGGGGCGGTGCCCCAATAGTGGGAGATATCTGGTTGGGGAAAACCCCGTTAGCCGACGGTGGGTCGGCGCCAGATCTCGCCATCCAGCGGGGGAAGATCACCGCCACCTCCTGTTGAAAAAAATGCACTACACTTACGGGACTAATGATCTCCGAAGTTGACGTGTCCGCAATCACTAACAACCAACCAACCAATCAATTACAAATAGTTTAGCACATACGCAATGAAAGATTTTTTTCATCGCCGCTCCGCAACAACAATCTGGGCGAACCAACAAACCCCAATTGTGTCTGTACTCCTGGTCGGCGAGCTTCGCGTCTGACGTAGCCCGAACGCGCTGTGACGCAAATTGCACGCCGGGAGCGGGGTTGATTGATTGATTGATTGATTTTTTCATGTTTCCGGGCGCGTCAACTGCTCTGGTCATTAGTCCCGTTAGTGTAGTGCATTTTTTTCTCGGGAGATCGAAGTGATCTTCCCCCACTGGATGGCGAGATCCGGCGCCAACTTACCGTCGGCTAGTGGAGTTTCCCCTAACCAGGACTCCCCCACCAGCGGGGCAGCGCCCCAACCGGGACAAGCTCTAAGCTCGTGACTGATCTCCCGGAATATGTGGTAGTGTAGTGCATGTTAGTGTAAGTGTATGTGTAAGGGGAGAGGATAGGACAAGGAATGGGAAGGATAGATCGCGCGGGTCCATGGCCCGTTTGGTAGGGTACTGCTCCGGCATTCGCCTGGTGTTGGTCGGAGAAACTACGGAAACCTACCGATCAGAGCAGCCGGCCGCTAGAATTCTCCTCCAGACAGCGACTGAATTGGACCTAGCTGAAACGCTAGTGTCGAAAATCCTGCCGCCGTGAGGAGTGTAACCTAGGACCTCCCGGTCAGAGGCGCTGCAGTGACATCAATTGATGCACTGAGCTACCGCTCCCGGTACGGGAGCGTGGCGTGACTGCGAGCACGCGCCGCGTGGGTGGCGTTGACACGTGTAACGCACTGCACTGCATGAGGCTGCGTGGGCGGCACCCGACGTAAAGAACTCCGCGCACCAAAACAAACACGAAAGACACAGCGCAGCAAAAACTAGCCCCCACCCGCCCGCACGCCGAGGTACAATGCTGGACGAGCAAGTGTGGCTCTTGAGGGAACTGCAAGTGAACGCTTGGTACAAGAAAATTGGAAAACTCAATTGACGGGGATGAAATATTTCGTGAAAACCTGTTTGAAAATTTTAGCGCATTCCTAACAACATGTGAGGGACCTTGGATGCCACTTGTTTCACTTACTTACGTTATTTTCAAACTCCAAGTGAATATTTGTGAAACCATAGAAGTTTTCGTATTAACAAAACTGCCAAGGTCAAGAACTCCGCACAACATTGCATGTGTTAGTTAAATTAAATCAGATAAAACGAAATGTGTACATTTCAATTAATGATAAACGTGAAAGTTAGCAGGAAGTGAGAATTCTATGTTTCCTGTTAGTCGCCGATTTCCGGAGCAAGAACTCGATGGCAAGTTTCTCCTTTTCTTGCTCGATATTCGCTACACAGAAAGCCATTTCAAGTGGAAAGAAACACGCCATCATACCATCATGTTCCTAACGAGAATTCTCTAATTTTTCTACCATTCTATTCTAATAAGCACGGAACGTAGAGAAAGTTTTAAAGACAGAACATTTTTCACATTAATATTTATTACATAATACGTAACGCTTATGTACACAATTATTATTTTATGTACGCAACTCTTTCGAAAGTGGTGCATTCGTTCAAAATGCCGAACTTCGCTTCTATTGTAACCTCGACCATTAATATTTCATTTGTATGCCAAGACTCACTTTTCGCACTACGTAGGTAAATAACTATTTACAGGTTTCACTTCACCCGCACGTGCCGAACACAACTATATTTCCTGTCACCGGTCTGCGTGGGCGCTCTCCCACCGGCAAAGACCTTACATATGATCTCGCGATCCAAAGGGACACAGAGCCATGGTCTCTGTATACCTAACGATTCCGCCGGTTTTTAACTTGCTGCTCGCATTAATTATATTTCGCCTCTATCCGAGACGGAGCCAATTTATTCCGTGAGCAATGGTCTGGGCGGCGCGCCGCTGTCGGCGTTTGTCACTCGCGCTGCACTGGCGACTGCCGCCCGCTACAGTGGACCTAACCCTCAAATGTTCGGTCATAAGTACTTCAATTTGGGAGAAGGGAAATGGGAGTAATCCTAAGCTAACATTTCCCGTGGGGTGGAGTTGGGTGGGATCGTGACGGTGGAGGTTGTCGTGGTCTCTGGTGGTGTCGTAGACGACCACCTGAACACTGAGTCACGCGGCGTTCCTCACGTCGTTAGCTTGAAGGTGCAGGCAGTGAGAAGGCGATGCTAAGTCCTGGAGCCGGGTTCGTACCGCCGCACACGTTTAAAGGCCGCCCCGAGTGAGTCAGGGCGTTACCGCCCGGCGAAGAAGAAGGCAACCTGTGCGAGCTGGCCTGGCCTGTCCGCGCGCGGCCATCACGCCCGAGCAAGCGAGTAGGGACTCGCTACCGCCCCTACTCCGCAGCTAGTCGGCGGGCCAATAGCTCTAACATGCTATAAGAAGGCTCCGACCCGACGCCAGAGCAGATAGCGAGCGGCAGTGGTAGCGATTGTATCCTGGCGAGTGAAATGGCGATAGAGGTGTGGAGAGCAGCTACGACGACGACCTGTGCTACTGACGTGGAACACTCTAGTGGATATTCGATGACTTGGCTGATTTTGGGACTTCTTCTGGACTACAACAACACGGCTTCGTTTTTGGTACATTCTTCTTGTGATTCGGCACTTCAAATTGTGCCTGGACTTGAATAAAAATCATTTTAAGAATTTTTGTCTTTGATTGGATACTACACCGGGTTTGTCCGGTTACTCATCAGCTGGGCCTAACGACGCGTTGACCTTTGGGCAGGATTGGGTGAAGGATGCTTCTCGGAGGTCTCAATATCCGACATGTAGAAGTCCGGTGTGAAAACTGATACCACCTGTCAGGTTGCTCTGTTCCGGTGATACCCACGTCGTTAGTCTAAAGATGTCGGCAGTGAGGAGGCGGGATGGGAGCTCCGAGCCTCCCAAATCGTAGTTCGGGTAGCCCCCATTTGGGCTCCCGGCTTCGTCGTGGCAGTGGCCCGATACTCTGGGCAAAGAGGAGGGACTTGTTCCCGGCGCATGTGAGTGGCGCATTGTTTTGACTCCGGTACTAGCCTGGATAGTAGGAGCTGTGAGCTAGCAGGCCCCCCGCCAGGCATTGTAGGGGAGGTGGCCGTGAGGGTAAACAGGGTGCCGCTGGATCCGGATGCCAGCCTGTCGGCATACTTGTGCGTCGGCGGGGGGTAAGGATAAATACTAAGCCATAGGTGCTCGCCCCGGGGTTAATAGCCCCCTGGCAAAACAAGGTACGCATGGTGTTGTTGACCATATAGGTTCCTACACAAAAATTATTGAATATTTTTCAAATTAACTTTACGATTATAATCTTTCACAATCTGTTACAGGTACAACAAACAAGCAAGTTGATGGTGTGTCTTCAACTAGTAAAGCTATTATATACTGTAACATTCTTATGTTAATTTTTAAATGTACTATATTTTTTTTAGGAACACTGCTCTTGTTTTCCTTTTCCAATAAGGTTACCACCAATTTTGCAGTAAACATCGATTTAACTCATTTTATTTTATTTTTAAGGAGCCTTCCATTCCGAATCTTCCATTTTCACGTAAACCTCACGTTATTCAGCTTGGAATCCTACTGTCTTGGTTCTTCTTTTACGGAGCTCTGTTTTTGTCGAAGATGACTTGTTCAAGTGTTTCATTCGAAACAGATGTCTATAATTATAACACGATGTAGAAATTATAGTTATTAGATGGCAGTACAACAGCTCACTACAAAACATTCACATACAAATCATACACGTTATTTTAAAGCACACACTTACATGACAGTTAACAACTTAAATCGATACACTAGATTAATCTCTCATAAAATATTTACCGCTGCATAACTGTTAAACAATTAGAGGCTGTATTGTCAATGAACTCCTTCTCGATCACGTTTTTCGTTCAGTTACCTCGATCCATTGCGCAAATGATGAGTCCCCTAGTTTTTCTTCTCGACATAAATGTAACTACACGCCCACGGTTGATTGAGCTCTGTGAGGTGATAGTGGGGAAGTTAGTTACTAGCGGCAAATAATTGTTGCCGACATTCTCCAGGTATTTCTTCACATGGCCCACGATAAAACATAATTGAAAAAATCTGTAGATCATTTGCAGCAAATACTTTCCGTTACAACAGAGTGAATACTTCTCGTTATCAAATTTTGCCGCAATACACCCAATAATTGACACGTTGATTCTACGATTCTCCCTGTTTTCATGTTTCTTTTCGACGCTCTCGTAGTTCGCGTATGTATATAATAACACAAAACAAGTTGTATCAAGTGAGGCTTGACGCGTTATACATATAGTAAGGTCATTCATTAGTGCTTGTGGAATTTAGCTTGAACTATTCTTTTATAACGAAATCCCTAATTTCAGAATTGATGAAATTAAGTAATACAGAGTTTTATATCTTCAGAGTTTAGATTAACCAAACTATTCAGAAATATAATGAATCACTGTGATTGAACTCTAATCTCTTTATAGATTGGGCACTCACATGAAATAAGACTAAGATTTTCTTCACTATTCATATGCAGATTAAATTAGAATGTATTTTGTGCCACATATTTCTACTGATGATCTCTTTGTCATAATTTAAAGCTTAATATACGTAAATATAATAACTGATGGCGTATTTAGTTCATGTTTTAAGTTAATTTCCCAAGAAAGAGCTACGGTGTTATGACTATGATAAGCGAAGTCCTCGGGCGGGAGATTGCTATTTTAACTAGAGTCGGATAAAGAGAGGAGGGGGAGAGAGAACAATTTCAGATTTACGGACTAGGATTTCCCACCAAGATATTTACTTGAGCTCCATGCAACAGTCAATGTCCCATTGTCCACATTCCCCGCGTAGCAGTGCCCAGAACAACGAATGACAAAGAGCCCAAAGGCCTTGAAGACCACGAAGTGGGATTTGTTTTTGGCGGCATTTCCACCAGGCAGACGGCCACTCCCACCAGCTGGATTAGAGCTACAATAAACATTACGTGTCGTGCTTTGTTGACTATTAGCATATCTGGCAATCTGCGCCAGTGGTCCTTGTTCAGAAACGCAGTTAATGTATTTTTTATGCGCCGCCGGTGCAAGTCATAACAGTCAGCTGCGAAGGCCTCTGCGTGAAATGACCCAGATAGTCGTAATTAAGAGAGTATTTCGCGACAATCGGAACCAGAGATGAAAAACATTGCTCGAGCCTCCACAGTGGAGGATGTTGGGCTCCACCTGCGAATGGTCGGTCAAGACGCCGTTTGTTTGAATGACAATTCAGGTAGCAGATGCTACAATGAGTCGTAGTGGGAGCGATGGCTCAGTGCATCAACTGATGTCACTGCAGCGTCTCTGACCTGGAGGTCCTAGGTTGGGGACCCGACGGCGGCAAGAGTTTCGACACTAGCTTTATAGCTAAGTCGAATTCAGTCGTCTGGAAGAGAATGCTAGCGGCCGGCTGCTCTGATCGGTAGTTTTGCGTGGTTTCTCCGATCAACACCAGGCAAATGCCGGTGTAGTACTCTAACAAAAGAGCCACGGAACCCGCGCGATATTTGCTTTCTCTTCCTTGTCCTATCCTGTCCCTTACACACACATTCCGAGAGACCAGTCGGGGACTTACAGGTTGTCCCGGCTGGGGCGGTGCTCCGCTGGTAGGAGATTCCTGGAGGCTCTATTTTTGCGGAACGCGCAATCCATTGCAGACAGTTGGCACAGTCAGTGACCCAAGGTTTCATTGACGTCAATCTACACCTTTTGAAAGATCAGTCATGGTGGTAATAATACTAATGCCAATGGAACTTATGATTGTGCACAATTAAAATTTATGTCGGCTGAAACGTTGAATCCCTTTTTTGCACTAACATTAATTACTTTAAAATGTAAATTTTCTTGTTATAACTAGAATTGTATTATTTCTGCTCAATTTGATCCATTGTTTGTTTATAGTACGTAATTCTAATAGATGTAAAACAACAAAATAATATTTTTGCTAACCTAACAAAAATAAATTTTCTTGATGACGTTTTGGTTGGTTTGTTGTTAATGATTCCGGCCTCGTCAACTACCGAGCTCATTAGTCCCGTAAGTGTAGTGCATGCCTTTTCAACGGGAAGTAGCGGTGATCTTCTCCCGCTGCATGGTGAGATTCTTCGCCGACCAACCGCCGGCTAACGGGGTTTCTCACAACGAGGTACCTCCCACTAACGGTGCACCACCCAAACCAGGACAAGCTCTAAACTCCCGACCGGTCTCCTATATACGTGGTATTGTAGGACATGTGTTGAAATGGAAGTGTGTGTAAGGGGAGAGGAAAGGACAAGGAAGAAGAAGGAAAGATCGCACGCAGTCCGCGGCCCGTTTGATAGGGTACTGCTCCTGCATTCGCTTGGTGTTGATCGGAGAAACCACGGAAAACTACCGACCACAGCAGCCGGCCGCTAGAATTCACCTCCAGACACTTAACGACGTTTTGCATCACCCCCGAGTACATATCGCTCTCCACAGGAATTCCATTTATCCCTTTGCTTTCGCTGTTTGTCAACATCCCCTCGGCCCGCGCCGCCCCGGACCGCCACGCCCCGCGAGGCCGCACCCACTCGGCGGGAGGCGGCGCGCGGCCCGGCCCGGCCGCACGGGGCCTTGCCCACGCGGCTAAGGTCACTCGGGTCCCCGCGCCGCCAGGCGAGCAGTCGGCTGAAACATTTTTTATTTGTTTATTTAAGGTCGCATTAACTACGAGGTCATTAGAGACCAAGGAAAATAGAAAACGAATACGAGAAAGTCTGTGCCATCCTGTAGCACTACTAGTTTGGTTAATTGAAGTCGCATTAACTACGAGCATAGGACCAAGGGAATACGAGAAAGTTGTGCCATTCTGTAGCACTATAGTTTTGTTAATTTTAGGTCGCATTAACTACGAGGTCATTAGGACCAAAGAAATTAGAATGCGAATACGAGAAAGTCTGTGCCATTACTGTAGCACTACTAGTTTTGTTAATTTTAGGTCGCATTAACTATGAGGTCATTAGCGACCAAAGAAATTAGAATGCGAATACGAGAAAGTCTGTGCCATTCTGTAGCACTACTAGTTTTGTTAATTTTAGGTCGCATTAACTACGAATACGAGAAAGTCTGTGCCATTCTGTAGCACTACTAGTTTTGTTAATTTTAGGTCGCATTAACTACGAGTCATTAGCAACCAAGGAAATTAGAAAACGAATACGAGAAAGTCTGTGCCATTCTGCAGCACTACTAGTTTTGTTAATTTTAGGTCGCATTAACTACGAGGTCATTAGCAACCAAGGAAATTAGAAAACGAATACGAGAAAGTCTGTGCCATTCTGTAGCACTACTAGTTTTGTTAATTTTAGGTCGCATTAACTACGAGTCATTAGCGACCATTTAGAAGATTTATCCGGTTGAAAGATTTTATAAAACCCATCACCTGTTCACATGGAACCATGGTAATCGGTTGTCATGGTCGTCGGGCGGGACCGCCCCTCATAAAGGGATGAGAGCGCTAGTCTGCGACGTTACAGAGTAGAAGGAATAAAAGAGGTCATCTTCGTCAACATATTATTTTTATTAAGATAGCCGGCTTTCGACGGCGTTGCCCGTCATCGTCAGTCTCGCTGCGATCGGTAAAATTCGGTAGACTGAAAAGTCAGTAGACTGAAAAGTCGGTAGACTGAAAAGTCGGTAGACTGAAAAGTCGGTAGACTGAAAAGTCGGTAGACTGAAAAGTCGGTAGACTGAAAAGTCGGTAGACTGAAAAGTCGGTAGACTAATGACGGCAAAGCCGTCAAAAGCCGGCTATCTTAATAAAAATATGTTGACGAAGATGACCTCTTTTATTTCTTCTCATAAGAACGTCAACAACACTACGTCAGAATTCCCACAAGTTACAAGAGTAGTCAGTTGTTCTGAGGACCGCCTGGCAGCATCTCCGCGTACGCGCTCCTGCAACACTACCCAGCGGCCAGAGTTGGGAAGGAATTAGGACAATGGTGGGTTTAGGACACTTCACAGAGGTTGGACTAGCCCTGTGGAGCAGCCAAGCTCGTCGTATCGGAACAAATTCCAAATGACATTGTCCGGAAATCGAACCCGGACCCTCTCTGTGAAAAGCAAGTGACTTTCGTGCTGAGTCCCGAGTTGACTTGGGTGAAACATTGCTTACTTCTTTCTATGTAGGTAAAGGAATGTAGGTCAGGTAAATGAAAAATATTTGAGTTTGTCAAAGTATTACTCCTTCTTCACGGCTAACTGAATTTTCTACCAGCGCTTCTGTGTTGTGTTAATGGAAATCACTCGTATTCTACCTGCGATGTCTTTGTATAAATTTAGTAAGTATGTTTAGATTATAGTTTCATGTACGCATTTCTATTTCATTTTAAATATTCAAGGTCTTCTGTAATTTTTTGTAGCGTTCACCGTTTTATATTGTATGGTTATAGTTTGATTGTAAACCGAGTAATTCAACTTGGAGAGACCTGATGAAAGAATAATATACCCTGAATCTTTGGTATTCTAGAATATTTATCTAACATCCCTTCATCTACATAGGTTGTCAACATGTCGTTCCAATGATTTGCAGCTACTGTTTAATGTCCAACTCTGCAGCCAATAAGTACTGAAGGATCACGTGGCACGTGAGGTTTCCTAGTGAAACAGGATAAATTTGGCCATAAATTTTGGGATATTTCGGCAATTGGTTTTTGTAGGGCACGTTTTGTAACATTATTTTAAATATGAGTTCCTATGAGTATTCACTGATTTGTGTAGAAGTCGAATTACTCATCAACGCCCATCATCATTTGAGGACACCCATTTCTACACATCTTAACCCGGAGCGGTAGCTCAGTGCATCAACTGATGTCACTGCAGCGCCTCTGGCCGGGAGGTCCTAGGTTCCCACTCCCCACGGCGGCAAGATTTTCGACACTAGCTTTATAGCTAGGTCGAATTAAGTCGCTGTCTGGAGGAGAATTCTAGCGGCCGGCTGCTCTGATCGGTAGTTTTCCGTGGTTTCTCCGATCAACACCAGGCGAATGCCGGAACAGTACCCTACCAAACGGGCCACGGACCGCGCGCGATCTGTCCTTCCTCTTCCTTGTCCTATCCTCTCCCCTTACACACACACACACACACACACACACACACACACACACACACACACACTAACATGCACTATACTACCACATATTCCGGGAGACCGGTCGGGAGCTTAGAGCTTGTCGTGGCTGGGCGGTGCCCCGCTGGTGGGAGAGTCCTGGTTAGGGGGAAACCCCACTAGCCGACGGTAGGTCGGCGCTGGATCTCGCCATTCAGCGGGGAAGATCACCGCCATCTCCAGAGAAAAAAACATGCACTACACTAACGGGACTAATGACCAAAGCAGTTGACGTGCCCGGAAACACGAAAAAATTAATCAATCAATTACACATCTTATATTTATTACTTGGCACACATTAGTGTGTTTTCTCCTCAAAAGACAACAAGCTATGAAAAGAGAATAGGGATAAAAACAGGAAATTCTGAAAGTTCTGAAAGCTAGATTTAATTTTAACGGGATAGGTAACGCATTCTACGCTGGTTACGATGTATTTACAACTTGAGAAGGTCCGTATCTTCTCCTGAAACGTTCAAACTACGTGTGTACTTGGCGAAATTTTTCTCTTGAGTTTAATATTCAACAAAAAAAACGCTTTGACGTAAAGTTTGAGTGGTAACATTGAATTAGGTAAAACAAATCTTCTCAAGTGTTACCTCTTCATAAGTAGACATGGTAATATTTCAGGAAAAAGGGGATGCTGACAACAGAAATAATGATCACTGATATTTTTTCTACTTTAAAACACAGCTGGTGAAGGCACATATAAAAGATGTCGAATTTTCCATTCCGAAAATTGGCCCAACGTGGGAGACAGTTATCTCTTCTTGTTATCAATCTTAGAGGGGGACAGCTTCTTGGCATGTCTCAGACTGAACTGGAGGTAATTGCGGGGCGAAGCGATGAGGGAGTACTCAGTGCAGGTGTGTGTGTGTGTGTGTGTGTGTGTGTGTGTGTATGGGTATGTGTGGGAACCCCAAAGGTGCTCATGGAGATAAGCCCGCGAAAACCAATTACAAACGGGAGTGCTGGTGGAACACTGCAATTTACTATCGCTTTGTGTGTTAAAGTAACAATGATTGCTCTTCCAAGGGATAGTAGGAGTGGTTATAACATATTTACCTCTTCCTAAAAAATAACGTATTTGTAGGAGACGAAATATGTCGAAGAAATAACGTCAAAAATAAAAATTGCTTGTATTCTAATTTATTATACTTCAGGGACAGCAACATTTATTTTTTTTGTTGCATGTAGCTTTGGTGTAGATATGTTACCACGTTCATAAAAAGAGCTCACAATATATTTGAAGTTAATTGCTTGACCTCGTTTAGTGCCAGACATATCTGTACATGCCATCGAACTCATCGTTCGAAGAATCAGAATTTAGGCTTCATCGACCAGACGGCCGAAAACGCACTTTAGCTTTTTTTTGTGGAGCGGGTCTGAATATTTTCAAAAACTACTGTGTTACAATACCAATCGTTTTGAGTAAAATTAAGAGACGAGTATAGTTTGTCGCCAGATTACAATCTCTGGATCATACCAACATGTCTCTCTCAAATACCATTACCAAAAAAAGAAAATATGTTGTCGAATTATAACTCACCAAGCAATAGAGCAAGTAGATTCCTCATCAAATTCTCAACCTGGGTCTGGAAAAGGCGAAAAAAATATTGAATAGGAGGCAATGATTTATAATACAACTAGATAATATTTGGCACAGCATGTACTATTACCTAAGTACGCGAAGACATTTTTAAAATCTTCAGACAAATGCAGTGAGCGAGTCTTCTGAACAGAATTAGTGCAGTCGATAAGTGGAAGAATGTACGAATAAGAAGGTGAGGTAGAAGAACTTATATTTTTAATTTGTTTATATTGTTATTAGTAAAAACTGTTTTTCACCTCCAAATACTTCGGGAAAAAGTTTTGGAAGCCCAAAAACCAAACAAATTTCGGGAATTTTTTGTTTTTTGCGTAATAACTTTGTAATGGTTGATCTTACCGCAAAAATAGTTACGTACAATTTTGAAGGTCTTTTGGCTCCCCATCGACTGCACAAGACGTCTATGTTCACAAAATAACATATCGCTCTCGATATCCCAAAGACATGTTAAAACCCATAAAAATGTATTAAATATGTAAATCTCATCCCAATGTATGTATAGAGTGTATCTAGATTTAAGAATGTATAATGAATGTAAAATTTGTGTATTGTATGTCAAATTGTTTAGTTGTATTAGAAATATAAGTATTAATCAAAAAACGTTATGTATTATAAATAAAAATGTACAAACCCCTGAAAGCAAAACTGCCGAACAGGAAGAAAATAAATTTAAAAAAAATTTATTAAATATTTACATCATAATGAAGTCGACTATTGAAATTATTATAAACTAGTGGCTTGCAACAACAAAAATCATGAACAAAACCACATCAAATGATTTTGTGGAAAACCTAGTGGTGATGCAAGAGCACATACTTTGTCGCAACATTTAATGGTCATAATATTATAATCCGACAATTTTTTTCACTTAGTACCATTTGAAAATTCTTAAACGAAGACTGAAAAATACTATATTTTTCTTTCTTTCTCTCGCTACCTCGGTAGAGAGAAATTTATGTAATACTGCGCGAAAAATCGCAATTTTTTGGCAGAAAACCTCTTATTACAGGGCCCTGGCAAACGTAAAAATGTTTTCAAATAGAAGGAAATGTTTTTTATCTGGATTTGTGTTGACATTAGCTTGAAAATATTTAGTTTTTGCGCCTAATGTTGTAAATTTGTAATGAGTGTTACAAAAAATGATGACTGGAATGTGTTAATTTGGAGAGAAATTGTGATTAAATAGTATTACATAAGTATTACTGAAGGTGAGAAAGTGCGTGCAGTTTTAGCACCATTAGTTTTTAATTCAAACTTATAAACGAAAACAGTATTTAGTTGTACATAAAAGTTCTAACGATAACGTACATGAAAGAACTACTAAAGTAATAACGAAATAATTTGAATAATTGTATTTCCCACTGAATTCTAGAAGACGTGCACAGAAAATGAAGTTACATTTATGTCCAGAAGCAAAACAAGGGGCCATCTCAGCATTTGCTCAATGGATCAGGGAAACTGGACGAAAAACCTGATTGAGATGGGGGACATTGACCCGGAGGCTACAATACAATACTTGTTACAGGTTGTTTATACACATTTATACAGTTCAAATGTCGAAAGCATCGAAACAGATTATTACATACTAATTCTTAGAGTCTATAGATTCGCAGCCAACATCGGAGTCTTAAAAGAGGTCGGTGATGTAGGAATTTGGAAAGATTTGAAAATGAAACTCATTAAACTTAGATTAGATTAGCAGATGAACAGACTGACACGCCAATACATAGGTTATTTAGTGTGCAGTTGTAGGGAAGCGACCAACGTTACTGGTCGTACTAAATTAAACTGCTACTAAACGTGCAGGTCTAGGAGACGTTTCTCCGGAGATGGTTGGGGAAAGGGGAACACGTGAAGTAGAACAGCTAATTTTCGATAGACTTGCGGATATTAAGAGGCAAGATACCTTGGCAGCAACGGCCGAAAAACGTTCATTAGTGGCACAAATTCACGCGAGTCCGGTTTGGGGTTGCGAAATGTACGTTCAGACACTTAGAAAGGACGCAAGAGGGAGATACGCTTGGTTCAGGGTCAGGGGGTGGATGCAACTTAGATTTAAGGGCTCGAATAGTAATGGCATCTGTGTGCTTTGCGGTAAAAGGGAAGATTAGATCCACATGTCTCTTGGCTGTCCGGGACAAGCCGCGTCGATTTGCTCGTAGCTGACGTTTCGGCCAACATATAGTGGCCTTCCTCAGAGCGTACTGCTGTCAAACGGCTAGTGTGACCGCCTTATAAGAGACATACTCCGGCCGCGGAAGCCTACGTAATCATATGTGGCCTTCCTCAGAGCGTACTGCCGCAGTACGCTTTGAGTAGTGCAGTACGAGTTGAGTAGTGAACGGCAATGCACCGTGGTTGGAAATGCTCACCACGCTACAGCACTGTATACTCATTCAAATCCAAACTCCTCTTCCCAGACCACCCCCCTCCCAGCAATCGCTTTAGCGCTATCGGCCGTCTGGTCACCCTCCTCCATTAAATGGTACATCAATTGGGCGCCCACACATCAATGGGCGCCCACCTTAACGGACATCAATGGGCGCCCACCTTAACGGACAATCGACGCAGGCGAGTAGCCTTTCCCTTATCAGAATGATACCCACGTGACTAAGAACATCAATTGGACGCATCCACGTGACTAATGGACATCAATTGGGCGCCCACCTTAACGGACATCAATTGGGCGCCCACCTTAAAGGACAATCGACGCAGGCGAGTAGCCTTTCCCTTATCAGAACGAGACCCACGTGACTAAGAAGTTGCAGACTGCTCCCCGTTCGCGGATTACCGCGTGTAAACCCAACGTGTGGAGATACGCGCTCTATCGCAACCTCGCGCGTGTCGCCGGTCGCGGAATCCTCCGCGTAAACAATCGGCGCTGGGCGGCGTCCGAAGCGGCGTGAAGGGCCCGCGACGTTGGCTAACGAGCCGCCGCCCCGCGCCGCCCCGCGCGCCCCTGGCGGAGGCGGCCGCAGCCCCCCCGGCAAGCGGGATTAATCGTCGGGGGCAGCAGCTGTGGGCGCGCGGGCGCGGAGCTGAGACGAGGCAGGGCGGGGCCGGGAGGGGTCGGGGTGGGGATGGGGCATGGGGCGGGGCACGCAGCTGAGACGGGGCGGGGAAAGGGCAGGTACGTGGCGTGGACGGCGTGGGACGGGCGGGACGGGGCGGGGACGGCGGGGGCGAGGTGGGACGAGGATGGCGGGGAGGCGAGGGCGGGGGAAGGTGGAGTGGGGTGGGTAAAGGCGGGGAGGTGGGGCGGGCGGGGACATCGTGAAGACGGGGCGATGACGGCGGGGGCGGGTGGGGACGGGGTGGGGACGTGGTGGGGCCGGCGGGGGGACGGGGTGGAGACGGGGCTGGGACTCCGCACGGGCGCGGAGCTGAGACGGGGCGGGCGGGGCGGGGCGGGGCGGGGCGGGGAGAGGTGGGGACGGGGCGGGGACTAGGCGGGGCGCGAAGCTGAGACGGGGCGAGGCGGGGCAGGGCGGAGCGGGGCGAGGTAGGGACGGGGGGCGGGGTGGAATGAGACGGCACTGGGCGAGACGAAGCGGGACGCGACTGGGAAAGATGGCTCGGGGCATTAACTGTCACTGGAGTGCTCCTGACCGGGAGGTCCCGGTGTTCGAGTCTCGACGGTGGCAGAATTTGCGGCTCCAGCTAACGTGCTAGGTCAAGTTCAGTCGCTGTCTGGAGAAGAATTCTAGCAGCCGGCTGCTCTGATCGGCAGTTATCCGCGGTTTCTTTCATTAATACCAGGCGAAAGACGGAGCAGTATCCTACCGAACGGGCCTCGGCACGATCATTCCTTGCCATTCCTTGTCCTATCTTCACGCCTTACACTCACTTTCACTAACATGCACTACACTACCAGATAAATCGGAAGACCAGCCCGGAGATTACAGCTTGTCCTGGCTGGGGCGTTGCTCCGTTGGTGGGAAATACCAGGTTGGGGAAAATCCCGCTCTTCGATGGTAAGTCAGCGCCGGATGTTGCTATCCACCGGGGGGAAATCGGCGTCCCTTCCGACGAAAACCTTGCACTACACTTACGGGAATAATTACCTTAGACGTTGACGCGGATTCACCAGTAATCAATCACGAAGCGTGACGCGAAGGGACAAGACGAGACGAGACAGGATGGGCAGGGAAGCAACGGGGACAACAGGGACAAGCAGGGACAAGGGACAAGCAGGGACAACGTGGATAAGAGACACAATTTATTGCCTTTTTATCCTTGAAAATAGATTTAATTACATGGGAGCTTTTTTTTCTCCTTCAAAATTTAAGTAGTATATGTCTTAGTGTAGGAATCACAGAATTTAGAAAATGTGCACACAATTCACTTTTCCCCATAGCACGTCATACGCAGTTTTAACTGTTTTTTTGGCGTAAAATAAATAAATAAATAAATAAAAAACGGACCGCGTGGGGGCAGGGCAAGGCGGAGTCGAACCGGGCGGGACGGAACACGAACCTTGAGGGAACGGGACTTTGGGGTGGCTTGGGCGCTGAGGAGGGAGGGGAGGGGGTAGGCGGGGCGGACCGGCGGGCGAGGGGGCGGGCGGGGCTGCCACGTGGTCCGCGCACGTGCGCCCACGCGGTCGCGCTATTAGGCCTGTTTGCCACGCCGCGGCTCGCCGCCCAAGCCCATTAGTTCACGCGCCGCCGCTAGGGACCGCCTTCTTCGCCCCTCCCCCGCTTCCTCCCATTTCGGAGATTTACGAAAGATCTGGAAGGAATCCCACAACTTCGTGCAAGTCGTACCGTCTATAAACTGCTACGCTTAGATTGGGGACGACTTTTGTTTATTTATACTTAATTTTATGGTCCAATTAGGCATCTGCAACGATCGACAAAATTAACCAAATGATGTCCTTTCCTTCTTATGCATTTAAGACGATTTTTATGTCATATATGTTACATAATATGCAAAGGGGAAAGTACTGATGAATTTTACAGAAATACGTATTTTGTAAGTTTCTGTCACCAACAAAATAGTTTAATTTATTTTGGTCTCTCTGCGTGACAGGTGCAGAATGTTAAAATTGTACAGATATTCGTATTAAGACTAATTACAGAGATTATTAATCTTCGCTACGTAATGAACCGCAGAATGCTGACGTAACTTGGGATGCTAGTTTCATTGTACTACCGATGTATGAGTCATAATGAAGTGAGCATCGCGCAAAAAATGAGTTGAATAAACGATCGCAATTTAGTCAAGATTTTTTCAAAATACGCTATCAAAACATCGGTAGTTCGTTATTCTACCATGGTTACATGTACATGGTTACACGTACATGGTCCGTAAAGCGAATCATCAATAGCAACGTGCAAAGCGTATTCGCAGGCCGTGGCCTACGAGCAGCTTCTTCGAATGCGCGTTTGCTCTCGGGGCTCCTCATCGACACAATGGAACTACGTGTGTGTGTGTGTGTGTGTGTGTGTGTGTGTGTCTGTGTGTGTCTGTGATGCGTGTGATGCGTGTGTGTGTGGGCGTCTGGCAGACGGAGGGAGAACAAAGGCGGCGACGGCGCTCGAAGGGGATTGGAAGGCGTCGCCCGCCAGGCCTCGCGTCGCGACATCGGAATCGATTGATTGATTGATTGTCGGGGTGTGTCAACTGCTAAGGCCTTTCGTCCCTTAAGTGTACTGCTGTTTTTCCTCGGGAGATGGCGTTGGTTTCCTCCCACTGGATGCAGACATCCGGCGGCTAAGTACTGACGACTAGCTGGCGGCTATCTCCCACCAGCGGGGCACCGCCCCAGCCAGGACCAGCTCTAAGCTCCCGACTGGTCTCCCGGAATATGTAGAAGTGTAGTGCATGTTAGTGTAAGTATGTCTGTAAGGGGAGAGAATAGGACAGGGAGGAGCTAGGAAAGATAGCGTGCGATCCGAGGCCGGGTTGTTAGAGTAGTGCTCCAGCATTCGTCTGGTGTTGATCGGAGAAACCGCGGAAAACTACTGATCAGAACAGTCGGTAGCTAGAATTCTCCCGCAGATAGTGATGAAATTCGACCTACCTGACAAGCAAGTGTCGAACATCCTAGCACTGTTGGAACTCGAACCTAGGACCTCCCGGTCAGAGGCACTACAGTGACATCAGTTCTTCGGAATCTGCACCCGCTGGGCGATATCGGGCCACCCCATCGGCCATTTCGGAGAAGCGAACAACCGCTCGCCGAATTCCGAGTAGTGCGGATGAGTTGCTTATTATTTGTTGGGCGACAAACATTCGGTGCTCGCTCTATCTTCCGCGTGTCGGTCATTTGGACACATTAAAAGAAGTGAACATTCGTCGAACACTCAACTGTTCGGAATTGGGCGAGTAGTAGCTCGCCGCTCGCCGAATACCGACTGTGTGGAGCCGCTCTAACATTCTAAAGTCAACGAGTAGCGAGCGCCTAGTTGCTCAACCCCGGGTAGCCAAAGTGCACGGCGAATGTTCGCTCTTTGGTGGTGCAAAAGAGCGACATGCTGCGGATAAGGCGGCTCCATAAATTCGTTATTCGGCAGGTACTGAACGACTACTCGCCGAATCCCGAGTAGTGCGGATGAGTTGCTTGTTATTTGTTGAGCGACAAACATTCGGTGCTCGCCCTATCTACCGCGTGTCGGTCATTTGGACACATTAAAAAGTGAACATTCGTCGAACACTCAACTGTTCGGAATTGGGCGAGTAGTAGCTCGCCGCTCGCCGAATACCGACTGTGTGGAGCCGCTCTAACATTCTAAAGTCAACGAGTAGCGAGCGCCTAGTTGCTCAACCCCGGGTAGCCAAAGTGCACGGCGATTGTTCGCTCTTTGGTGGTGCAAAGAGCGACATGCTGCGGATACAGGCGGCTCCATAAATTCGTTATTCGGCAGGTACTGAACGACTACTCGCCGAATCCCGAGTAGTGCGGATGAGTTGCTTGTTATTTGATGAGCGACAAATATTCGGTGCTCGCCCTATCTACCGCGTGTCGGTCATTTGGACACATCAAAAGAAGTGAACATTCGTCGAACACTCAACTGTTCGGAATTGGGCGAGTAGTAGCTCGCCGCTCGCCGAATACCGACTGTGTGGAGCCGCTCTAACATTCTAAAGTCAACGAGTAGCGAGCGCCTAGTTGCTCAGCCCCGGGTAGCCAAAGTGCACGGCGAGTTTTCGCTCTTTGGTGGTGCAAAAGAGCGACATGCTGCGGATATAGGCGGCTCCATAAATTCGTTATTCGGCAGGTACTGAACGACTACTCGCCGAATCCCGAGTAGTGCGGATGAGTTGCTTGTTATTTGTTGAGCGACAAACATTCGGTGCTCGCCCTATCTACCGCGTGTCGGTCATTTGGACACATTAAAAGAAGTGAACATTCGTCGAGCACATCAACTGTTCGGGATTGGGCGAGTAGTAGCTCGCCGCTCACCGACTGTGTGTAGCCGCTCTAACATTCTAAAGTCGACGAGTAGCGAGCGCCTAGTTGCTCAACCCCGCGTAGCCAAAGATCACGGCGATTGTTCGCTCTTTGGTGGTGCAAAAGAGCGACATGCTGCGGATATAGGCGGCTCCATAAATTCGTTATTCGGCAGGTACTGAACGACTACTCGCCGAATCCCGAGTAGTGTGGATGAGTTGCTTGTTATTTGTTGAGCGACAAACATTCGGTGCTCGCCCTACCTACCGCCTATCAGTCTTTGAGACACATCAAAGGAAGCGAACACTCGCCGAACACATCAGGTGTTGGTGATTGGGCGACAAGTAGGTCGCTGCTCGCGAATGTCAGCTGCCTTGCCGTCCCGCGCCTCAGAAGGAACTTCCCACCAAGAACTCTCGGAAGACTTGCGTCTTGCCTGCGGGCAACTGCATCATTTCAACCAAAATTCGTTGTTTCGTGGTTGCACTTAACCCTAGAATACCAAAACCTTTTTTACTCGAAAGATTTTCGATTATTTTTACCTTGGTTTACAGTATTAGTGTTCCCTTGTTCTTTTGATGTTACACCTTGTTCCCAAAATAGATACAAAAATTTACGTTTTGTAATAAGAAGCCAATTAATCTTCATTAAATAATCATACCATAAACTCCTACGCTACCAGCTGGCGCGGAATTAATAGTATCATCGGCTATCGCCACATTCTTACTCACTTCTTACAATCTTAACATGTTTAATTTTATCTTACATTTTCTTTCGTAAATTTAACATAGATCATGGGAGGCTAGGAATGCCTTCCCACACAAATTAAAATTTTAAGACAATTTCAAGATAAATTTTAAGAAAATTTCCTTTGATTCTAACTAAAAACAAACTTTCTAACAGTTCTTGTTAATTTCACGGGTCAATTTTACTCTCGTCAGGCGGCGGCGTGCAACTCGGGTTTCCGCTACTATTTCAGGGGGCATGCTCGCAGGGTCGGAGTCGGAGTCGGGGTCGTGGTCATGGTCGACGGCCTCGCAGGTTCGCTCCGGGGCGAAAGGCAGCAATCCGTCCAGCTCGTACTGAAGCGACGCAACCGGCGGTGGGCTCGTACGGCTCGCGGCGTTCCCCTGACGCAGCTCTCCTCCTCACGGTGCCCCAATTCTCATACCACCTTCTCGGAGCGCACAGAGTCGAGTTCCACTCACGTTCGGATTGTCCGTGACAAATTATAAGTTGATCGACTTCTCCTTTCTTGAATGCATTCACAGACGGCATTTTTGGCGGCGTGCGGTTTGTACTGGGATCTGGCGTTTTTTAGTGTGCAGCAACGTTTCCGCAATTATTAACAAACCGAGCATCTTTCGACAACGAGTTTTCTCTCCGCTCCGGCTCGAGCCTACTGAATGTAATATTCACTGTTAGGGTCGGCCTTCGTGCGACAATTACAGTTCAACTCGTCGTAACGCACAAACAACATTTGACTGCACAGCTCTCGGGAAGACTAGTTATCTTCAGAAATGCAAACCTTCCTTGCCACTTACAATTTGAGCATGTCTGGCTAGACTTTCCTAATATAAAAATCTTCTCGCATACTCATCTAGTGAAAAGAATTTGTCCTACTTCAACGACTTTTGAAAGAGATATATCTGTCTTATTTCCTCGACGTTTGAAAGAGAAGTGTTCCTTTAGCGAACTTTCGAGATGACCGTTTTCAGTCACCTCGCTTGATTGATGCCGACCAATGGCAATTTAGGGTCTTATCGGCCTTTGCCTAATTGGCTAACATCATACTGGTCACAGGTTTGAAAACAACACATAGGGTGTAGCCATCTCTCGGTTGACATATGAGGGAAATGGGCTACGTCCGTTTCGTCTCAGTACGTATACGAGAAAGTAATAAATGATACATATAAAACAGCTGTGTTGATGATGTTCTCTTTTTCTTGATTCACTTCCCAGTCACTGTTATTTCTACAAGAATCTATTAGTGATCACTCTCTTTATTGTACCTTTTCAAATTCCGAATTAAAGTTTTTTATTTGTCTGAAACGAAGCGCGATATCACATGGGCCCTGGCCAATTTCCAACCCACCAGTTTCTACTAAGAGATTACAGTACTAAATAATAGACATTTTCAGAATCGTCTTTATTGAAATCGTCAATTATTTATTATTTTAAAATTCCATACAATATTTTACCTGGTATCATTCAGAAGCAGACTTCAAAGCAAACGAACAGTAGCTTGTTCAACACTTGTTTTGATGTCAACGGCTTCCGGCACTTGCCTTTTTCATGAAAATATCGACGTCAGATTGGTAGATTACGTGGTGCACATTCCATCACGTACATCTGGAAGAAAACCCAGGCGAGTGGGCTCAACAGTGGAGAATAAAAATGAACCCAACTAAAACCCAGGCCAAAATTTTTACTCCTTGTAAACCAAAGTTACCTCGCCCACTAGTATTAAATAACACTATAATCCCATGGCTTCCATCCGATACACCAGTAAAATACCTTGGGGTTCATATTGATAGCAAGTTAACTTGGAAAAAGCACATTGAAGTAATAACCAATGCAACATACGCCAAAATATCAAAACTATACCCATAAATAACTTCCGCTCAGCCTTAAATTTGGAATGTGCTATCTTAATATTTAAATCTATTATTAGACCATCACTCACATATGCCTGTCCGGTCTGGATAACACAACTAAAACCAACATTGAAAAACTCCAAATAGTACAGAACAAATTTTTACGCCCCTTGGTTCTATCAAATACACATATTCAAAGGAACTTCAAATAAACCCCTAATTGAAATATAAGAAAAAAAATTTTTTTCCTTAAAATTCACAATGGGAAAACTTAACAACCAAAAAATCCCAAAAAATAACTATACCAACTTTAAACCCCCATAAAATCCCAATGTATGTATAGAGTGTATCTAGATTTAAGAATGTATAATGTATGTAAAATTTGTGTATTGTATGTCAAATTGTTTAGTTGTAAGTATTAGAAATATAAGTATTAAATCCTGTAAATTAGCTAGTAGTAAGATACAAGAGTGAGAGGTTGTATGCTCAAACGTGAATGCCCAAACGTTATGTATTACAAATAAAAATGTACAAACCCCTGAAAGGCAAAACTGCCGAACAGGAAGAAAATAAATTTAAAAAAAACAGGCGCATATGGAGTTCGCATGACTATATTTGGTTAGCTGAAGAGCCTAATAAAAAAACACATTTGTTATCATGATGGTTCCTCGTAGCAAACACGCAAGGGAAATAACACTGATAAACAAGCTACAGATATGAGGCATGGTGTTTACTTTTTCCAAATTAGTTCTTTAAGCTGATTTCAAATCTGAAAACCGTTTTGCTCTATCACGTCAGGTTTTTGGGAATATCGACAAAACGTTATTTTCATGAAACAGGGTTCATCAATTTTTTTGATCCCCAGTTGTTGTTTTTTTGTAGTTTTCATCAACGTCACGTAATATCTTCGTTCCCTGTGAAAATATTTATATTTGAGATAATACTTTGAAACATTTTTGTTATCACATTACTAATATTTCATTTGTTTGTTTTTTTTTCTTTTCAGTTTTGTGTCACTCGCGCGTTCTAATCGTATGACGTTGCTTGCATGCAGAACTACGTCCGACGTACCCACTATTTAGTTTCCTTCGTCCTGTAATATTCATGTTTTGGAGCAATGACAAAGAGAAATGCATAAACACTAGTCAACACAACATTTGAAATATTAAAACTCTCTCAGATTAGAGAAAAATATTATTCTGAACAAGTATGCAAGGACAGCGTTCCATGCACCAGCGCTTGCATATTAGATTATGTCAATAGGGATTTCACTTCAGGGAATTTCTACTCGTGCATAACTGAACAAGAGATAAGTTTAACAACGCCATTTTCAGATACCATTAAAGAAATAAAAGCATTTTTTTTATTCGTGAAAGCTAGAATTCCATTCTTAACCAGAAAGTAAAATTCTGTTTGACTCTACCCAACGACGCCAGTGACTGATAAAGCGACATAGCATCCTATGATTGGGCGCGAATTTGTTATTTATATTTGTCATGTCACCGTATTTTTCTACTAAACTCGTGCTTCTGTAAAGTATCCAGACGTTTCCTCAGTTTGTGAACCAATTCCACATGATTTCGTCACTTGTCCAATACCAACAGCTCATACAGAATATACAGTTAATGAACAAACCAAGAATGAAGTTCTTTTTCATCTTCCATCAACATATCAGACCCTGACTCTCAACTTGGAGATGGTAATGATTTAATTGACAATGCTGATACTTGTGACCTCGTACGAGACCTGGTCCTAACGAAAGGTCAAGTTGAACTGCTTGGTTCACATCTCAAAGAGTTTAGTTGGATCGCACCGGGAACAAAAACTTCACAATTTCGCCACAGTCGCAAAGAACTTGTGAAATTCTTTGCAATGAATGACAGTACTGTGCAGATTTTCAAGGTCTCATGTCAGGCCTCGGGGTGGAACACGACATGGAAGCATGGCCATTGTTCATCGACTCATCTAAAACATGTTTGAAAGCAGTATTGTTACTCAATAGAAACAAATATGCATCAGTATCGGTTGGGTATTTCACTCATCTGAAAGAGACCTCTGCATCTTTGTCACTTGCAGACAACATGGATAAGAATCCAAAATTTATTGCTTATTTATCCATAAAAATAGATTTTATTACATGGGAGCTTTTTTTTCCTTCAAAACTCAAGTAGTATATGACTTTGTGTAGGGATCACAGAATTTTGAAAATGTGCACACAATTCACTTTTCCCCATAGCACGTCATACTCAGTTTAAACTGTTTTTTTGACGTAAAATAAATAAACTCTTTCTTGAAAAAGTACTCAATCACAAGGGTAAATTGTGTGGCTCCTCGGTGGGTGACGGGTTAGCTTACTAGCCTCTGATCCCCCAGTGCGCGGGTTCGATCCCGGCCGAGGAACACGGATTTTCGAAGGGCGGAAAATCCACAGTAGCCATGTCACTCTTGTGGCATGTAAAAGAACCCTGGCAGGATGCCCGGCAAAATTAAATCTCTCGGACAACATCCCGCCCTAACGAGATCCCACTTTCTCCCAACCAGACAGTTCGGATATAGTTAACTGAGCCCGACATCTGGCGGAGAAAGTGAGAGTCAAATCCCAGGCGCAGACGGGGACTGCCCACGGGGCGCGCCTGCTTAGATAAAGAGTCCCCAGACCCGCGTCGGGGGTAGGCTTCGAAGGAAGCCTGGGTCGAAACTCGGGTGCGGAACACTGTCTACGGGCAGTCTCCCCGCAAGAATAACCCGTACGAATAATATATAGGGAAAACTGTGTATCTCTGGTGCTTTAAAAATTATCACCATTCTCATGGGTATGCAGAGAGTGTACACCAAGTTTTGCTGTTTTATCTACGAGTGGGACTTACAGTGTACTCGCTGTCTGCACATGACGTCAATAATCTTCGGAGTATACATCAGCGCTTCGAAACATGAAATGTACACTAACATCCGGTGACGTAGAGGCTGCGACGAAACAGTAAAATACCAAAAAAGCACTTTCTACGGGAATCTAAGTTTCGGAGATGAAAAACACAAAAGAATTTATTCGTTGTTAATATTATAAGGAATTAATATACAAAATGTTCGGTATAGAAAACAAAATTTTGAAAGCAGTGGATAATGCAGGGAATTGGCGGGGCCTTAGTTTTGACATTGCATTCCGTTGTATTTTCGGTATATTTAATTATCTGAAAAAAAAACGTGAGACTCATACTAGACCAATAGATGGTATTCAATTGATAAGGATGTGTAATGGCTTGACAAAAGAGGTTGTAGGTGAATATAGGCGGACGATTTTATAATTGATTGATTGATTTATTCATGTTTCCGGGCACGTCAACTGCTCTGGGACTAATCCCGTTAGTGTAGTGCATGTTTTTTTCTCGTGAGATGGCGGTGGTCTTCCCCGCTGGATGGCGAGATCCGGCGCCAACCTACCGTCGGCTAGTGGGGTTCCCCCAAACCAGGACTCTCCCACCAGCGGGGCACCGCCCCAGCCGGGACAATCTCTAAGCTCCCGACCGGTCTCCCGGGATATGTGGTAGTGTAGTTCATGTTAGTGTAAGTGTGTGTGTGAGGGGAGAGGATAGGAGAAGGAAGAGGAAGGAAAGATCGCGCGCGGTCCGTGGCCCGTTTGATAGGATACTGCTCCGGCATTCGCCTGGTGTTGATCGGAGAAATCACGGAAAACTACCGAGCTGAAAAGCTAGTGTCGAAAATCCTGCCGCCGTGGGGAGTGGGAACCTAGGCGCTGCACTGACGTCAGTTGATGCACTGAGCTACCGCTCCTGGTGATTTTATAATGAACTTAATCACTTTTAATTACAGGGTATTTGGAAAACTACGCACTTCTTCACAATCAATGCTCACTGTTTACAATTAACACAAGATGAACAAGAATTGTTCGAAACCAAGTGATCTAATTAGTTACGGCCCACAATTAACTATATAAGTATTAGTCAGCCACTTTCCGGATGATAAGTAAATTTTAAATATAGATTTTAATTCTGTACAATTGAATACTATTTGATGTTATGAATACTGGTTTTACACAATTGAATCTTATTGTTTCTTTTCGTTTCACTGAATATCAAGTCCCTTTAATATTTTAGACAGCAGAAAGGAAGTTTCCACTTTTACACTCTATTTCAGAATGAAATGGCAAAATATAAATGACGTTAGGAAGAGAAAAATGCATTGAAATGATAAATTCAGTAATAAAAAAGAACGCACTAAGCAACAAGTACCACTGACAAAGAGGGGTAACACAGTCTTATTTCCTCCGTTGTAAAGTATGTAATAGATAAAATGAGGGCCAGACGAAGAGGAAACTGAAAGATAGAATTAATGAGAACAGAAAAACCAACAGACAAAATTCTACTTCCAAACACAGGTTCGATCTAAGCCATTAAGTAGAATCCAATGATTCACAGATTTTTAGCAGCAGAGAGAAGGTACATGGATAGAATAATAATCGAAACTTTACAATTTTTTATTGAATATTTACATGCGTTAGCCTGCGAGGCTTTTGCATAAGGTTAAGAAAAGATACAATTTATTTTCAATGATAAGAGTTGAAGGAAAAACAAAATGTAGCTAATACATCATTCGAAAAATAATACAAAATAATTTCCTATAGGTGAGATTTACTGTTGATGAGAAATGCTAAGGAGGATGGAAGAAATATTTCGGGAGTTTACGTTTTATTATGTTTTGGTGAGAGTTATGTTTACCTAGCTGAAAATGGAGTGCAAATGGTATATGATTTAAATAATAATAAACGTTTGTGGAGAGTTGTATAAAATAATTTTTGATAGGCAGAATGCCCCATTCATTATGAATTTGTTCATTAGAAATAAACCATTGAGCTTTTAAACAAGTTCTGTGGCAAGAATTTTGAAATACCTGAATTTTGTTAATCGATGTTTTGGAAGCGGAACCCCATATTGGACAGCATTGTGAGAATAGGACGGTTCATCGTCAGATAAATTCTAATTGAGGTTTTGACGTTAAGGGAATTTGAATATTTTACTAAAGGAAGAAATTGGTGCCAACGTTTATCAGCTAAATATATTGTCAAGAATATACAAATTAAAATTCGGCATGAATTCAAAGATAGAGTTAAACTTTTTGACAAAGAACTTTGACGATATAATTAACGAATTTCGAGAGAAAAAATATTAAAATCAAAAATAGGTTTCATCATAAAGTTGAAGAATACCGCCAGTTTAGGTATTCCTCAGTAACCCCTCCTTCCTTCTTGACTTCTTCTAGACTCCCCCTTCTTTAATATGTAGCTAAAATATAACCTAATGCACAATATATTCGGCGCGTCCCGCTGATTAAACGAGAAACATTAGAACTCCCGTTTTTACCCATGACGTTGCTTCCCGTGCCACAATTCGTGTTCTGGTCTTCAGATACAGAATTGCTATTAAGGATTGATACACAATCGAGTATTACGATGCAATTCCCACTTCCTCCTTCGTGTCACCAATTCTCCGACGAATCCCACTATTCCGCCGGCCAAACCAAACACCAACAACATGAACGGCCCTGAGAGCTGCACCAGGCCAAGTGGTTTCGGTGGCCGCGGCGAATTGTACTGAGCTTCGGGCACCGTTACACCTGTGATATCCAATCGGTGCTTGTACATCACCGCCCAGTGCAATTCTAAGCCACACTCTACAGCACGCACAACAAAATTTTGCAATTTATGCTTTAATTTCGCACCTTTACGAATTAAAAAGGCTCGAAGACCAGGTGAATTTACACATTCAGGAATAAATGAAGCATCGCTTCACCGTTTTCCATGAAATCTCTTTTATGGGCAAACCAATAGTAAAACATCTTAGAACTTAAAAACCCGAAACTACCTTTTAGCACTTTGTCTTTTACAAGGCTTGCTGACCGCGCAATGTTAACCAGTTCCAACATCCGCCTCGTTTTTTTAATCACATCACTCGCTTCGTCGTTTTCAAAAATGCTCTTCTGGATGCTAATGGTGAAGATCTTCTGCAGGCGAGGCAGAACCTCTGAGAGCGTCTGCGGTTCGCGGTTGCGAGGGGGAGTTGTGAGAAATCCTAGGAGTTTGCATTGGTAGGCGTTGCTCAGCACCAACACAAAGAGAAGTAGCACTGCGATCATCACGCGCTGAGGTATGGAGGTGACCCGACAGGTCGACCCGCCTGTAAGGACGATGGACACCAAGTCTGTCACCGATCTTCCCCAGTCTTCTCGGAGAATTCGTATTGGACGACGTCGGAAGCGAAGATTTCCCTCTGCTGAACTTGGCCGACAGCTGTATTCAAAATTCCACACGACATGCCGTCCGAATAATGCTGCCAGCAGGGCAAGCAGAAATGGCAACCACACGTTCATTTGGAACGGCATAAGCAGAATCTTCGCAAACGACACCTGAGGCGCTTTTCTTACCATTACACAGAAAGGGTTTTCGTCGATGGCGATGGTGAAATCCGAAAATTCGTATCTATCGGCGGTGAAATACAGAGTGTGGTACGTCACATCCGCCAGACCTTTTTGGATGAGTCCAATTTCTCCGTTGTAGGATCCGTTTTTTTCTGCACCAATAGTTGGAACATCTGGTTGGATCTTTTCAATTAGACAACCAGTGTGATTTTGGAATGCGTCTAATAAGACATGTGATGGATAATCTGTAACTTTGACACCATTCCTTTCGTACCAAAAATATTTTAAATTGACTTCGTAATACGCTTGCTTTAAAACATTGTGTTGTGTGTCATTGCTATCACTGTCAGCGGCCACATCTTCATGTTGGTGGCCGTTTCCAAGTAGAGCAGAAAGACCTTTGCTAGTTGCGTGAAGTGTTTGGATTTCATTTGCAAAGAGCAAGTGGAGAAGAAAATTAATCTGCGTTGAAAAGCACCTTTCGATGCTTTTTTTTACAATTCGCATCGTCTCCCATTAAATTCAGCGTGTGTGTTCAGCTACGGCGATTCAAGTACGAAACTCAAAATGGCACATCATGAAAAGAACATGCAGCATTTCAACATCCCGTGTGTTGTGTATAGCATGCACGTTATCTTAGCGGAATAAAAATTTCATTAATGAATATATACGTTATGAGAGGTTGCATGCGCCGTTAGAAAAAGCTTCATGCAATTCAAAGTCCTGCATCGACCGTTGGCTGACAACTCTCTCGGCAATAGCTTGACTAATCATTATACATCTTTCGTAGATAATGAAATACAGTGCGCCAGGAAGGTCTACCAGTATTGAGCCATATCAGAGCCTCTATTAAAAATTGCATTTATGTTGGTAGCATTGCGATCACTGGGAAACAAGTAAAGAAGACAACACTTTCAGCGTCTATTATAATTGTGGTGAGGACGCAATTTATGGTTTAAGCTGCAGTTCGAGCCAAAGAATTGGATAATATTACCTAGATGCACATGTTGCGCTAGTGTAGCGTTACAAATTGAAGGCTGCCATATTGTAGACAACTGGTTCCATATCAGGTGCTCACAGGCCTGTTGTGTCCGTACGCGACGACAGTTGTGGGTATTTCCCATGTAAATTAGTACTTTGAAGTGCTTTTATCTTACTATACAAAGATTATTATAAATGCATCAATAAAAATACCTAATGAGAGCTTCATGGTTCTGTGACCTCAAGGTCAATATAAAGAGGCATTAGGGTCACAAGAAACCACTTTAATAACGCAAATGATACAACGAAAACATGTTTCATTCAGTAACATGAGCATTTTTCATCTAATTCAAAGTATACAATTTGGGGTAAATCCCGAGTTTAGGGTGGCACGGTTCCTTTGATTCACTGATTCGGTTCATTAGAAGAGAATCGACTCCATGAACTGAATCCTTCTTTATACATAGTAGCCGCATGTACTTACGTTCATGATGAACTGAATCCTTGTTTATACATAGTAGCCGCATGTAGTTGCGTTCATGATGTTACAGCAATAAATATAATTTTTAAAATAAAGGTAGATCGGGAGAATAGCTACCGCCCTGCTCCAATCCCCCCTGTACGTATAAATCTCCGTAGCAACGTCCTTTTGCTTGCAGTGGTAGTAGAGCTTGGGGTGAGTTTCTATTTGTTAGTAAAAGAGAAAAACTCAAATCTGTCCGTTCGTTTACCGGTATAAATAAATTTTCTATAATTCGGCAACGAAAATATCTAGTTTTCAAATGTAAATATATTGCTTTTTTATTTATTCTTCTTCTTCTTCTCATTATTATTATTATTATTACTATTTTTTCATGTTTCAACTATTAATAGTTAAATTGTTCAAAAGGGATTCTGAAACTCAAGAAAGCGTGCGCAAATGATTTTCTCCCCCATACGTGACAAACACTTTTCACTAACTAAATATATAAATAAATAGAAGTATCACCAACACAATTATCAACTCTGATACTTATGTGTCTTCTGATTAAATAAGTGCCTAAACAATCAACATATGGAACATTTCTTCAATATGTAACTAAAATATAACCTAATGCACAATATATTCGGCACGTACCGCTGATTAAAAGAAGAAAAATTAGAACTCCCGTTTTACCGTAACTTCGCTCCCGTGCCACAATTCGTGTTCTGGTCTTCAGATCAGAATTGCTATTAAGGATTGATACACAATCGAGTATTACGATGCAATTCCACACTTTCCCCTTCGTGTTACCAATTCTCCGACGAATCCCACTGCTCCGCCGGCCAAACCAAACACCAACAACATGAACGGCCCTGAGAGCTGCACCAGGCCAAGTGGTTTCGGTGGTCGCGGCGAATTGTACTGAGCTTCGGGCACCGTTACACCAGTGGTATCCAATCGGTGCTTGTACATCACCGCCCAGTGCAATTCTAAGCCACACTCTACAGCACGCACAACAAAATTTTGCAATTTATGCTTTAATTTCGCACCTTTACGAATTAAAAAGGTTCGAAGACCAGGTGAATTTACACATTCAGGAACTAAATGAAGCATCGCTTCACCGTTTTCCATGAAATCTCTTTTATGGGCAAACCAATAGTAAAACATCTTAGTATGTAAAAACCCGAAACTACCTTGTAGCACTTTGTCTTTCACAAGGCTGGCTGACCGCGCAATGTTAACCAGTTCCAACATCCGCCTCGTTTTTTTAATCACCTCACTCGCTTCGTCGTTTTCGAAAATGCTCTTTTGGATGCTGACGGTGAAGATCTTCTGCAGGCGAGGCAGAACCTCTGAGAGCGTCTGCGGTTCGCGGTTGCGTGGGGGAGTAGTGAGAAATCCTAGGAGTTTGCATTGGTAGGCGTTGCTCAGCACCAACACAAAGAGAAGTAGCACTGCGATCATCACGCGCTGAGGTATGGAGGTGACCCGACAGGTCGACCCGCCTGTAAGGACGATGGACACCAAGTCTGTCACCGATCTTCCCCAGTCTCCTCGGAGAATTCGTATTGGACCACGTCGGAAGCGAAGATTTCCCTCTGCTGAACTTGGCCGACAGCTGTATTCAAAATTCCACACGACATGCCGTCCGAATAATGCTGCCAGTAGGGCAAGCAGAAATGGCAACCACACGTTCATTTGGAACGGCATAAGCAGAATCTTCGCAAACGACACCTGAGGCGCTTTTCGTACCATCACACAGAAAGGGTTTTCGTCGATGGCGATGGTGAAATCCGAAAATTCGTATCTATCGGCGGTGAAATACAGAGTGTGGTACGTCACATCCGCCAGACCTTTTTGGATGAGTCCAATTTCTCCGTTGTAGGATCCGTTTTTTTCTGCACCAATAGTTGGAACATCTGGTTGGATCTTTTCAATTAGACAACCAGTGTGATTTTGAAATGCGTCTAATAAGACATGTGATGGATAATCTGTAACTTTGACACCATTCCTTTCGTACCAAAAATATTTTAAATTGACTTCGTAATACGCTTGCTTTAAAACATTGTGTTGTGTGTCATTGCTATCAATGTCAGCAGCCACATCTTCACGTTGGTCGCCGTTTCCAAGTAGAGAAGAAAGACCTTTGCTAGTTGCGTGAAGTGTTTGGGATTTCATTTGCAATGAGCAAGTGCAGAAAAAAAATAATCTGCATTGAAAAGCACTTTTCGATGCTTTTTTTTACAATTCGCATCGTCTCCCATTAAATTCAGTGTGTGTGTTCAGCTACGGCGATTCAAGTACGAAACTCAAAATGGCACATCATGAAAAGAACATGCAGCATTTCAACATCCCGTGTGTTGTGTATAGCATGCACGTTATCTTAGCAGAATAAAAACTTCATTAATGAATATATACGTTATCAGAAGTTGCATGCGCCGTTAGAAAGTGCTTCATCCAATTCAAAGTCCTGCATCGACCGTTGGCTGACAACTCTCTCGTCAATAGCTTGACTAATCATTACACATCTTTCGTAGATAATGAAATACAGTGCGCCAGGAAGGTCTACCAGTATTCAGCCATATCAGAACCTGCTATTAAAAATTTTTATTGTGCTATTAAACATTTATGTTGGTAGCATCGCGATCACTGGGAAACAAGTAAAGAAGACAACACTTTCAGCGTCTATTATAATTGTGGTGAGGACGCAATTTATGGTTTCAAGCTGCAGTTCGAGCCAAAGAGATTGGATAATATTACCTAGATGCACATGTTGCGCTAGTGTAGCGTTACAAATTGAAGGCTGCCATATTGTACACAACTGGTTCCATATCAGGTGCTCACAGGCCTGTTGTGTCCGTACGCGACGACAGTTGTGGGTATTTCTCATGTAAATTAGTACTCTGAAGTGCTTTTATCTTACTATACAAAGATTATTATAAACGTATCAATAAAAATACCTAATGAGAGCTTAATGGTTCTGTGACCTCAAGGTGAATATAAAGAGGCATTAGGGTCACAAGAAACCACTTTAATAACCCAAAGGATACAACGAAAACATGTTTTTATTTATTTATTTATTTTACGTCAAAAAAAAGTTAAAAACTGCGTATGACGTGCTATGGGGAAAAGTTAATTGTTGCACATGTGCACATGTGTGTTTCATTTAGTAACATGAGCATTTGTGATCTAATTCAAACGTATACAATTTGGGGTAAATCCCTAGTTTAGGGTGGCACGGTTCCTTTGATTCACTGATTCGGTTCATTAGAAGAGAATCGACTCCAGGAACTGCATCCTTGTTTATACATAGTAGTCGCATGTAGTTAAGTTCATGATGTTACAGCAATAAATATAATTATTTAAAATAAAGGTAGATCGGGAGAATAGCTACCGCCCTGCTCCAAAGCCCCCCTGTACGTGTAAATCTCCGTAGCAACGTACTCTCATTAAGTGAACTGATTATTCGTATTTTTCATGCTACAAATGTAATTTTATAACCTACACAATTCTTTATCCAACGCATTTTTTTTCACCAAGTGATCCGCGACGTGCTACTGCACGTCGCTACCCGACGGATCCAACGTGCTGCGTTCGCGAGGGCCTTCCGGCCCTCGCTCTCGAGACCTGGTTCGCGCCTCCGCTGTCGCTCCGGCGCTCACGCTGTATTATATACCTCCCTCACTTTTAAGAGAATTTATTTTAAAGGGAACTCTCACTTTTAAGAAAATTCGTACCTTCCATCTCAGTAGACATACAAACCTATTTGAAGAAGACTTGAAATGCGAAAATACACACAATTCCACGCCAACAAATTATCAGGTGACTTCTTCTCAATTAACATTGAACATAAATAATTCAGTTGTTAGAGTTAACCGCGCAACTATAAACATAGGAATCGTGAGAAATAATGAATCATAAAAGGAACCAAAGGAACCGTACCACCCTAAACCCGGGATCAACCCAATTTGGTTCTAGCATACCTGCACACAGAGTAAGACAATGTATTCGTTATATATAGTCAAAATATTTTATTAATTTGAAAACGTATTCGTATTATTAAAAATCTGACCACATAACGTGTTAAAGGGAGTAATTTACTACAGTTTAGAAGATCATTTATCCACCTTTTCTGTGGACCCCCCAGTACGACTTTTTCTGTCCAAAAATCACCGTCTCTTTTGCCGCAGTATTACATAACTTTCTCTATACTATGTATAGTACTCCGTATATACGTACGTATACGAGAAAATAAAAATTAGAAGACAGATTGCATGAGATTTTGTCATTTCATAGCATTCTTGAGAATGAAGATTTTTGTGTGCCAATCTTTACTTAAATCAGTTTCACTTTGAAGAAGAATTTAAATCTCTCCTTCAGAAAACGAAACTATGCATTAGCTATGGAGGGTAACAATGCAAGAATAATAAAATTATCTTCGCTGAATTGAAAGTCAAACAATTCGAGCTATTTCCAATTAGTTTTTTTAAAACATAAATTTTTCGTAATTCATTTATCATAGTGTATAGGAACAAAACAATGTGATTTTCGAAGTTTTAATCCGTAATAGCCCGTGAAAAGGGCGTCAAGACAGTTTTAAATGACCGCTCCCACATTTGCCTACAATATGGTGAAGAACGAAATGTTCAATTCGTTACGGTAGTGCTCGTCTCTCACCATAGCAGTAGTGGGCCTTGGTTCGAGCTACCAACAAAATTTCTGTTGTAAGCGCTTTCACCAGCTAGGTGGCACTGCGGAGAGCTTTCTTGGCACGATATATGAACTTGCATACGTCGTCAAACATGCAAACGTTCACGTACAATCGGTGTTGATGCGTGTGGCAACGAAATATAATAGTGATATCCCTCCGCATCCCAAGCGGGGTATACGCGTTACTATTTTTACTGTGCATGTTTCGCTTATTTTGGGACATTGAAATTTCGTTAAATTGTCCGAAATTCTAATTGATAATGATATCGTATAGAATATAACAGTTTGAGTCTTTTTACGAACACTAACTTTAAAACAAGCACTGGCGAGCATTTGTACCCCACTTGTTATTCCGTGTTACTAATTTTTATTCCTTATAAATGAATTATCTTGAACATTTAACTGCTTGGATTTGCACGACGATCTTTTGATGGTATTAGTCTTAACGGCTTTACTGAAACTACTTCACGTTTCTAGTTACGCATTTGAATTATCGCGGCAGTCCCTATCTGTACTAGTGAGTTAAATTTTCTAGTTCGTGTGTTTTTACATTCCAAACGACAATGTCGAGGAAATGTAGAACAGCTGCAATGAAAAAGAAGAACATTAATATTGAACCTTCGGCAAAACGTTATCAAACCTTTGAAAAGAGACCAAAACTAGTGGTGCAATAGAACGGCACAGACTTTCTCGTAGTCAAGTTTCCTAATTTCCTTGGTGTAGTCTGGCTTTACGGTCTGCCCCATCCTCTTGCCAGTTGCCATATATTCCACCCAAAGTACATTTCTTTCCTTTAATTTTCACAATTTTTCTGTTTCCTGTTAGTAGAACGGAAAAATTATTTTAAGAATCTTAAAGCAGAAAAAACGCTCACCTTAAATGGCAATTTTCCATTTAAAAATTTGCAGACCGTTTTCATGAAAATGGCGTGTAAGCGTTACTATAAATGCGAAATTAGAAGCTCTTTTTCATAGAAAATGTTTGAGTTTTGAAAACAAAATACTTTTTCGGTATCAGAGGACCTCAAACCTTGTATTTCCGTTGAAATCTCGCCATCATTTTTCCGCAACATTACATAATTTTCTCTCGCCTACTTATATTACTTCGTATTTACGTATGTATACGAGCAATTAAAAACAAAGGAATGACTGAACCACAATAACTGCAATAAAATGCTTAGCTGGAGAGGAATCTGTGGGCTGTGCGCTTCCCAAATTTCTTCTTCAGAGAAAGTTGGAAGATATGCGCCATGTGCAAGAAACAGGGACAGAACAAGGACAAGATGTAGTAGTGATTGTCATTTACACATAATGAACATTCCGACACTCAAAGAATACAACAATGCATTAGTTACCTAAAACAAAAATTGTCTGAAGAGGTTATATGATGAAGTGCCATGGTGCCTTGAAAAGGGAAACCTTGGCTTAACCCATTATAATCCTAAAATTAAAAATATTCTCAAATTTTAATCAAATTTCACATGAGCGTTACCGAAACGTTCTTAGTGATATTTTGAACTCTTTTTAAAGCGAGTTGAAATTCATTGAGATATTTCACGTATGTTATATACTGTAACGTCACCCCTTTCGTAAACGAAGATGAGAAACCTACCCGCGAATAATTAACATTCCGTCACTCGCGTGGCCATTCGTAACACCAGTACTCGCGCGTTGGACTCCCTCCAACACAACTATTAAGGAGTTTATTTTTCTCATTAACATCATTTATACATTTTTCTTATATATCTGTGCTTATATTATAATTGAATATACCATGGAAAGATACGTAAATAATTAGTTGCAAACCATTTTGAAGATTTATTATATTTCCGGCACTCGCTACGTCCAATGCCCGCATTATTTAGTTATAACATTTATGTTTTTGCACAATAACGAAGAAAAATGCATAAATACAACATTTAAAATATTAGACATTCTCATATTACAGACAAAATATCATTTTTATCAATTATACAAAAACGCCGTTCTATACACCAGTACCCGCATGTTGGATTCTATCAAACAGGCACTAAGATTTTACTTCAGGGTATGGCAACACTATGCATAATAGAGATAAGAAGTTTATAGAGATAAGACATCCTTCCCAGATACCATTCGTGGAATAGAAGCATTGTTTTTGTAGGTGGAAAGCTCACATTCCTTTCTTAACGAGAAAGGAAACTTCTGTTTGACTCTGTCCAACAGCGCGAATGACGGAGTGTTAAGAGAAATATTTCTTCAATATCCAAGGCGAGGCCTGGCATGGTCAAAGCCCCCCGTCCGCCCCCTGCCCTCCCTCAGAGACCGTCCGCCGACCGCTGCCTCTCAGGCAGCCGGCTCATCGCCGCCACCCGCCCCTTAGGCCGCCCTTGACAAAGCGAAAATGGATTTTCGATTCCGTAGAGATCTGTTGTAACTGTGCATTCTACTACGGTTGCACACATTTCATTGGGGACGAGTCCCCAGAGTGGGCACCTAGCCTTTCGGCTCTTATCCTCACTCCCCGCCGACGCGTGACGCCGACAGGCCGATGTCCGGATACGGCCGGAACCCAGTTTGCCTTCGCGGCAACCTCCTCATACAAAGCCTGGGTCGGGCCGCCCTGCCAGCTCACAGCTACTAGCTATCCGGGCTAGTACCGGAGTCTCAACTATGCGCCACTCACATGCGCCGGGATAAATTCCTCCTCTTTGCCCAGAGTATCGAGCCACTGCCTCGACGAATCCGAGAGCCCAACTGGGGCCACCGGAGCAAGGCCCGGGCGGCTCGGAGCCCCATTCCGTCTCCCCAATGCTTACCGCCGGCTCACGATGTGGGTAACACCGGTACCGAAGCAGCCTGGCGGGTGGTGACTTATTCCCGCCGGAATTTAAAGTGGGATCAGAATCTCCGAAGAGGATTCCTCACCCGATCCTGCTCCAAGGTCGACGCGCCATAGGCCCAACTGGTGGGTGGCCGGTTACCCGACCACCAGGAGCTTAGCTTGCGCCTACTTACTGCCTGCACCTTCAGGCTAACGACGTAAGTCACGCCGCGAGACTCTGAGCCTGGTGGTCGTCTGAACTCCACCAGACCGCGACAACTTCGTCATCGCGATCCCCTGCGGGTGTAACTCGGTACAAGGTGATGAGCGCCTGCCACGTCGCACAGCCCGCGAAATACTTTCAAAGGGCAAACGCTTTATTTAACTGAAGAAAACCTCGCCACCCAGTGCCAGCGATAAAAAAACGTATCGTGTATAGGGGACAAACGCGGAGTAACGGAACCCCGCTGTTTACATTTACACGAAGCGCGATGCAGTGAAACGTTACGTGATCTGCCATGGACGCACGTGCGAAGGAGCGACCGATCGATCCTTTCAAAACAGCGTAGGGCCAACGTTTCGCTACGCGCACATGTCGGTCAAGGGTTTCATGGCCAATAAATACTTTTGAAAAGATAGGGCCAGCTGCACTGTATTCCTCCACCACGGCGTACCCACCCTGCAGGGACCGGGAGCTAAGATTCACGCTAAGAACGCAACGGAAATTTCTTCTTTCACATGAAGTCGCAAGCCGTTGGCTCGAGTGTCGCCCCGCCACCGCTCCCGGTGAATAATGCTAAACGAATCACGGTGAAGCATTCCTATCAGAGGTTGCAGCGCCTCTGACCGGGAGGTCCTAGGTTCGAGTCCTGACGGCGGCAGGATTTTCTACACTAGCTTTTCAGCTCGGTCGAATGCAGTCACTGTCTGGAGGAGAATTCTAGCGGCCGGCTACTCTGATCGGTAGTTTTCCGTGGTTTCTCCGATCAACACCAGGCGAATGCCGGAGCTTTACCCTACCAAACGGGCCATGGACCACGCGCGATATTTCCTTCCTCTTCCTTTTCCTCTCCTCACACACACACACACACTTACACTAACATGCACTACACTACCACATACTCCGGGAGACCGGTCGGGAGTTTAGAGCTTGTCCGGCTGGGCGGTGCCCCGCTGGTGGGAGAGTCCTGGTTAGGGAAACCCCGCTAGCCGACGTAGGTCGGCGCCAGATCTCGCCATCGAGCGGGGGAAGATCATCGTTATCTCCCGAGAGATAGAATGCACTACACTAACGGGACTAATGACCAGAGCAGTTGACGCGCCCGGAAACACGAAAAAATCAATCAATCAATCAATCAAACCTATCAGAGGTGGGAGATCGAAGGTGTTGTTGGACGAGCGCGAGGTCCCGAAACTACTCAGGTTCGCATCCTTCAACTTACAACTTCGAAATTGTTACTCAAGTGTAACACTTTAAAATTATTAAGATTTTAATCTTTCAACTTACAACTTCATTATCGTCGTTCCGATTTCAGACTCTCAGCTCCAAGCACTTCACGCATACGAGCTTCAAAGAGTAGGCATTTCTGACTTCTGCCTTGAACGTGGGACCACCGCCCCAAGAAGTGGGACCACTAATGCGTTAAGGATGCAGGTATTATCATCTCGGCAATGAACTTGTGTGGGAACAACCGGCAGTGATAGCATGTACACCTGATACGCCGACATTCAGTGGGCCCGACGGTAGCGCGCTGACTGTCGATCCGCCTGGCTGGAGAACGGGCAACGGGGTTCGCCAGTCACCGCCGCTGAGGTGCAGGCCACCGCCGGCAACCCGCCGTGAAGACGAAGTCATCACGTCGGTTCCATAAGATAAGTTAGAAATGACCCTTAATCGTGTAACGCTCAGCTTATTTTCCCGCCGAGGTGCGAAGCTGGGAGCGTCAATGCCGATAGTCTTGCATCTTATTACAGCGGATAATTGTATTTGTTTGCTTGTTATACATTCCACATAAAATAAGAAGCCGCTGTATAACTACTAAATTTTGTAAAACTTATGTAAAAAACATTTTGCATGCTCATCATTATCACAAACTAAATAATTGTGCTTTAAACTCGTTTGTGTGTTTTCGAACATGCAAAACCCGATCCACACCAAAAGCAGTTACAATACGGTGGGAAGTAGTTTATAAAATGGGCGAATAGTCGGTTTGTAATGACTCGCTTAAAGTTCGCTCTCAAACAGAAAGTGTTTGTGTACGACACACACGTAAAATGTGTCAAACCGTTATGTGCATTGTGTCCTCGAGCCTTTATTCCAAGTGTGAACAAATGGAGATCGCAATTAAGGTAATTTTCAACAGGACTCCGCAATAGCGCACACTACTTCCGTTTCCAGAAAAGTTTGCATTCCGTTTATAGAGATAGAATTGTCGCAATTGGTTTGTGGCTTAGATGCTCTCCTGATTCGACTCCGTGCGATTTACTTCTGTGTGGATTCTTGAAAGATCGCATAAATGCAACAAATCCCCACACGGAAAAATTATGGCACCAATATACAGGAACAGATCTCTGCAATACCACAGAATATTCTTTACCGAGTGAACGAGAACTTGTGTAGATGCCAAGAATGCATGAAAGCCAATGATGAGTAGTTTCAGCATGTACTATATCGAGGGTACAATTTAAACTCTCTGGTAGCGAAAAGCCTTCCCTCTTCGGGATTCCACCGGCCACCCTGTCTCGGTTTCCTCAGCATCCCTGGCCTCGTTCGTAGAATCCAAATGCCCGCGCGATCGGCACACTTATAAAAGGATCGACTGTCTTAGTATTTAACTCTTGCTGTAGATTCTGGAAGTGACGCAACACAGCTGAAAAGAGCAATGCATGCAATGGGGCATGAACACTTGGAATTTCCTACGGTGAAAATGATAATAAGACTAGAGATCAGAAACACTATTTATTGACAAAATAAATGAGTTAATCAATGATTAAAGCAAATGAGTGGGAAGCAGTTCTCCGGAATGCTCTTCGCGTGATGGGTTGTTCCTCGGAATATTACCGAGGAGTTTTTGCAGTGCACCTTACATCGAATGCTACACACAGTGCTGCGTTACCCATTGATTCTGACGGTTAGCAGTGAGGTTGGGTTGTGCTGGCGTTGCTGTGTTTCTGGTAATTCGCGGTGTGGAACTAAACCCTGCTCCTAGCAGCGACGCCATTTTGCAGCCGCAGAAAATAACGAGTGCTGGACCGAGGCCGTCCTCAGGGCTGGTCTCCGTCGGAGTTTTCTTTTTTTTTTCAATTTTCCCTCGCCAATAACCTTCGCGAGGTGGGAATTTGTTCAATATAAGGGTTACATAAGCTCCAGTTGTTACGCTTATGGAGCGAAAATGAGGACTTTTAACTTTTTAACTTAAATAAACTATCTTAAAACTAAAAAAGACATGGACACTTTGGGCAGTGAGTTTCAAAAAAATATAAAGTTAATTAATAAATGGCAAATTAAAGTTCTTAATATTGTTCGTGTATTTCCTTTTATTTACATTTACACACTCATTCATACGTCTGAGTAGTCAGCGCTTGGGTTTACTGTTCTAAAATAAATAAAATTAACCTCTTTTATGTGTTATATTACTGTTAAAACAACATACGAACATCAAAATATATCCAAAAAGTACTCCTTAAGAGTAATTGTTTTTCAGAGCATTGAAAACTTCCTTACGTTCTTATTCAGATTACCTGTCATATTCAGCAGCATGATTAACTTTATAATGTCGTTGCAAATTAATCTTCATATGATTAAAGCCCTTTTAGCAAACTAAACATTTGGCATAGCTGCCGCCCTCTGCCTCTTTTTTGGGACTTGTAAGCATCTACTGGGGAGTAGATATTGGTAGAACTTTGAATTTGAATGCTATGTGGGGACAGTAAAAATTAAAATATTTCAAGTGAACGAGTTAAAAGGACATTGAGGGCTTAGGCGAATTTATCAGCAACTGTACTGGAATGCTAACAGCAGATAGTTTGTTGATCGTTAAGTATTCAGAATACGCGTGGGATGAACTTGGAATTCGTAAATTGGCGAACGACTTAGACTTTATTAACTTCGGAAACAGTGATGAACGGTGATTGAAGTGTGCTTCTGCAAGAAAAGAAGAGAGAAGATAGTATCTGGACCTGAGGACAGCGACATCGGAGAAGAATGAAGATGGTACAACGAGGCACCTTCGTCCAAGAGCGCGCGAAAACGAATACTACATTATAAGGTTGGAACAGGTCATGACCAAGGTTTTTTTTCATATTGTGTAGAATTATCAAGTACCAAAATTGTTTAATAAATTTCCATGTTTTGTGAAATGAATACATGATTCTCATTGAGCCAATTCTAGTAACGAAGTAGCAAGATAGAAATATATTTGCTTTTCAGATTCCTCGACCACTCTGTATAGATGGCAGATCGGATAATCATCTATTAGCATACAATAGTGATTATTTCTATGAAACCCATGACCGGAAACTATTTATTTATAATTAGAGTTGAAGGTTGACTTGTAGATAGTATTAGCGTAATTTTTCCTGGCGCCCATTTATACAAATTCGGAACGGATTACGTTGGAATAATATCAAATAATATTAGAAAGCCGAAGATAGAGTCAAAATTAAAATAAATGAATCATTAATATATTCAGTTTATTTCAATCTTTAACTTTTACTTTCTGGCCTTACTTCCTAGGAAGGATTATAACCTGAGCCAGAAATCGGCGAATGTCGGAAAAAACTTATTGTAGAGCTTTGATAACGAAAATGTGGATACATTTTGCGCCTGTAGATAGTAAATTACTCCCTATAAGGGTCTGGGTAGTCACAATTCAAGATATATGGGTCTTTAATACCGAAAAATCGATAGACGGCAAAACATGTCTGTCCGTGATTTCGTTTGTCCTTTTGTGCGTCCGTTTGTCCGTGATTCCTTTTGTCCTCCGTCCGTCCGTCGATTTTCTCCAAAATAAAAGTTCCTCGATTCGTTTGAGCAAACTGGAGATACTGCAAGCCTGAAACGGATATTTTAATTTTGTAGGATACTTTTGATAAAGGCTAAGCATATTCAATTTTTTAAAATATGGCTCCAATGTTTTAAAAATTTTTCCTCTTAAAAATGGCGCGATCTCATTTTCTTTAAAATCCTGATTTTTTATAATCGCAAAGTGTGAAATTTAAGGAGTGCTCCTACTTTTGAAAAAATATTTTTAAAAAATTTGTTGTTCAAAAATATCTTGAATAAGGTTATGAAGAATATTTCTCGGAATGTGAGTAGTTTTCGCGTAAATTTTTCATGAAATATAGGCAGTATATATGCATTTTGTCTTAAAAATGTCACCAAATTTTTGCTATAAATTTTCGTCGCGTTAAGGGATAGTAAAAACATTAGTGCTGGTTCCTCTCTACAAGAACACTGAATTTTCGAAAATTGCCAAATATAGTTTTACATAAGAACAATATTGAAGAGGTTTTTTTCATAACCGAAATCTGTTCTAAATATCAAATCTTCATGAAAGACCATGTATAATTTTAAATAACGAGTAATTTTGGCGCTAAAAAAGAATTTTCTCTCTTAATTTTTCAAACTTTTGAAATTCAAAATAATGTGAGGTAGTATTTGCTAATATAGCAATGCTAGTTTAAATTTTAACACACACTCTTAATACATCACCTCAGAAACAGAGTACTAACTTTACCTTTTACCATCCTTGTAAGCATTTTTTATTGGTTTCTACTAAACTTTTAGCACATTATGAACATTTAAATATACTAACTGAACTGACAGGGAAAACAGAAATTTTGCTGCATGTGTGGTTACTATTTTATTTATCAATGCATCTTCCATTGTCAAAGTTCAAATCGCCCGCTATCTCAAAACTTTCTCATCTACTGCTCATAATGCACTTGTCATACTTTCTATAGAATTCTTCTTTTCATAGAAGCTTCAATTTGTCAGCAGACTACTTCAATTTGGCGTCATTATCTTCTTGCAATGTGATAAAAAAAATCGATGTACTGGTGCGTGCTGGATTTTAAAGCATCTGCATGTGTAAAGTCTTCCCAGAAGCTTTTACGTTTTCGAGTGGGGTTTGAGTCGCACGAACAAGAAAGTCGTTACGTTCAACTGGCAATATCACGCTATACATTTTTACACTGGGAAAGAATTGAAAATGAACGGTGTACCATTGACTGATGTTAAAAAAAAAGGATTGTGCTCGCGTTCAGAATTCTTTCAAATTCAGCAGCCTTCATACTGATCGTTGTGTATATTTCGCGAATGTCATTCCCGCCTGAGATATGGCATAATATTTGGGGGAAATACATTTTATAGCTCCCAGACTTTTAGATTACAAAAACCAATTGTACGAATAAAAAGCAAATCCCACCCACCTGATTCTTGTAAGCCTCTCTTCATTAATCTAGGAATTTTACCATTACCTTGACTGTTCATTTACGAACCAGTGGTTTTTGTCAAAAATGACTTGCTTAAGGGCGGGAATATATTTTCAGAAAATGCCGATGTCTATTACTATAACACTCGACGTAGAAATCATAATCATCAGGTGACAGTATAAACAGCTCATTACAAAACATTCACATACAATACATGTACATTATTTTACAACACTTTGCCAGATAACATTAAACGATTAAATTCGATAGAAAATTTAAATCCCAAGTGAAATCGTTTCTGCTGCATAACTGTTTCTATACAATTAGAGACTATACTGAGCATCACAAGGAAAGTAACATTAATTTTAACAGTGATATTTAATGTATTATTTACCATTGGACTGTATAATTCTAAACAATATGTAACAAGTATTGTATCGCAACTTCTGGGTCAATGACCCCCATCTCGATCAGGTTTTTCGTCCAGTTTCCCTGATCCATTGAGCAAATGCTGAGATGGACCCTTGTTTTCCTTCTGGACATAATTGTAACTTCATTATCTGTGCACGTCTTCTAGAATTCAGTGGGATATACAGTTATTCATATTATTGTTTCCATGTTGTCAAGGAAGGAAGTATTATTCGGAATGACAACATGGATAAGAGCCCAATATTTATTGCTTATTTATCCTTGAAGATAGATTATTTTAAATGGCTTTTTTAATTCAAAATTCAAGTAGTATATGACTTGTGTAGGGATCACAGAATTTTGAAAATGTGCACACAATTCACTTTTCCCCATGGCACGTTATACGCAGTTTAACTGTTTTTGACGTTAAATAAATAATAAAAATTAATTTCACGTGTGAGCTGCGTACCTGCCCGCCTAAAGCCCAGATTGAAAAAAAAAAAGTTTCTAATATAATGTAGCGTGGGGGTGGGTCAATAAAAAGTCGTTTTTTTTCAGTGCCTACGTTTCGGTCATTCATCCGGTCTGTCAGGGCTATACAACAAAGTAATATACAAAATAAATATACAAATATTATATTTTTTATCCACAATTCCGCATTTAAAATTTCATTGCATTCATATTTTACGTTTAAGTTATCAACATGTGAAACGAATGTGACAATTCCCAAACAGAAAATACCTAAGACCAGTGTTGGGTGGTGCCTCAATAAACCGGGCTTTGCAGCTCCATTCAATGACGGAAATGTAATTCCCAAAATTCCGAACACTGCTATATAATAAAACGTAAGTAATTAATGTAAATTAATTAAAATAAGATTTCAATAATTCGACAGAAAACTTTTGATAATCTAGAGTAAAACAAAATGCAATTAAATTTTGAATGCGGAATTGTGGGATAAAATATGGTATGTTGTCCATCTGCATATGGCACATAGGAGCGTGAAGTAACAATACTTCTTTACGTGTCTGTATTTCAAGCAAAAATTGCGGGAAAACTTTTTTTTTTTTTTTTTGTAAAATGTATGTTGTTTAAATTTTTAGGTTTTGCAAAAAATAATTCTATGATGAATACTGTAGTTTTGTTGTGTCAATTTCTTTCAATTTTCAAACATTCAGAGAGTTCAAAGAAAATAAGACCTGTAACAATTTTATAAGAGTACTTTGCTCTCTAATAGAAACAAATCAAAGAAACTGTTGAAACCGGTTTTGAGAAAAAGGAAGAGGTTTTGAGAATTTTTTCAATTCCCTATTTTTCACGCGAAATTATAGGACAACTACTCATATTTTCCAAAAATTGTTCATGTCCTTAAAGGTCTGTTTTTAAACAGAGACCATTAAAAAAATAAACTCTCTAATCAATGTTCTAGTCGTACGAAGTCTTAAAAAATATTTTGGAAGTATACATTTGGAATTTTAGGAAATACAGAGAACTCAACAAAAATGCGACCTGTGAGTTTTGTGACTTTTGCTCTGTAAAAAACCAGAATGCATGCCAATTTTTAATCTTTAAAACTGCAATAAAATTATTCTTCTGTGTTAAGTAAACAAAATGAAAATATTTGTATCGCGATAGACCTGAACATTTGGGTGCGGTAACTCCCGATACGTCGTTTGAATTCAGTAAAAATTGTGTTTATGTTAATTTTTACTTGATATGAAAACAATTAATTATAAAACTTCTAAAATTTATAGAACCTTACTGGAGTTTGTTCCTGGAATTTTACAAATGGATAAAACGTTAATATATTCGTTTCGTAACATCTTATTTCGTAAATGAAAATTACTATTTAGCGTTCGTAAAGACACTTTTTATACTTTTATAAACGCACAAAAAATTAATGTCATGGGCCGGTAGAATAATTACAATATTCAAATAGAACAATCGTACGTGATAAAAACTAAATATTGTTTTTTTCAACATTATTTAGACATTTATTACATTCCTATGTTTTAAACGCATATATTTTTATTTATGAGAATTAGATGATTTCGAAGTAATAACTAAATTTTATTAAATTGAATGTGGTTATATTTTTTTGATAATCCTGCATTTCTAATATAAACTTGAAATTTTTAAAAATAACCTAGTGCACAATCTTTCGGATGTACCACTAATAAAAAAGAAAAAAAATTAACTCCCGTTTTTACCATGACTTCGCTCCTCTGCCACAATTCGTGTTCTGTTCTTCGATACAGAATTGCTATTAAGGATTGTACACAATGAGTATTACGATGCAATTCCCACTTCCCTTCGTGTCACCAATTCCGGAAAAATTTTTCAAAATTAACTAAATATCACCTAGAGCTGCACCAGGCCAAGTGGTTTCGGTGGTCGCGGCGAATTGTACTGAGCTTCGGGCACCGTTACACCAGTGGTATCCAACCGGTGCTTGTTCATCACCGCCCAGTGCAATTCTAAGCCACACTCTACAGCACGCACAACAAAATTTTGCAATTTATGCTTTAATTTCGCACCTTTACGAATTAAAAAGGCTCGAAGACCAGGTGAATTAACATTCAGGAACTAAATGAAGCATCGCTTCACCGTTTTCCATGAATCTCTTTTATGGGCAAACCAATAGAAAAACATCTTAGTATGTAAAAACCCGAAACTGCCTTGTAGCACCTTGTCTTTCACAATGCTGGCTGACCGCGCAATGTTAACCAGTTCCAACATCCGCCTCGTTTTTTTAATCACCTCACTCGCTTCGTCGTTTTCGAAAATGCTCTTCTGGATGCTGATGGTGAAGATCTTCTGCAGGCGAGGCAGAACCTCTGAGAGCGTCTGTGGTTCGCGGTTGCGTGGGGGAGTAGTGAGAAATCCTAGGAGTTTGCATTGGTAGGCGTTGCTCAGCACCAACACAAAGAGAAGTAGCACTGCGATCATCACGCGCTGAGGTATGGAGGTGACCCGACAGGTCGACCCGCCTGTAAGGACGATGGACACCAAGTCTGTCACCGATCTTCCCCAGTCTCCTCGGAGAATTCGTATTGGACCACGTCGGAAGCGAAGATTTCCCTCTGCTGAACTTGGCCGACAGCTGTATTCAAAATTCCACACGACATGCCGTCCGAATAATGCTGCCAGCAGGGCAAGCAGAAATGGCAACCACACGTTCATTTGGAACGGCATAAGCAGAATCTTCGCAAACGACACCTGAGGCGCTTTTCTTACCATCACACAGAAAGGGTTTTCGTCGATGGCGATGGTGAAATCCGAAAATTCGTATCTATCGGCGGTGAAATACAGAGTGTGGTACGTCACATCCGCCAGACCTTTTTGGATGAGGCCAATTTCTCCGTTGTAGGATCCGTTTTTTTCTGCACCAATAGTTGGAACATCTGGTTGGATCTTTTCTATTAGACAACCAGTGTGATTTTGAAATGCGTCTAATAAGACACGTGATGGATAATCTGTAACTTTGACACCATTCCTTTCGTACCAATAATATTTTAAATTGATTTCATAATACGCTTGCTTTAAAACATTGTGTTGTGTGTCATTGCTATTAATGTCAGCAGCCACATCTTCATGTTGGTCGCCGTTTCCAAGTAGAGAAGAAAGACTTTTGCTAGTTGCGTGTAGTGTTTGGATTTCATATGCAAAGAGCAAGGGGAGAAGAAAAATAATCTGCTTTGAAAAGCACCTTTCGATGCCTTTTTTTACAATTCGCATCGTCTCCCATTAAATTCAGTGTGTGTGTTCAGCTACGGCAATTCAAGTATGAAAGTCAAAATGGCACGTCATGAAAACAACATACAGCATTTCAATATCCCGTGTGTTGTGTAGAGCATGCATGTTAACTTAGCAGAAAAAATTAGTAATGAATATATACGTTATCAGAAGTTGTATGCGCTATTAGAAAGAGCTTCATGCAATTTAAAGTTCTGATCTATCGTTGGCTGACATTTTTTAAATTTTAATAATCATTCCAGATATTCCGATATTTCAAAAGTTTCTCTTCTATTACCTATAATGCACTTGTAGTTTCTATTTGGGCGGAGCGGGGCGGAGCGGGGCGGAGCGGGGCGGAGCGGGGCGGAGCGGGGCGGAGCGGGGGAGCGGGGCGGAGCGGAGCGGGACGGGGGGCGGGACGGGGGGCGGGACGGGGGCAGGGCGGGGCGGGACGGGGGGCAGGGCGGGACGGGGCGGGGCGGGGGCGGGGCGGGACGGGGGGGGGCAGGGCGGGACGAGACGGGACGGGCAGCGCGCGGGGTCTTCCGAGGAGCCGCGTGGAGAACGCACGCGCGCCGGGGATTCCCCGTGGCTGCCGCAGCCGCCGGTCGATTGTTGAACGAGTGCCTGCCGCGCCGCACGTCGCCCCGCGCGCTTTCGCCGAATGGGAGTGGGGGGGACGGGGGAAGGGAGGGCAGAGGGAGTGCGGATGTGCGTGAGGCAGGTGATGCACTGCCGGCGGAGATGCTACCGTAGGATGGGCCAATCAAGGAGAATCAGCCCAAGCAGGAATACAATGCGATACGTATTACTGAGTGGAACAGAACTCATCAACTCTGATTGTAAAACCAGTAGGTACAACATTTTTCTTATGAATGGAGATTAAAACAAATCATTCACTGTTTTAATTATTTTTAATTAATTGTGAGGAAACAGATTATTAGTATTAGTGTGGAGTATCACTGCAAATTTCATGCAGTATTAAAAGCATCAGCTTGCAAGCAAAAAGTTACAGCATCTCAACCTTTTTGTCGGAAATGCCCAACAATGATAAATATGAGGATATGAATAGGGATATAAATGATAATTTCTAGGATGGAAACGATAGAAATGAGGATATAAATGGCAATTTCTGGGAGTCAGAATAATGATGAAAGCAAACATTTCACGTAGGTAACTATATTGTTTACTTCAGAAACTTCCTACACAAGTATATAAATACAGATGAGAAAAATTTATAAAGACTTTTTAAATGCCAATTTTATATTTTTAAATGCATATTTTACATTTTTAAATACCTATTTTTCCTGCCTATTTCTACTGTTTTTCTTGCCTATAGATCCGCAGCTTACTTCCCAGAAATCCTATTGACGATGCACATGATCATGACCATCTCGCTGCTCGGTCCTGCCGATATAAGGAACTGGATGGGGAAGGAAGGGCTATTATCCATTGGAGAATAGAGGAATATTATCCATTGTTCAAGGCGAGGCTGCCCAACTGGGCACAAATCAGTTTGTCTTAACCTTCACGACGCGGACTTATGAGATCAGTCATCTTGAAATTCAAGATCTTCACTCCCACTTAACCTGCTCAATGCCGTAAGCATGCAACTTACACAAGGTTACCAGCCGACGATAGTCTATTTTCTATTAGTCTATTTTCAGAATATGTTCTCAGTGTTCTAACCCTTCCGCCAGGATTGATTGATTGTTTCGTGTTTCTGGGGACGTCAACTGCTTTGGTCATTTGTCCCGTGAGTGTAGTGCATGTTTTTTCTCGGAAGATGGCGGTGATGTTCCCCGGCTGGATGGCGAGAATTCCGGCGCCTACCTACCGTCAGCTAATGGGGTTTGCACCATTACTCAACCAGGACTCTCCCACGAACAGGGCACCGCCCCAGCTGGGACAAGCCCTAAGCTCCCGACCGGTCTCCCGGAATATGTGGTAGTGTAGTGCATGATAGTGTGTGCGTGTGTGTGTAAGGGGAGACGATAGGACAAGGAAAGGGAAGGACAGATCGCGCACGGTTCGTGGCCCGTTTGGTAAGGTACTGCTCCGGCATTCGCCTGGTGTTGATCGGAGAAACCACGGAAAACTACCGATCAGAGCAGCCGGCCGCTAGAATTCTCCTCCAGACAGCGACTGAATTGGACCTAGCTGAAAAGCTAGTGTCGAAAATCCTACCGCCGCACGGTGGTGCATTTTCCCGAAATCCTGGCCAAAACCTCAAAAATGAAATCGCGTTTACTGAACTTTTGCAAATACTACGACACACTGTATACTTGGGGGCATCCGTTTCTGCCCACTTCGTGTCTTTGGGTCAATTCCCCTGGCCCCAGTAGTCACCCGAACTTACCCTTCGTGGCGTTCGATAGACCTGCAGTGCGAGAGTAACATAGAGAGACCGTCTTTATTTGTAAGTGGTGGCCATACAAAGTTGTGCAGAGAAAACTGGCAGTATGGATTCTCTTCCTGAAAGTTTGTAGAGTATTTTCATGTTTGTTTTATAATGCATTAATGCATAATACCGACGTGGGATGAATTATTAAAATTCATGAAATTAATACAATAGTTTTAATTACTCATAAGTTCACGTAGGCTGAAAGTTACCAATTTCGCGGAATTCCGCGATGTTTCTAATTTCATTTACTAGCTGAATCTATCCTCTTTCGAATCCAGTTATAAAATCATGCCCCAACTTGCCCCATTAGTAAATATAAAGAATTAACTTTTCGTCAAGCACGCGTGACCGCCGAATATGACTCGTCGAGATCCGTCCTGAGAACGGAAACTGCTTTTACAATGTTGTTTCTAGCGGACAATTTTGATCCCTTTTACTGAAAAAACAAATTTACTCAATATTACATGAACATAATATTTATGTACATATTACATCTTCTCGACTGGATTACGCACATTTTATTTCATTAAAATTGTACATAAAGTAATATTTACATAATATGTGTCGTCAAAACTCGTCTTAAGGAAGGGTGTGCGCTAGATGAAAGGTCAAATACGTACGTGATATCAAAGAAACTCATCATACCACCTTTAAAAAATAAATCAAAAATATAATTGATCGTAAAGTAATATTTGTTTACTTAACTCCGAAGTTACATACCAACAATTATTCATATTACATTGTTATTGTTAGAAAATTAGTATTATATTATTTTTTATGAAATAATACTGCTACTTCAGTTTGAATATGGTCAAGAAACTTATTCAAATACAATTCAAAGAAAAATGGTCTGAATGTAGAGCTTCCAAACAAGATTATGGTAATAGCAACGACTAATTCAGCATGACGCTTTTTTGAGAAATCTAAATATTCCTCAGAAATAACGGAATATTCATGGTAATGCATGCATAGAATCTATCCACAAGATATAAGGCGGTATGGAAAAGGATTTCCGCGAACATGTTCAAGACTGCACCCAGTCCAGGAGATGTTTAATCGCCTGTTGAGATTTTCTGTTCCTTCATTTCCAACTTGAGGGATGTTTAGAAAGTTAAAATTCTTGAACAAATATGCTTTGTCTCATTTGCCTGAGCCAAATATCACCGTAGGGAGAAATGTACCCTAGTGAAAAATGTGATCTTCCTTTCCGGTTCTTCGGATACTGTATATGAATTTTCTCTGACAGAGGGCATGAGATGGCATTAATACCATGCTTCCTTATGCCAGATGTTATCAATTAATATGTAAGTAATCCCTACGGTTTTCTAAAATCAATTTTGTGAATTGATACAATTTAACCAAGTTCATATAGAAAATACATATTTATATTTCACAGATTTAAGAAGTGCATTATTCCGGTATTATGTTACCAGCTCCCTTACATTATAAAGATAATCCAAAATAAATTTGGTCGTCGTAGAAAACATACTATAGCTCTCAGAGGTTTTGGCCAGGAAATCGCCAAAATGCACCACTGTGCGCCGTCAGGACTCGAACCTAGGACCTCTCGGTAAGAGGTGCTGCTGTGACATCAGTTGATGCTCTGAACTACCGCTCCCGGTTTCCGCCAGGAGTTATAATGAAATCTTTACGGACAACACAAGCGTTTCAAGCAAATCGACGAAAGAATAGCATGCTTGTCTTTTTCTGACTCCGAATGGCTGATATGTTCACGTCGAAATCCGCTCTCTGGAGCCGGCAATGCACCGGGCCAGGGTTTCTTCCAGCTGTCCACCCGCGGTTGAAAAGTGTCGGCCTTTGGTTCTTTGGGTTCGTCGTTGCGTTCGCTTCTCGCGCGGGCGCGCCAGTGACAGGCGATCGTATCGCAACGCGCTGGCCCGCTCACACTTTTGCAACAGCGCTTTTTGCCTCTTCCCAACGCATGCGGTTGCGGGTATCAGCTTGTCACTTCATGCCGTTATTCGCGATGTTGAGGAAAGATAAACAATAGACGTGGAGCGATCATGAAAGTAAATGCGTCATTAGATTATTAGAAAGTTTTTTCTACTATCGTTTAATGAAAAAGCTCTTTCCCTATTTGGCTTCAACCGCCACAAATTGCACTTAGGTAACCGCAATGCGGCCGAATAACCTTTACACTGTATTAAAAAACTATGATGCAACTACGACGGAGATCTTATTTTCTAAAAATGATCTACATATCAGACTTAATAAATACAATATACTTCAAATAATGGGACGGAAAATAGCGAATAAAAAAATTAAAAATACAAAGCAAATTTGCAACAGTGCAAGTATGCTTGTGATAATTACACACACTAGTTTTTAGTTTTTCTACGTAAGTATATAAAAGTATATAAGTATATCGTTCGTGGACTGCAATGGTGGTACAACTCAAAAACAAGGTGTTTAGATAAATGAGTTTGAAGTTTTCACCTTGTGTTGAAATACATCTTTCTTGTACTCACACTTTTCTAGTTGTTGGTGCAATACTGTACGGTAAGATATGCTGTTGATGGTCATCCAAAGTACTGAGTAGTGAGAAAGTTATGTAATGCTGCGCGAGAAAAGATAAATTTTCGACAGAAAACTCTTATTACAGGGTTCTGATTACGAAAAAGAGGAAATACAGTTCTTAAAATTTAGAAGAAAAAATCCTGTAACACGTGGTGTGGACAGAATCCACGTTTTGTGGATCTTTCTTACAGAAAAAAAACGAATGACGGCAAGACGTTTGTCTGTCCAGCCAGGCTGCCCTTCAGTCTGCCCTTCAGTCCGAATGTCAGTGGGACAGTCTGTCCGACTGTCCGTCTGCATGTCTTTAACAACACTTGCGCCTAAGCTTATAGTAGGATATTTTCCAAAATGAAATGTGCCCGGTAGATCTAGCCCGACGCGAAACTTTGGGACTCAGATAATCATTCTTTAAATTTGGGGCAGTCTTTACAAGAAGGCTCTGGAAAATGTCTCAAAAATTGGTCCAATGAATTTTTAAATTTCTTATAAGAATAGAGTGAAATACACTCATAAAGATGGCATAGGTCAGATTTTCATAGTTAACTCTGAATTTTAAAATATTACAAAAGTTGAATTTTTTGCGTCCTCCTACAAGTATAACATCGATCATAAAAGTACAATTTTGATGATACTAAATTTCCCTTCAAATGAAATTTGTGGCGGAGCGCGCGCGATGGACTTTGGGGTAGCCGAGGGTACGAGGCCCATGGAGGTGAACGATTAATTTATTCAAAACGTAATATGAGAAAGGCCGAGAATGTCATTTCATCAATATAAATATAACATAGAAAGTAAATGGCCATAACAGAAAGCGCGCAAGCGTGAATGAGTTTTTTCTTATCTATGTATTTTTGTATGGATGAGTTTTTAAGTAGTTATTTTACGAGTATATACATTTGGTATTTTGTTCTTTCCATTGTTTTGTATATGTGGTAGCGATCTAGGTAGACGACAGGATTGCCGCCAAAAGTAATGATTTTGGTTCAGAATAAGTATAATTACACTGTAGAATTGTGTTGCGGTAACAATTCTGAATTTGGAAATCTCGTTTTGATTTCAGTGGTAAGTTAGAGGTGATTTTAGTTAACAATACAAAACCACTCATCTTGTTCCAAAACTGATGATAACATCCCGTTTCCTGTACACTTGGCGATTTCACACCCAAAATAAATTGTTCTGTAAATCGGTGGATTACGTCAGGGGCAATGAGAAGTAAATGAATACATTCGGAGACGTACTAATTGCTATTTTTGCGAGGAAGAATATAAATATGTATTAAATATATTTACTAAAATTATACTACGTCACAGATGACAGTCCCCGCGTAGGGTGAAAGAGAAGAATTATTATATGAATATTTTTATTACGAATTCAAATATGAAAAACCTTTACAGATGGCTGTCATGTGGGGCACAGTTGTAATATAGGTAGAATATTTATTTCTATCCCTATATTAATATAAAAAGTATATATTGAAACCTTTACAACAGAATATCCGTCCTCAGCTCTGGTCATCCTGGCAAATTTTCTTTTCATTTGACTATATTATTGCAATGCAGAAAAATCAAATCTGTTATTCATTTACCGTTGCAAATAGATTTTTATAACTCGGGAACAAAAATTTCTAGTTTTTTAAATGTTGCTAATCTCACGATTTTTTAAACTTTATTATTATTATTATTATTATTATTATTATTGTTGTTGTTGTTGTTTAACTTTCTTACATCTTTCAACTACTTATTAAAATGTTGTGATGGGTTTCTGGTACCCACGAAAACGTGCGCAGATAATCTTCTTCCCATATGTCATATACAGTTTTTTTTACCAAATAAATCAAATCAAATCAAATCACCTCTTCTGCGGATGAAGTGCGCCAACAGAATCGGATTTGGTGGGAGTTCAAGCTTGATATCCACTGACCAAAGAACGAGTCCTCACACTATTTATGTTTCATTAGCTTTCCCCCTCCTTAATTTCAAGGCAACTTATTTCAATTGAGAAAAAATTAATAACATATTCGTGAAAAATTTTTTGAGGCGAGATTTTAAAGCAATTATATTTCACTCTAAGTACAATAAAGTAGTTATTTTTAATATTTGAGAACAGCCATTTAATTTTATAATCATTATTGATCATTTTTACACTGAAATTATGTTAAATTACTCTATAACTTCCGTATTTCGTGTTACACCCTACTATTGGCCAGAAATCAAGTCACCAACATAGCTATATGTTAGTATCATATGGTTATTCCGAATATGGTAAATCATAGCGTTTGACTGAGAATAAGATTATAACATAGGCTGGTTTCAGCTACTTAAAATTTGCATTTTACGCTCACTTTCAAAAAGCGACGGCACAAACATAAATTCTACAATCTGAAAGTTCTGTAAGAATTAGTAGCGCAATTGGGACTAGGCCGATATGAACATAACCTCCCGTGTTATATGCAGAATATTATGAAATCATAAAACCAAACTATCAAACAATATTAAAAAACAACTAATTAAAACTAGGTTTCACAAGTTCAAATAAACCATTTCAGAAAGAATTCATCGTGCCAAGAATACTAACGAAGAAACAATACAATTTGTAAATGATTTTTCCACGAGGTTTTGGATAAAGTCTCGTTTATCTCACACCACAAGGTCCTCGTTAGGTACAGTTCTGGAAGAACATATTTAATTTTTAAAATAGTTTGATTTCTTTTTGCCAGTCGTAGGTCTTAAACTAATTGGAGCAATGATTTGTGCCATACCGACCGTATATTGAACCAACTACACATACATGGAGTCATCAACGAAACAAGTCCCTGACAGGGAACATACGAGGCAAGAAGAAATCGAAAGGCAATAAAACGAATGAAGAACCGAAAACCCAATTAAGACGTACCTTATGAAACCAGTTCACGCCCGCAAGAAATTTTACACAACGAGCCTTGACAGTACAACTATATCATCCAGTCCAAAACTACAACGCACGAAAACTTTTAGAATGTGAGAAACACTTTCATATTTTTCAGATATAAAACAATTTTTTGAGTGTAAGATTACAAACATTAGAGAAGCGTTTGGACACTTTATTTTTATGAAACAATAACATTCAGTAAAGCTAGATAACAGTTACAATTGAAGGGGCCAGGAAAAAATAATAATTCCTTAACAATTATCACAACCAAAATAAATATTTAAGATCTTTCCTCACCCCTCCACAAGAAAGTAAACGAAGATTATGATTAATACGCTGTAAAACCATGTTCTTATAAATTGATTAATACATAGAAAGTGGCAGAAAATGGTTTGTTTTATTAATTAATATCTCTCAGTAAAAGTACTGAATACTATGTTGAACAACATTAAAATGTATTATATTCTCAATCATTCAACTGATACATTGAACACCATAGACATACAACTCTTTCGGTTTCTAACAATATCAACTTCAAATAGTTACCAGGAAGAACTATGGCTTCAAAGCCACGAAAATAAACGGGAATCATTTATATTAGTTGTAATGGTACTGCTCCACACACACACACACACGCAGAGACACGGAGCAGAGAGAGGGGGAAGAAAGAGAAGGAGAGAGAGGGGGAGAGAGAGTGGGGGAGAGAGTGGGAGGAAAAGAGAGTGGGAGGAAGAGAGAGTGGAGGGAGAGGAGTGGAGGAAGAGAGAGTGGGAGGTAGAGAGGTGGGGGGAAGAGAAGTGGGAGGTAGAGAGAGTGGGAGGGAGAGAGAGTGGGAGGTAGAGAGAGTGGGAGGAGAGTGAGTTAGAGAGGAAAGAGGGAGGGAGGGAGGGAGAGTTAGAGAGAGAAAGAGGGAGGGAGAGAGAGTTAGAGAGAGAAAGAGAGAAGGAGAGAGGGGAGGGAGAGAGAGTTAGGAGAGAAAGGGAGGAGGGAGAGGTTAGAGAGAGAAGAGGAGGGAGAGGAGGTAGAGAGAGAGGGAGGAGGAGAGAGAGGGGAGAGAGAAGAGGGAGAGGAGAGAGAGGGAGGAGAGAGAGGGAGAGAGGGGAGGGGAGGAGGGAGGGAGGGAGAGGAGGAGGAGAGAGGGAGGAGAAGGGGTAGAGTTAGGGAAAGGTAAGAGGAGGAGGTATGGAAGAGGATGGAAGAGGGAGGAGAGTGTTGATACAAACTGGATACACAAATATATTCAGTTTGTGTGTGTCTATTCTGAGCGCTCACTCAAATTTTGTGGTGAGATGGTCCGCTCCCACCATCAGAAAAGAATATGGACTAGCGTAGTATCCAGTACAAGTTCGGCTATGACTAGGACAGTACGGAATATCGATAAGTCGAAAGCTATGGCGCGGACTGACCGGAATATAGATTTCGTTTTACTGGAGGGGACGGTGACATATAGAAGGGAGGTCTGTAAGCTGTATAGGCGTTAGATTCTACATTGCTAGAAAACAGCAATTGAATCGAATTCAATCTATATAAAATCAGCAAGACTCACCAAGAGAGTTAGTTATTGTTGTAAGAATTATACTACATGTACAGAGTAATGTAAATTATTAAGAGGAATATGTTTTGGATATTCTCAACCAATAAAATGTAGCACATGTTCAATAACTATTCTAAAGATGATTTATTTTCTTTACGAACTTTTAAAGTTTCCTTTTGAAACTTTTCTTTTAGACATTTGTAAAACTGATGGATTCCTTGTGATTATTTACTGTATTTAATCGTATAAATTTAACCTCAGGGTTTTCCGGATTCTTTCGAATCTTTCCACAATTTTGTTGTCTAAGGGCACCTTTTGTACGAGAACGTTCGTGGATCCGAGCTGGCACCAGGGAGAGAGGTAGCCGGTAGGTTCAGCCATCACGTGTCCATCAACGCATTCCTGAGACGTAATTCTGTTTGATCCTGGAGAATTTCCACCACTGAGGAGAGAAATTGTACTGGAAAGGAATATGCAAAAGTACGAGATGTAGTTTGCTTGCAGAGATACGCGGTACCTCGGCAAAAAGGCAAAACTTAACTCACGCACCTTTCGCTCCCTGGAAATTCATCGAAAATAAAGTCACAAAGTTCATTTTCCGTTACTCACGTGGACAATTCCGCCCAGAGACTTATCACTAGAGGGCGAATTTTGATAACTTATAACCGCCAAAAATATCAATAAAATGCTCTTAAAATGTTTTTAAAATGCTCTCAAAGCAAAGACATAAAAACTTCTGATCAAAACCAGTTCGGATAAATAACTCAATCTGGATATGTTATCGATGTAATGGAGACTTCTTCCATTCGTTGAAGTAAACTTAGCTTGTAAACGTTGGGTTTTGACTGTCCTTTATCAGGAAATCTTGCCTTTAGTAAATTGGCCGAACCGAAAATGGCACTGTTAGGATCACAGGGGAATCTTAGATTACATTCTCACAACGACTGCCATTACAATTTCTGAGCGAAGAAATCCAATAGGCTACTCAGGAATTCAGTGTGTTTTTGCATCTCGTAAATATTATTTGAAGCAAGTATCATTAAAATAATATTAAAATCGAGTAAATCAGAGTAAAGGCTTTAAAAATGACGAAAAAGGTAAAAAATGACTTATTGGTCGAAATCGAAGTAAATTGCAAAAAAACTTTATATAAAAATGGGTTATTTCCTTTTGTCATAACATAAAGTTAATGTCTATAATAAAAGGCATTGCTCTTAAGAGAAAAGGAAAAAATTACATTTCATTAAAACCTGCTCCCTAATTGTTACTATGCTGCAGGACTTTTGGAAATTTGCAAGTCAATCAGTCGGCGTATTTTGTAACTATGAATATTTTTACTAACTAATGCTGGGAAGAATCCTGCAGAAAACGTTGAAATAGATAGACGAATTTTTATAATGTTGACTTCGTCCAATGTATTTCAATTACATTTGTTTCTCTATTAAGTACTAATTTGAATCATTTTGGTGCTAACTTATGCGTCCGTATTATAATTCTGATAAAAATAATTATAAGTATTCATTGTTTTCCATGATGAATTGTGTTCAGTTATTTTTTTAAATTTTAGTAAGGTAATTACAAGCAGGCGAGTTCTGCTTTTCTAATTTATTTTCATTTCTTGACGTGTAGTTGGCGACAACAATAGTTTCTCATAAACCTTTTTCAATTTAATAGCTACCGAAAATTTTGTTATGTTAATTGTGTTTTAGATGGAGAGTGGCGAGATTCTGATGTTCAGTGTGGACCTTATACGAGATGAATAGGTATGAAATTCAATAAGGTATTGTGATATACAAAAATGACCAACTCTTTTTATTATAGAAATGTCATTTTATTTGACATAGAATATAGGGATGTCAATAGATAATCGCGAGGGGATTGCTATGTGACAAATAAACAACCGGCGTTAAGGATAATTTTTTGTTAGGTTGAAATGACAGAGCAGAGGCGAAATAAGCATTGTTTTGAAAGACAAAAGAAAAAGATATAGGATTCGGATGCTTCAGAGTTTTTAGAAGAACATTCATTCGCTCGAGCTACGCGGTGATGAGCAGGTCGGCTCTTGATATATTTTCCTAGATTGAGGAAAGACTGTAATTGATAGTTGTATAAAGTTTAAAGTTAACTAACGTTTCTTATATTAGGATAGAGCGTTCTTGTAAAAAGAAAAATATGTATCTAGGCGTCCACCCGAGACGTTAGTGAGGGAAGTCACGGATTATAATAGTATCGCCGGGAGAATTTGGAACCAGACACGGACATTAGGCGAGGACTTTATCCAGAAGCAAGATTCTGCTGCGTCGACGGAGAAGGTTCTACGGGGCGCCATCGAACGAAGAAGTGAAGAGCGCACGCAGACCACGAATGAATAAAATGGTTTTAGAAAATATAGAGAAACTGGTCATGAGCAAAGATAAATTCATTTTGATTATCAATATAAAAAATTCCAATTTGTTAAGTTGAAATAAAGCTGATTATCATTGTTCGTTACGTGCAGTCAGGCACTTTAATAAATATTTTCAGATTCCTCGCCACTCGGTACGGATGGCAGATTCAATAATTGGTTGCAGAATAAATAGCAACAGTTATAAACTTCGAACCCCAATTAACTGAGCTAGCACAACATAATTTTGGAGAGATATTTAAATAACGTAGGAACCATTAGGTTTAAAGTATAACCTTTTCCTGGCGCCCAAATTACATTTATCAGTAATAATTGTTTCAAAATATCCCTCCAAGTTGGGCTTGTTTCAACTTGGCACCAGTCAACGTCTGGCATGTTTCAGTATGCATTTGTGACAAGGTGCTACAATTCTATATATTTATTTATATGTAATGTACAATACGAATATTCAGCACTGTTTTAAAATATGTATGTTGTTTACTGTGTAGATGTATTTGATTGTAGAGTGCTTTGCTCTCCTTTCATAACCCTCATAAAAATAATATATTATAAACCGTTGGCGAACTAATTTTGTTTCATTTACCTGACCAACAGCTCGTTATCTACCGAGAAATATTATCATCGCGTGCATGCGATTTGCAGTGCTTATCCTAATATTGTGTACAGTCGAACTCGTCACTAGCTGTAGACACATTCGTACACACCAATTTCTTGGAGCAGTACTTCTCATTTAATTTCAATCACACCATACATTACGCAAATATTTAAACACAATAGTTGAACGTGAGTCCACTTTACGTACTGTATTTTAAAGTGACTCACTTTTACAAGTTCTGTGCGTTGGGATGAGGCCTTTGGCACACGAACCCTTTCAAGTCTCTTCAGACAGCAGTAAAAATCTTCCTGTAGATACACCTTTCATCACGAATCTGCCTGAATGGACATTTAAACCGGCACAATGTGTGATGTCGGCTCACACTCTTCCGGCATTTCAGGTTTATAGAAACGACAGTTGTGGCGGCAATAATGTTGCCGGGTTTAATACTGGCACTTTCAGTTCTTACTTCGTAATCATCATAGAGCATTAAATGTATATTCTGTTTACAAGAACTGCAAAAACATACTTCTAGAGTTGCTTGTGAAAAAGGGTATCAGTCGAAAAGAAGTGGATATGAAGATATTCTACCGACATCAAAGAGCTCGGCCGCCTTTTGGGCACCCAGCCAAGGGCGAATGGGCACCACTTCCCTGACAGCCACTACCCCCTCCCCCCAACCTGGACCACTTACTTGACACGCCGAAAGACGTTAAATACTTTCATTCATTACAGTTGCGTAAACCATTCATTTATTCCGATTTTTGTTGTAGCACAAACAGATATTTTAATCTCACATGAAGCAAGATATGTATGCAACAAATCCGTGATGATGGTGAGTGTAGAACGCCTAAATCAAATGAGTGCCGGTTTGCAGGAATGAGCATGCTGGTTTGCGAACATCTTGTGCCCAAACTACTTTATCTTACACGTTGAATAATTTTTCGATAATATAGTTGTAACTAACATTTCCTACTTTAGCCTTCTTTCACGTGTAAAAAATACGCGAAAGTTTCGCGCGGTTCTGTTAGAATTTATTATTAAAAATGGAGAGATCTTTTTTCTAGTCGAAGTATTGACTCTTAAGGAAAGTGTGGTATCGTATTAAAATGTTTGGCATAACTATACAGAAATAACGAACGCTATTGTTCGTAAGTTGTAGCACACTTTTACAACCTTTAATGGACGCCGACCGTTCAAACAACCAACCAAGCAATCGTATCTCTCTAGGGACACGAAAGCGCGGCGCTAACAAACAAGGCCGTCGTTTCTGAGTTGCGCCAAAGGTTTGTTTTATTTTATTTTTAATTTATTTATTGAACGTTTGGAAATTACACAGTTCAATAACATACTACTATTTCATGTGCTTTTGCTGCCTTACATTATACTTTATACTAAACTTAACACTAAACTACATTACTAGTGGTGTAGGAAACTACAAGAGCCTCTACTATGAACAATTAATAGAAAAAATGTTCAAGAACGCTTCGAAAGGGAATCTGTTCTTGATTCTAGTAGGGAAGTCATTTATAGAGGCCAGGTTGTAGTGGACGGCTCGGTTTCTTGTATTTAGGTTGGAGAAAAAAATTATTGGAAAGATGGGCAACATGCTTGATGATCGGTGATATATTCAGTTCTTTATGAAGTTGGGCGTTTGAGATGAACCATGTGCGTGTGAGGCTAATCTGAGGAAGCTATTTTGTACTATTTGAAGTTTACTAATGTTGATGCGCATAGGTAGCTCTGCGCAGTGGACATGTGCCTTCTGCGCGAAAATGACAAATTCCGCTTCTGGTCAAAGTCCGCATAATAACGGCTTCTGCGTTGGAGATGCCGCCATTAAACGCTGCCAGTCCGTTGCCCGACGGTCGCCTCCGCGCAGGTCTGAACGTGTTCAAGGCAACACGTGACGCGAAACTTCCGCTGCGTCCAATCCGCGTAGGCTGCGGATTTTCCGCGTCGGTCTGTGAGAGCCTTAAACGCTGCCAAAACGCTGCAAATCCGTTGCCGCGACGGTCATCTCCGCGCAGGTCTAAACGTGTTCATAAGGCAACACGTGACGCGAAACTTTCGCTGCGGCCAATCCGCTAGGCGCGGATCTTCCGCGTCGGTCTGTGAGAGCCTTAAACGCTGACAATCCGTTGCCACGACGGTCATCTTCCGCGCGGTCGATGCGGACACGTCCAACTTCCGGCAATCGCTCGCGCCTGCTCGCTGGAGACAGACGTTTGAGCGCCGATGAGGCGGAGCCGCCGGGCAGCCGTTTTGAAGCGGATCGGATTCCGATTGGCAAGGGAGGGATTTATTTGGTAACGCCGACGCGTCCGCCACATTACGCCATATTTGGGGCGACGAACCGTGAGGAGTAGGTGCGCGCCGCCCCGCCACACAGTGCCACCGAACGACGAACTCGACGGCAAAAAGTCAAACAACTTCCAGTTCAATCACGGAGCTTGTATTTTTCAAAGTGACCAACGTCCACAAATCAATTTTTCTGGAAGCGAAAGTATTGACAATTAGGCTCAAAGTTGAAGAGAGAATTCAATGATTTTCGGATATCTTGAACAAATGAGAAACGTAATTTTTTATGTCAATTAGCATATACAGCAAAAGATCTTTCTTCAATTAAATACTCAACACAATTGTTTCTGTAAAGAACTATTTTCATGATAACAGTTCCACTGGAGTAATTTTCAATTTAATAGATAAGATAGTTCCACATTTTGAGCTTAATAATACTTTCGATCCGTCCTCTCTTTCTCGCTCTCTCTCTCTCTCTCTCTCTCTCTCTCTCTCTCTCTCTCTCGTACACACATACAAACACACACACACCACACATCATACACAAACACACACAGAATCCAAATAGTACCCAAGAAACAAAATTACAACTTTTCTTAAGTAATTCTAAAAAAATTAATATACCATTCCATAGTGATGGCCTATTCCCCACTCAGTGTATTTAAGATGAAATCATCAACATTCTCCTGGCCTATAGCACTACTTGAAACTTAACATACTTAACACATCTAAGCTCTGTAATATGTTCATAATGAATTAATACACAATTTTAAATAATCAAAACATACAACAACAACATAAAGAATGATATGTGACGAAAGTTCGTAACTCTGCACTCTGGGCGCCTTCGTGATAAAACACCAAACACATACTCGGGAATCTCCCGAGCCAGTATGTGCCCTTTGGAATCAGAGGTACCGGGAGAGGTAGCTAAGGGCATCAATGATGTCATTGGAGTGCCTCTGACCGGTCCTACATTCAACTCCCCAATCTTCGACACTAACAGAGAGCTGTGTCGAATTCAGACGCTGCCTGGAGGAGAATTCTAGAGACCAGATGCTTTGATCAGTAATTTTCCGTTTCTTTCGATCAACACCAGGCGAATGCCGGATCCCTACCTTAGCAAACGGGCTATGGATCTTGCTTCCTTTATTCAATTATTTCCCCTTAGACACACACACTTACACTAACATGCAATACACTACCACATGTTCTTGGAGACTGGTCGGGAGCTTAGAGCTTGACGCGGCTGGGGCGGTGCCCCGCTGGTGGGAGAGTACTGGTTAGCGGGAAACCCCGTTAGTCGACGGTACATCGGCGCCGGATCACGCCATCCACCTCCGCCACCTCCCCAGGAAAGCATGCACTGCACTTACGGGACTAATGACCTTATCAGTTGATGCGCCCGGAATCACTATTAGTCAATCATCAATCAATCAACTCCGAAAGTGACTGCACGAGGAATCCCTGCAATCCTCAGCAGCTCGGACACACCAGCAGGTGCTTCTATTATCCACGACTATATTTCTGCGAATGGTGCCGAAAACCCGCTGTAATCAGTAATCAATCAATGATCGTAGGAGGGTGCGGCCGAGTGTTCCCGATTTGGTGTCACTGTGCGCCGCCTGGCGCGGCGCAGAGCCCAGCGGCTGTCGGTTCGATTGTCCGAGCGGTGCGGTGGCCCGGGCGATCAGCTGCGCCCGCGTGGCCGTTTAGGGCAGCGGGCCAGGCCTCCGCCCGCCGGAGCGCCTCGCAGACGCGGTGCCGTTGGCGTTTTTGCAGCCTCGGGGGCCGCTGCTCCGCCTCGGACCCGGAGGGCCTAGGCTTCGAGCCCCACACCGGCGGATTTGCGACTCTAGTGCGTCGAAGTCGGCTGCTGTCTGGGGACGGTTTCTAGCGATCGCCTGTTCTCATCGATAGTTTTCTAGAGTTCCTCTGATCAACACTAGGCGAATGCCAGGAGATGTATCCTAACGAAAGAGCCAGGAGAATTTGGTTTGGTTTTTTCGTGTTTCCGGGCGTGTCAACTGCTTTGGCCATTAGTCCCGTTAGTGTAGTGCATATTTTTTCTCAAGAGATGGCGGTGATCTTCCCCTGCTGGATGGCGAGATCCGGTGCCGACCTACCGTCGGCTGGTGGGGTTTCCCTCTAACCAGGACTCTCCCACCAGCGGGGCACTGCCCCAGCCGGGACAAGCTCGAAGCTCCCGACCGCTCTCCCGGAATATGTGGTAGTGTAGTGCATGTTAATGTAAGTGAGTGTGTAAGGGGAGAGGATAGAACAAGGAAGAGGAAGGGCAGATCGCGCGCGGTCCGTGACCCGTTTGGTAGGGTACTGCTCCGGCATTCGCCTGGTGTTGATCGGAGAAACCACGGAAAACTACCGATCAGAGCAGCCGGCCCGCTAGAATTCTCAAAACAGCGACTGAACTCGACCTAGCTGATTAGCTGAACTTGCCACCGTCGGGACTCCAGGTCAGAGGCACTGAAGTGACATCAGTTGATGCCCTGAGCTACCTCTTCCGGTTAACGTGAAGGTCGGAGCCGGATTTCGCTGACGAAGGACTACCTCCCGGGATGTAACATGCACAATACTTACGGAACCAATGACCACAGAAGTTGGCGTGTTCGGCAAGAGAAAATAATCTACGAATCAAACTCAAAATCCAAGCTCGCGGCTCCAGCAGGGGCTGAAGGATTTTCGAAGGGTGAAAACCTCGTCACTGGTGTGGTATGTTTATGAAAGAAAAATTAAATCTCTTCAATAATTTCCCATTCAAACGATATCTCACGCACTCCCACCCCGTCAGAGCAGACATTAACTGAAACTGACACCTGGAGGGGAAAGCGAGTCACTAGCAGGGGTTCCAAGGTCCATGAGGCGAGCCTCTTCGAAATAAAACTAAAACCGCACCGGGGACAAGTTTCAAAAGAGGCCGCCAGTAACTATATGCCGTCAATGACTGTCTCCCACAAAAGTACCGAGCACAAAATAAATAATAAAGAAATAAATTTACCTCGGGTATTGCATAATGACTTGCAACCTTGGCAAACTTTCCTGAAGTACGTTCAGATAAAATCATGCACACGAATGTATTAAATTTTATTATATGTGTATAAATAAAATTGAAGTGTATGTCTGTGATTTAAAAATTACTATCTTTTTAAAATCCCATATGCTTATTTATATGATGTTATCAGTTGAATTATTTTTACGATTTTTGACTGCTTCGATTTTCTCTCGAACTTAAAGAGTATTTTGCGGGTATTAATTATACTTCTTTATTTCAAATTATTGTTTCATATTACACAAAGAAAATTATTTATTAATTTGTTTTCGTATGCAAAAAAAATAGTTTTGTCCCGATCGTAATGGAATGTTTCACATACGAATTTCAAAACTATAGAAACGTTTCACTGTACAAAAAATACCTTACATCTACTGTATCTTTCTTTCCTACACTTTAAAGCAAAATAATTTTAATAAACTTTACTTTTAAGTTAGTAATAAATATGGCGCATTAAATTATTTAAATGTACACTCTTTCTGTTACCCTTTCTATCTAACCAAAGTGAATTAAACTCTTCTTGAAAAAACACAAAATTCCCTACTAAATGCTTTTGGCTCGTAATTCACTCCAATAGCAGAATTAGGCATTGAGTAATTAAAGTTCAAAATTATTACTGAGAGTTTCTCGGGAATATGCAGAAAACGCAACTGTGTACAGCTGGTCGAAACAACGACGATCATAGCGAAAACAGAAGGGCAGGGTCGGGTGGGGTGGGGGCCGGGTAAAGAGATCCAGGTTGGACTGGGCGGGTGCAACGAGGCTGGGCAAGGCAGGCCACGGTAGGCGAGGACAGGGTAGGACGAGGATACACCATAACTACAATTCACTCCTTTTCCTTTCTGTGGAAAAAATCGGGTAACGCACGGTTTATCAACAAGTTAATTAATAAGATTTCGGCGAGATTGCCATCATCATCAGTGGCGTAAAAAGTTTATAGGAGTCCAAAGACTCTTCACGATCATGCAAAGAATCTATTTTATCTACCTTATCTGATAATTGATTAATAAGTGTTATTTTGAGGGACGCGTACGGCGAAATAGATTTTACTGTACGCATACATCAGAGAAAACAATGAAAATACTGATAGGTACAATATTATCCTCGACGAAGCACTGCTGCCTTCGGCAGCTCTTCGATCGGTAGACATCGCTACGTCGGTGCTCAGCTACGTTTCGAATTAGACCTAAACTCCAGTCACACTATACATTGCCTTTGGCAATCTCAAGTCTGTGCTGCGGCATTTGTGGACTTTCGAGTGTGTTCGCCTTGCATACCCACTCTGCATCGATGCGTGTGGTACGTGTGGTCGGCTCTTCCCGACAGACTGCTGGAAGCTGGCTACATGAGCCGCTGCCGTCCATTTGCTGCAGTTTTTGAGCACGAGCCCCGTCCTGCAGTCCCGTTTCGGCGCTGCATATGCGCCCTGCTATCGCTGGACCCTATGAGAGCTTGCAATCCAACAACGACCCGGTCGTGCAAGGCAGAGGTCTACACTTCACATCACCCGCATCTGTAAGGTATAAGTTTCACTTTCGCCCTTCATGCTGTGTCCTGTGAATTTACGTGCTAGGAGCTGAACAATTACGATTCACCAGGAAAAGAGATGTATTAATTAAAACGCAAACATATATGTTATATTTCATGTTCCTATTTAATTTCTTTTGTCTCAAGACATTTGAGAATAATTCATATTCAATTTTCATGCATAAATAATTCATATTCAATTTTCATGTATAACTATTGTATTCATAGTTTAGTAAATAAATAGTATGTGCAATGTTAATATTATAATTTCACCGTGTCTTCAGTCAAAATCCATTTTCTTCTTTACTAGCGCCATCCCTCTCCTCCTCCTTCGGGCAACTAATAGACCAGCGCGGCCTAAAATTCATTTTTACAAAGACGGAACTTGTTCATTATACCACAACCTCTCCCTTCCAAGATCAATTACCCATCTTCCTTTTCAGCCTTTTCCCCGCAAGGGGAAAATCACGATGACGTAGGTGGAGACTTGTAGACGACTACCCGGACCCTGAGTATCGCCGCAGCACCCACGCTGTTAGCTTCAAGGTGGAGACAGTGAGCAGGGGATGCTAAGCTTCAGGTTGCCGGGCTTAAATGGTACCCCACCAGTTGGGCCCCTGGCGCGTCAACCTTTGGGCAGGATTGGGCGAAGGATGCTTTTCGGAGTACTCCGGATCCCACTTTAAAGTCCGGCGAGAAACTAGATACCACCCATCAGGTTGCCCAGGTTCCGGCGTTACCCATGTCGATAGCTGGCGATAAGCATTGGGGAGACGGGATGGGGGCTCCGAGCAGCCTGGAACTTAGTTGAGGTTGCCCCCAGTTGAGCTCTCGGATTCGTCGTGGCAGTGGCCCGATACTCTGGGCAAAGAGGAGGAACCTGTTTCCGGCGCATTGCTTAGACTCCGGTACTAGCCTGGATAGCTAGGAGCTCTGAGCTAGCGAGGGCGGTCCCTTCCAAGGCACTGAATGGAGAGGTTGGCGTGAGGGCAAACTGGGTTCCGGCTGGATCCAGATACCAGCCTGGTGACGTACTTGAGCAGCGTCGACGGGGGGTGCGGATAAAGGTGAAAAACCAAGGTGCCCATCTCGGAGTTAATACCTCTTAGTAAAGCAAGTCATGTGTGGTGGTAGACCACGCAGGGTCCATACTGTACAGCCTTAATATTTGCCATATTTCTCTTCACACTACAGGATGGAATGAATGCTTTAGAGTAAGTTGTAATAAGAGAGTACCGATTTTATTTCTGTGATGATATAATGATTTGAGAAGATCACCATGTCCCGGGCTCGCCCGTCGCGCCCGGTGGACGGCGTGCTGCCCGTGCGCAGAAAGGGAAAAGCACGAGCTGAAGGCCGCGCAGGGCTCATGCAGAGGTCGTTGTCGCGGGTGGCGAGCGGGAGGGGGCGGCGAGAGCTCGGGTGGCAATAAGACGCCCACAAGTGAGCGGCCGGCCACAAAGTACGGCGCGGCCACACGAAAATAGCGGCGGCAGCCCACAAAGCGGAGCACGGAGGAGGCGGAGGCAGTGGGGGCGGAGGGGGAGGTGGTAACGGTGGCGGCTGGGACTAAGACCGTTAGTTAATGCCTTATTTTACGTGGCGAGACTCGGGCCATCAGGCCCGCTCTTCCGTCTAACCACGCAAATTTCGCTACGCACCTTTCACCACCTAGCGGAGAAAGGAGGTATTATCTTGGGCGACGAAACAGGAGGAACTCAATTTTGCTCAGAGGCTTCATTTAGGTTTGAGGATCTTTTACATGCAGTAAATCTACTACATGGGACAGCCTGATTTACTTCCCCTCCGAAGGAAGGCGTACGAAGAATTTTTTCGCCCTTAAAAATCCACGGCTTTGATCGGGTTTGACACTTTGACCGCAAACTCGAGTACAACAGTCCGATACGCTAACAGTTATATCACCGAATCCGCCAATACCACAGAATCCGCCGTTACAAAGGTAGAGGCGGCAGGGAAGGAAGCTGGAAAGTCACAGCAATTTTATATATTACAGTTATATAATTACGATTTTATAATATTATACAGTGTGCCAGGAAAACTTCGCAACCGATCCGAATCAGAGATTCCTCTAAAAAATTGCATTTGTGTTTGTAGCAACCAGATCACTGGGAAACAAATGAAGGGAACAACACTTTCGGCATCTTTTTTATTGTTGAGTACGCAATTTACGTTTTCATTTGTTTATAAACTGCAGTTCGTGCTACCAACATAATTTTTTTGGTGGGTCTCCCACCTGCCACTGGGGACACGGCGGAAAGAATTTACTGTCGAACTGCATTATAGATGTTCTATGTTATTTTAAATGTAATGGCTTAAGTTAAAATGTTTGCGAATTGCATTCATTAGCAATGCAAAGTTATTTTAGGCCCAGACGTAAAAATTTGATATTTAAACAAGGCTTTGGAGATTGACGTGAAAGAAGCCAAAGCAACCAACTTTGTTGAAGAGATCCACGATATCAATTCTGACGAGAGCTGAATGCTTGTGAAAAAACTGCTCAGTACTTGAGATATTAAAGTGAAATTGTGTCAAATTGCTACCATGTAGTGAAATATTTCAGAAGAAACATTAAGACCTAAGAGATAATAAAATAGATTTGGTAAAATTTCATTAATTTTGATAATAAATCTAAATGAAAAGAAGCATCTGTGAAATAACTTTCGTTAAGGAAATTTTTCAAACATAATTACTTCTACAAAGTGGTAGAGGGGTATTTACATAATTGAAGGAAGAAATTGCTTTGAACTGATTTGGAAGCGCACGCTTTGCAGACTGGAATAGCGTCCAGTTAAACGTTACAAGGTGACGGCGGTGGCAAGGAGAAGGAAACCCGGGAGGAGAGGGGAGAGGTTGAGGCACACAGCGGCGCAAGTGGATAATACGCTGCTTTTCCATTTACAGAAGACCATTACACGACTTCAACGTGCACTTGTTTTACGTTTGCTCGTTTTCTGCCGAGATTTCTACTGAGCTCTCTCTGAGGATTTAGTTTGTTTCTTCGCTTTTTCATGTATTTATTGTGTACATTTATGGCCTTTTCACTCTTTAAAGATGTTTCAGCTAAGTCCGGGCTCCTCTTTGCAGCTCTTTTGGAGTTCTTCCATTTCCTTGGTGATGCTTCAGCTTATATCCACACAATTTTCATAAAAGTTCAGAATTTTTAATAATTTTTAGGCCCTTTGATCTGATGCCCCGAGCTGTAGCTTATTCACTATTATTAAAGCTATTACATCACCATTGTGGTAAGCCAAGAACCTTGAGCTGAATTTGAATGCTAAAATTGACATTGAGCGTTAGTGGCATTGTATGCAAGCTCGAAAGTCAAAGAATACGTGTTGTTAGGAAACCTATCAACAAAGTGTAATATTCCATGCATTGTATCATAGCGCTATTTAGATGGGGAAATATGGCCCCGAACACATTACATGCAAAAGATATCGCGAGGGCATTGAAAACCGTGATCTTGTGAGAGGTCACAAATAATCAGTCTTAAAAGATTTTGTAGCGTACACACGTAAGCGGTTGGTGAGATGCGAACGAATTTTCAGCATAGGCTGGGGTATCATCTAAATGATAGAGAGACGAGAACTTATGATTAATCTGATAGCTTGATATTGTTTAAATAGTAGTATTGAATTGTAATTGTAGATTTTATTAACGTAGTAATTGGAATTTTGTATTAAAATAGACGTGTTTCGAGGGGATGTATATTAAGATAGCTCCGTAGATGAAAGGATTTTTCAATACGTAACTAAAGATAGTCGCGCATATGTGTTTCATACGAAGCACAGATAGGTTCCACGACCGTGTGTTGATTGTATGGAAAATATTAAATTCTATTGAATATGAAATGGTTGAGGACACTCCGGAACATTTTAAATTTATTTTAATGATAGGCAAGAACGCGAGAATAGGGATACCTAGAACATTCCACGGACAGCATTATGTTCATTCGACTGAGACGTCATCTAATGAAACATTGTAGTAAGCTTACGAACTATACTCAAACTCGTACGTTATTTTGATGTTGTACATAGAAAAAGGAATTTCATTAGCTCAATTTAATTTGTAAATATATTGAGAATAAATATAATTGTTCAGAAAGGCTGATAATTTATATTAGTCGCCATCAATCTAATAATTAGTTTTAATCAATAGAACTTCCAGGAATCGTGATTCTGTATAGAATTACATGTCTACATGCAACATGCGACTTAGCGGTTACGACTTAGCGGTTACGACCTTAGCGGTTACGACCTTAGCGGTTACGACTTAGCGGTTACGACTTAGCGGTTACGACTTAGCGGTTACGACTTAGCGGTTACGACCTAGCGGTTACGACCTAGCGGTTACGACCTAGCGGTTACGACCTAGCGGTTACGACCTAGCGGTTACGACCTAGCGGTTACGACCTAGCGGTTACGACCTAGCGGTTACGACTTAGCGGTTACGACTTAGCGGTTACGACTTAGCGGTTACGACTTAGCGGTTACGACTTAGCGGTTACGACTTAGCGGTTACGACTTAGCGGTTACGACTTAGCGGTTACGACTTAGCGGTTGCGACTTAGCGGTTGCGACTTAGCGGTTGCGACTTAGCGGTTGCGACTTAGCGGTTGCGACTTAGCGGTTGCGACTTAGCGGTTGCGACTTAGCGGTTACGACTTAGCGGTTACGACTTAGCGGTTACGACTTAGCGGTTACGACTTAGCGGTTACGACTTAGCGGTTACGACTTAGCGGTTACGACTTAGCGGTTACGACTTAGCGGTTACGACTTAGCGGTTACGACTTAGCGGTTACGACTTAGCGGTTACGACTTAGCGGTTACGAGTTAGCGGTTACGACTTAGCGGTTACGACTTAGCGGTTACGACTTAGCGGTTACGACTTAGCGGTTACGACTTAGCGGTTACGACTTAGCGGTTACGACTTAGCGGTTACGACTTAGCGGTTACGACTTAGCGGTTACGACTTAACGGTTACGACTTAGCGGTTACGACTTAGTTAGCGGTTACGACTTAGCGGTTACGACTTAGCGGTTGCGACTTAGCGGTTGCGACTTAGCGGTTGCGACTTAGCGGTTGCGACTTAGCGGTTGCGACTTAGCGGTTGCGACTTAGCGGTTACGACTTAGCGGTTACGACTTAGCGGTTACGACTTAGCGGTTACGACTTAGCGGTTACGACTTAGCGGTTACGACTTAGCGGTTACGACTTAGCGGTTACGACTTAGCGGTTACGACTTAGCGGTTACGACTTAGCGGTTACGACTTAGCGGTTACGACTTAGCGGTTACGACTTAGCGGTTACGACTTAGCGGTTACGACTTAGCGGTTACGACTTAGCGGTTACGACTTAGCGGTTACGACTTAGCGGTTACGACTTAGCGGTTCGACTTAGCGGTTACGACTTAGCGGTTACGACTTAGCGGTTACGACTTAGCGGTTACGACTTAGCGGTTACGACTTAGCGGTTACGACTTAGCGGTTACGACTTAGCGGTTACGACTTAGCGGTTACGACTTAGCGGTTACGACTTAGCGGTTACGACTTAGCGGTTACGACTTAGCGGTTACGACTTAGCGGTTACGACTTAGCGGTTACGACTTAGCGGTTACGACTTAGCGGTTACGACTTAGCGGTTACGACTTAGCGGTTACGACTTAGTGGTTACGACTTAGCGGTTACGACTTAGCGGTTACGACTTAGCGGTTACGACTTAGCGGTTACGACTTAGCGGTTACGACTTAGCGGTTACGACTTAGCGGTTACGACTTAGCGGTTACGACTTAGCGGTTACGACTTAGCAGTTATGACTTAGCGTTATGACCTTAGCGTTATGACCTTAGCGGTTAGACTGTATGACTTAGCTATGCCTAGCAGTTAGATTAGCAGTATGACTTGCGGTTATGATTTAGCAGTTATGATCTTAGCGGTTATGACCTTAGCGGTTATGACCTTAGCGGTTATGACCTTAGCAGTTATGACCTTAGCAGTTATGACCTTAGCGATTTTGACCGTAGCAATTGTCGCGCCCGGATTCACTAGTAATCAATCAGCCGTTTCATTCGAAAATGATTGCACGAGAAATCTGCCATCCTCAGCGAGGCTACCACCCACCAACTGGTGCTTCTATTACCCACTATTTCATTTCTGCGGAAATTATGGAAAATATTTGTCGATGCCTCACATTGCACCGCACAAGTAGGTAGATGGCCCAGAAAGTAATGCACCCCATTTTTCTTCAACAATTATTTATTAAACACAACGAAACTTATACACAAAAAAGATGATGTTTCTTGAACACTTCAGTTTTCATCGTAATCTCCTTCCAGTTCTATGGCGTTCCTCCAGCGATACAGAAATAGTTATACCCTGGCGGTACCACTCCTTGTTGCGGACATGAAGCCATTTCTTCACTATGCGAATTACCTCTTCGTCATCCCCAAAATGTCTCCCGCGAATAGCATTCTTCTAAGGTCTCAAACAAGTGCAAGTTTGAGGGAGCTAGGTCAGGCCTATAGGATGGAAGGGGTAACACTGTCCAATCCTGTTTTGTGATGTTTTCCAACGTCCTCAAACTTGTGTGAGGGCTTGCGTTATCATGTTGAAGTAAACAATAACATGGGTCGTCATGACGTTCAAGTTCAGGCACTTCTTGAGTTTGGTTAAAGTGTTCACATGTGCCTCAGAATTAATAGTGGTGCCAGTCGGCATCACATCAATGAATCCGACACCATCACAGCCCCAATACAAAGTGATCATGACCTCACCATCGGAAGCAGAAAAGCATGCTCGCGAGTCTCAGCATCCTCTCTGCCTGCCAACAACTGCGAAATGGACGTTGGAGTTTAAACGTTCTTCACGCCATCCAAGGACAAAGTTTAATCGAAACATACGGAGCCATTTTTGAAAAACTTTTGAACATTATTTTGAAACTTCATATAAAGTACTCGCAAAATCAAAGTATCCTTTTCAAATTCGCTGGGTCTTGAGTTTGTTCAGATCGATCGGGGAATATCAATTTTGGAGAAAATCGTCTCACCCGACAATACTTTTCCGCCCAATGGTGATGCGAGAAAGTACGTGCTATTGTAGCACCACGAGTTTCTTTCATTACGACTACTTTCCCACAACCTCCCCCTGCCTGCCAACCGCCGGGAAGCGGGTGGTGGTAGGGGGAGGGGGTGGGCGGGATTAGCATCCGCTGGGAACCGCTTGGCAGTTTTATTCCGTGTGTTTGAGCAGAAGTCGCTTTGTGTTTGAACAGCGCCGCGGCGTGCTCGGAATCATACTCGCCAACTTGTTCTGCGGGTTCATGAAATTTATGGCCACTGCACGAGACACTGTACTTGTACATGAGCCGACAAAGTTGTGTTAGTAAAAAACTAATACGCTTAACTAAATTATTTAGATACAAAGTGGTATGACCAGCCCTGTAAGTACTATTATATTTGCATGTTAATATCATTGCCGGTTGCTTATTGACAATATGATTGCTGTCCTTTCGTGAATAATTTTAAGTTATATATTTTGTCAAATACTTAGATTTCTCATTACCATTCAACGATAGAGGAGAACTGTGGCGTTTACAATGAACACGATGTCGCCTACCTAATTTTTGAACGATGAATGTTCAAGCAAGAGAATTAAGAATTTTTTAAGAATAAAGGGAAATAAGCACTAAAAATAGCCATAATGAACGAAACTAGTGGTGCTACAATAGCACGTACTTTCTCGCCTCATAATTGGATACAGAAAATTATAGTCGTGGGAGATGATTTTCTCCAAAATTGGTATCCCCCAATCGATATGAACGAACTAGAGCCCTGAGAATACGAAACGGATACTTTAATTTGAGAAGTACTTTACATGAAGCATCAACATTTTCGAAAAATGATTCCAAATGTTTTGATTAAACTTTGTCTTCGGATTCATGAACTTGGCATCAGTGCATTTGGCAGCTAGAATTATCCTCCAGAGAGCGGCCGATGCTACTTAGCTCTCTAGCTACAGTCTCGAAAGTCCACAGCCAAGTTTCGAACCCTACGATTTCCTGGCCATTGCATTGCAGTGACAACTGTTCCCCTGACCAACCTCTGCCGATAGAAGAAGAACGGGTTAAAACAGAGAGAGAAAGACTATAAGGGAGTAATAAAAGGAACAGGAGGGAAAGAAAAGAGAATGAGACAAGGAAAAAGGGTGATGCAAGGAAAAGAGAGCGAGACAAGAGAGAGATACAAGGGAAAGAGAGCAAGATAAGGGAAAGAGAACGAGACAATGGAAGAGAGCGAAAGGGTAAGAGAACGAGAAAGGGGAGAGAAAGCGTGAATGGAAGAGAGCCAGACAACGGAAAGACCGAGTAAACTGGAAAGAGCAAAACGAACGTGACATAACAAGCAAGCAAAATGGAATGAGCTAGTATGGGAGCTGTGAGCCGAGGTCGCCGACGGGAAAGTTCCTTTCTTTGCCCCTCCCTCGCAGCACTACGTAAGAAAGCTGGCCCAGCGGCCCATTCCGTCTCATCTCCCCTATTAAGCGAGCAAGTTGCGAGAACTCGGGTTCGCCCGCATCCTCCCTTGATGGTCGGCTGGCGGTTCGTGCCCACCCTGGACTCCTGGGGCTTAGCTACCCCTCTTTCCTCCCCTTCCCCTTCCTTCCCTTTCCTCCCCACCATTTCCGCGACCGCCACGCCGTCTGGTGGCTTCCCACAGCTTTCAAGCGCCGCGCGGCGCCGCCTGCCTCAGTCGTGCAGCTTTCCATGTGGCAGTCGGGGTGAGGGTCTTAAGTTTTCCATTTTCTTCACTTGTAATTCCTACGCCGATATTTCCCCTCCCTTTAATGCTGCAGTGGCAGATGCGGGATATTTCGGAGCTTGGCTTCCGTCTCTTTGATGTGGATGTGCCTTCGCTTCCCTCTATAGTGCATGGGTCTCGCAAGTTAAAGGTGAGGAGGAAAGATGGGTTTTGCTCCAAAAAAAGAAGAATATAATATCCATCTTGAATTTTTTTGTGGTTTTGGAGGAGCTTCGTAGCACGTCGTTGAAAAATAAATGGTTTTGCATTACCCATTCTCGGAAACGTTTTCAAATGTAATATTGTTATGCGATGTGACGTGTAATGTTTCAATATAACCTGAAACACAGCAATATGCTTAATATTTTCACAAAAGAAATATACAGTACTGAATTCTGATAGGTGATAAAGCATTTATATTTGCACAGTCAGGAAAATCGTACCCCTTGTCGAAATAAAAGAAAGTAATGCAAATATTTTAACGATGGTTTTATTGTACAAACCACATTATATTCCCACGTACAATCCAATCATTAATCTCGACGTGGGGTGAGTTTTTGTACCGCTGCCTTGGACCCCTCTCTCGCCAGACTGTGGAAAAATGGTGTGGCAGTTTCTTTGAGATCATCACTGAAATCTCGGAAATGCAATATTGTGAACAAATTGCCGCTAATGTAAATATTACCGTCGTGACAGGCTAGTCATATAATTACATTTTTGTAATTTTTGAAACAGCAAAATAATGGAGCGAAATGGCGTATATACTATCTTATAGTGACATTTCGCACTATCCCTATCAAAAGTTTAAAGAAAAAGATAGTTATTAGTCAAGTTAAAGTAAAATTAAATGACATCATTACTTACGAGAATAGAGACATATTCCGGAGGACAATAATATTCATTCACCGTCATAATTTATAAGGCTTCTTTATTCAATCCAATCATCAATACTCAAAGTCGAGGGAAACGGTGACATAATCGGAGCGAGTGTACTATTTTGATTTTTTATGTAACTCTAGAGTCATGTTTAGCATTGTAGCTTCGCAAGTGTTCGATATCTTCAATTCTTAGCTTTATAACAGAGCGACTTTCTGACATTAGCGCTGTCATCCTAAGTTCCCCTAGAGAGCCTTTTAACAGATTGTGAAACCTTTGGAAAATGTGTAACGAAAGTAGCACAGAATTAGGGAGTACTTCTTACATTTCAACCACAACTTACGTACAAAACTATACACGATTAAAAGAAAAAGTAATGATAAAAAACGAATCATTTGAAACACATTTTATCCTGCATAATATACCTTAAGTGTACGGTTTTATTTTGAAGGTATAAATATTTCTTGATCCGTTCTAATGTTTCACGTATTTTTATGGCTATTTATTAGTCTCTCACCATGCTCCCAGAAAATGTTCTATGATTTCATGTTAAGTATCGTCTGTCAGGCCAACTTAGTGTAGCGTAGCGTTTCAAGTGAATCTAGTGGTCCAGGAGGTGAACAAACTGAGTAGATGAAATATGGCATAATATTCTGGGGAAGCTCATCCTTTAGTGACCAGACATTTAGATTGCAAAAGAAAATTATCGGAATACTGACAAAATCCCATCCACGTGATCCGTGCAAGCCTCTTTTCATTGAGCTTGGAATCTTACCATTTCCTTGCCTATTTATTTATTTATGAGTCTGTAGTATTTGTCAAAACTGACTTACTAAACGGTGGGAACTTATTTTCATGTAATACTGTTATTTATAGTTACAACACTCGACGTAGAAATCATGTTCAAGTGTCAGTATCAACAGCTCACTACAAGGAATCCACATAAAATACATGTACGTTACTTTACAACGCAGTGCCAGATGAAATTAAACAATTAAAATTGGTACACAAATTTAAGTTAAACCGTAAAATCTCTTTCTGCTGCACAACTGTTTCTATACAGTTAGAGACTATACTGACCGTCAAAAGAAAAATAATGTTTACTTTAACAAAACCAAAATATAGTATAATGAATTAGTTTACATTTGCATTGTATAATTTTTTAAAAAATACTCAATATGCCTGTAACAAATAATGTAATTCAGCTTCCGGGTCAATGACCCCCATCTCGATCGGGTTTTGTCCAGTTTCCCTGATCCATTGAGCAAATACTGAGATGGCCTCTTGATTTGCTTCTGGACGTAAATGTAGCTTCACTATGCGCACGTTTTGTTGAACTTTCCTCTTGCTTGTAGTGGTAGTAGAGCTTAGAGTGAGTTTCTTTTTGTTAACAATACAGAAAAATCAAATCTGTCGTTCCTTTACCGTTAAAAATAAGTTTTCTATAATTTGGCAACGAAAATATCTAGTTTTGAAATGTTAATCTCTTGCTTTTTAAATTTATTATTATTATTACTATTATTTTTCATCTTCCAACTATTAAATAGTTAAATTGTTGGGAAGGGATTCTAAAACTCAAGAAAGCGTGCGCAGATGATTTTCTCCCATATGTCATATACAGTTTTTGACTGTTTTGACTAACAAACAAACAAACAAATATATGTGCGAGGTGTACGAAGAGCAGACGCTGGCATAAAGGTGCGATGCCACGGGAGAACGAACGAGTGGCGGTCAAAGAAAGAGAAAGAGAGAGAGAGAGAGAGAGAGAGGGAGAGGGAGGGGGTAGAGAGGTGTGCAGCGAGTGAGATGAGTCGAAGAATGAAGAGCGGCAAGTTGCGGAGTGCGCGTGCCGTATACGCCTGGTACGACCCCGCCCCTTCCCCCTCCTTCCAACGCCTTGCGCGCTCTCCAACGCGGTGCCGAAAGGGGGGAGGGAGGAGAATCAATGCGAGGCCTTTAATTGCTGTGTGCAAGGGTTGCGCTGCGCTCGCGGGCGGCGCGCGGCAGACATCCACTGCTACAACAGGACTAGCAAGGACAGTGGAGCTGGCTCTATTTTGGGGATGGCGGGCGCCATACAGTAAATAAGGAACACTTCATTCTCGAGGTAGATTTAGCGCGAGTGGTGACTCAGTGCAATGCTACAAAGCACGTCAAATCCTACATATCACAAGGTTGATTATATTTTGTTAATTTTAACAAATGATAATTATACAATCGTAACACATTTACAAAATCTAATACATACGTATAATACGTAAGTATGAAAGTTGAATGAAAAGTATTACTTCCACATTTGTAACTCCTCAACAGATGGCAGCAGTGGTATGCGGCAGGTACTGGAGTGTTCAGTAGACTCCTCTTCAGTTCCAATTGGCGAGAATAGGCCTTAGTACTGAAGGGTTGTGTTGATAAAGTGTGAAGTATGGACCCTGCACAGAACGTCAGTCAATGTGATTTAAGCGTGCTGTCATTGGATTCTTCACAGCAGAAGGTGTCAACACATAGCAGATTCATCAGAAAATGCAGCTGATAATGGTGATTGTGTTGATGTCAGCACTGTGCGTCGTTGGGAAAGTAAGTTCAGCTGGAAAGGAGGTAGAAACAGGAGGTAGAAACAGATCTGTAGGTAGAAACAGCTGACTTGCGTGACAAGAATAAGAGTTGGCTATCCTGTAAAAATAGCCACAGAGTTTCACAGGCAAAAAGTTGACAGACTGATGGAGGATGTTGATCGTATCACTCAGAGAAGATCGGCATTTTACAAGAACGTGTGGGTCACATTACTGCTTCGCTTGGCTATCCGACGATCTGTGGGTACACAGGAACGACGCCTGACAAGTGTTCCAACAGAAAAGCGAAATGTCTTGCCGCAGCATGGCAATGCCAGAGCACACACTTCACATGTCACAACAACAGAACATCAGAGGCTGAATCTCACCGCCATACGGCCCTCTCCATATAGTCCAGATTTGACGCCGTCGGACTTTTCGATAATGAAAGAAGTTCTACAAGGACATCATTATGCTTCCAATGAAGCCGAGAAAACTGTGAGACGCCGGTTAAAGAAGCAATGTCGACTTCTTCAAAGACTCGACCTCAGAAAACGTGTTCATCGTTGGCAGACATGTATCAAATTGTCTGATGCTTACGTGGAAATGTGAATATCCGTAATTTAAAGGACACAGTCTAATGAAATATTCTGTGTTTGATTTGTTGAAATATTCCCATCCAAACCCAAGTTACAAAGGTGGAGGCTTTACTTTCCATTCAATCCCCGTAAAATTCGTTACATACGCATAATACGTTTACTAATACGGTCAAATGGTCGGCATCTCCTGACAAAAGCTTAGAGCAAGTGAAGGGAAGTACGTGACCACAAAAGGTGCGAGAAAATCCCCTTAAGACAAATTATCTTCGTGGCGTGAGGGTATGGCGGAGCCCTCTTTTATTCTATCTATAACTTATAATATATATTATAAGTATGTTGTATATAGTATAAGTATATTATAATATGTTGACGAAGATGACCTCTTTTATTTCTTCTTACAAGAACGTCAACAACACCAAATCAGAATTCCCACAATTCTATAACTTAACCCTTCCATAATATCTTGGTCTTTCCATAATATCTGTGAGTGCCAATCTATTTGTGCACCTGATCTATATTCCACATCCAGAAGTATGGCACAAGCACCGAGATGGGACCAAGTAATACCTGATTGACTGATTCCGGGCGCGTCAATTACTATGATTATTATCCCGTACGTATAGTGCGTTTTTTCGCTCGGGAGGTGGCGATGGTCTTACCCCGACTGTTTGGTGAGATTCGGCGCCAACTTAACACCGGCTAACGGATTTCCCTAACCAGGTATCTCCCACCAGCGAGGCACCGCCTCAGCCGGAACAAGCTCTAAGCTCCCGACCGGTCCCCCGAAATGTGTAGTAGAATAGTGCATGTTAGTGTAAGTGTGTGTAAGGAGTGAGGATAAGACAAGAAAGAGGGAGGAAAGATCGCGCGCGGTCCGTGGCCCGTTTGTTATACTGCGGTTTTTCATAGTTGAATTTTGCTTCGACCAGCTGTGACAGTTCTCCAATCGGGAGCTTACACATCACTATATGTAGTGTACGTCACTATATGTCACTATGCGCGTCACTATATGTAGTGACGTGTAAGTACGCGATTGGAGCACTGTCACAGCTGGCCGAACAGCTGACGAAACGTCAAGTACAACTGTGCAAAAACGCATTATAGAGTACTGCTCCGGCAGTCGCCTGGTGTCAATCGGAGTAATCAGGGAAAACTACCGACCGGCCGCTAGAATTTTCCTCCAGAGAGCGACTGAACTCGACCCAGATATGTAGTGTCGAAAATCGTGCCACCGTCGGGACTCAAACCTAAGATCTTCTGGTTAGAGGGACTGCAGTGATATCAGTTGATGCCCTGAGCCATCTCTTCTGGTCCAAGGAATACCATGGGCGCATGGGGAAAGGTATATGTCGGTGTTGTAACTGTGCAATGTTCGGGGATCGCGAAGGTGCTCTCCAATGGGAATGTCCCCTGGTGGGCGATGTGTTCCACCAAAGACCCTGGCCTATGGGTAGCAGCTGCGAAGAGGGTGGGGAAAACCGAATAGCTATCACAAACTCAAGAGAATAGGAAACTAAATAGTATGAGAAAGTGTGTCATACTACAGCACCACTTATATTTTATATACCAGTATATATTTTTAATAAAAATATAATTTGTGCGTGAAACAAATCTCAGCTTTAATCGAAAGTATCCCTTATGAAAGATGTACGTAGACGATTACCTATCCCATCTATGTAAATTATTACCAACCCAATTTCCGCTTCTACAAACAAATGAAAAAGTACTGTCCACTGAAAAAATTCTTTTATTAAAATCATACCGCAAAAAAGCGACGAGGAGGTCGATAAAGCTCAACATTCCCAAAATCCCACTACGCCGCATTTTTTCGCTTCATAGCCCGGCAATCCCGTTGAGTAGGACCCCGCCCCCATTTCCACGCGGACGGCATTCGCGCGGCGTCTGCTAAAGGCGGCGAACGCTGCAGTCGGCCTCGCCGGGCGCAGCGTAACGCAAGCGGTGGCGGTGGTGGCGGCGGTGGTGGCGGTGGCGGCGCCGGTGGCGGTAGTGGCGGCGGCAGGGCGGGGGCGGCGGGGCGGGGGCGGCGGGGCGGGGGCGGCGGGCGGGGCGGCGGGGCGGGCGGCGGGGCGGAGGCGGGGGGGCGGGACGGGGCGGGGACGGGGCGGCGGGGCGGGGGCGGAGGCGGGCGGGGGCGGCGGCGGCGGCGGCGGCGGCGGCGGCGGTGGCGGCGGCGGTGGCGGCGGCGGTGGCGGCGGCGGCGGCGGCGGCGGTGGGGCGGCGGTGGCGGCGGTGGCGGCGGTGGCGGCGGGGTGGGGCTGGCGGCGGGGCGGAGGCGGGGTGGCGGGCTTGGGGGGCGGGGCAGTGTTGTCCAGGGAAGGCGAGCGCCTCCGCCGCCCGCCGCTCGCTCCTTTTACGCGCGGCGCCCGCTCCCCGCCCGCCCACCTGCACCGCGTCGTCGCTGGCACAATAAGAAGCGCGGCAGGCGCACTGCGCACGTGCGATCGCGCTTGCGCTACCGCTGCACACGCGCGCTGTTGCCACGTCTCTCTAGGAACACAAGTAGTTGGCTTTCTTTTTTTGCCCTTTTTAGCCCTAGAAAATTTGGATAATTTTAGAAAACAAGATCCTTGTTGTTTCATTGATTAGTTATTCTGGGCACGTCAACTGCTAAGGTCCCGTCTAAAGTCCCGTGAGTGTAGTGCATTTTTCCGCGGGAGGTGGGGGAGATCTACCGCCGCTTGATGGCGAGATTCGGCGCCGACCTGAACGTTGAAAGGTGGGGTTTTCCCCAAATAAGCATTTGACACCAGCGGGGCACCGCCCCAGCCGGGATAAGCTCTATGCTCCTGACTGGTCTCCCGACATGTGCCGTAGTGTAGTTATTGTACGTGTAAATGTGGGTAAGTAAGGGGGTGAGGACAGGAGAAAGAATGGGAAGGAAAGATCGTGCGCAGTCTGTGGCACCTTTTGTAAGTGTACTGTTCCATCGTTCGCCTGATGTTGATCGAAGGACCCACAGAAAACTACTCATCAGAGCAGCCGGCCTCTTGAATTTTCCTGTAAACACTAGTTGAACGTGACCCAGCTATTTAGCTGGTGTCGAAAATCCAGCCACCGTCAGGACTCCAACCCTAAGACCTCGGGGTCACATGACCCCATGGACCTATGTGACAAGAGACTGTAGTAACATCAACGGATGCCCTGAGCCGCCTAGGGCTGTTAGATCATTGCTCAATTACGAAGTAATGTTAGTCATACTATAACAACAAATTTTCTCGAATTACTTGTAACCTTTTTTTTTTCATTTCAGTACTAGATGAACCAGCAAAAGCGTTTTCAACCGGCAGGAATACGTGTCTGCGCCCGGTTTCGTATTTTCTGTTCGCTTGATTGATTGATTGATTTTTTCGTGTTTCCGGGCGCCTCAACTGCTTCGGTCATTGGTCCCGTTAGTGTAGTGCATGTTTTTCTCGGGAGATGGCGGTGATCTTCTCCCGCTGGATGGCGAGATCCGGCGCCGACATACCGTCGGCTAGTGGGGTTTCCCCCTAACCAGGACTCTCCCACCAGCGGGGCACCGCCCCAGCCGGGACTAGCTCTAAGCTCCCGACCGGTCTCCCAGAATATGTGGTAGTGTAGTGCATGTTAGTGTAAGTGTGTGTATAAGGGGAGAGGATAAGACAAGGAAGAGGAAGGACAGATTGCGCGCGGTCCGTGGCCCGTTTATTAGGATACTGCTCCGGCATTCGCCTGGTGTTGATCGGAGAAACCACGGAAAACTACCGATCAGAGCAGCCGGCCTCTAGAATTCTCCTCCAGTCAGTGAATTCGACCTAGCTGAGAAACTAGTGTCGAAAATCCTGCGCCGTTGGGAGTGGGATCCTAGGACCTGTTTTTGAATTATTATTCACGTAACTATTTGTACAGAAAGTTAATCTTTCACATTCGAATGAAGAGATTAGGATGTTGACGGACCGCGAGCCGAGTCCAGCATTTGGAAACGAGTACGCCAAAGATACTTTCGTGCGAGTTGCGCACATTATTATTTTCAGTACAAACTCATGGACAATTCAAAGCTATCCGTAGACAATAAATTACTGACCTACAAAACAATTACAATCTCTACATGGACCTATGGCGTGCAAATTGGGAGCACTACAAGCAGGTCAAATCTCTTTATTTTACAGAGATTTCAATAAAAAAAGCTTAGAATGATTGCTGCAGCACTATGGTGTATCTCAAACACAATGCTACACAGAAACTTAAAAGTACCGACAGTCTTTGAAAGAATCGAAACAAACAGCTCCAGCTATCTGCAACGTCCGGAAATCCATCCAAATCCTTTGGCCGTTAACCTATTAGATAATAATGAAGAAATTACATACATATGTATTGATATAGTCAAATATATTCCTGAAGTTTGACTCCTAACCAAAAGTAATAAAATTGATTTTAGTTCTAGACGTAAGAAGACAATGAAACATACAACTGGGATACTTTTACCCAAAAGTTTTCATTGTGATTGTCAACTATCAATGTTAACATATTGACTAATTATTTTAATGTAAACTATATTGTAAATCTACTTCGTTCAGAATTTAAAAAAAAATCATGGACACCTACAAGTTTGTGCTCTTAGGATCACTTTCAATATTCACTATTGTACAGGAGGTCGTCGGAAAATATTAGACTTTTGTAATGTTTCAACATTCAAAGGTTTTACCGTTAGAAATTATGCCATAAATGTGCTTTGCTCTCGCTGCTGAAAAAATGTAATAAACAGTTTGTTATTCCTGCCACTAGGCCATGAAAGAAGAGGTGATCATGAGTGGGTGAACAGATTAGGAATGGAGGTAGTTCAGTTTGGCGAACGAGACAGGATAAAAAGCAAACACCAGTCTCTTCTCCACGATAAAAATTCCCGTGCCTTGCGCAGGGCTAGGTAGTAAACAACACGACAATGGGACTTAAGGCGATATCTTAGTTAAATACTTCCTGCGTAGAACTTCCGAGAGCCCATAAAAAATGCTGAGAGCAACATTGCGGATGAACACATCCCATTCTGAGAAGTGTTGGTACAGATGTTTAGACTTCTTTTTTAATTATTTTTGTAGAAGAATTTCATTAGAACTCAGGCAGGAAACGAATTTGGCACTGAAATTTCTTTGAACAGAACATAAGTAAGATAAACAGTGAATGTTCGCCTCGTATGGCAACTATGATTCCGTTGGGCTGCTGCAACAACCCGACGACAGCGCCGCGCCGTGGCCGGGGATGGAGTTACCGCTTTTACTGACGCCACCCAGCGCTGTTTGCAACACCCGCGAAATGAGGAAATCCTCATAATGCGACGGACTTCTGGGTGAAGAGTACACTGGCTCTTGACCTCTCTATAAAATAAAATTTATGGTTTGGGTATGTTGAGGCAGCACAGTACACAATTGTCTACAAAACTCTATGGATGAGATTTTATTGTATTAATGATTTTTGATACACATACACGATTATTATTATTATTATTATTATTATTATTATTATTATTATTATTATTATATTACTATTACTATTATATTATTATTATTATTATTATTACTGCTGAAAAAACAGTTAACATTAACTGCATACATTAACATCAAAGAATCCAGAAAATCTTCAATTTTCACTCATAATTCAACAATTAAATGTAAATATGTTATTCAAAAAGTTACATAAAATATCTTCATGAATATGTTTCTTCGCAATATTCGACACAAAGTGCAAAGTATCAAACTGAAAGAGTTCGCTAGTGTAGGAATCAAGTGTTTTCGATGAATCTGGTGGACAAGGCTTTTCGCGAAATATTTGGTGTACCGTTGAATATAATGCATTGGGTGATGCAATTTCCTCTAGAGAGAAGCCCAGATATTTTAGGTAAAGTAACCATTAACTAATAACAAGAATATTATAAGGCACCAGTGAAACACGTCAGTATTTACACTCCACATTTGGTAGTTTTGCCGCTACTGTCACAACAGACGACTCCGTCAAATTCGTACAATGATGCGAATAAAATTCGTTATTTAAAATTTAACCTAATTTACCAGCTCTAAAACGATGAATTTGATAACAATTACAAAATAAGATTTTCTAGAACTGAAAGAAGCTGATAATTGAAACATACATTCAACAACTGTTAACTTCAACTGGATTTTTATAGAGAAATTTCACAAAAATGTGTCATATCAATGAATTTAATTTCAATTTTCTTTACCCATCTCCATAAATAAATCGTAAATTAAGCCAATAAAATATCTTCAAACACTTCGTTTTGTAATATCTTTAGCATACTCAAGGTATACATTATTTGAAGATTAAACTATTCAGCATTAACTTCCAATTTAGAGTATATTATTTTATTAAATCGTAGAAAATAAAAGAATAATCATAGACATCTCTGAAAACGGTATTCAAATGTTTGTGTAAACGGGAGTTAACGTCAGCTACGCGCAGCTGAAAATCGATGCAATCGCATTGGGTTCACAAATGCACGATCTTTGCTTTCAGTTTGGATCGCGGCGCCGTGTTTGCAGACAGCAACACACGAGTGCTTCTGCACACAAATGCAATTCAGCCGAATGCCCACGACGCTTTTGTCTAATCTGTTCGTCCCGTGTAAGTGCTTCGCAAAACGTTTTCGTGGTATTTACAATGGCAAACAGGCTCTTCAAAGCGATTCCAATCGCATGTAAAGAACCTCGCTATGGTCTGCAGTCCATTTTCGTTGTTCCTATTCTACTATGGGGAGGGGTGACCTAGCCTTAGATTGATGTTCTGCATTGAATGCTAACTCTTGATTATGTAGAAAATTAAAAGCGATGCCCTTGTTTTTTTTTCATAGAAATACGCACTTAGAACCACAGTGTAAACTCTAGCAATTTTTTTATTACGAAAAAATTGCTAAAACGTTACTTGCATAGGGTTGGTTTACTTTACAATCCATTAATGATATACCCTTTCCTTACAACGAAAACTCTCTATAACAACAGAAAGTACTCTATCCCTTGAGATTCTTTATTATGACTATTAACACTAATTCTGTGGTGGCAGCAATCTTTATTGTGGTTTGATACCTCATTTATCCCAGATTTTATTAACACTAAGTTTTCGGTTACATTTTCTTAATTTAAGAATGAATCGCGTAAAGTATTGTCGCACTATTTTCCATCATTACGGATTTGTTAATATCTCGATAGTAAAAATTTATTTTTGAGAAAATCGTCTTTAAATAGAAAAAGATCACTCCGATGGTTTAGCTAATAATAAACAAACTGACTGATTTGTTTAATAATTTACGTAATTATAAATCCACATAATTACCATCTCTCATAGCATCTAGACGAAATCCGTTTACATAACGAAGTCTTTAATCTTCTAATCACTGCATGGATGGCTAAAAATGCTTGAAATATATGCCTCCTTACCTTGCCTCGCCTTGCACTATGTAGTATTGATGTAAACTATCCATTGTGAATAATTACTGTCTACTATAAACCTTTGTGTTTTTAATGTGTAAGTCATACCTTGTATTGACTATGTATCTTATATTCTGAAGCACTATTTCTTCAGTAACACTTTTACGTGATATTTCATACGGAACGATCACTGAATTGTTAGGTTCTTGTCGCAAATTTATTTTCCTCCTAGAGCAATAGCTTTTATTAATTATTGGATACTTTATTTCATAAATCAGTATTGTTGATGTCGTGTATATATACTTTAAAAGAGATCACTCGTATGCAACCATCAGATTTTCGCACTATCCAGGGTTGCTCTTGACAGCTGAATAATCCTAGCACAGTTCTGAGTTGCCATGCAAGGCGGTAAACTGGCGATTGAAGTTAAAAGCGGAATAACTGGCGGTAGAGTGCCGAATGAAGGAGTCCATTTAAGTCAACGTAATATGAATTGCTTCCCGATAACCCGAGTTATCTCCTGTCTTAGAGAAAACATTATAGGCAACTTCCGCCTTAAATATTCTCTTGCTTTGGTTTTGGGTGCTCTGACCTTAAACACAAGTCGCTAGCTCCACGTGTTCTGGCAGTCTGGTACCGAGAGAATGTTTATTTCTGGAAGTCCGTTTTTGATGTCTGTACGCTACGGGTAGTTAGCATAGATATATGTATACGTCTTCGCTAAAATATGTGTCGTAATGTGCAAAAAAAAAAAAAAAAAGAATCAATTTCCAAACTAGCTTGCTCATAATACTCAGTGCATCATATTATTTTAGAAAATTATGCAACTGTAGTATCTATTAAGAATTTTAATAAGTTAATAAGAAATTAAGATTTTTTTTCAAAATTCATGTAGTATATGACTTACTGTAGGGATCACAGAATTTTGAAAATGTGCACAGAATTGACTTCTCCCCATAGCACGTCATACGCAGTTTCAACTGTTTTTGTTTTCTTGACGCAAAATAAAAAAAATAAGCAAGATTCAATTACACAAAATAAATTATATTTCTTGAATAATTGTTATTGTCATTAATATCTCGTTACTTAGTTATGTTCCATTTAATTCTTATTAATTTCCCAACTCCCATCATTCATCTCACTTATTTTCATGTCCAATTTAAAAAAAATAAGGAGATGCGTAATAATTTTGGAATGGAACGAAAGTTCGTTCGATACATGTGCTACAGCAAGTAAATCCCAGCACATAGCAATGATCAAAACCAGATTACCGAACAGGCTGAGTAGGCTGTAGCCCTTGGCGCGCAATTTTGGGGGGCGAATTAATTTCAGCGGGTACAAAATTTCATAAGGCCAACTTTTGAATGTTTTTAATAGAAATATTTCTTTCCATATTTGTAACAAAAGAAAGTGTTAATTAATCAAATATATATCCATTAATATATACAGGTAAAATGAATACAAAAATGTCGTATATTTATTAAATCGATATTTTGGTGAGAATTATTTACACGTATACGTATAACCAATTATTTATACGTACACGATATTTGCGTCGGTAACAAATATCAAACAATTTTTACAATATCAACAATTTTTTTATTCAAAATATTATAAATAGCTTTAATATTTTTAAAAAAATCAAATTAAAAGGACGCGAAAATTTTGATAGCCTAGAGCACACACAAGTCGAAGTCAGACACTGGGAATGATGACTCATAAAAACGCGCGGTGTTTTTGAAACTTAATCCTTTCGAAGGGCGCCAATGTGATGACCATGGTGGACAGAGAGAGGTGGCCTCTTGCGCATCGTACCCAACTTCAGCCAATGAGCTTCAGGCCATTTTGCGTCACGTATTAGCGGAAGTTTTAAATGGCAAAATTATCACCTGGTTACAAGTCATTGAAAAATATATGAAGCAACTTTTTTTTTTAAATATTGCATCTTTGATTTCAATTATACCTTTATTGTGTTATTCTTAATTTATCACTCTATCCATCATTTTGTTTCGGCATGAGAAACATTTATTCATGTTTTCTTCCGGGCTGATGGGCCGTGGTCCAATTGGCTTTGAAATGCCAAGCAGTTCAAAGCCAATTGGACCACGGCCCATCAGCCCGGAAGAAAACATGAATATTGACTCCGGCCGTGAAAGCCTTCAATGCTTTATGAGAAAGATTTGTTAAGGGGAAAATAAATAAAAATGACTTCACTGTGAGTTGGGAAAGGCGGTAAACGGACCTATTAGGGAGTCGCTCATTGAGTTCGTAGAAGTTAAGACGAATGTTGCAATGACTAGCAGAAACATGCGTGAATAGTCATACTAACGCGAGTTAGGTCGTTTAATAGTCTAGAGTTAGTTACGAAATTAGAGGAGACAATGTTAATTTGATGAAAATTAATATTAGGCGAGAGAAATAGCAGGAAATGCAATTCACGAGAAGCAGGATGCAAAGAAGATTAAAATGGTATTTACGTCCAATAAGAGTGCACCAGCATCACCAGTAAAGTAGGATGACCTTTCTATTTTTTAACCATAGTATGGTTTTGTCAAAAACGAAATTTTGTTTCAATTTTAGTTTTTAAATTTCCGAAAAGTAATACATTAAAAGATTAATGGCCAACGATAGTATGAATTTAGTAAACAAAGTAACATTTCAAAGGGAAGGAGTACATTTCCAAAAGTAAATATTTTTTTTTTAATTGGGAAAAGGGTAAATCTGAATCTGAAAACAGAATTACGTCTTATCCCTCGAGTTTTTTTAAATCGCAAAAAAGCACCGTTAAATTGTAAATTGTAAATTTTACGGTGGTTTCTCGTGATTTAAAAAAAAACCTGGAAGGTGGTGGCGCAATTCTGATTTCGGATTCAGATTCAGAGCGTTGACATACATAGAGAAGCATGTGTCAAGTGAAGTCTTTGGATCGGATAACTTTTTTATGTACCTGTGTTGTGGTTATTATTATTATTATTATTATTATTATTATTATTATTATTAACGCCGTCTCAAGTGAGTTGATGTTCCCCTCCCCACTCGGGGCAGTAGGTGGCGGTTGACTCAGCATGTAGCTCCTGTAGCCATGAAGACGTAAGGAGCTGCTTGAATATCAATATGAAGTTCATCTCCCGACGTCTAGTGTTTAAAATCGAATGCTATCACTGGCCAACAAAAACATTTCTGGTCTTCTAGGGACCACACATACACACAAAACACACACACACACGGACACACACACACACACACACGGACACACACACACACACACGGACACACACACAGTACACACACAACGACACACACGTACAACACACACACACACACCACACACACACGTACACACACACACGTACACACACACACGTACACACACACACGTACACACACACACGTACACACACACGTACACACACACACGTACACACACACGTCATGCGTGTTATGAGAACTTTCTTGAGGGCATAATACAGCCTTGTGCTTGCATCCAGTCACGAGCAACTGCATCCAGGCTTGGAACCGCTGGCCTCGTTCGGGGTGCGAGCCGGCACGGCGGCGAAGCAGGGAAGAGGGGCGCAACACGGAGATGGCGGCGGGGTGGAGACGGCGAGGCCGACGGCCGGTGGTGGCAGGAGCGGTGGTGGAGGTGAAGGTGGCGCCGGCGGTGGCGGTGGCAGAGGAGGAGGAGGAGGATGAAGCAGCGGCGGCGATGGCAATGGTGGAGGGGGGGGAAAAAGGGAGGCAATGACAAGGAAGCAAGGAGCCGAGACGCCGGGGGGCCCACCCCCTCCCCGGGCCCCCCTCCACGGCTTGGAACGAGCGCCGGGCGTTTTGAATAGGGCCCCCTCCCAGGCGCACGGACCCGAAGGCTGCCACGTCGAGCCCCGCGTCAGGCACAGGGCTTCTCACACCCCCACGCAAACCATCCTCCCGTACATAATAACTGCAACTATAAGTTTCTCTTCTCTGATTTGTATTTAATTGGGATAATCGTTTCTCTTAAGCTTTTCGTAAGTTAAAATATTGTAATGTTATGGTGAATGTGGTGAAAGCCACGCTACTAATCTCTGACATGATATGACAAACAGATCCGATAGTGTCCAACGATGATGGATGAATACTGGTCTGATCTGCGCAGAACCCGATACATGATTAAATCGATGGGTTGAGTGGAAAGTACCGGTTTCGATGAAAAATTCGGTGGTAAGGCAGTTTAAGGAGTAATATAATGTAAGAATAAGTAATAAGCATACTCGAAACAATCAATACCTACAGGAAGATATTTTTAAAGAAATGTTGCAAATGTCAATGCTATAAAAATTATTTGGGCACAATCAAATACTTTAGGGTAAATCCAATTCTCTCTACATTTACATGAACCGTTACTACTTACTCATTAGAGGTGTGGACCGTTAGTACTTATTAGACATGAGGACCGTTACTACAGCAAAGCCTCATTAACATGAATTCCAAGGGATCGAAATAATTGGAGTTCGTGTTTATAAAACTTCATATTATCTCAATATTAGAAATATCCGTATGACCGGAATCCCTTGCTGGAACCGAAGTTTTGTCCGTGATACGGCGAAATGCCGTAAACGTGTGATAAACAAGTGCGTGCTAACGAGGGCTAACTGTTTTACTTATTGATGAAGTGGACCGATGCTACTTACTTATGGGTGATGTGGACCGTTTCTACTCGCACTGCTTGGAAATACGGACTTGTCGGCCCCATCGTATAAATTCGCCACCATTCTCATGGGAACTGGATCAGGGAATCACAGGGTGCAATCATAGTCCCTGAGTTGTTAAATACGCTGAAGGAGAGTATTGCCAATCTTACTTACAACTTTCAACTATTTTATAACTCAAAGTTACACCGAAAAATAATTCTCTTTTCGGTAGATTATCGACATATTCGTGCACAATCTGGAGTCAAGCCTGACAGATCATGCGAAGAGTTGATTTGATGACGATTCCGGGATCTCCTATTTATGGTAACGCTCCTCCTGTAATTGCTCGGAGGAAAGCATCATGTAAGCTGGTCTGAGCGGCCGCTTGTAGAACTCTCATCGAGAAACGGAGAGGTTTCATCTCATCCTATTCGTTGGTGCGGAAAACGACTCCTCTGAACTACGAAGTTCCGTCGCTGATGCAGCACTACAAGCGCACTCTGTTTTTAATAAATGTAATTTAAAAATCTCTTAGTCGCAACTTCTCACAATTTGAGGCGGCGCACAGGCACTCGAAGAGTGGCGAGATAGGAGGAGCAGGAGAGTGGGGGAATAGGGGGCAACGCGTAAGGGAGAGGGGAGGACGGCTGGACGAGATGGGAAGTGGGATGGCGGGAGAAGGGGGCCGGCCAACACGCGCCACCCCCAGCCGCCCGGGAATTATGCATGACAATATGCACCGCTCGCCGAGTTTTTCTTGCTCCCGCTCCCGGTTCGCCTCGCCACTCACACTGGGCCGAAACAGCAGCGAAAGTCATGCAAGCACAGGGAGTGGCAGTCTACTAGAGGGAATAGGATTCATTGATTTATTACTTTCTGTTCGCAGGCGCGTCGTGTATGACATATCGCGAGAGGTGGTGTTTTTGTTTTCATCTAGACGAGAGATCTGATGCTACCTGCAAGGCAGCTTAAGGCATTTTCCTCTCCAGGTATCTCCGCCAACGGGACTCCAACACAGACAAGTTCCAAGCTACTGAATGTTCTCTCCACATGTTGATAGTGAAGTGTGTAGGTATGTGTGGATGTGTGTGGGGAGTGAGAGAGAAAGAGAGAGAAGGGGAGAAATAGGGACAAGGATAAGGAAGGACTGATCGCGCGCGGTTCTTGGCCCGTTTGTTAAAATTCTGCTCCTGAATTAGCCTGGTATTGATATTAGAAACCACGGAAAACTACCGATCCAAGTACCCGGAATCTAGAATTCTCCTCCATGCAGTGGATGAATCCACACTGGCTATACTGCTAGTGCCGAAAACTCCCTAACCCCGGGATTCAAACCCTAGGACCTCCAAGTCAGAGTCGATTCGGTGCGAGAATAATTGAAGTACATTTACAGTACAGCCAGTCTCCCGTTGCTCGCAGTGAACATTTTGAGTCCATTTTAACTCCAAGAACTAAATCTGCTCAGGTGGACCCCAAGCACCTCCAAATGTTATATAGAAGAATCAATACAAGTGAAACATTCATAGCATTCGTAGTATTGTATTTCTGCTGACAACGAAAGACTAGGTCTCCAGTAATACTTTCTACTATTTTCGGTATCATCATCATCATCATCATCAACAACAACAACTCATTATCATTAGTCATCATCATACTCCTTCTTCGATTATTATTATTATTATTATTATTATTATTATTATATATTATTTTATTATACATATTGTATATTATTATATATTATATTATTTCTACAGCTGAACATGGACGGCGCACGAACTATCCGTTACATCAATCTCCTCCAAACTGACCTGTCATGCTGCTGCTGCTGCTGCTGCTGTGGAGAAGTGTCCCATACCATCCCCCTTGACAATTCGCTTACACTGGTGGCAAAAATACCACATGCAAAAATTCATTAAATGGGATAATAAAATGCAATTTCCAGCTCTTTTCCTGATTTAAGGGGCTTTGGCACAATGTCCGCCGCCACGCCGCCTGGCGAGGCGAAGTGGAAAGAGGTGGGTGGGGTGGGGGTGGAGTGGGGAGACGCGAGATCCCGAGGGAAGTTCTTGCGGGTGTCCGGAGCAGCTGCTCCCTGCCGCTCGACTACGAGAAGAGATTCGTACTTACTTGTTTGTAATGGAATGGCGACCTAAATATTTTTATACATAATGCATAGAACAGTAATCTTCTCTAGTTTGCATTTGATATACAGTTCTACTTATTGGATAACTTCTATTTTCAAGATCTGGATGTCACGAATTCAGGAAGCATTCTGAATGCCTGATATGGGTCGAGTTGGAAGAACATCCGAAAGCAATTATGACACATCGACCCGTCCTGTGAAACTACGATCAGCAAAAGAAGTAATAAATTTCCGGAGCAACTAAAGAACTCACAAAAAGGTTTTCGTATGTGACGTAATAGCCATGAGTCTTTTTCAGTGGACCTCCGGCCACCGCTCGTCGCGAGTAAATAAATGTTTTTTTCAAAAATAACAACTATTTATTACCTTTGTTACTATTTACATTTATCGACTATCTTTCACCGGCTTAGGTAACTCAGTGCATCAATGTCACTGCAGCGTCTCTGACCGGGAGATCCTAGGTTCGAGTCCCGACAGCGGCAGGATTTTCGACACTAGCTTTTCAGCTAGGTAGAATTCAATGCTGTCTGGAGGTGATTTCTTGAGGCCGGCTTCTCTGATCCGTAGTTTTCCGTGGTTTCTCCTATCAACACCATGCGAATGCCGGAGTAGTACCAAAAAAACGGGTCACCGCGCGCGATCTTTCCTTCCTTTTCTTATCGTATTCTTACCCTCTACTTACACACACACTTCCATGCGCTACACTACCACATGTTATCTTAGAGCTTGCCCATCTGGGACGCTCCCCGTTGGTGGAGATATCTGGATGAGAAAACCCCGTAAGCCGTGGTGGGCGGCGGATCTCACCATTGAACGAAAGTACACTGTTACCTCCAACGTTCAGAACATGCATTACCCTTACAATAAAAAAAATAAATTATTTGATTGGTTAATCAACTACTATTTTCCTCCTACAATTATGCTTTTTTCAATAAATATATGTATGGATATTCACTTCTCATGGATATATAGTTTGGCTATACTTTTAGCTATTTTATGACAGCAATCCTCTTCCCAAGAAACTGAGAAGTTTCCATTATTTTAAGTTCGTGGCTGTTTATTTTCAAGAACAGCCCATTTCGACCCGTTGCCAGGCAAACTTCACAAATAAACAAATGAATATTTAATTATTTTACACGTGTATAGTATTTGAACTCTGCATTACAAATACCTTCGATGTATTGGTAATGTTGAAGAGGTTTTCATGTTCTAAATATTATTGTTGAACTACCTGATGGCCAGATGTTTCGCGGCCATTTATTATCAGAATGTAAGAAATTGGGCTGTCTACTCTGTCCGCTGAACCTTCCTTTTCCATCATTTCTCCTTTCTCCCTCATTTTGTCCCCCACTCCATTTCCACACGGTATCATTGCCGCATAGATGCATTGCAGATTGCAATGCAGTAGCTCGATTCCTTTCCTTCATATTCAGAACTTTTATTCGGAAATTTCCTCTAACTTTTCAGAAACTTGAATTATATATTATCGTTTCGTATTTGTCATGAAGCCAGAAGACAGACAATAAGAACTTTCTGAGTATATGCTACATCCTAAAAGAGAAGGAATTTTTAAAGTGGTTTCAAAAGGTATTGGAACGTACTCAATTTTCAATACAACTTTTGTCATATGAAGCGCTATGAACTACTGAAATTGTTTTAAAATGGTTAAAAAAAAAGAACTTACTGAATGTCTGTTTACGTTATTTGTCACGTTCCACTAATCTGTCATAGAAGGGTAACAACGTGCAACGCATACGAAATCATGCACAGCCAAGAGCATGCGCACTCAGCAGGAATCGCGGTACGGCGAAAGTTGGAACACACAGAATTCTTTTTTTCGCGAATAGAAGCGATCATTCACAGCCACAGCCACCGACCAGCACCTCACCAGAACGAAGGATAGGGAACTGCTAATTACTGTATTCTATAGACAATCAATTCGGTCGTCAGAGCGCAAAAATCATCGTAATAGAGATGACCTAACAACACTGCATTCATCCATTCACTTCGCATACGCTATAAAGTTTTACATTTAAAATGCGAATTCTGGCCAGAAGCAACATGTGTGGTTTCGTCAGCATCATCTCGCGGCTCGTCTGCTGCCGCTTGCCGAACCTACCGCACCACGTCGTCTGTTTGCAAGTCGCGCCCGGTAACTCTACTATACTTGAGTTTTCGTCACGTGGCGGATGACATTGTTCATTTTTACACCTCCCACCTTATAAAATGAATCTTTAATTCATTCGTGAATGTCCTTCTCAACGGGGCTCATGGCCTCAAACATGTGCTTATCACTAAAATGTAAAATAAACCCCCTTTTTTGTTTATTGTTCACAGTTGAGGCATGTCGGGTAATGACAACTGACATTTCGAGCGTATTTTGAATTATTGATTCTAAGTGGAATAAGTGGGAGCCCATTTTTATCTTATTTTTTAAGAATGTTCCTGACATCATGTTTTTCCAAATTTCAAGAATAAATAAAAAATGACAATAAATTAATTTGGCTCATACAAATAAATTGATGTAGATAGTAGTCACAAATTGATTTTTTTCTTCTGCGACATGAAAAGTCAGTTAATATTAATTACATCCGAACGCCTCAACTATAATTTTTAAAATTGTAAATTAATTAAAGTGGTTAGGCGGAAGAGCAGGCCTTAAGGCCTGAGCCTCGCCACAAATAAAGACAATTTTATTATATTATATTATTATTATTATTATTATTATTATTATCACTGTCATAAAGATTCCTTTTATAAGGTAGGAGGTGTAAAAAATGACCTAATGCCATCCGCCACGTTACGAAACTCCAAGTCTACGTATACCGCGGTCTTCACAGAGCTGCGTTTCAAGGATATCAGCTGTTTTGTGTTTTGTCCAATCGGGACCTTAGACGTCACTACAGTGACGTCATAATGGTGACTTCAGCCTTCCGATTGGATGACACCGAAACATCTGATATCCTTCAAACGCAGCTCTGTGAACTCACAGTATACGTATACTGAGTTTCGTAACGCGGCGATGACTAGGTTATTTTACCCCTCCTGCTTTATATAATGAATCTTTATAACAGTGATAAGCACATGTTTGAGGCCATGCGCCCCGTTGAGAAGGACGATAGCGAATGAATTAAAAAGCTTCGTTTTATAAGGTGGGAGGAGTAAAAATGAGCTGATGTCATCCGCCACGTCACGAAAACCCAAGTGTAGGTGGGTACGCCGCCTCCCCTGGGCGGCGCGCGTCGCGTGCCCGCGCTGTTTGCGCAAGAGTCCGCGAGGCGGCGCGTGTGAGGCAAGGCTGTGCGCGAGGGCGTATTGGCAGAGGATCGGTTGCGGCGGCCGCCCTCTTGAGGACAGACGCGCCCTCTTGTGCTCAGGGACGAGTGGCCGCCGAACCAGGTCGCGTCCGCTGCGCTCCTTTGTCTGCCTCCGCACCTGCCGTGCGCTGCCCCGCCCGCCCCGCCCCGCCCCGCCCCGCGCCGTGGCTCAACACCCGGCATGGTGGCTCCCCCTGGACACAGCCGTTCCTCTGTGCTAAAGGCCACTACGACTTATTGGTGTCATTACTAGGGGCCGGAGTTTGATGGCCTAAAACATCGCCGAAAATGATCAATAAGGTGCTCAAAAAATGCTTTAATAATGCACGAAAACCAAAGAAAAATGACGTAAGAAATCTTATCATAACCAGTTGAGGAGCAAACATTCATAAAGTGACCTGTCCATTTGGCAAAAATTGAGTTCTGTTGTTTTTTACCTAGAATTATATTTTCTATATGTCTTACAATACATTAAGTAGTACTCTATTCATTGAGTTACAGTGTTCAAAAGTGGGATACATTTTGCATTTTTATTAGAAAAGAGTGAAATGGACATGTCACGTTTTGAAAGTTTGCTCCTCAGTTCGGATGAACAACTCAAGCTGTTGGATACGTTGTTGATGTAATCGAGACTTCTTCCATTCGTTCCAGTGTGCTCCGCTTGAAAACGTCTGGTTTGGATTGGTCTTTATCAGGAAATCTCTGTCTTTAGTTACCCCGAAATCGGCCGAACTGGCAAATGTGCTGATATACGTCACAAGAATTACATCACAACGGCTGCCAAAACAATTTCTGAGCAAACAAATCGAATATGCTACTGATACTACTATACTACTTAATTTCATTAATGTTGCGAGTTATAAAAAGTGCTAATACTGAGCCAAGTGTTCGAGCGTTGTAAGTAGTAATTAACTAACAGTCACCAATAACAATTTTATGTAATAGTAATTGTATCTAGCACACATCTTAAAATCAGTTAACGTAGCATATCGGTGGAAGAGTTCTCGAAAGTTCGTTATCGAGCGATGATTCATCTCAGAGTCATTTCATCGGTTCAAACTGTAATCATAATTGATTACAGATTTTCAATGCTTATGATTACAGGTTTTCAATGATTCAGTAATATTAGGGGTCCCATAGTTTGGTGATACTAAAATACGCTAAGATCCGACCCTGCATTATACTCTCGATCAACGATCATTAGAGATGTAATCAATCCTCAATTCCTTCAAATCCAGATGTCTACGCTTATTATGAATTAAAATAAATTAATTGTACTAATCAATATTATTACCATCATTACTACCTGAATCCTTGCAATCACATCGCCTGAAAGGAAGATCTGTAGAAATGTTAGAAAAATAACTCCATATTCACTATATGGGGGAAAAAATCTCACAAATTTTGTTTCATGTTGTCCTGTATTTCTTCTCGAAGACTAATTTAATGAGAGAAATTTTAAAATGTTCAAGCAATAGAATCAATATTCACCGAGAACGCGGAGTTAAAAGTTGTGAATGTTTATGAAAATGAAATACAAATGTTTTATATTTACCACAATTTGTAGAGGTATGTGTTATGGATCTGTACGTATCTGTATGTCATAGCGGACAATTGTAAAGAAATACTTAACTTAAAAATGTAATGGATCACAAAAATATAATCACTGAATCTTTTGTGTAGCAGGAGAAGTATCAGACGATTCCTGGGCATACCATTTACATACATCCATATTTATATACATAATCTTATCATTTAAAAACACTTTTTGAAGTTAAATAAGGTCGCTATTTTCTTTTCGACGACCTCACTCTCACATGTTTAATTCCGTAACGGAATGTCGAAATGCAATGAAACGTCGACTGCTTTTAATAGATCAATTACAACTCGTATAAAGATATAATGAATAACCGACGGCACAGACACTAAGTGTTCGTTCTAATCATTTTAAGATATTAAAAATTAGAGTTTATTATAAAAAAACTATTAATAAGAATTAGTGATAGTTCCTCTAGGGCCTACTACCTTTCATTTCAAACAAAAATCAGGAAATTTGGTTGAGTAGAAAGCTCAAATTTCCTTCTAAAGAAAACTCTTAGTTATAATAGTCACCAAACTGTCACCCTTTTTATATATCAAAATGCGCAATATATAAGACCTGTGAAACTTCAGAGAATTGGTCGTATTGATGGTTAGTGGTTAGAGCAACTGTGCGAAAACCATAAAATCCCGGGTTCGAATTCTAATTAGGATGACCAATTCTTTGGAAAAATTTAATTATTATAACTCTTAGTGTTTTAAACATAAACATATATTAATTTTTTTATGTAGCGGACTCTGATGACAAAGATATCCGTATGATTAAAAATAAACCCCAATAAAAAAGCTATTAAACATACTCCAATGCAATTGAATTATAGATTAGAAATCTTGACAAAAAATCTGAAAATTGTATATTTCATGAAAATATTTCAAGGTCTTACTGCAAATGTAAAAACGTGTTCTTTCATTCTACTTACTGTTTTCCGTAGTTGCACCTGTTTCCCAGTTTTATTCTTGTTTCCATTTGTAGAAAACAAGTTTTACCAGTTTCCCCGTAAAGGTCTTTTATTGCAATTGTGAATTCATGGAGGTTCGAAAGGACGATTCTCAAAATGAGGTTGTCCAGCTGATGGTTCGTGTTGTAGAACGTCCATGGAACATTGCAGGAACATTGATAGAGAATAACAATAAATGCCTACCTACGAAGCACGACAAACTGTGAGGAATTAACTAAGGAAATATGTGTTCATGGTAGTGTTATGAAACTAGTGGTGCTGAAACAGCACGTTTTTTCTCGCCCGTATTTTCACACTAAATTACGCGAAAAGTACTCAAATTGTCGAAAAATTGTACTTGACATCATTTCAAAATCTATCTTTAATAAACAGGCTTCATTAAGGGAAAAACCCTTTTCTTTAATATTTTATCTGAAGGAAAACTCTGGGAAAATTTTGAACTTTCGCAATCTTCGAAAAATCATCGATTTCAACCAACATGAGGCCGGGAAGCGTTGTCTTAATCCAGTAGCTGCCACGAATCTCTGTTCTCTGAAGTTTTTCGTTGTTGCTTCACATTGTGTAATATAATTCAGGAAGTAAATAAAACAGATGTTGTCTGGTATCAATTTTTATATTTCCACTTAAGATCTTTTCGATCGCGTAGCGATCATCGTCAGAGCTGAAATTTACAAATTAAACATTAAACAATTTATCTTTTCAATATTATTCTTTTGTATATATTAATTTGTAGATAAATTGTTTAATGTTTAATTTGTAAATTTCAGCTTCTGACGATGATCGCTACGCGATCGAAAAGATCTTAAGTAGAAATATACAAATTGATACCAGACATCTGTTTTATTTACTTTGAATTAATAAGGTATCTACATCACCAACACTCTAATTAATAATTCAGGAATTTTATTTCTTCAATATATGTAAACAATCTAAACGAAACATATACGCAAGTTTTTTCATTCCCGAATACCAGATGTCGATTCAGCCGTGATCTTTTCCAGGGGCTTCATGTTAAGTATCCTCCAAAATTAAAATATCGGTTTCAGATTCCAGGCACCGCGACATCAGCCAGATGGATGGGGGAATATCTATTTTGGAGAAAATCGGCAGAACGCTTTAGCAACTGCCCTTCTTCAGAGATGGACGGGCAGAATGACAGACGAACAGACGTTTTACCATCATTCGATACTCCGTAGCGAGAAAGCAAAAATGCTAAAATACAGTTTGACAGTTTTTTTGTTTTTTTTTTTTCATTCCCTTAAAGTCACTTTCGCGACCCCCATTGGATGCCATTTCTATCTCCTCCTTACCTGTCTCGATGTAATCCTCTACCTTTGTGCCTTCGAAATAATGTCCATAAGCCCTACTCAGACAACTTTATGTTTAAGGCCTGTAAGTACTCCATAGGCCTGAGTCAGCTATCACGGGATGGGATGGGGGGCGAATGAGATGCACGGGGTTGTGAAATGGGTTCCATTTCACAACTAAAAAATTCAGCTATGCGTCAAGCAACTAACCTTGGCGCACGGTCAGTGTCTCCGTGGTTCTGGAGAACTCTCTTTCGGTCGATTACAAACGAATATTTTAAACACATCGTGCAGGCCAGGTCGCTCTGTCTCCTGAAATTCTGATTAAGTAGAAGGACGTTCCAAGCCGGCAGAGCATTGTCAAATTACTTGAATAATTGCATGAAATAATTGAAGTAATCTTTGTCAACTTAGATTTATTCAGAGAGTCATTTTTCAACGGCTTTGTCGCCATCATCAGTCTCCCTATATGTGACGATAGTCGGGAGACGGTGCGGCACTGCACGGCAATGTCTCCTGACTTTCGCCACATACAACTACGCTGATGATGAGGCGAAGTCGTACGAAGCCGTGTATCTGAATAAACGTGTTGACAAATATTACATCAATTATCTCATTCTTTATTAATGTCACACCTCATCAACATTTACATAACTAAATTATTGAGCCTAACGGAGCTATTCAAAGTAAATGTGGAGAGACGCGTTCATTAGTTTATGAATGAGAATCGAGGCATACGTCTCAAGATACCACAATTGTGACACAACCAGGAAACTATGGTTAAAAAGAGGTAGATGAGGCTGGTGATCGAAATTAATAATCACGTTTTAACCAATCATAAAATCGATGTTATCCCCTTTACAAAAACTGTTTTTTAAATATCTGGTCAGTTATGCATCACAGGTATGAAACACATGATACAGTTGAGAAAAGTGATGAGTTCCTGAAAGATTCTGCTAAAAAAAAACAACTAACCACACTATTGGAATAGGAATATGAAATTTCTTTTACAAATATAACTCCCATGTACTGTGATATGCCAAATACACGAACCATTTTTATTATGGAAATATCATTTTATTTGACATAGAATATAGGGATGTCAATAGACGATCGCGAGGGGGTCTCTATGTGACAAATAAACAACCGGCGTTAAGGATCATTTTCGTTAGGTTGAAATGACAGAGCACAGGCGGAATAAGCATTGTTTCGAGAGACAAAAGACAAAGATATAAAATTAGGATGCTTTCGAGTTTTTAGACGAACATTCATTCGCTCGAGCAACGCGGTGATGAGCGGCTTGTCTCCTGATATACTTTACCAGGTCGAGGAAAGACTGTAATTGACAGCTGTATAAAATTCACTATCGTTTCTATATTAGGATAGAGCGTTCTTGTAGGAAGTCAATACGTGTCTAGGCTTCCACCCGAGACGAAAGTGAGGGAAGTCACGGATTATAATAGTATCGCCGGAAGAATTTGGAACCAAATCACGGACATTAGGCGAGGACTTTATCCAGAAGCAAGATTCTGCTGCGTCGACAGAGAAGGTTCTACGGGGCGCCATCGAACGAAGAAGGGAAGAGCGCGCGAAGACCCACGAATGAATAACAAGGTTTTATAACTATTGTAATACAGAGAAAACTGGTCACGCCCAAAGATCAATTCATTTTTGATTATTAATATAATAAATTCTAATTTGTTAAGTTGAAAGAAAGCTTATTATCATTGTTCGTTTCGTGCAATCCAGCATTTTAATAACATTTTCAGATTCCTCGCCACTCCGTATGGATGGCAGATTGAATAATTGGTTGTAGAGTAAGTAACAACAATTATGAACTTCGAACCCCAATTATCTGAGCTGAGAATTTAAATTACGTAGGAATCATTAGGTTTAGTGTAACCTTTTCTGGCGCCCAAATCACATTTTCAGAATAATTATGTTTCAAAATGTCGTTCCAAGTGGGGGCTTGTTTTTAAATAGAAAGACGGGTCTTGTTTCAAATTGGCACCAGTCAACGTCGGACATGTTTCGGTACGAAACATTTGTTAATATCATTTCAAATGCACCCTGTATTAAACATAGCTACAAGCACATAATTTTATGTTCACTTTCATTAAGGGAGCATATTCCTAATAATTTACAGAAGAATGTCTGTTGCAGATGAATTCAGAGTGGCCACTACCGTCCGGCACAATTAGACTGCTCTTGTTGCTCGAACATATCTTCAATCAAGCAAAAACCCACTGGAACCATATTCCTCGGTTCTTTTGCAAGACTGCACTGCAGAAGCATAGAAACACTCCAGAACCATGTTAATCGTTTATTATTTACAAAATAAATGAATTTATTTGTTCAGAATGAAATATCAAGCCAAAAATTTAAATAACCTAATTAACACAGTTCCTCTGCATTTTTATTTTTGAGTTAATTTTCCTTTCTGAACAAATATATTAATTTCTTTTGTAAATAATAAATAATTTACATGTTTCTGGAGTATTTCTATGCTTTTGCAACGCAAGGTTTTGCCTTGGAAGCACTTTTTCAAACTTTTTCAGTGCTCATTGTGGCTCAGCCTTTTAGAATATTCAAGTAGTTCAAGTACACAAAATATGCTAAAAATTGTCATTTTTCAATTTCAATTTTCGACTTCATTTTTGAATTTTCGACGCTTCCTCCCCGGACACCTGAATACTGCCAAGCAATTCATTCCTTTTCAAGGACGTGGCTCGGAAATCATTCAATTATTATAAGTGGCATGAGCAGAATGCAGTGAAATTAAGTGGCAGAGTTGAATGCAGTGAAATTTCAAGATAATCGTGTTTTATTCAGGAATCAAAACCTAATGTTTTTGTATTGTTGTTAAGTCAGATGGTCTCTCAAAATTTGTAGCTGGTCGGATAGCTAGTCTAATCGAATAGCTTAATGTTGTTGACCAGGTCCTACCCAGGTGTTACTAATATTGACCAGTTACTATTATTTTCACAACATTTCTCAGTTCATGAATGCCTTTACAATACTCTAATAAACGAAACAAAAATAAAACAATTGAAAATGCAATTACAGAAACGACGAATAGAAGAGAACCATGAATGATTGTTGTGACTCCATCCTCTCAATGCGTCATCGTTTTATTAGTAGCTTCGTAGAAAGCAGAACGCGCAGCCAATTTGACAGAAAACGTCTCTTCTACGCCTCGCCTCGCTCGTTAAACCTAACAGAACACAAGCGAAAACTACGTGTTCTTGTGCAGAAGACTGATACCACCAACACGCCACCATGCACACACAGCCCAGCGAAGCCTTCGCCCCACATGAAACCTTCCGTGCCCCTCCGCGGGCTCCAGCTCTGCGCCGGCAATCCAAGCGCGCTACGTGCCCCATGCAAGGCCCGGTGGGTGCAGAGCAAGGCAATTTTGGTTTATCATAACGCAGACACGGCAGCGGAACGCGGTCGCTTTGAGAAGTCGGCTAGGCGGTTATGGCGGCCGTAAAAGCTTTTGGGGCGTTTTAAAACAATCGCTGCTATTAACACTTGCCGCGGCTGCGGCCCAATAAAAGACCTCGGCTTCACTCGTAAGGGGAGTGGGTGATTGTTGGCGAGGGGAAAGTGAGGTATTGTGAATGTTGGGGCGGAAAAAAGCCCACGAGCGGCCTGAGAACGATTCGTTCGCAGAATTTTGGAGCTTTCTGGAGATAGCGTGGTAGCGTGTAGAGCAGTGTTTATGAGACTACGCGAAGTTTTTGTCGGCTTTGAAATTTTTAGACCGATTAACGAATTTTGATACTCCAACTACCAAACTACTAACTCTAGGTTCGGTGTGAGAGGAAAATATTGGTTACAACGACACCTGATTCTTAATGTTTTAATTAATTTTTCGTATCCTCTTAGTCCCCAGACCATGCAGGAAAAAGCGAAGGTATTTTTTGTGTGAAATATGTATTCTAATTTCCAATGATCACTTGACTTGAGAGGATTCTGTGATTTCGTTAACTATCAGAAACTCTGTAAAAATCCATAAACAATGAAACAGTTTCGATTTTGACCGAAAAATGAAAATAATTCATTGTGCTGTTTTCATACTGCGTGTACGGACTGATTTTTCAACGCGACACTGCTCTCGACACAGCTGACAACATGCGATAGCAAGGCTTCAAGGAACACATCGCTCGCCATTAAACATCCATAGTTCACGTGTTGTCATATGCATCTCTAACCTTTTCATATCTAGGAATATAAGACTGTTGTACCATATATACTATAGTATGTTTCTCACATATTCGTGAAGACTGTTTTTATTAAATATTTAATTTACTACAGTGTTATACGAAAGTATTTTGTTTGTTGTTTTTCAGCTGTAAGCGGGCTAAATTTTGGAATATAATTTTGTGTGATTGTGTTCAGCAGCATTTTTTTATGCTGGAGGAATGCAACTTATTACACTCTACATCCTGAACAGTTCGAAAAACTTTAATGTGTTTGAAATGGATGGATTAGTTTTGATCTCGACAGTGAAACAACTGAGAGACACAATGCGTGATACCTTGCATGTGGATTTTTTAAGGGCGAAAAAATCCTTCGTACGCCTTCCTTCGGAGGGAAAGTAAAGCCGGCTGTCCCATGTTAGTAGATTTACTGCATGTAAAAGATCCTCAAGCCTAAAGGAAACCTCTGAGCGAAATTCAAATTGCCTGTTTCGTCGCCCAAGTAATACCTTCTTTCATCCCTAGAAGGTGAAAGGAGCGTAACGAAATTTGCGTGGTTAGACGGAAGAGCGGACCTGATGGCCCGAGTCTCGCCACGTAAAACAAGGCATTAACTAACTAACTAACTAACTAACTAACTAACTAACATGTCTCCTCAAATCGAATAAGGTTTACATTACTATGGCGAATGATTTTTCCTGTTCCTCATTATTTATTATTTATATTACAGTCTATTTTTTTATTATTACGAAGTAATCTAAACACTTTTATTTCGTTAAGGAAATCCTTAACATCTAACTGTATTATGAAAAAAACAGGGAAAAAACGTTACTGGAAGTGTGTCGGAAGAATGCAATATTGCAGCAGATGTTTAAATCACACAATTTTTCAAAGTAAATTCTACAGACAAAATGCAAAACGTAAATGTTACAGTACTTTCCTGATTTTCTACGTACGTATTACATAGAAATGATTGTAATGCTGCCCGGCTTGGTGCGTTTCCCCAACCAGGTATCTCCCATCACCCCACCCCCGACAATTTCCAAGAACCGACTGGTGTCCTGTCGTGTATGGTATGTGCATGGAAGTGCAAGGGGTGAGGGTAGGACAAGCAAAAAGAAAGAAATATCGCGCGCGGACCATGGCCCGTTTGTTAGGGTACTGCTCCGGCATTCGCCTGGTGTTGAGCGTAGACACGGAAAACTACCGATCAGAGCAGTCGACCGCTAGAATTATCCTCCAGACAGCGGCTGAATTCGACCTAGCTACCTAGCTACTTCGGATCTTGTCACCGTCGGGAATGGACCAGCTAGGAGGTACACCCCGCATTGCAGTGACATCAGTTGATGCCCTGAGCCACCTTTGTCGGCCACGAGCCAAATGCCAAGTATGAGTGAATGCTAGGCGCTCCATGCGCACGCGGGGGGCTGAAGAGGGTGGAATGGGCGAAAGGCGTCCAAAGAGTAGGAGTGGGCGGGAAAGGTCAAAGCGTCAATAGCTCCGCCCCGGTCGCCCGGCACGCCACGCTCCGAGCCTGCCCCGCCCCCTCCCTCCGAAAACACCGATCGCCTTCAGTCCGCACCGGAAGAGTGGCTCAGCCACCGCCGCGTCGTCGCGTCGCGTCGCTCACCGGGAGCTCCTAGGGCTAACTAGCTAGGCCGAATTCAGGACATGAATTCTAGACGTCGGAGACTCAGATCGGTACTTTTCACTAGTTTCTCCGATGAATACCAGGCAACTGCCTGTCTGGAGGAGAATTCTAGCGGCCGGCTGCTCTGATCGGTAGTTTCCATGGTTTCTCCGATCAACACCAGGCGAATGCAGGAGCAGTACCCTAACAAACGGGCCACGGACCGCGCGCATTATTTCCTTCCCCCTCCTTGTTCTATCCTTATTCCTTACACATACTTATGCTTATACACGCACTTACACACGCCTTACTACACCTTGCCCGCTTCGCCTTGCCCGCTTCACCTTGCCCGCTTCACCTTGCCCGCTTCACCTTGCCCGCTTCACCTTGCTCCAGCTTTCCTGTCTTCTCACCCCACTCGCTTCGTGCTCGCCTCCTTCGCATCCACTTCGCATTGGCCGTCGAGCGAGAGGTGGCCGGGGCTGGCTGCGGCGGGCGCAGGCCTAATGTGTTGGAAATACTTCTATGCATAGCAACGAGGCCACCTGTAATTCTCCGCGCCCAATGAGGTGGCTAGGCGCGCAAGAGGCAGTCCGCGCCGCTCACGTCTGACACGCCCCCGCCCACGCTCGCCCCCAGCTACTCGCGCCGCCCTCAGCTGGCCCTCACCTCTAGTCTCTGCCACATTCCTCCGCCTTACCTCATCTGCCCGCACCTGCATTTACATTGCAACTCATTCAAACTATTACAAAATATTTAATTCTGCAAAATATAAAAAGAACATGGGAAGCTTGTTGTAATTTTCATTATATAGAGATTAAAATTATGAGAAAATGAAGATTACGAAAATACACACAAAATGAAAGTGTGGTACTGCAATGTCAAAATGTATACTGCTGTACATGTGTGCGTCAAACGAAAGTGAGAATTATTTCATCGATTGTTCTAGGTGTAATCCGTTAACCGCTCGAGCGTTGCTCCCGATTCACTCTACTCGGATCCGCGCGTACTCTGTCCCCCACGCTCCGCCCACGCTCCGCCCACGCTCCGCCCACGCTCCGCCCACGCTCCGCCCACGCTCCGCCCACGCTCCGCCCACGCTCCGCCCACGCTCCGCCCACGCTCCGCCCACGCTCCGTCATGCTCTCCGATTTCAAGACATTCGCAACAAAGAAGGTGTGTGCTTTGAAAGATCTGTGAGAGATCTCTGAATGAATTACTGGGAATAATTGCAGGAAATCTCTGAAGAAATAATTTGCTGAACGTTTCTGCCAAACATGAACTTAAACTCACTCAACCACAGACCTAAACTTTACAAACATATAAATTATATTAAACACACCCGATAACAAACATATCTCTCATCAAACATTTATATTTACATTACATTACATTGAACATTTATGTTTACTCAACGAGCAATATTAATCTTTCAGATTCCAGATATAAAGGCGAATATCAGTTTAAGTTTAATTCAGTGTGTTCACTGCCATTCAGAAGAATCAATCTTTATCATATTATAGTGCCCAATCCTATGGCTACATCTGGAATGTATGAATGCTTTGATGGAAAAGTGATAATAACATGATGTGAGTGATCGTGGAGCAATCTTCAAATGAGCGGCAGGGAAAACGGAAGAAACCATGGAGCACATGACGCGAATGAGCTTTCAATTTTTAACGGGCAAGAAACCAAGAAACAGGGGTTATCCATTTTGTCTTGTTGGGGATAATCTATCTATAAGAAGCAGTAGTGCGGTGACTAGGCCATACATTCAGCATGGATAGGCCGGGATTTGAACCCCGGGCCAGGCGGTGAGCGGTGAGCGAACCGCCGCCCGGTTGGCGGAATCAGTCGCTCGCTCGCGCCTGCACTTTCGGGTGTGTAACGGGTAACGTATCGAGCTGGCCAAGTTTGCGTCTTCACGCCCAATCGAAACCGGGAATTTTTACGGGAGAAAAATTTCGCCTTCCTTCCAAAGGGAAGTAAAACTGGCTGTCACATGTTGTAGATTTACTACATGTAATATATTCTCTAGCCTAAAATAAGCCACTCAGCTAAATTCGAAATCGCCTATTTCGTCACCCGAGTAATACCTTCTTTCTCCGCTAGATGGTGAAAATACTGTAGCTAAAATGTGCTTGGTCAGACGGAAGAGCGGCCTGACGGTCCGAGTCTCGCCATGTAAAAAAAGGCATTAACTAGCTTTTCTTCCACCGACTGAACGGAGTGAGATGCGGTCACCGCCGCCCACGTGCGCAGGTCGCGAGTCGGGTGGGCGTGGCGTGGGGGGGGGGCGAGCGCAATGAGCAAAGGCAGCGGCGGGGCGCGGAGGCGGGCCTGCGCTTCCGCAGCCCAGACGCAGCCGTGATAAAGCGCCGGATTAGAATATTTAAAGGCAGCGGCCAATTCCTCTGGACGTTGACGGATGACGTAATGAGCCGGACGCTCCAGCGGCCAGAGCAGGAAGCGGTGGGCGCGGGCGCTGAGGCCATGCGCCGCCCGCGCCCCCTCCCGGCCTTCGCCGCCACCCTCCTCACCCACCGACTAGCCCCCCCCCCCGCCCGCCCAATCCCCGCTCATCCCTCGCCGCCCGCTCTTTGCCCGGCTAGCCTACCGCTACCCCTCTCGCCCCTCGGCCAAACCCTCCCGCCCGCCCCGCCTCGCTCAACCGCGCGCCTGCATCGGATAGCCCACCTCCCCCCGCGTCATGCCCGCCCCTCGCTCCCCGCTCCTGCCCAGTGCCCCGCCCAGTGCCCCGCCCAGTGCCCCGCCCAGTGCCCCGCCCAGTGCCCGCCCAGTCCCCAGCCCAGTCCCCAGCCCAGTCCCAGCCCAGTCCCAGCCCAGTCCCAGTCCCAGCCCAGTCCCAGCCCACCCATCCGGCCCCCCCCCATTCCGTCCACCCTCGCTCCAGTCCCGTTTAGCTCAAACACCTGCTCCCCCGCTCCGCCCCCTACTCCCACCCCTCCCGACCACCCGCTCGCCTCGCTGACCCGCGCTCGCCCACCGCTGCTGCCCCGGCTCTACACGTTCCCGTTCAGCCCCACCGCCTCGCCCAACCGCTCCCGCTACGCCATTTCTCGCTCCGCCCGCCCCGGTCAGCGTAGGTAAGAATATTTTCATAAATATACAAAATGATTTTCAATATCTACTAAAATTAAAAGTATTCGGTCGATAAAAACTCCGATACCTTGACTATTGAATTAAATATTAACTATTTAATATAGCACTACCCAGTTTCATGTAGGTTTGGAAAATTTCTTGATTCAAAGCTTCCATTTCCACAACACGAGTAACATGTGACAAATGGTCCCTCAATGAAACTCCTAAGCATTGTTTTAAAAGTATATTTCCAAACTTACAGCAATTTCAGATCAAAATTCTAATCACAACCGGAAAGAATGTCTTTTTACGAAAAAATAATCTCAAGAATATTTCAAAAATGTTATTAATCTTGTTAATAACCAGATTTCTTATTAGCTTATTTATCTAACTAGCGCAAAAATTTACCTAATTTGAACGAGAACACTAAGATTATGAAGTTTGATGGTGGTAGAATACTGTTTAAAAAAACTTCTTGAATTTTTATATCAATCAATTGAAAGAAAATTGTGATAATTCAATGACCGTGACTTTTAGATAATAGATATCACTCAACGTCAACAAATAAAATTATAACATGATAGCGATTTCCTCAAGAAAATGTTCGCCCTCAAAACTTTCACCTGCCACTATAAATGTCTGTAGAATGAAAGATGAACTCCTGGGAAACTGCTCTACAAGCCACATTTCGTAAGCGGATGTTCCTTACTCACTGGACAGCATTATAAATTTGTGTAAGTTGTGTTGGATGTTTCAAAAGAGAAACCCAGTTGCCGTGCGTGCATGACGTATCATTGAAATTTCTAATGAGCAAGCCCACGTGATTGTCAGTTTGTTGAATATTTATCCTTCTCTTACAACGGTTTCTAACACGTATCATTATAACGCTTTCGTAAAAAAAGTCAACGAAATGGTAACAAACAAGAATGAAAAGAACATTATACAAATAATTAAGTTTTGAACTTAGGATCCAGAAGAGAACTATTTTTGCTTATGCAAAAATTTCTCTGCTCTAAAGAGATTAATTTACATATTCAACATTGTTTTATTTTCAATTCAAGATTCATTTTTACTTTTACGCATACCACTTAGTAAGTAGAAAATTTTCAAATGCCGCAGAAAAAAAGGGATGACAGTTACAGTTAGTATCGGCCTCTAACATTCTGTGAAGTCAGAATTCACTTTTTCTTGACACCCAAATATCGGTTTGCGGCGAAAAGTGTGTCACAAAGATTTTGATTAATTTTTGTCCTCTAATAGGAAAGAGAATGGCATAGGTTTCAATTCGTTAAAATCTCTAATTTTTCAAAGATTGAGAAAGTTAATTGGTTTTTTTTGTCCTACAACTAAATACTGATGATAGATATTTTTCCTAAATATTTTTTCAAAATACAAATATTCAAAAAAAATATCTCTCACGTCGTTTATATTTACAATGGAGACTTTTGCTATACATCATTGCATTTTTTGTACAAGTAATATAAATATTTTTTAATTAAGTTCCTCGAAAACAATACTTTCATGTGGAAATGAGCTTAAAATTTCGCATTTTCAGAGACGCTCAAATTTTTTCAAAAACGGCTTCAAATATTTTTGATAAAAATTACATGTAAGAAAGTTTTACTTTTCGCTAATATTCTTGAAGCCTATTTCATTTTACTATTAAGGGAGCTAAAAATGAGAAAATATGGGAATCTGTGATGGTAGGAGCAGGAAAGATGGGGTCAAACCGGAAAGCTAATCCCACTCTAAAGAGATTAGTTAACTAACTAGAACGAGGAAATCTTTTCCATTCTGTAGCATTCCTAATTATAATTTAGCAGAGATCATAACATTTCTTATTTAGACTTCTTGTAAAAAAACCGTAACGCTTGAATTAACCGAGTTATTATGAATCTTCCTCTCTTCCACTCGATGAATAACACCAGAAAATCATGTTTGCTAATCTCTTAAGTTCAAATGCAATCGTGTCTTGTTTTACGTGGAGAGAGACAATCCATCAGGCGAGCTCTTCTGTCTGACCACGCAAATTTCAATACGCTCACTCCTTGCACCATCTAGCGGAGAAAAACGGTATCACTCTGTGACCACACAGGGTTTTGCATTTAGTTCAGAGGCATTTTTGAGGCTTGAGGATCTTTTCGTGCGCAAATCTACAACATGGGACAGCTGACAATACTTCCCCGTCGAAGGAAGACGTGCATTTGATTTTTGAAAATTTACTGTTTTGATTGGTTTTGAACCCGCAACACATTATACCACCGAATCCGCTTGTCAATTTTCTACAATTTCCTTAATCTATATGGATAAACAGAGCCCGGAAATTCGGCAAAATGCCTTTTTATAATTGTTACGATTTCATGATTTTTAACACTATGAATCTCTTAATTGTACTTCTGAAATTGTTTCAGAAGATTTTCATTTTTGCCTTTTGGCCTATTTTAGTTTCTGATGCTATTTTTGCATTTTGCCTTATTTGCTATTTCTTCTAATGTGTGGCCATTTCCGCCTTTTTTCTTATTATTTTCTCTTTTTTCTTCTCCTGACACCAATCTCTATTAAGTTGGAAACATACCAGCTATCCTGGACATCAAAAAAGCACGGTTCTGTTTTGTCTTTCTGTGGACGAGGAGATTCCATTGTCAGGTTGTATTTTAAATATCTAAAAGGAAAAATAAAATGACACCAGTGAAAATTTTTGATATTTTTCATTGATGCTTATAGACTTGTTCGCTCACGAGAAATCTCATCGTATGTTTGGGTATGGCCTCGGATCCCTTTTGAGGATAGTGTTGTCTATACAGGAGTATACCCTTCTCAGTTCCTTCTTTTTCTCTCTGACGATCCTTCTGGCGATTACACAAGTGCAAAGAACGAAATCTACAATTCCGTTCTCAGTGCTAATATTTCAAGATTCAAAAGAGAGTCCACATTAGCATTTCGTAGTGACAGGGTCGCGAGTAAAACAAATTCGTAGCGTCATCCGGATGGTCAAGAGCGATCAAAATTACAAAGAAATGGTAGTTTCCTTCCACGCTAGTGCTAATGCAAATTTGAGAGTTAAAATGAAAATAGGAATCATTTAATTAATTACTATTTTAGTAAAATATAAATGTTTCTGGCATAATTTTCCTATTTAGTCAAATAATTGCCTTTCTGGCGTTGCCTATTTTAGTAAAAATAAATTCCTTTCTGGCGTAACTATTTTAGTAAAAATAAATGCCTTTCTGGCATGCCTATTTTAGTAAAAATAAATGCCTTTCTGGCGTACCTATTTTAGTAAAAAAATGCCTATTTTAGTAAAAATAAATCCTTTTTGCCTGCCTATTGCCATAGTCAAATAAATGCTCGAATGTCCGGCCTCTATTGATAAAATCGGGGAGGGGCGATGGGCGGAGAGCGTCGCGGGCGAAGGGGGGGCGAGAGGCTAATGGGCGACCGCTGGCTGGCCGCCCGCCCCCGCCCCCGCCCTCACTTCCGGTGCGTTCAGCTGCAGTGGGCCAGATCAGGGCCGCCCACCGCGCGCGCCATTTGAATTTCTAAGGCGAGCGGCGCGGCGCGGCGCAGCCGCCCAGAGCAACAGGATGCGCGCTCGCCGACACAGCTCGCAAGGCAGCCGCTGCGACTGACGCTGCTCTCCACTTCCGGGTGCGCCCGCCTCGCCCAGCAGTCGGCGATGCTCACAGATCCACTCCTTTCTTTGTGCATGCACGGAATATTAAAGTAGGAAGCCAACATATGCAATGCTGTAGCAAGAAGCGACGTTCTTTCGTTCTTTTCAGAAAATATTCATTTTGTGACCTTAATAACGTAAGAGAAGATTTTCCTTGCTCCTATGTAAGTAAGCAAATAAGTATTGCAAGTAATTTATTTATTGGCTTAAACCTTAGTTATATGCCAGGATACAATTATACAAATAATGAACAATCCGTAATAAAACAATAAGAATACAGTTAGTAAAAAATTTAAAAAACCTGAAACTAATAAAATTTAAACAAATTTACATTACACTAATATTAACAACGTCACAGGTATTAAATGAAGTCGTAGGCTTCCGCGGCCAGAGTCAATTTTACAAACTCGTAATTACGAGCCCTGATGAAGATCACGACATGATGATCGAAACGTCGGCACCACAAATATTAACGCGGCGTCACCCGAACAGCCAAGATTGTAATAGTCACAGGTATTAATTTATTATTTTCTTTTGATGAACATTTCAAAATGTTCAGACGTTGAAAGTATTTATACTTCACATCACTTTAGTATTAAGTATAATCTGTTCATATTAAGTACAATAGTATTAAGTATAATCTGTCTGTAATTCAATTCAGTTGGAAAAGCAAATTCATTCAAATGAAGCCGTAAAAAATAAGATTGTCTGGCATTATTCCTAGATTTTCACACAATGTCTTCTTAGTTCTTTCCAGTTTCTCCATCAATGGTTTCCGTATCGACAAGCGCATTGCCGAGCTAGGCGGCCGCGCGTGAGACTAAATGTAGCTCCGATTCCGCCAGTCTAAATGTAGCTCCGCTTCTGCGACAATGTCTCCATCTGCGCATGACACATGCGTGATCGGGTATTGAATTCTCTCCTCTCCACATTAATTCCAAAGCAAGATCCACGTAGAATGACTTCAAAGATACTGTGAATACCAAAATGACGAACCATTTTTATTATGGAAATATCATTTTATATGACATAGAATATAGGGATGTCAATAGACGATCGCGAGGGGGTCGCTATGTGACAAGTAAACAACCGGCGTTAAAGATAATTTTCGTTAGGTTGAAATGACAGAGCAAAGGCGGAATAAACATTGTTTTGAGAGACAAAAGAAAAAGAAATAAAATTCTGTTGCTTCCGAGTTTTTAGAAGAACATTCATTCGCTCGAGCAACGCGGTGATGAGCATGTCGGCTCTTGATATATTTTCCCAGGTCGCGGAAAGACTGTAATTGACAGTTGTATAAAATTCACTATCGTTTCTATATTAGGATAGAGCGTTCTTGTCAATATGTGTCTAGGCGTCCACTCGAGTCGCAAGTGAGGGAAGTCACGGATTATAATAGTATCGCCGGGAGAATTTGGAACCAAATTACGGACATTAGGCGAGGACTTTATCCAGAAGCAAGATTCTGCTGCGTCGACGGAGAAGGTTCTAGGGGCGCCATCGAACGAAGAAGTGAAGAGCGCGCGAAGACCCACGAATGAATAACAAGGTTTTATAACTATTGTAATATAGAAAACTGGTCATGCCCAAAGATCAATTCATTTTTAATTATCAATTTAATAATTGTTTAACTTTCAACAGAATCATGGTTTATATTATAATAAATTCTAATTAGTTAAGTTGAAATAAGGCTGATTATCATTGTTCGTTATGTGCAATCCAGCATTTTAGTAAGATTTTCATATTTCTTGCCACTCCGTATGGATGGCAGATTGAATAATTGGTTCAGAGTAAGCAGAAACAATTATGAACTTCCAACCCCAATTAACTGAGCTAGCACAAATAATTTTGAAATGAGAGATATTTAAATTAGGTAGGAATCATTAGGTTTCGAGTGAAACCTTTTCCTGGCGCCCAAATCACATTTTTAAGTAATAATTATGTTTCAAAATGTCGCTCCAAGTGGGGCTTGTTTTTAAATAGAAAAACGGGGCTTGTTTCAAATCGGCACCAGTCAACGTCGGGCATGTTTCAAAATGGCGCCCAACATGGGGCATGTTTTTTAAATAGAAAGACGGGGCTGGTTTCAAATTGGCACCAGTCAACGTCGAGCATGTTTCAATACAAGCAACTTTAGTGTAACATGTTTCCGACAATGGTTAATTGCCACCTACCCCTACAGTAACTATATGTTTGAAGCAATTGAAAGCTGTTAGAGATTAATAAACACAAAATAATCACGCGTTTTTTGTCTCGAATTTGACGCGTTGATTATTAGAGCGTTTCCCCCAGAAGCGATCAAGTTGCTCTGATCGATGATCTCCGTGACGTTCCTAATCACTTTCTGGCGAATACCGAAACGTTACCCTTAGAGGGTACCGTAACGTTCTCGATCCTCGCTTCGTTATTCTTTTGCCTCTTCCCACATTTAAGGGCGATCAATGGACTGATCCCCCATCCTTACGTAACCCACCCCATTGATTAAGAAAATCTTGGATCAGCATCGGAGATCCAGAGTACAGCGCCAAGACGCGCGATCCCCGAGGTGCTGTAAGTTTCGCGGTGGTTTACCCGAAATAAAGAACAGCCGCTCTCTGTAAAGGAAGGAAATCCTCTGCTCAGAGTGCGTCATACTGCCGCGTTGCATGCATGAAGAATCGAGAGCACAAAGCAAACAATGAGGATCATCGCGCTGTGGGCGTGTCCAGGGCTCAGGGGCGCTGCTTCATCACGCGGGCCGCGCTGTCGGGCGCGCATTAGCCGATAACTCCGCTGAGCCGCAGACGGGCGCTGCTGTCGCCGCTGCTCTTTGGATCTGAGGGAGACAATGAACCACCTCGTGCCCACGGGGCCTCATCACTTGAGCGCACACGCTTTCCGGTGCCGTGGCGAAACAATGTTTGGCGAATGTGCGTGTGGGAGATTGAGGGAGAAACGGGGAACGGGTGTTTGGAAGGGTGTGGGACTATTCAGGGCGAGAGGGACGATGGGGTTGAGTAGGGGTGAGCAGGAACGGTGGAACGAGTGGGGTCGAGTAGGGGGCGAGTGAGAGTGAATGAGGGGGGTGGAGGGCGGGATCTGGTGGGAACGGGAGAGCGGAATGGGATGGGCGGGAAGGGGGGGTGAGGCTTGGTGGGGTGGAGTGAAATTGGGCAGAACGGAGCGTCTCAGAACTGTAAATAAAATTATTTTCATTTCATAGAATGAAAATTCTGAGAGCGCAAGGGAATTACTCAGATATATCATTCTGTGAGATTCCAATCCTTTCTGATAAACAACTATGATAGATAAATGCCCGGACAACGATGGGTAACTTATGCTGGTTTAAATACAAAAGCAAATACTAGGATTTATTTTTTTATATTAATTTCGTTTTCGGTTAGTCATAAAATTATTATTTCACTTGATTAATTGATTACAATGTCAAATATTTGAGAAAACTAAGGGTCACCTCGATTTCTAACAGATTGACTTGCAGCTTGATTGCTAAAACGCATATCCTGTTTTTCAATTTCTTCTTCCACTCTTCTTTGTGACACATCCTCGAAAGGTACTTCATTTTCTTTGTCAGTGGCACTCGCTGCAGCCTCCTAATGAGTCTAAGTGTATCTGCATACAATAGTTAATAAGACCTTCAAAAGAAAAATGAGCCATCTTGCTCCAGAAAACTTGACGCTGAACACTACTAAATGTTCCAGAAGGTGACTCGAGAAAGAGCAATCATGAATTATGAACATGAAGATACATTTATTCTGGAAATAGTCTTGGGACTGCTGGCCGAAATACATAATAAAAAATTTTAAATGTAAAAGGAAACACAAAAACATTGCCAAAATAATAAATAATATACTTATACTAGGATTATATATTTTTATTAAATTCACCTCTCACTTCCTCATTCTTTTCACTCTTCACTTCACCAAATACGCATTTTCCCCCTTCTCTTACATACCCGTTAGATTTCTTTCGCATATCCAATTCGAAAACATCACTACTTACACAGGGTGGGATTTGTTGCGAACTTCATTTTACGAGGCATTTTACACAATCGTGTCATAGGCATTGCCGTTTGATGCGTTAGAACACAGGAACCCGTGTTTTGGAAGCCACTGAGCTCGCCCCATACAATTGGGACGATGGACATAAAATAAATAAATAAATTTTGTAACGTCGAAAACAGTTAAAACGGTATGTGACGTGCTACGGAGATACATGAATTCTGTGTACGTTTTCATAATTCTGTGATCCCTACCCTAAGCCATATACCACTTGAATTTTGAATACAGATAGAAATAAGAGTTTTTTTGCAAGGATTGTTAACAAAAATATTCGCTCCGAAGTAATAAAATCTACTTTCTACGGTAAATCAGCTATAAATTTGAGCTCTTATTCCTCAATAATTCTTCCAGTCGCGAGAACATGGAGAACGATAATTTGAATTGCTATATTTCCCTCTGGATTCTAAAAGATATGCACAAATAATGAAGTTACATTTATGTCCAAAAGCAAAACAAAGGGGCCATCTCAGCATTTTCTCAAAGGATCAGCGAAACTGGACGAAAAACCTGATCGAGATGGGGGTCATTGCCCGGAGGCTGCGGTACAATACTTATTGATTACATATTGTTTAGAATTATACAGTCCAAATGGTAAATAATACATTAAATATCATTGTTATTATTGCACATTAAAAAAAACAAGGAATACCCGCAAGGAACTTGAAATAACGTCCAATTTATTTATTGATTGATTAGTGAATTTTCGCGCGTCAATTGCTAAGGTCATTACTACCGTAAGTGTAAGTAAGGTTTTATCGCCCCAGCGGGAAAAAGCTCTAAGCTCCCGCCTGATCTCCTGACATATGTGATAGTGTAGTGCATGTAAGTGTGTGTGTGTGTGTGTGTGTGTGTGTGTGTTAAGTAAGAGATGAAAATAGGACGAGGAAGAGAAAGGATATATCGCGAGCGGTTCGTGGCCCGTTTGTTAGAGTATTACTCCGGCATTCGCTTGGTGTTGATCGGAGAAACCCCGGAAAACTACCGATCAAAGCAGCCGGCCGCTAGAATTCTCCTCCAGACAGTGGCTGCATTTGACCACGCTACCTAGGTACTGTCGCAAATCCTGCCAACGTACCGGGAGCGGTAGCTCAGTTCATCAACTGATGTCACTGCATCGCCTCTGCCCGGGAGGTCCTAGGTTCGAGTCCTGACGGCGGCAGGATTTTCGGCACTAGCTTTTCAGCTAGGTCGAATTCAGTCGCTGTCTGGAGGAGAATTCTAGCGGCCTGCTGCTCTGATCGGTAGTTTTCCGTGGTTTCTCCAAGCAACACCAGGCGAATGCCGGAGCAGAACCTTACCAAACAGGCCACGGACCGCGCGCGATCTGTCCTTCCTCTTCCTTGTCCTATCCTCTCCTCTTACACACGCACTTACACTAACATGCACTACACTACCACATATTCAGGGAGACCGGTCGGGAGTTTAGAGATTGTCCCGACTGGGGGCGGTGCCCCGCTGGTGGGAGTGTCCTGGTTAGGGGGAAACCCCACTAGCCGACGGTAGGTCGGCGCCGGATCTCGCCATCCAATGGGGGAAGATCACCGCGTTCTCCTTAGGAAAAACATGCACTACACTAACGGGATTAATTACAACAGCAGTTGACGCGCCCGGAAACACGAAAAAATCAATCAATCAATCAATCCTGCCAAAGTCGAGGACCTCCCGGTCAAAGTCACTGCATTGACATTAATTGATGCCCTGAGCCACCTTCATCGATGTCTCTCTCCATTGGTGTTCTGCGGGTGCCGGAATGTCATTGGTATGCGACTGTGATATCCTCCGTCAACTGCTTGTGCGTCGCGAGTGCTTATTGGTTGGGCTAATGAGGCACGCGCAATGTCGAGCCTCCTACTTCTGCCACGTGTTTAACTGCGGGCACAAAGGAAGCAACGAGTGCTCGGCGGGGCCTCCATTCCCACGCAACCGCTCACAAGAGAATAATGAAGCGTCAAAAGATTCAGCGTCATCTCGCCAATTCAACTTGCCAAGTCAAGTGCACTTCTAATAATATGGACGCGAAAAAAGCTAATTAAAGCTCAGCATAGTTTCACTTGAGGCGGATCCAAGAGGGTGTGGACATGGAGGCCGACCTTGTTTTTGTAATATTACTCATTTTTGTCTAAAAATAATTATCGTAAATAGATTGATCACATACAAGCAGTATTTCCATTATCAATATGGTCGTACATGTTTTAATTTCAAATTAATATTTGGAAAAACAATTGTTCAAAAAATTGACCCAAAAATGCCGCGCTGTTCTTTCACTATTCATGTTTTTTGTACACAAATTCCATATGTAAATGAAAACTTCAGTCATTTAAAAAATATAATAAACAGATTTTATAACAATGAAGAGATCAACAAACAGAATGAGTCACCTTTAGCATCTCTTGCAGCTTTTGAACGGTCGAAGTTTTTGCAATGCAATTTCACGGAAATGCGCAGGGGAATGGCGCTAATTGATACATGTACAGCAAGGGGACTCTTGCGCATGGAATCCGACCTCACCCAATGAGCTTCAGACACCAGTCTGCGTCACAACATTAGCGGGAATTTTAAATGCAGGTAGATACCAAAATGATCACCTCGTTGCAAGACATTGAAACAGATTTATGAAGCATTTCTTTTAAATATTGTATATTGTTCACCTTTATCGGGGTATTTTGGGTTGGTTACCGTTGAAATTGTCACTTTGTACCATATCAAAATGTTTCTCAACACTTCTCGCTCTCTATGCAACATGGCGGCCAGCGTCTAGTCTGGCTCTTCAAACGAAGTGCCTGTGCAGTGGTCACGTGGTTCGTGACGCAAACTCGTGATGTGCAGAGCCAGCTAAAATCTGTGCACCGGAGGTACCCACATACGTATGTATTTCCACAATCATGTACACTAGAGTCTCTATAATTCGAGTCTCGATTGTTCTAGTTTCCCATAAATCCCAGGTTAGTCCGACTTACCAAAAAATTAATTAAAATAAATAAATTTATTCCTGAAAAATAATCAAGTGATGAAAAAATTACTACTCTGTTTTTATTGTTGTTTGGGCTATTCGAAGCATTGTTGTTGGACCGGTACGGTAGCATTGTTGTTACGCCCAAACGGTCAAACAACAATTAGTTTAGTTGCGCAGATTGCAGTTCCATTAGTTCAGTATTAGCACGAGCAATGTACGTCACCTTTGAAAGATTTTTAATGTAGTTTATAGAATCGTTGTTTTTCCATGATTGATTCTACAAAAAGGAAAAGGATATTCGTTCCATAAGTAGTGAAATTAGAATTACTTTGAAATTTAAAAGTTGTGTTCATATTTCTATTTTAATAAATTAATCACTTTCGATAATTCGAATTTTCATTCATTAGAGCTAGGCCAGCTCGAATTATCGAACTGTACTGCATTCATTTTTATTTTATCTTTTGTATTTTAGAGATATTGACGTAACTTGTTTTTTGTTTGTTTTTTTCAAATGGAACTGTACATATTGTTAGTCTATCAAGACGAGCGTAAAAAAAACGAATCGAGTGATATACTCCAACATACTGTCATATGTTAGATAAGCATTTTTTTAGTAATTTTGATTTTTTTTGCCCTCAGGTTTCCCTGCCCATGCGCGCGTTAGCAGGTGAAGCGCAGTGTGATTTTGTGTTAGACTGATCCATTCAAAATATCCGTTAAACGAGAGTCGAAAAAACATCAAAAGTTCTGTTACTATTCCAGTAAAAATAAAGGATTTTTGCTTAGCTATTTGACGTAAAATAAATGCCGGACTCTACTTATTACAGAGTGTGGTTTGTTGGTTTGGTTTGGTTTCTTCGTGTTTCCGGGCGCGTCAACTGCTTTGGTCATTAGTCCCGTTAGTGTAGTGCATGTTTTTTTCTCCGGGAGATGGCGGTGATCTTCCCCCGCTGGATGGCGAGATCCGGCGCCGACCTACCGTCGGCTAGTGGGGTTTCCCCTAACCAGGACTCTCCCACCAGCGAGGCACCGCCCCAGCCGAGACAAGCTCTAAGCTCCCGACCGGTCTCCCGGAGTATGTGGTAGTGTAGTGCATGTTAGTGTAAGTGTGTATGTGTGTGTATGTAAGGGGAGAGGAGAGGACAAGGAAGAGGAAGGACAGATCGCGCGCGGTCCGTGGCCCGTTTGGTAGGGTACTGCTCCGGCATTCGCCTGGCGTTGATCGGAGAAACCACGGAAAACTACCGATCAGAGCCGCCGGCCGCTAGACTCCTCCAGCAGGATGAATTCGACCTACTGAGAAGCTAGTGTCGAAAATCTTGCCGCCGTCAGGACTCGAACCTAGGACCTCCCGGTCAGAGGCGCTGCAGTGACATCAGTTGATGAACTGAGTTACCGCTCCCTGTGTGTGATTTGTTAACACTGGTGTTTTTATCTTATCTGACATGAATGAATGCTTGAACAACTACGCACTCCCTATACACTCTTCTCCTCCCTGGTATACATAAATCGATACATAGGGATGTTTGCTTCCATTGCCTTGTTTATTGACAATGCGTGAGGATTACTTTGTCTTCATTTATTTGACAACGCAAATAATCTTTCTGATGTAATCCAGGTGTTCCACAACAGAGATGCTCTGTGAACTCCGGTTGTTTGTAGAGACAACAAACTAATGCGCTGTATTGGCTCAAGCCATGCTTTCGGTCATTTCTGAGGGTTTTAGCGATATTGGATAAAAAAGACAGCTCCTCGGGATCACAGAGGTTATAAAATAATCTCTGTTCAACTAACTGCACGACTGTCACACCACAAATGCCCAACAGTTCAATTTGAAGAGGTTTCAGTTTCAAAATATTGAATGTTCTTTTATTGTTTCTCGAGAATGGCTACAAGGATTCAGCACCCAAATCTACACAAAGTTTGACACTAAACGTCGCAGACTCCTAAGAAGCACTTGCAACGTTATAAACAGTCCTTCCTGAGCAACTGGACTTCACTTTTCCTTCGAAAATGCATGTCCTTTCCACAAAGAGAGACTTGCCAAACTGAACAAATAAATCACAAAAAAAATTCCACAATCAAGCACTCCTAAATACTTGGATTTCACTTGAAAATAAGATTAACATTGAAAGAGGAAATCAAAAGAGCTAGGGACGCTAAAACAGCACATACTTTTTCAAAATATTTTAAACTTCAGCCATTCACGCAATTGCGTAAATGGCTTACTGAAATTTCAGTAAGTGATAGAAAAATAAGACTTGCACTCTTTTTAATCGTTCTTTACTCTCTTTGAAGATAATTTAAAGAAAACATTTTGAGCAGTTTTTGAGAAAACACTTTGTATAAATTGCATTAACTTCAAACAAAAATTACGCGGAAACTACTCGTTTCAAAGAAAAGTTCATGGTCTTTTTAAAGATATATTTTATTTAGAATAGATTTTATTTGAGAAAAAGATTCTATCAGCAATATTTTACTTTGAAATATTAAATTCTTGCAATTTTCGAAAAAGCAGAGTTTGCTGAAAATGGGACCATCATATTTTTTCTGTCTTTACGAGAATACAGAAAAATTACAGAAAAAATTAAGTAGTTTTTAGAAAAAAAAATTTTTTTTAACAACGGTTCATCTAGAAAAAATGACTAACTGCAAATTGTAGATGTAGGAAGACATCGAACAAATTTTGAACAATTGCAACTTCCGGAATTTACAACAGAGTAACAAGATTTACCCAGTTTTTCGCTGTCCAAAAACCGCCGATTTCCCCAGCAGAATTATAGAACAAGGAAGAGGAAGGAAGATAGCATGCAGCCATTGGGCCGTTTGTCAGGATAATGCTCCCGAATCCGTCTGGGAATGATAGGAGAAACCGCGGAAATCTATCGGAAAGAAGCAGGGCCGCTAGAATTCTCCTCCAAACCGTGAATGAATTCCACTTCGCTGATTGGTTAGTGTCGAAAATTCCGTCAGCCCAGGACTAAGATTTCCCGGACAGAAAAACTACAGTCGCATCAGTTGTTGCCATGGCTCATGTCTCTCTTTGACTCCGATGTTACGGGTCGACTCTACACAAAATACATAATGGAATTAAACATTTATTGTAAAGATGCCAATAATTAATTACGTTTCAACACTTGGTATGCAAACTTTACTATGACTGGTTGAAAACCTGTGCTATAATGAAGCAATCATTCTAAAAGGAGCTTTTGGCACCTAATAAAAGAAATTATGCAATATGGTGGGGGTGTAACCTTGCACCAAGGCTTAGCCAGATATACAATGCAGTTCGGTGGCTGGTGTTCATTGGGCCTGGGTGACGTCATCTGGAGCTATCACTGCCTCCTCCACCTCCACCCCGCCCCGCCCCGCCCACACGCCCATTACGCCGACTGACGCAAGGGGTTAATTAATTTTTCAGAGCCGCTGATCCCCGGGTGCCGAGGTCGTCGCCCCCTGATGATCCTCGCTAACCCGCCTTCGCCCGCGCAGCGGACACGCGGCCCATTCAGCCACTGGGGCACAGGGTCGCCCCCCGCTGGGCGCTCGTGACCCACCGCCGCGCCCGTTCAACGATCGCCCAACGCCACACTCGCAAAGCGGGTTCGTTGGTTGGTTGGTTAGTAATTCCGGGCGCGTCTACAGACCCCAAGCACCGCCACTCCGTGGTGTAATGCATTTTTTTCATCGGGAATTTTTGGTGGGTGGTTAGCGATCCGGGCACGTCAACAGCTTAGAACATCATTCCCGTAAGTGTAGAACATGTTTTCTACTCGGGATATGGCGTTGGTCTTCCCCCGCTGGATGCCGAGATCTGGCGCCGACCTACCGTCGGCTGGCGGGGTTCCCCCTAACCAGAACTCTCCCACCAGCGGGGCACCGCCCCAGCCGGGACAAGCTCTAAGCTCCCGACCGGTCTCCCGGAATATGTGATAGTGTAGTGTATGCTAGTGTAAGTGTGTGTGTAAGGGGAGAGGATAGGACAAGGAAGAGGAAGGAAAGAAAGCGCGTGGTCCTTGACTCGTTTGGTAGGGTACTGCTCCGGTACTCGCCTGGTGTTGATCGGAGAAACCACGGAAAACTACCGATCAGAGCAGCCGGCCGCTAGAATTCCCCTCCAGACAGCGATATAACTCGACCTAGCTGAAAAGCTAGTGTCTAAAATCCTGCCACCATGAGGACTCGAACCTAAGACCTCCCGGTCAGAGGCGCTGCAGTGCCCGTCAACGATAGGCCCAAAGCGCCACTCGGAAATTGGGGCACGGGCTGCTTCTCAGGATTATTTGAGTGCGTGTGAAATGCAAACTCCGACGTTGCCCTTAGAAAATCAATACTCTCAGCAGTGCCGGTTCGTGAGAGAATTTGCAGGTTCGTTGCAGTTATGTCCTACAAAATTAACGTAGAACTGTTGTAAGATCCCAATAAAATATTAACATTCCAAACAACGTTAACAAAATCAAATTGATTGTTATTTTTTAAAGATGAGCCCGATATTTTAAAGAATACCGCGCTTGTATTCTTTATAATAAAAACTGGAATATTTATACAAAAAACAGCACAGTGATAAATGGGCATGAACCACCCCATGGTTTTAAAATATATTGCGTTTCTGGGTTTAGCTATTCTCCCCAAATATTAAATCGAATATATGTTTTTCAAAGCCACGAAGCTGCAGCGCTTTGCCTTGACCCCAGCGGTGGCGGTGGCGGCGGCGGCGTCAGCACCGGTGGCGTCGTCGGGGCTCGATCCGCCGACCTTTGCATACAATGGCGCTTCGCCGCCAGCGGAGGCCCGATAAAGCGACCGCCGCCCCTCCCGTCGCCAATGAACCGCGAAAATGGAACGGCTTTGCTCGTCAGGCACAGGCGCTGCCGCACCACCACGTCGACCTTGTACCTCTTGAAACTGTCATTTTCAACGTTCTGAACGCCAAAGGAATAGTTTCAGGTGAAAAAAAAACACCAGTGTCTTCCTAATAACATGAGAAAGAAATAATTATTTTACTGTCTGCCTGAGAACCATTGATTGCCCTGGATAATGTTTCGTACAGTCGACTTCGATTATAGGGAACTTCTGAGAACTAACATTTCTTGTTCACTATATTAGAGGTCACCGCAGAAGAAGATCACGATGGCATAGGTAGTCTGGTCTCTGGTGGAGTGTCCTAGACAACCACCCGGACCCGAGTCTCGCGGCGCGCTCACGTCGTTTGCTTGAAGGTGCAGGCAGTGAGAAGGCGTGCTAAGTCCTGGTACCGGGTTCCCCGGCCAACCCCATTGGGCCTATGGCCTTTAACCGGCGGAAACTAGATACCACCCGTCAAGTTGCCCAGGTTCCGGCGTTACCCACGTCGATAACTGACGATAAGCAGTGGGGAGACGGGATGGGGCTCCGAGCCGTCTGGAACTTAGTTCGGATTGCCCCTAGTTGAGCTCTCGGATTCGTCGTGGCAGTGGCCCGTTACTCTGGACAAAGAGGAGGGAACTTGTTCCCGGCGCATTGTTTTGTCCCCGGTACTAGCCTTGATAGCTAGTAGCTCTGAGTTGGCAGGGCGGGCCGACTCTGGCATTGTAGAGAGAGGTTACCGCGAGGGTCAAATGCATTCTGGCGGGACCCAAATACCAGCCCAAAGGACTAATTATGCCCCTCGGGGGGTGAGGGTAAGAGGTGGCTCCTAGTGCCCACCCCAGGGTTAATCCCTCCTGGTAAAGGACAAGTGTGTGATAGACACACGTTAGGCAACTACACACTTTATCGAGGTCATTAATCCGATATGTCAAAATTAAGTGGAATTTCTCCACAATTATTGCTTTTATTCATATTGAAATACGGCAAAATACATTAACAGACCGGGAGCGGTAGCTCAGTGCATCAACTGATGTCTCTGCAGCGCCTCCGACCGGGAGGTCCTAGGTTCGAGTCCTGACGGTGGCAGGATTTTCGACACTAGCGTTTCAGCTAGGTCGAATTCAGTCGCTGTCTGCAGTACCCTACCAAACGGGCCACGGACCGCGCGCGATCTATCCTTCCTCTTCCTTGTCCTATCGTCTCCTCTTACACACACACTTACACTAACATGCACCACACTACCACATAATCCGGGAGATCGGTTGGGAGCTTCGAGCTTGTCCCGACTGGGGCGGTGCCCCACAGGTGGGGGAGTCCTGGTTAGGGGGAAACCCCACTAGCCGACGGTAGGTCGGCGCCGGATCTCGCCATCCGGCGGGGGAAGATCACCGCCATCTCCCGAGAAAAAAATGCACTATACTAACGGGACTAATGACCGAAGCAGTTGACGCGCCCGGAAATACGAAATAATCTATCAATCAATCAGGACACGGCCTTTGTTTCCGCAATGAAACCGAGGTTACCAGTACATCCTGAGTATTGCACGAGGCCATCAGTATGTCCCCTTTCCTGGCCCGCTACCTTCACTTCAGGGGAGACTTCTTCGATTATGACCTCCGGCCGATATTTTTTTCAAGCTGCCTAGTGTTGGAATTTGTGGAACTGAGGTGACATATTGTTTTCCAGGACGGAATTAATTTCCAGGTCGTTGTATTTCCTTTAACTGAGATTCACTATAACTACGTTCAACTTCACTATAACCGAGGTTCAAGTTCACTACAACCTAGGTACAAGTTCACTATGACCGGGTTCATGTTCACTATAACCGAGGTTCAATTTCACTATGACCGGGTTCAAGTTCACTATGACCGGGTTCAAGTTCACTATGACCGAGTTCAAGTTCACTATGACCGAGTTCAAGTTCACTATGACCGAGTTCAAGTTCACTATGACCGAGTTCAAGTTCACTATGACCGAGTTCAAGTTCACTATGACCGAGTTCAAGTTCACTATGACCGAGTTCAAGTTCACTATGACCGAGTTCAAGTTCACTATGACCGAGTTCAAGTTCACTATGACCGAGTTCAAGTTCACTATAACCGAGGTACAAGTTCACTATAACCGAGGTACAAGTTCACTATGACCGGGTTCATGTTCACTATAACCGAGGTTCAATTTCACCATAACCGAGAATCTTCTTATCTTATTTTTAATGTAGTGGTTCACTTAACCGAGTTTACTATAACCAGATCGACTGCATATATTTGTTATGTCGTCGCAACCAGCGTATCATAACAAATGTATGCGCATTTCAAACACTCGGAGCACTGATGAAGACTCGGGAAGTAATTGAGAGGCATTTGTGAACAGCACCCCGTGCTTTCTACTTTGACGGCCGGCTGGCGAGCAGAAGGTTCGGGTGGCTTCAAATCGAACGCGAAAGAATGGCATCACGCGATTCAGGGCGGTCGTAGCACCGACAATTCGTCAATTCCCTAATTTGCATTTTCTTCGTTTTTGTACAATAAAAAAGGAAATTTCTTCGGAAATACTCAGAACTCACCCCAGAGGTACGAATAAATTAAATACAAACTTATGGGCGTTATAAAAGAAGATAAATTGTGACTAAAGGAAAGAAAATGCTGTGTGGAAACAAAGCGTTTGATGCGAATAACATTAGAAATATTTGTTCGCCGACCTGGATAGCCTTAACCCAAAGTTAAAAGTTATAATGGTCGTTATTGACAGAGCAGTTGAAAAGCGATCTTAAAAAAATATTTGTCATCTAATTCAGGAGAAGACGGTAGTGATTTTCGATTCACTAGGTTCCACCCATTCTTGTCTAATTATAGCAAGTTCTTCCTCGACGGCTCGAGATCGGCTCAATGCCAACTGTGGAGGCCGCTACCTCCTGACAAAAGAGTAGCAAGCTAATTAAAATTCAGCCCTGTCTGAAGAGAATTCTTGCTACCTGCTGTTCTGAAAAGTATTTCCCCATAGTTTATGTAGTAATTGTGAGGAAACAAGGCCACCAATGTGGGTTTATGTTAAGAAACGCTTCATTAGAGAATGTAGCTCTTGGCGAATGCAGCTCTCACTTTCGGGCTTTTTTCAAAAGTGACGCATCTCCATGAAACAATTTTTTGCAGGGAGGAAAATATATACACATTCGAACGTATAGTTCAAGATAGGATTCAACTGCTCAAGACAGTTACACGTTATAATGCACGTTAAACGGTATTTGACAACATATTACTAAGAATATGATTACTATGTTAGAAATCATTTGAAGTACTTGCACTCAGAAATCTAATAATGTATAATAATGTCCGAAATGTAAATAATAACGACGCGAGAGACATTAAAAAAAGTACATATGGGTAATTTTTTGAAAATTCACAAGAAATAGAAAAATGGTGTTTATTATGAATTATTCAATGATTTTTGGCACAATCAAACACACAAAGATCAAAGAAAAAATTGAATCATTTTCGTAAAAAGCATGTTTTTAAAAATTACCTACCTTTCATTCAAAATTACGTGAAGAATACTACTATTTAAAAAATGTTCCACGTACTTCCTGCGTACGGATGTTTAGTCTTTGTTAAATAGAGACTGCATCAACCTCTTCCACCTTTGCCACGGAGCTCAAACCGGAAGACTCGACCCCAGGCCTAATGCACTTCCGCAAACGCATCTGCAAGTCTATATCGTTCCTCATTTCACTCCCTTGCGTCTTTCGCACTGGCAGCAAATGATTCATTGGTTGATTGTTAGTGAATCCCGGTGCGTCAACTACTCAGGTCCATTTTTATTGTTTGCTTTTCCTCAATCCAAACAAATGTATTGTTTTCTTTTCCCATCAAACATGATTTTCATTCGATTTACAACCAATAAATACCGATGACGGGATTCAAAGTCCCGTTCTAAGAAATAAGATATATTAAATTTGCTGGGATGAGATTACTAAACTTTTTATCAAATCAAGTAGAAGAAATGATAAATGCATCTTTAATGAGAACATTCAGTATTCATAAACCTATTGTGTATTGTGTGCAAATGAGTGCAAATTCGAGTCAATTTATTGTCAGTTCGAAAACTGAGAGAACGTATAATTTTCTGGAACACATGGCTTGCATGGAAAATCTCTTTCGACATGGTCGATTCAATTGATATGCTATTCACCGTCAGCTTCACTGCGAACTCTTAATTACGCAAGAGCATGAAGAGGCTAAGCAAGCGCGCACGAACTTCCTTTTATTACGCATGTTTTTCACTCTCATTCGGTGATCCCTCAAAACCATTATCACACCGTTTTATTTTTATCAGGTGCCGAAAAGGAAAGATGGAAATGTTTTCATTATGAACTGAGGATTTCCCCCCGTTGTCTTAACGTTTGAAAAAATTGTGATAATAGAATCAAACGATAACACGAGCGACTCGTGTATTATAGTTTATTTAACACAATATGGCGAATGCTAACGAGGTAAACGTTTAATGACAATTAATTATATATTCATATATCATTCTGGTAACTTTGGATAGAGCGTTTCTTGTGACCCAATTGAACGATAATCTTATTGACACAGAGACATAAGATGTCTGAATGGTAATACCTCTCGTATTGAACGTGACAAATAATGCAGCACATAAACGTTAAGAGATTGTTGTAATTTAAATCACACCATATTGGTGCAATGTTCTAGAATATTTACATTACTATAACGCTGCGTATAACGTGCACAGTACGGGAATGCTTGCATGCATGCATGCGTGAAACTCCGAGTGGTGTAGAACACCAAATACTTTGCTTCGTCAGGGGGACAAGTCCCGGGGGTGGGAACCGGTTGGCCCTTAGGCTCTTATCTTCACCCCCACCGACGCGCGAAACGCCCACGGGCTGACGTCCGCATCCAGCCGAAACCCAGTATGGCGTCATGGAGAAAAACAGACAGACATTTACAAGTATGTACAAGTTTATTTACACGAATGTACAATAAGCAACTTCTGCTCCGACTACACACTTGTGAGTATTTCCCTGTGGATACCCCACATAGCCAGGGAGGCCCCGCCTCCTCTGACGCTACTCCCGCGTCACTACCGTGGCCTCGTCACCCGTGCACTAGGCACGACACGCTCCAGCCTGGGCGTAAAGTTTTGCGCATCGCGCGAGGTTTCCAGAATAAAACCCGCGTTGAGCTCGTCGGATCGATTTTATACCAGCGTGCAGCCGTCAGTGACCGTCCTAGGTGTAGGAGGAGATCGCGTCTACCACGTGACCTTCCCGGTCAAGCTGCCGTCCCCTTTGTCTAAAGGTATCCCAACGCCGGGGCGCCAAGATATTCATGCCCGCAGTTATGCGATACTTCCGTTCCTCCTTCCACCCACGGCCGCCAACGTGACGCTACACGAGTTTGCCCTCGCCGCTACCTCCCTATACAATGACTGGTAGGGACCGCCTGCTAGCTGAGAGCTCCTAGCTTTCCAGGCTAGTACCGGAGTCTCGACAATGCGCCACACATGCGCCGGCAACAAGTTCCTCCTTTGCCAAGAACATCGGGCCACTGCCATTACGAATCCGAGAGCCCAACTGGAGGCCACCTGAACTAAGGTCCAAGCGGCTCGGAACCACCATCGCGTCTCCCCAATGTTTACCGCCAGCTCACGACGTGGGTGACGCCGGAACCTGAGCAACCTGACGGGTGGTTACGAATTTCCGCCGGACTTTAAAGTGAGATCCGGAGTACTCGAAAGCATCCTTCACCCAATCCTGCTCGACGGTCGACGCGCCATAGGCCCAACTGGTGGGTAGCCGGGCGAACCCGACTTCCAGGAACTTAGCATCGCCTTCTCACGGCCTGCACCTTCAAGCTAACGACGTGAGCGGCGCCGCGAGACTCGGGGTCCGGGTGGTCGTCTACGACACTTCACCGGAGAGCAGAACATACGCCATCGTGATCTCCCCTGCGGGAGCACAGTACGGGGAGAAGGAAATACTATTACCATACACATAAGTACCCTCATTTTATTAACAGGGTTTGAAATTTTTCTATTCTTAATTGATAACTTCCGCGTAATTGATATGTTTCTACACCTACCTATTTTCTTTTATTGTAGCTTTCTAACCAACATCGTTGAAAAAAAGAGGGCAGAAATCGTTTTAATCAACATGATACAAATTACAAATTAAGGACTGCCTAGCGTAGTGTAAGGATGAATTAGGAGAAGACTGTATGATGAGGTAGTATCACATACACTAGCCAGAAACCTAAGATAGCTCAGTAGGATGATTTGATGTGGAGCGCGGAACCCATTGTACGATGTTCTCATCACGAACATGATAAGAACAAAATAAAATGTATTCACGTCAAGTGCACCAACTTCTGTAAAAGAGAAACACATACACCTTATATAGACAATATGGCTTGAAGTGCTGGAACTCTGAGATTGGCCGATTGATAGAGTTTGACCGCTAAGCGTGGACGAAGATTTTTCTGGTAGCAAGTCATTACGTGCACTTAAGCTCTTAGGAAGAAGTTCCGCCCACACACGAGACAATTCACGAACACTGCCCTTGGCACGCGCCTCAGATTTTCAGTTCGTCTCGGCAAACAGGCACAGTTTGTCACTTTTACTTCGATTACCACATTATTAAGACACACTTCAAAATGCCATGCACAGTAATGCTAATGCCAAAGCTGCTCAAAATAAGACTTAAATTTTTCACAATGGCAATAAAACTTTACGTCGCACACAGAACACATCTGCCTGCAACGAAGATCACTCGCAGTATGATTCCAACTGAATTTAACTGTGATGCAATTTCAAGTAAGAAGTGAGGCAAGGTCCAATCGAATTTCGATTGTAACTACAAGCCTCTCGATCCAGGTAAGTATGCAGAATATATTGAACTCCGTATTTGAAGACAATTACAAGCAATGTACCTCGCATCAGTGTATGTATCTTGTATACATGCAAGAGCAAGCATGCATCTTGTTAATCCCAGGGGCATTGACTAGTTCTAACGATCTCGGTAGACAAAAAGCACTCGGACTATAGACCCCCGGACTTTCTGTCACCGCTTCAACATTAGAACACTTATAACTAGAGACGGATTTTTATGTAATTACATATTTTCTGTCTTTCTACTTACCGTTCTCAAATTTGTAATCTTGGCGAATCGGCCCCGTCCTAACACAATATTCAATTTTGTCGCGACATATTTTTACATCTTTGATACTCTATTACATATTTTACATATTTTGATATTTTCTCGAAATATTTTTTATTACATTTATTTTCGTCAATTTTATTACATTTCTTCTAGATTTATTATTAATTCTTCAATAAAGTGTCGTAACTTGGTGGCAGAAATCTAACTTACATCATTAAGCGTACATCGACTAACAATAAGTTACAAAAAGTAGTTAATTAAACATTTTTTATGAAATAAAATTGTTTAAAATCTACATTTTTGTAAATTATTACCGTGCTGTCTGTGAAGAAGCGTGATGTTCTCACAGTCCCTTTAGCGTCTGCTTCAGTTATCTCAGTGGCGGAAAGTGCACGTAAGCAACGGAGATCATGTTCACCTGTAGGTGTAAAAGTATCACTGACGTCGCGGATCGTGACCTTTACCTTAATTTGGGAGAAACATTGGTGATCGTCAAGTGTAACATTCAATGGGAATGCTTCACATTGAAGTGATGTTTGCTGGTGGTAGATATCACTAGTTTGTACGATGTCTTCTTTTGCGTCTAGTCGGGCTACAAAACTACAGTCCTGAGTAGCAATATATGACGCTTTTACTACTGATGGGAAAGTTGTGAATGAAGAACTTTGAAAGAATGAAGTGTGCATCAACTTATGCTCTCCAAATATTTTTAAGTCGTTTGAATTATTTTTAAAATTTGTTTAAGAAATTTTTTATAAATGTAATTTCATATTATGTAAATGTGATTTATAATGAGTGAATTTTAATATTACATATTTTATCCGATTTTACATATTTATTACATTATTCTTACTGTTTTCATTACATATTTTTGTACATATCTTGACGTTTCATACAACATATTTTTCCGGTCTCTACTTATAACGCCTTTGGTGCAAAAATAAACCTTCACCTTCAACATTGTGTGTCATCATGTTCTATGTGAGCTTCCTGAAATAAAATTTACGTCAAATTCAGTGCAGTTTCATTCACGTCTCTTGCGTTTTTTTAAACGCGGAAATTTGCTCGTGTGAAGATTACTCTCTTGGAATTATAGAGTGGAATAATATGCTTTACCCCGACGCTTTTGAAATTCCACTTCTCATCCCCTTCTGCCCCGCCCTGTCCCCTCTCCCTCCCCTCTCTCTCTCTCTCTCTCTCTCTCTCTCGCTCACTTCCCTTCTTTCTCTCCTTCGCTTTCCCCTCTCTCTCCCTCTCTCCTTTCCATACCTCCCCCTATCTACTTCCCTACATATATTTTACCCTCCCCGATCCATATCATTTCCCCTTTCCCTCTATTTCCCTCTCCTCTCGTTCCCCCTCTCTGATGGTGCTCTGTGGGTTACTGGCGGGACCCGCGAATTGGTTGATTAATTACTAGATTAGTGATTCCGGACACGTCAATTGCTAGTCATTAGTCCCGTAAATGTAGTGCATGTTTTTCATCGGCAAGTGGCGATGATCTTCCCCGCTGGATGGTGAGATCCGGCGTCGACCCACCGACAGCTAGCGCGGTTTTCCTCAACCAGGTATCTCGCACCAGCGGACAAGCTATAAGCTCTCGATCGATCTCCCAGCATGTATGGTACGGTAGTGCATGCAAGTGTAGTGCATGTAAGGAGTGAAGATATGACAAGGAAGAGGATGGAAATATCGCTCGCGGTCCGTGGCTCTTTTGTTAGGGAGCTGCTCCGGCATTCGCCTAGTCAGAGAAAGCACGGAAAACTAGCGATGAGAGCAGCTGGAAGCTAGAATTCTCTTCCAGACAGCGCGACTGAATTCGACCTAGCTGACAAACGAAAATCCTTCCCCCGTCGGGACTCGAACCTAGGACCTCCCGGCACTGTAGTGACATCAGTTGATGCCCTGAGCCACCTCTCCCAGTGACCCGCAGACTCACCCGCAGTTCTGCTGACATATTTCGAAATCAGGAAGTGGATGGGAGAGCATTTGTGGTATGAAGTAGGAAGGATCTCGCACAACTCTTGGCCCATTGGACAAGACAGAACGGCATAGAACGGGAAACATCGAATTGGTAATGACAGACAGGAATGGGTAGGGGAGGGGCTGGGCGGGAGGGAGGAGGGCAAAATCCAATGGAACGAGATTGGGATGGGCGTCCCGAGACGGTCGCTGCGACGGAAAGGGATAAGGTGGACGAGCAAGGCGTCGGGAGGGCGGGACGGTGCAGTGCACACTGGTGTAGACTGCGGTGGTGAGGAAGGAGCCTGGCGGGGGGAAAGCGCAAGTCGCAGCGTTGGCTTCCTAGAGAAAAATTCCACCGAAACCAAAGACTCGCTTCTTCGGTTTACGACGACTTTGGAAGAGAAAATAAGGATACTTCATTTATGTGCATTATGTTCTGATAAGGGGTTCCAAAACGAAGAACATTCAGGAAATGTTTACGCAGGTCTGATGTGTACGGAACTGCTCGTTCCTGTACGAAGAAGACTTAAAATACCCTCTGTCTCTCCAATGGTGGCAAACGTATTCAAAGAAGCCTTCGAAACGGAGTTACATACCAAAACCAATATTCTGGCTCTGGAATGTAGACAATACGCTGGTAGAGTGGCCCCACGGCTCTCTCGCCTTATCTGACTTTCTCCAGCAACCTCTCTAACATCCACTTCAAAATGGCGTTCACTAGGGAGGTGGAAAACGAGGGTAAATTGCCTTTCCTCCACGTGTTGGTGAGTCGGAAAGGTAATGGTAGTCTACAGCACAGAGTTTACTGGAAACCTATCCATTGCAACCGTTACCTACTCGCTGACTCGCACTATCACCCGGCAATTGGACGGGGGAAGGGTTGAAAACTCTGGCCATCAGAGCAACTATAGTGTATGGCGAGGAATTCTTAAAATGTGAAATTGAGCTTGTAAAGGGCACCTTTTCAGCTAACGGGCACTGAAGTAACGTTGCCAACCAATCTGTATGGTTCCGGGTGACGATCACGCGGAAATATGAAACAGGCCGAAATATGAAAATAGTTCAATGATGCTACATGTTTTCTTACGAAGGGACTTACGGGAGGGAAATTCGAAAAGACAAACCGAATCAAGTTAACAACTAGTTAATTAGTAAATAACTCAATCTTAATCATTAAAATTAGGTAATAAATTAAATCTTGCATGTACCCGATTCCAATAATCTCGGCTATCTGTTGCCATTCGAACTTTAGAACACTTACAACGAGTCTATCCTTCTCCCCCAATATTGAAGCACGAATTTGTTTTTACAATATACATAATTTTCTCAATATCAAACGAATTATTTTAAGTATATTTTTTGAAAATATCAAAAGTTTTCATGTAATTTAAGAGTTGAAATGTAATAAGCACAAGTTCTTTACGAATATGAATTATAATTCAATAAACGCTGTGTGTTAAGACTACTATGGGGTTGGCTTAGAGGAAGCGCGCGCAATACTCTCTCGTAAATAGAACCGGGTTCAATTCCTAATCTAGTACACTTTTCTATTAGCTTTTGTAAAAATATAGCACATTATTCTCGATTCAATGGAAGAAAACATTTTTATTTAAACTTTTGAAATTTAAAAAAATAAAGATGCGTATTTTTGGAAACTCTAGCGCACCGTTCAATCAGCTTGGGTATCTCAGGATGTCGGTTGATGACACTGCAGTGCCCCTGACCGGGAGGTCCTAGGGTTCAAGTCCCGCGGGGTTTCAACACTCGCCAGATAGCAAGGTCGACTTGAGCCGCTGTCTGGAGAATTCTAGCGGTCGGCTGCTCTTATTGGTAGATTTCTGTGGTTTCTCCGATAGGCGAATGCCGGAGCAGTACTTTAACAAACAAACCTCTTGATCTTTCCTTCCCCCTTCTTGTCCTATCCTCACCCCGTACTTACACACACATTTGCATTCACTACACTGAATTTCGCTACCACACTTGTCGGGAGACAGGTCGGGAGTTTAGAGCTTGTCCCGGATGGGGCGGCGCCCCGTTGGTGGGAGAGTCCTGGTTGAGGAAAACCGCGCCAGCCGACGGTAGGTCGGCGCCGGATCTCGCCATCCAGTGAGGGGTGAACACCATCAGCGTTAAAAAACGCACTACACTTACGGGACTAATTACTTTAGCAGTTCATTCTACCGGAAACACTAATGAACCAAACCAAAAACGCTCCGTTCGGTTAGGAGTCGAAGTGATTGTAAAGTATTAGTGAGGTTAGATGTTGCAATGTCACAACATTACGTAATCGCCACCAGTAACACGCGAAAGAACGTGATGATGTATCACTAGTTTGTTTGCTCCTACTGACAGGAAGCCAGCGAGCGCGTATTCTGTATATAATGCCCTTAATTGCCTGGTTCGCGAAACAGCAACTCCGGGAGGCTTCCGCAAACGAACCTGCTAAGCACACGGGGGATTCGGCGAAATGGTGGCTCGGAATCGGTTCTCCGAAGAGGGGCTTCCTGCTCGGGAAACGCGGGTCGCACGTCTAGATTTCGAGAACCACTAGTGAGCGAAATGATATCACTAAGCGCTAGGCGATGGACCGCATCGTTGATTTCCGTCGAAGCGTTTTACGAAACGAGTTTCCAAGAATATTTATGGAATCAAGGACCTGTCATAGAAGCATAATCAGTCCCACACGTATATCTCCATTGTAGTAGCACTCTTCATTCCAGACATCATATTTTCCCTCTAGATAGCCCCTGGGAAATGGTAAGTTGCACAATGTTATGATTTACGACCGCTTTTAATTTTTATTATATGCAATTCATCAGTATTGTTCATAACTGCCAGCATTTCAAGAAAAACTAATCCAGCGCTCACAGCGAAATTACATTGGACAACACAAAAAGAAAACGCAGTGTCAAGCTCTTAAATTCTATTGTAACACTATAAAGTCCATACTCACAGAGATGATGCAAGAAGAAAGGTCGATCGGGCCGCTCCAAGCGGTGCAACCAAAAAAGCACTCACGACTCTGTGGATCCTGAAAAAAGAATTCAAGTGAAGTCTATTTGCTAATATTCAAAATGGAAACTGTTTTAAATTGTATAAGGTTCTCCTGAGACCGTCTGTCTAAATTTAATGGGTTATTGTATTCTTTAATTATAGACAGCCAAAGACGGGCATAATACTCGGCGTTGCCCGGGCTTTCTTCATACCCAGTCCTTGTGAAATAGGAATTATACATTATTGTATTGTAAATAAGTATTATAAAGTACAATGTTTCTGAGACCGATATGTCTGCTTCTTCTAAAATACAGGGCACTCAGAGGATGTGGCAGCTGGGGCAACTTGCCCTAAGCCATCTATTTAAGGGAGACCCAAAAAGTACACAAAACTGATTTCCTTCAATACATTTTTTGGGAACTTTTGTTGGAAAGAAGGACCCAGGCCGCTTTTTTTCTCAGGACGTACCTGCTAAAATAGCTAATAGCAATAAAACTAAATACAAGTTACATTACTAAAACTCCATTTTTCAAGACATAACCCAACTTATAATTTAAATAAATAATAAACTATTTCATGCTTCAAACATTTTTTTAAAAATTAAAATGCACTACACATATCATATTTGGCATTAAATGTCAGAAGGTACTCTGGATATAGTAAAAATTACAACATTTTAGGCAAGCTCTGGGGGTTATGTCCCCAGCGCTGTCGTCGTTCCACCATTGGGGAGTGTAGATTGAAACACAGCAGCTTGAGCCAGCAGAGATTACGAGTATACGGAGTAAGGAAGGGGTAACAAGTTGAGAGGAATAGTAAATGAGGTAAAGGAGGAGAAACTCAGAAATAACATTTTATTTTCCAAGTATCAAAGTGGAATATTGAGATGTCTTGTTCTGTAATTTCTTCAACATAAAATCAAATGTTGAAGTAAATAAATTACATAAGAATTTATTATTGCATTAAGTTTTATAAATGTTTCAGATGTGTAAAGCTTAGCTGTTGTATCTGATGATGCACATCTTCGGTCTGAGAAACGTTGTACTTTACAACACTTACTTTAAATACAAGTGCGTAATGTAATTAAACGTATTAGTCAGTCTTTAACCGTCTATAATTAAAGGAAACAATAATCCATTAAATATTGGTTTAAACTGTGTTTCTATGATAATTCTGTGTTTGGTTTTTTTTTAAATTTATTTATGATTGGAAATTACACAGACCAGTACTAAATTACTATCTCATGTGCATTTGCTGGCTTACATTGTAACTTATACTAAACTTAACACTAAAAACTTAAAACTAAACTACCTTACTAGAGGTGTAGGAAACTACAAGAGCCCCTACTATGAACAATTAGTAGAGAAAATGTTCAAGAACGCTTCGGAAGGAAATATATTCTTAATTCTAGTATGGAAGTCATATATAGTGGCCAGGTTGTAGTGGACGGCTCGGTTTATTGTATTTAGGTTGGAGTAAAAATTATCGGAAAGATGGGCAATACGTTTGATGATCGGTGATATATTCATGAGGTGATACACTCATACATACATGAGGTTGGGCGTTAGAGATGAACCATGGGGCATGTGTTGCTAATCTGAGGAATCTATTTTGTACAATTTGATGTTTGTTAATGTTAGAAATAGATGCATTGGTCCAGATGGGACATGCGTAGAGCATTAATGGTCTGGCTATTGCTTTATAAATTGTAATGGCATTTGTTAGGGAGAGCCGACTTTTGGAGTTGATAAGAAATCTTAGTTGAGCTATGTGTTTCGTATTAGTCATGAGAACACAGCAGCGCCCCTATGCCCCTAAGGCGAAGACCGTAATATCAAAATGCATTGCGGACTGTCAAAGATATCAATAGATAAGGTGGAGAAGACCCCACAAAGTCAGTCGGAAATAATATTCAGCTTTCGGCTTGGGCTCGAAGACAAACTGTGCTATATGAGTAAAATAAAATATATTTAGTGCAGTCATTAATGGACTTTTAGGAAATTATAATATATTTTAGATGATTTTCTCATAGTTTTCGAGATATTTCCAAAAAATTGAAAGATTCCGCTCATTTTTAAGAAGTGATAAAAACTGTTGAATGTGTTTCTTTCTAAAACTCAGACAGATTTTCAAGTAATTCAACAGTATCGATATGACTAAATATATTTCAATTTCCTAAACGTCCATTAATGACTCTACTAAATATATTTTAACTTAACCACAGGTATATATCGGTTAAGCACCTCATTTTAGATGAAGATTCGAACCGAGACAAGTCATGTGTACACCCTGACCACGAGTATACAGCGATCATGGCTAAACCGATATCTGGCATTCAGAAATGAAAAACCTTCATTATGTGTTTGATTTAGGATGTTTCTGTCTACTGCAGAAATACTATTTGAAAATTAATGCAAAAAGGTGCAAATACAAGTTGACTACAAATGTTGTTATATAATGTAATAAGGGGCACTAGAGGGTTAAATTCATTTTTAAGGGATGATAAAAACTGATGAATGTAGTTTTTTTCTCGAAATCTCATTTAGTCATATTTTCAAGTAATTCAAAAAGGATGGATGTAACTAAATATTGTTATACCGTCTGGTATATTGTCTGGACTCGATATGACTAAACGATTTGGTACAACTCCCTGGTTTTACGAAATGAGAGAAGATATTCATCAAGGCTATCATGAGAATCGTTCGATTCTTGTGAAGGAGCTTGCAACGAATCCATGAGAAATATGACTTTTCCTGGTTGCGCTGATCCACGTCGAACTCGTGTCGGAAGTGTTCATTCATAAATAGAGAGGAGTTTAAAAAGAAACTGTGACGCAAATTACGAGCCGGAGCTTCGTGACATGTGAGCGGAGGCATATTTTTGTCACCGCCAGAGAGGGAAGAGCAAAAGCCCGAGGTAATGGGTTGACGTCAGCTGCATTCTGTAAACAGAGTTAGTTTTCCGCAACTGCAGAGGCGCACTCAGGGTCGCAGTTAGCCTCATTTCTCGTAGTCACTCCTACCACGACCCGCATTGCGCTGTTTCTGAAAATCTCTAATGAAGGATAACCGGTGCCTGAACCTGTGTATAGCAGAAACGCGTTGAAAATAAAATTCCACAGCAGTGCTCGAAAATTCTTATTGACAGCTCCATAAGCATCGGCTCTCGCAGTGCAACTTCCTATTGGAACGAAGTGGCATCATGCGTCTCGTATCGGTGACAGTTGATGCTCTTGTTTGACGCACAGGACGCCGACCATGAGGCATCGGTTGATCACTGCATAGACAATACTCGCACCCGCCCACCGATTTGCCAACTCGTTGACGGGCGGTCGGGGAATTTCGAGACGTTGGAAGCGGAACCTTTCCCCCTAAGCCATCCAAGCGTGATCAAGTTATTTTTACTATGCAATTCACCTAAAATATCAAGTTAGCTACGGTTGTTATACCAGACACTCCTAGATTCGAGCCCAGACGGTAAGTCTCGGAAACGTAGAACGTTTGAGGATTTCATCTCATTAAAAGTTCTCTCTTTATAAATGGTATCTCTTTATGCTAGGTTGTTTATTGTAATAATTTGCATGACCCAGAACGTGAAAAATATAAAAGAACAGAACTTTATTGATCAAAGAGAAATTAAGTATGCAAAGAAAACAATAGACGGCAACGCCGCGTGCTTATAATTCTCAGAAGGTAGTAGAAAACGTAAAGGGCGGAAATGGCCAACATTAACATTGGTAGAACCGATTTTTGAAACAGTTTAAAGCAAAAATCAAGTAATTCGAGCCACGGGTTCAAAAATATCAGAAAGTGTATGAATTGTATGTAACACATTAAGAACGAAGAACATGGCACCCATTGTTGTGAAAAGAAACTCAGTTTTTATTGAATATTTCAAGAACGCTTGGACGGATTAACGTCAAATTTTCTGGAATTATAAAACAAAATATTTGGATTAGGCAAAATTAGTCACGGCACGGGAATTTGTACGGACTTGAATTATTTCAATATTTACATATATAACGTGGGGATTAAAAGAAAAGACGTTCGCAAACGATGGAAGTATGAATTTCTAACATGTTGTACCGCGATGGGCGGTGTTTTGAGAAAAGAAAAGTTGTCGAATTGTAGATCAACAATGTGAAAAAGGTAGTAAGCATGAGAACGAGTTGAGTTTTGGTCGCGAGTACACGCGTTATATCGTCGTGCTGAAATTTTTAGAATTTCTTAAAATATTTAGTGGAAGTGTTTTTTCGAGAGTTTTATCGAGTAAAAGAAGTCATTGGAACATTGTGGAGATAAAATTTAAATTATTTTTTTGTTAAATTCACGGGCAAAATTGTGAAATCATTATTTCACGTAAGTAAGACATAGGAAAACATTAACGGAAATGTGATTAGTCGCGAGAAACAATAACCGGGACTGTAAGTAACGGATTTGACAGTGAATTAGTGGCGTCCAGGAACTGGTGGCAGCCGAATTGGAATTTCGTCCACGGGCGGTGCGCGAGACACCGGGCAACGGCGGGCGCTGACAGTGTGCGACGCCGCAACAAAGGGAAGTTGCAAGAGCTTCATATATACTTTATTTTTATGCTCGAGACAAAATCCGCCAAGATTCTGTCGAAGATGAAGTTTGCAATTAAATTAATTAAAATTACAACTATAAGATGAGGTCACGACAGAATGCGCATTCCTGTGTGAATGAAAAGTTTGTTGATGTTTTAAGTGTGAATGGGATTATTTTTGTGTTGTTTGTATTTATGTTTTTGCGTTATTTGTGTTTCTTCTTGCAAGCCAAGGGTTCATTTGTCAATGTGTTAAAATTTGCTTGCAATTAACAAATGAGCATTTACTATGGCTCATGATTGCCTCGAATATGTGTGTTGTTTCTTGGTAGTTCTATAGAGATTGATCCAGGCACGAACGTGAGGTATCCCGTCTCAAGTCCGTACGGAATGAGCAAGCGATTCACGCTCAGGTAATATTGAATAATTATAGTGTGCTAAGCCGAGATACGGGCGACTGAGCAAGAGCAAAGGCAAGGCAAATGGGGTGGATATAAGAGAAATCGGTTGCATTGTGCGCCCAAAGGTATTAAGACAAAGGGTATTAGGTGTGTGGCGACGTTACATTGTGCGCCCAACGCGAGGGCATGAGCAGGTTAGGCAGGTTTGGACACGACGTTACATTACATTATGAATGTTTTTGAAGTTTATGAAAGACTCGTAACGCTGCTACGTCGGTATAAAAAATTGTCCTTTGTGTCAGTCTATTCCTCAACAATTTGGTTTGAGTCTATGCAAGTAGTTTATATTTTTATGGCAGGGGATTACCGTACCTGCATAATCGTCGTCCTCGCGAAGGGAAAATTTTCGCGCTAGCTCTGGAGCGGAGGGTTAGAACATCACCGGGGCCGTCGCGCGGCGCGAGCCGAGACAGCGTGCCGCGGGGGCGAGATGGACGGAGAGGGGAAGGGAGGGGGAGGGGAGGGGAGGGGAGTCGCGCGGGCCGCCGGAGCAGAGATTCCGGCGTGGGCGTGACGGCGGTCGGCCGTCCTCCGCCCCTCTCCCCCGCTCCCCGCCCCGGGCAGCCCTTCGCCGCCCCGACGCTTTAATCGGCTTTATCCGGTGACCGCCCGCGCGGCGGCGGCGGCGGCAGCGGTAAAGCTGATGGCGGAGGCATCGGTGGCGTCGGGGCGGCGGGGGGGGGAGGCGGGATTGGGGTTGCGATGGAGGCTAGGACGGCGGCGCAGATGGGGGCGGAAGCTGTAGGAGGCGGGGAGATGGCAGTGGCCACCCAAGGGGCCTCCGGCTGCGACGGTGCGTCTTCTACCCACAGGCGACTCAGCAGTGACTTGATTCCGCTTTAAGAGAGATTTTTAAAAAAACATTAGCAATTATTCGCTATTTCTTGCCCTTTTCTGCCTTTTATAGCAACTGACAACTTGTGTCACTTAACTCCATCCCCAATTGAATGTTCAATTTCGACTCCCATCCCCCATGCCACTCTCTGACTTAAAGTAAAACTTAAACAAGTGGTGCTTCAAAAAGCACATACTTTCTCGCATTATTTACAGTGAATGATGATAATGGTATTGCAACTGATAGCCTGAAATTCCTTTACTCATCTCATGAAACTCCCTCTTCCCTTAAAAATCGCAGACCAACCGCAATGGCTCAGTGGAAGCATCTGTTAGCCCTGCTTCATTGGCAACCGGGAGATCCTAGATTCGCGTCACGACAACTCTTACTTCGGGTTAAAAAACGGTTAGAACACCCAGAAAAGTCGTAAGATGAAACAGCAAGATAGAGGAGGTAAAGAGCTGCGCTGGGGTGCATCGTTGACCCATTGGCGAGCGAATTGTTAGCAGAAGGGCCTTTCTTTCTTCATCCTCCTTCCCTCGTCTTCCCTGACATTTACACACCTTCACTGTACGCACTATATACTACCGCACGTATCAAGAGACCAGTAAAGAGCTTAGAGCGTGTACGAGTGAATAGTATCACGTCACAGATAGCAATGTTTTAGAGGTCTGCAAACATTTCAGTCTCTTGGGCCAATTCTTAGAGCACCAGAAACGAGTATATTGGAAAAGACTCGCCGCTTCATGGTGAGTTTGTGAGTGTGCTTGCATCATCAGGCGAGGTGAGTTCAAAGAAAGCTCTTAAAATTGGATTTTAAGATCCAAAATATACACTTATATTGATACAAGTTCTTACAATATACTACATATTTTTATATAAAAAATGTGTTGTTATAAGAAATTTCCTGTTTAAAATTTCTTTTAGGTGATCTTAACGTAGGATAAATTGTCTGTTTGCCTTCTTGTGAACTTCCTTCACGCCTGTTGAGGCAACAAAAATTTTAAGATATTATAAAGTTTCATGAAGAGTAAAAGTCATTGTTTTGAAAAAATTCGTAAAAAAAGATGAAAGTTAAATTATTATATAAGAAAACCTTTAATCAAAATGGTTAGATTACTGCATGTCATATAATATTTTGTGTCGTTGCATTGTAGATCTGAAGATGAAGGCTACAAATCTTCCAAACACTTTGAGATATGCATGACATCTTGTCACAGTGAATGTAATATACACTGTCTAAAATAAAAGGAGATCCAGTTAATTTTCAAACTTAAAATTCGCTTTGCGAAAAACATCCAACTCATGTAATAAAATTAGAACTCAGCATCAACCAAATGCCCGCAACAGATGACGTTAGAAAAGAGATTCGTGGAGATCTCCTCGTTACCTCATTGTGACCGGTTCAAATTACAGACGTTTCCACGACGACGCTGGCTAAAACAACTCAGGAGGTCCAAGAGTTCGAGTTCCGAACGTGGTGGGTTTTTGACACTTAGATATTAGGAGCCCATTCTTCCAATGGAGAAGAATTCCAGCAACCGGTTGCTCTGATCGATGGTATTCCGTGTTCGGTTTTTTAAACAATACCATGCGAATATCAGAATAAGAAACGGGCCACAAACCGCGCGCAATTTTCCCTTTCTTATCCTTGTACACCCCCGCTCACACACACACACACACACACTATATTTACGTGAACATATGTCGGAAGACCTGTCGGCTGTTTATAGCTTGTCCCGGCTGGGGCAGTGATCTTCTGGTAGAGATACCTAAAGTGGAAAAAAAGGGAGCCAACGTGTAGCTAGGCACCGAATCTCTCGTTCTAACTGGAAGAAACACAGCCGAATCGGCGGCAGGATTTTCGACCCTAGCGGCCGACTGCTCTAATCGATAGTTTTCCGTGGTTTCTCCGATCAGCATCAGGCGAATACCGGAGCAGTACCTTACCAAACGGGCCACGGACCGCGCGCGATATCTCCTTCCCATCCCTTGTCCTATCCTCTCCCCTGACACACACACTTACACTAACATGCACTACACTACCTCATATCCCGGGAGACCGGTCGGGAGCTTAGAGCTTGTCCCGGCTGGGGCGGTGCCCCGCTGGTGGGAGAGTCCTGGTTAGGGGGAAACCCCACTAGCCGACGGTAGGTCGGCGCCGGATCTCGCCATCCAGCGAGGGAAGATCACCACCATCTCCCGAGAAAAGCATGCACTACACTAACGGGAATAATGACCAAAGTAGTTGACGCGCCGGAAACACGAAAAAATCAATCGAAAAAAAGCCGCATCGGGATCTATGAGACATTCCTCTTAGGGGCTAAGCAGTTCACGCGACCAAAAACACGAAATAATCAGCCAGTTAATCAATTTTCACCCGGACAAAGTATCGGTGGCGGTACCTACCCCAGTTTTTTGGGTTCAGCCTTTGATGATGTAGTGAGTAAACTGTGAATTAAGTAACACGAAACCTGAAACCATTATGACAGTATTTGAGAGAATACTTGTCATCGGAAACAAATATGGAGAATTTAGATAATTTCAAATTGGGAGAACGGAGATAATTAATATTTTCTCGCGCTTACTTCGCAAGAAGAGAAAGTGATGTAAACGTGCGCCGGAAAACGACGAATCTTCGGCAGAAAAACTCTAATTGCCGAGCCCTGGTAATGAAAAAGTGGATAAATCCTGTTCTTGTATACAGTAAATTACTTCCTCTAACACGAGGTGTCAGAGGAAGGCAGAATCCATGTTTTGTGGGTCCTTGAAAAATCGATTGACGACAAATATCTATCTGACGTCTGTGATCAATGCTAGCGCCTAAACTACTCGGCCAATTTCCTCTAAAATTGATATTCCCCTATCGATCTGAACGAACTCGAGACATTGGGAGCTTCAAACGAATATTTTGAATTTTGAGGGAACTTTACACGAAGCGACAAAAACAGTTTCAAACTTTTCTGAAAAGTGTCAGCAATATGTTTGATTAAACTATCAAGGTTTTTTCAAAATTGCAAATGTGTAATTTTTTCGGCGTCTTCCAACAATTATAATATTGAATTCAAATTTTATCCTCAATGAAATTTATTCTTTAAAAACAGATCTAAGAATACGGTCATGTTCAATTTTTAGAAATATTATTAGTTTTCTAATAGTGTAAAAATATAGGCAATTTTATTTTTGTAAACATTTTTTTCAAAAATCGCTCCAAATTTATTTAAATTTTTCCTCGTGTGTATCAAAGGACAGTACAAAATACGGTGTTATCCCATTTTCGGGAACTCTCCGTTTCGAAAATTGCAAAGTTAATATTTCAAAGCTACGAAACTGAAGATATAAATTTTGTCATAGACAAAGTCTTTTGTAAAATACCAGCTCCTTAAGAAAGGTCTTGTACATTTTTTGAAGTAGATTTTGCGTAATTTCTGTCTGAAATGTATCAAATTTCTCATTTTTCTTCTCAAAATGCGTTCCAATTTTTTTCTTCAAACTTTTCCACGGGTAGAAAGGCGTTAAAAGAATGTTGCGGGTCTCATTTCATCAAATTCACAGAATTTTCGAAAATTGCAAAATCTGGAAATAATGCAGCATTGGGCGCTGTTGTAGCACCATTTTTTGATAATGAAATCAACTGAAAACTTTATACCTTGTTTGTGGAGACAATGAATGGTAGAGAGCGCTAAAATAAAAATTATCAAGCGCTAGTTCCGACTTGTTGCTCCCTGTTTGTTGAAATACGATAAGAGTGGTAAAAGTGACATTTTATTTTGCGAGTAGTAAATGTTGCGTAACGAGGCCGATGGGCCAAATGGCACAATCCTACCAGCAAAATTAAAACCCCTTTTATCACGTGCGTAATATACGATTTTTTTAAGAAGCCTTATTTTTTCCCACTTTTATTACAGTATACCAATTTCTTAATAGTACATTAAAGCCAGTAGTGGTTTATGGGGATTTAGAAAGGATTTTATTTTCTTTGTTGTTTTTACAGATTTCTCTGAATACTTGAGCATCGTCTCCCTCTTAGTTCTAGAGCTAAAAATTTAAGTTTTCGCGGTCTATGTATTCCCTGAAACAACCGCTTTCACTAGTGCCTGTCGAAAATAATTATTAATCGTTATTTTAATAATTATTGTATTAATTATTATTATTCGTTAGTATTTTACTTTTCCTCTCTACGCTACGCTACGCTAAGCTACGCTAAGCTACGCTAAGCTACGCTAAGCTACGCTAAGCTACGCTAAGCTACGCTAAACTACGCTACGCTAAGCTACGCTACTAGCTACGCTACGCTATGCTACGCTAGCTATACTATACTAGTGTAGTATACTATAGTATAGTACTAAAAGAAAGAAAGTATTGGAATCACCTCAACAATATATTTACAATATCGGTCGTAACATCCGTGTTTAAGCTCTTTTCAGCTGTGACTTTTTACACACGTCAGGAGTACGTGTCCTGTTCCAAAGATGGTTAAAATTGGTGCAGGTGGAGAGGAGATGCATGCAATATTGTACCGAATGTCAATTGTACAAGTACATATGGATGGATGTATCTCGCATAACTATCAGATTATAAGCATTTTAGCTGAAACGTAAATTCGCCAGATGTAAGATCTAGTTGTGACGTTTAGAAGATCATTAAGGTACTTTTATTTTTTCGGGGTACTTTACGTAAAGCCCCTATTGAATTTTCATTTTTTTATGGCAGAAAATTTACCTATAACTTTTTTCTCATATAGAATAAAGTGCATTTTATGTATGGTAACCTGTTCCAATTTCATTAAAACTTCTGACATCTTTATATTTAAAACATTAAGGGTTTTCGTTTAGAAAGAATTCGAGCATTCCACTGAACCAAATTTCGTGATTTTTGTTTAAAATGAAAGGTAATGGACTCCAGATGTTTTATCGCTTGCTATTTTAACCGTATTTATTGTTTAAAACGAAATTATCCATAAAATCATAAAAATAATTTTATGATGGTTTATTTGACATCATTTATTCATTATTTCATTGTAATAGAACTACTGAAATAATTCGGCACTTCCCCATCGAGAATACAGGTTGTTAGGGAAGACAGAGATTTCTTAAGTAGAGCTAATGACCTGAAATGAAGTACGTCATTACCAAAAAAAGTTACAACGCGGTCAAGAAAACGTAAGCACGGGTGTACATAGGAGTTAAAAACGTGCATCATTAGATAACGAATATCACCAATATTTCAAGTGACTGCAAGCTCTGATATTAAAAATTTAGAATCTAAATTCGACAAGGCATTGGCAATGCAGGACACTAATGTACATCGAAAGGACTGTGGTATGGGAGCGAACTCTATTAGCAATCTGAAAAACCTCATTCAGAGTCCAGAGCGCGAGGTTTGAATTCTCCATGCACCGAGAAAAAATATTTGTCTTACAAGTGCGTTTATTTATAGCAAGGAGACCACAAAAACTGAACTCTCTTTATAAGTACATTCAGTAATCTTTGTTTTTTTAATAAAATGTACAACAATAATAAAATATTTATTTTCTCCCTACATGAATCTTAATGTAACATTGCAAATTATGGATAAATACATTATAAACTTGAATGAGCGAAATAGCATTGACATCGATGTTTCTATACTTCAATGCTCAAAATTAATACAATGTTAATAAAACATCAGCCCAAAATCACGGATTATTATTAAAAGACGATGTTTTTAGAATTTGATTACAACCTTTAAGTTACGTGGGAGGGATTTAATTTGAAATTAGTATTTATTAATTTTTAATTGTGATTTAACTGACAAAACAAGGTCCAAAATCATAAAGGCAATTAAAAACACTTTTATTACCAAATTAGATTTTTCAAAAATTATGTGGGTTGCATTATTGACGAAAGCTCGTTTTTTATAATTTTATTATTTTCAACCTTGGTCACAATTATTTATGGATATCTTTAAATTATTATAGAGTATTTTTATGGTGGACTTTTTCATTAGAAAAAAACTACCACATAAAAAACATGAATGTTAAATAACGTCGGTTAAAAATCGATGTTAATATAGGACAATATTTCTGTGCTAAACAAACTACTACAGATTTTTTCATATTTGAAACTTTTTCATAACATATTTTTCCACAAGATCTGGAATCTGACATTTAATTAGACCAGAAATCATGATCTTACTCCATATGAAAAACGTCTATTAATAATAGGGAACGGATTTTCATGTAAATACATATTTTTACAGGGACAAGATACCTGCATTCACTAATATTTCTTAGACTTAACACGAGAACAATTGAAACCATTTTTATTTTACATATTTTTACATATTTTAGTATAATTACATATTCCATCTACTGCTACATATTTCGTTACATTTTATTATATCTGTAAGCGTAAAATTAACATTTCACTTGCGCGTTCGAAATATTTTACTTGGAAACTAACTTTGTTACTGAAATATTTGCAAAGGGCATGCAATGCGCTTGTATTAATGACGGACCATTCCTATTAATTCTTAAACTTACTCCTGCCCCCACCCCTATGTCTTCTGCTTCTTGGAAACCGCGTACTCGGGATCAAGGAGGAGCGGATGAATGTGAAGCAGAAGGAACTTCAACCGCGTGCTTACACATGTTTTAAAGACCCCATGCGTAACTCAATAAAAGAAATAGTTTTCAGATCATTATTTTATCGGTTTTCTGGAGTGGGGAGGGGCGTATGCTCCCTTTGCCCCCCTCTTTTCTATCACAGGGTACACTTACTATGCACTTGAGCGCCGACTTCTCGTAAACATTGTACGTATATCCTACGAAAGTATTATACATTTCGGATGAAGCTAGCAAATAATTGCTTCTGTAGATGTAGAACTTTCTTTCAGCCTCTCTGAATCCATGTTAAGATTTGATAAACAACGTAGTGTGCTTGGAAAACGGTTCAAGAATGGAATTTTAAACATTATAACGAATTTTTATTTCACATATTTTATATTTTTTCCTACATATTTTAGAAAAAATAAATGCATATATATATATATATATATATATATATATATATATATATAGCTTTTTTATTACAATAAAGTCCGTTCCCTAGTTATTAATTACCATCGAATTTATACGTATTTATATTGAGGAACACAGGAGACAAAACTGAGATCATACTTGATTGCATACAATTTATCTGCAGGACTACTTGATGCAGTGGCGATACGTATTTCTTATGTCGCGACATCCTGCGGCAGGACTGAGAATGACCCAAAAAGTCGTGCCGAATTCCATCTTGGAGATACCACCCTCAGCCGCCACGTTAGAAAAAAAACAAGTATAGTGGTGGCAAATATTTCCAAAATATCGATACACAGATGTTTCGATACATCGCTAGACAGTTTCCCAAGTCGATGAAAACACAGACAAAAAACTTCGATGTTTAAAACATCGATATTTTAATTATAGACTAATAAACATGCTACTTTCCTTTCCATTTTTAATTACAGTACGTAAAAGGGATGTATCGCATTGTTTGGTTAGCAGCGTGTTCGTAGTTTGTTAATAAAAATTATTGTCGATTGTAAAGAATAAAATTAACAATAAAGAACATCGTGTTCACTTTCATACACTATCGAAGGAAAACCACCTAAAATTTCCTCAGATTGCACAGGCGAAATGTGCACCGCGATAAAGAGGATGCCGCAAAACAACGATATTGCTGTGGATTGCTGTTACTCTACGTGCCTACACCCCTTTATTTAATTTTTTTAAATTGAAATTTAAAAAAACATTGATGTTTTTGCAACAAACAATCGATCTGAAGAAAACATTCAAGTAAAATATCGATGTTTCTGGTGGAAAATATCCACGTTCTAAAATATAGATGTTCATTTGCCGTCCCTACTCCCGACATGTCTGATGATGCAGTGCATGTAAGCGTGCGTGTCTGAATATATAACGATATGAGAAAATACCTTTGAAGGAGTTGTATGAACTCATGGTTAAAGAGGCAATTGAGGGATGTAGCGTCAGTACCACGGAGGCAAGTTCTGTTCGAGGGAGACTGAATCGAACTGGTGAGTGAATAGACGCCTGGATGTAAGCCGGAAATATTAATATGAAATTTTGGTTTCAAACCCGAATTAGTAGCGATTTCAGAATATTTTGTTTGGCGAAACCTTAGGGAAGCTACTTCAAGTTAATCGGTGGTTCTGTAACAACGAAGCAGATATACGCGGAAGAGGAAAGAAGGTATCATTTGCCGATTGATTCTGGATATATTATTTCATGAACAATACATTTGCTTAAGAATGCGCTGTACTGACGCTACATCCCTCAATTGCCTCTTTAACCATGAGTTCATACAACTACTGCAAAGGTATTTTTTCATATCGTTATATATTCAGACACTCACGCTTACATGCACTGCATCTGACATGTCGGGAGTAGGGACGGCAAATGAACATCTATATTTTAAAACGTCGATATTTTCCACCAGAAACATCGATATTAACAATACATTACTTAAAGGGCTTTTATTTCAATTACCTCAAGAGAGGCCAACAGGCAGGGATGTGTGATCAGTAGCAATACAGCTGCAACTGAATTAAAAGGGAGTAACAAATGATCGCGTTCATTCACGTGTGCATACGCTGTTGCGGTAACATTGGGTTCCACAGATTCATAACAGTATGTCAGAGAAGAGGAGAGGAAAGTACGAACTCCGTGTACACCATGCGTAGCTTGTTTTGTCACGGGGCTATTAACCCCGGGGCGAGCACCTATGGCTTATTGCCTTTATCCTCACCCCCTCCAGCGCACAAGTACGCCAACACGCTGACATCCGGATCCAGTCGGAACCCAGTTAACCCTCACAGCAACCTCCTCACACAATGCTTGGGTCGGGCCGACCTGCCAACTCAGAGCCCGTAGCTATCCAGGCTTATACCGGAGTCAAAACAATGCGCCGGGAACAAGTTCCCTCCTCTTTGCCCAGAGTATCGGGCCACTGCCATGACGAAGCCGAGAGCCCAACTGGGGGTCAGGTGAACTAAGGTCCAGAGCTCGGAGCCCCATCCCGCTCCCCATTGCTTACCGCCAGCTTCGACGTGGGTAACGCCGGAACCTGCGCAACCTGACGGTGGTTTTAGTTTCCCAAAACATCCCGAATCCTGCCAGAAGGTCGACGCGCCATAGGCTCAACTGGTGGGTACCCGGGCAAACCCGACTTCCATGAGCTTAGCATTGCCTTCTCACGGCCTGCATCTTCAAGCTAAAGAGCGGTACCGTGTGACTCAGGGTCCGGGTGGTCATCTGCGACTCTCCACCAAAGACCACGACTACCTACGCCATCAAGATCCCCCCCCTGCGAGGAAAAACATCGTGTGCAACTCGTGGCCCGTTTGTTCTCATTCTGCCCCTGCATTCAACTGGTAGTGGTCGTGGAAGACACGGAAAACTACCGATCGGAGCAGCCGGCCGCTAGAATTCTCGAAATAGCGGCTGAACTCGGCCTTGCTCTCTAGCTAGTATTGAAAATCCCCCAACTTTGGGACTCAAATACTATAACTTCCCAGAGTCGCCACAGATACAGCGACAATAATGGCTCTGAGCTAATTCAAAGGGTTTGGGCAGAGGATTTGTCGTAATTTTTGTCCTGTTGGGTTGAGAATTACTTCAAATTTACATTTCCCTTGGTAGGACGCATGCGATTGGGAAGAATGCAGAGTGCTCGTTGCGAAATTTAACTCGGAAACGCCTGTCTGCTAAGCAAATTCTTATTAGTGAGTCAAATGCATAGAGAATCTTCTTTGGTTTACGGAGTGGTCCTTAACGCCATTTTTTGCCGAAGACTCCACACGTCCAAGAAAAAGGCTAAATAAAAACTCTTCTCTTCATTGATCATTTTAACAATAATGTGAACTTGCTCTATACAATAACTCTCCATCAATCCAAATTAATGTTTTTCTTTCAAATCCACTTTGTAATTAGGAGATGAAGCCGTTGGAATAGTTTCTCTAATTTTGATAGGGTTGATAGAGATTTTGTAGAACGATTGTATTTGGTTGGGTGTAGACTTTTACCAGGTTTGAGGTAACAATTTTGGCTATTTCCCTTTGGTTGGAAAGTGGTTATTCAGAGAATGACACTGTTTATTGGTAATCAAATCAATTTTCTTTCGTGTTAATTTTTGTAGTATTTCTCAATATTAAGATTGTGACCGGCCGATTTCCTTGGATGAATATTCTTTAAAGTACCTATCTTATATCTGAAGATTTAAAAGGCTTTATTGGCAAGTGTATCTGTAAGGGAGCTCGGAGAAAATTCAAAATGTCCTCCTCATCTTCCGTTTTCTTTTGATATAGAAACGGTTAGAAAAGGGTTCTAAATATTCGTGAACTAGTTTGCTTTTTCCACATCAGTTATTTTATGCCAGAGGAAGACGGGTGGGATATTACAGTATGCGTTTGGCGTTGGAGTCTTCAAGACTATTCCAAAACAAATAGTCTGTGGGTGCTATAGGGAACTGATTTTGAAACTTCGTAATTCTTCGCTTTTATATCCTCGCCTTTCTACGTAAGTTAGTAAAGAGAAAGTATTGTAATCATGTGGGCTACAATCCATTTCACAATCGGAAAATTATGTTTTAAATTATATAAAATATTTTGTATTTAAAAACCGGTTAAAAACTTTAAAACATTTTACAAGAAAATGCGAGCTTTATACAAAATTTTCAACTATAACTTAACACAAATGTTTAAAACATTAAGAAAGTGTTTATGTAAGAGAGAAGAACGGAGATAAAGTGCAAATATTTTCATTTGGGGTACAAATTATTGTTTAAAATGAATTAAATAATTTCTCTCGGAGTAATTTCTTCGCATGTCAATTAGACTTCAGTCACGGCTTTTCCAGTGAATGTGTCTCGAACGTGCGTTCCTACGTTCATGTGATCGCAGGAGGCCCTGGGGCAAACAAAAGACTGCGCCGCAACATCTTCCAGAGCCCTCAGTTTATTTTGGCAGTCGCAGGTCGCGTACCTTGGCGGACGGCAGCCCGCAGCCCGGGGCCCGAGGGGTGCAACGTAGGGGTGCAACGTAGGGCCGCCGGCACCCGATGTTCCACAACACCTTCTTCCTCAGTCCCTCAGAGATCTTGGGCAACGTCGAAAACGTAGTGGAAGACTCGACAGACTTCCGGCCGGGGGTCCTTGTTTGTTGCGGTCAGGAGGCGGTGAACGTAAGTACACAATGCCTTCGCCTCTACTGTAGTTTGTGCGAAGGCATTCTCGTCAAATTTCGGAAACTATCCTCCGGAAAAATAATGTAGGGAAACGAACGTTAATGTTGAAAAAACAGGCGACCATTCAGACACGGAAAACGTGATTAATTTAGCATATTTGTTGCACAGTCAAACGAATAGATTCATCACGAAGTTACTAAGCCTCTGTTCTATCAAATGAATTCATTTCTCCAATTATTCGTCCACGAAGTAACTCAAATTATTCAAAGAATGTTTAATATTAGCTGTTTTCCCTTATTTGTTTCACTGTACCTCATTCTTAAAAAAGTAAAACACCCATCTCCAATAAAGAACAGTATGGGACTCGGTGGACAGTGAACGACCCACAGTAGTAAAAGAGTAGACCATTGACTTCTGTAAAAGATACTGAAATTTTATAGCCTTGGAAATGTCAATCGACTGATATTGTGGTCGATATGCGTTGATTCGATATTCGTTCCTGAACATTGTCACTTAGTTGCTAGGACACGTAAGGAGGCCGCAGGGATGGACAGGCGACAGCTTCTATTCCTCCGTCGATCAAAATGGCGTTAAAATTGCACGTAAGTGGTTAGTTGTTGTCATTCTAAATCCTGTTTGTTTTCCTCCGAGTTTGCAATCAATCACAACTCGCGAAACAAATTCTCCTGTTGTCAATGGTGCACTGCTTGTCAACATCGCGATTGCTTTGTTTTTTATTATGGTCAAAAGATTAATCTTCTAATCTGAAAGAGTGCATCAGTCAGTAGAACTTATCCCGATCCAATTTCATAATTTATTTTTTAATCTTTATCACCTTCCAATTACTATATATACGTCATTATTTTATTAAATATGTGTATTGTTTTGACCTGCAAATATCATATTTCAAAATTAAGAACCTGAAAGCGGCTGTCAAATCTCCTGAGTATCCGACTTTTATACTAATAACACGCTTTCGCACCCAATTTCTTAAGCTTCGGAATCCATCATGCAATACATAATTGATTATGTATTAAAGTTTAGTAACTAGCGTTATTGGAAACATTTGATGAAAAGAAGTATTCACTCGCCTAATAAACTATTTGCATAGAAAAAATGCTACAGATTAAATTTGATAATACTGTCACGATCAATACTCTTCTCATCTCACTCTAGTAACACGAGACTTAAAAAGTGCAAAATAATATCTAGTGCATCATACCGTTAAGCTTGACGTCTTTGAACCTGCAATCATATTTAAAAACTGCAGCTTGAATGAGTCATCCCTCAAACACTGGCAAGTCTAAAGTGTCATGAGCGTCAGTTGTTGCCTCTCATTTCCTATCTCCCTAGAAGCACTTTTCGTTCTTAACTAGTGGCCTGCGGCAACAAAAATGATTTGTGGGAATTCTGATTTGGTGTTGTTGACGTTCTTATAAGAAGAAATAAAAGAGGTCATCTTCGTCAACATATCAGCTTTATTAAGATAGCCGGCCGTCGAAAGCCGGCTATCTTAATAGAGCTGATATGTTGACAAAGATGACCTCTTTTATTTCTTAACAAAAATTATGCTGAACAAATCCACACAAAATGGCTTTCTAAAAAGTAGCACGCACACTACACGAGAACATCTCTTAAAATACTCTCATAAATCTGCAATAAATTATTTTTCTTATAAAAACAGTCTTCAGTTCTTTCCTTACCAAAAATATAAAAAAAAAGTTGCTGTTCCGTAACGCAACGCCAAAATAGCAAAACTGGCGGACGGTCTCTTCTTTGGAGCCTTGCTATCGCACGTCAGCGGTGTCGTTAGCAGAGACGCTCTGAAAAAGATGGTGCAGTCGATAGACGCAGTGTGACAAAGGAATACAACAACAAAACATTTGAATTTTTCTGTCAAAATCGAAACTGTTTCATTGGTTTTAGATTTTGTCGAGTTCCTGCGTATCTAACAACACCCTATTCCTCCCGGAAGCTGTTTAGTTTTCTTTCATTATCAACTCGCGTTGGAAATTAGTTATGTAGATTAGTAATACTACAGATACTTCGTGAACACACCGAAGAAGTAGACCCACAAAAGGCTGGAAACATAATGTTACTAGATCTTTACGGTGTCGCTCCTCTTGGTGTGACCTCGCTTGTCACGTTTCAGAGAAAAAATAGAAAAACACTGTGCCTTCTTTCTGATAATATAATTATATAATTGCATGTAAACCTCATAGTTCTTTAATTTGATTCTCCCAATAATTAAATCTGGAAAATTTAAAAAAATCAAACTCGGGTGACAAACACATCTTGTGACATTTCACTGTAGTAGTTCCTGTAAGTTCTGAAAGTTTACGAATTATGGTTAAATGTGTATATGGAAATGTATACATAAATAGAATTATATTGAATTTTCTTGGAATTATTACTATGAAGCATCAACACGAAATAAGACGCAGGTTTTTTGGAAGAAATATTAAAAATAGTGGTATTTTCTGTGAAACATAATTGTAAAATGATACATAGTATTGTAAAATATCACAAAATACAAAAAGGAGTCTCTTCAAGATCCCGAGGTTAATCTCAATTTTTGAGCTTAATTTATTGTTAAAACATTATTGCAACATCAACATATGAATCGAACCTCCCTCATTCTGTATTCATACAGCTGTAAATCTACAAGTATGGCGCAAAAAATAGCTCCGTTGGTGTGACAGTTATAGTCGTGAGCACGGTCGAGGAGGGGGGCAGGGTCTGAAAGTTTTGAAAGGAGCCCCATAGTCATACGTAATAAAACATTACTTTAACTCTGTAAATGTTCATTCTCTAGTTTCATCCTTTTTAATCTAGTGAATTGTTATAAATCCGGAAATAGACATGCCAAGTCATCTGGCGACCCTGAAAATTGTTCAACATAAAATCCGTTGTAATTACTAATTATGTATTTAACCCTGTAACTACACATTTATTTTTCTTATAGAAACTACACACTGGGGTCTCATGGACCCCAAGTTTTTTTAAATGTTACAAAAGATCTGGGAAAATATTTGATTCAGGAATGTATTGTATTATTCTACTTTATTTTCTTCGAAAAGTGCATAAGAACAAAACGACATATGCTTTAATTATTCTTGTGGTGTGTGGTATAATTATTCTTGTGGTGCCCCAGTAGAATATATCGTATGCAAGTAAAAAAAATTTAATGGAAAAGGGGGTCCCCCTTTTGTTTTAGGCTGCGCAATCCTAAGGAAGTACTTGTTAATGCGCATCAATAATTATAAGGTGTCTCTCAGAAGCCATATCTTATTATTAGAAGTATTAAGGGCAGCACAATGCAAGAAGCATACAGCATTTCTATGTTGTATTTTTGTTTTTCACTATTAAGTAAAGCTCATGATACGATCTAAAACAGAGTACTGCGGTCTGCAATAAAAGAAAAATAATTCTCCCTAATAGAAACATCTTCTCGAAAAAATAATGCAATGGGTCGACTAAAAATTAGATACTGCTAAAGAATAGGCAGCGTTACGCTGCGTAACATAAGGTTAGGGGGTGTCATAGTTTAGTGGTACGTTATGCTGATATTTATTTTTAAAATGTTCCGACTTTTGCTGAAATAATTTCTTTTGCAGTCTCATACTAAAACATTAAAATATTATCAAATGAAGTTAAAATAAAAATAAATTAACACGTTGTGGTGTATAAATTGTTACAATAATAAAAATATTTTTTCGTAAATTGCATATTGATTGAATCAACTAGATCACGAGGACAATATTTAAAATTGATCTATTGTATGTTTTAGAATCCATTTAAATATGCGTAGTAGACTCATACCCCATGGGTCATCAACGAAGGTGTGTGCACGGCTTGCTCGAATTTTTCTCGCCTTCCTTTATTCAATACTTGTCCCCAATGTTGGTGATGCGGACTGAAAAAAATAATCCCACTTTAATTATTTTACCTACATATATATAAAACAAAATCAAAACTCTTGTTACTGCTTTAGTCATTTTAATTTTTTGTAACTAGGAGGGGCGTCTTGTCGAAGGCGTTACGTAATTATTTAGGGGAAGGGTTTCAAGTGCGCATTACAGGGGGAAGGGGGTATTTAAAATACTCCAAATTTGCGTTACGTAATTTATGGACGGACGCAATGAAATTTTTAAATATTTTTTCTCCGATGAACTTAAAATCGAAAAATAATATATTACGTATTTCCAAATACCTTAAAATTTGGACGAAAACAAAACTATTGAATAACTTCGTATTCTGAAAAATAATTAGCGATGAACAAATTACTGGATAAAGCTTGTGTGTCAATGGCATTTAAAAATAGTTCCTGCACCTGATATTTGCTTGGCGCATTGCGTCTGTCAATTGTTTCTTTTCTAAAGATGGATGCGGCCATCTGATATGCTGATGGCATCGTAGGTCACTTGTAGCGATTGCGTGTTATTAAATGCGACATTTGCTGTATTATTTAATTTAAATATTGTAAATACTTCAAATAGAACATGTTCCGAACTTCGGTATGATTTTTTGAACTTATAAATATTCCTTAGCCATAACCTGCTTTTGAATATAGGTTATGTTACGTGCGGACATTCAATATCCCATTCAATGAAAAATAACACGTTGGTGTTGAGATGTGAATAATTAATGACAAAATGTATTCCTTTTTCTAGTATTTTAAAAAGTTCCTCCTATCTGGGGGTACTTACGCTGCTACCGCTATCACATCAGGAGACGGAAAGGATGGGACTGTGAGAGGAGGCCAGGAAGCCGGAAAGGATGGAAAGAAAGAACAGGGTGAATCTGGTGACAACTGCGACCCTTGCACGGGAAAGTTGATGCGACGCACTGACCTGCCATTGTACAGTGAAACCATCCAGAAAAGTATGTGAGACATCATCTCTATTCCCATGCAAAATTATTTTATATAGGTACTGTTTTGTTATTTTGTTCATATTTTTAGAGGGGATCCGTGTGATGAACCACCAAGTAACCTAGAAAAAGGTATTAGTGCTGTACGAAGAGAATTGTGGGTGTGGTCTGATAAATACCAAGGTTACAAAGAGAAAATTAAGGATGTTGTAGTAACTGGAAAAGAGCATACAGCTGGTAAGTTTTCTTACATCTTTTAATGTTAACTTGTGTGTAGCTTACAACCTTGACTCTAAACAAAGTCCTGTCCAACAAAGTTGCATTTTTTTAACCCAATCATATTTTCCTTCAAAGACATTAGTCAGTTGTGAAAGGTCTTGACTGTAAGGGAGTATAGTGGAAAGTCATTTCTTTTTCAGCAATTACCAGGACAGTAAGTGCATTTTAATTTGTAATATTCATTCAATATTGCATTGTTCAGAGCTTGAGGGGGTTTACCAATCTGACTTTCTGCTCTACTTCTTGACAGTAAATAGGAGGGTGGCAAGAAATCCACAGACATCCAAATTGAATACAATTGATTTTAAAAAAAAAATGTATTAACAATTATTAAAAGCAACAAATAGGCAGATGATGTTGCAAGTAATATCATTCTTATCTTCCCTTTCAAGCTCCAAATGATGCTATTGAAGATTCTGAAGACAAAAGTAAATGCAAATGTGGACTTGCTTCCTGTCAATGTCATACTGTTGCCAAATCCTGTCAGTGTAAAAAAAAATAAAGTGACACGCTAGTGTTTAGTGCCTGGTGATAAAACATTTTGCTAATAAGAGAGATGTGTATTTATCAGGCACTGATAACATAAATACAAGAGGTGAAGTCTTGATTTGAAAACGTGCTGCAGCACATTATTTTGACATCGAAAGCTATTGGCACAGAAGAAAGGAAAGCAATTTAAAAATTCAGTCGCTGATGATCTTGTTCAGTCAAAGTGACTTTCAAAAACCAATCAAAACCAGTGTAAATGCAATGAATGATTTTGAGATACATAGGATATTTAGAACAGAAATGAATGTAGAAAAATTATACAAGACTGAAAGACGGCAAATGTCACAACATGCCATGATGCCAAAACAAGGAAGGAGTACGGGTTTTAGGAAAGTAGGAGTGGGATAGGAACAGATACCTTTAGAAATGTACTGGAAGTTGTCATTTAAACAAACAAGCATTGAAGTTATCATTATGTGGTACTTGCTTGTCTCTCCCTGCTTTAATGTGATCCTGCTATACTTCTACCATCTTGAGCGAGGTATGTCTCATATTATATCGATCCTACCTACATAACAAAACTACTTACTACATAATAAGTATTATAAAACTATAAAAAAGAAATAATAAACTAATACCTATTACTGACATTCATTCATGATCTGAATAAGCCACCATTAACTAATTGAAGCCTATCAGTTTTATAAAATGTAACTCAAAAATGTTAATTTTTAAATTCTCACCAAGGTAGATGTGAATTTTCACAAGAAGAAAGAAATATCAATAAAACCATGTGTCTTCAATGGAACTTTCAACAAAATTATGATTCATAACAGTATTAGATGATGAATTTATCATGACAGTAAGTGTGAGTGAGTGGTGGTTGAAACTTCCAGTAGTGTCTGATGAGCTGCATGCACGAAGTGAAGGCACCTAAAGTCTATTGCTATTATTTATTTGATCCTATGTATTAATTTCTCCTATTACAATTCCTCTCCCCCCCCCTGAAAAAGACGTAGCTCTTAAATGGTAGGACAAAATTACACAACAGGGAACAATCTTTTGGAGATGTGCAGAACATCAAGAAGTATTAGTACGTCATACGCAGTTTTTAACTGTTTTTTTTGACGCAAATAAATAAATAAATAAATAAATAAATAAATAAATAAATAAAAAAACATCTCGATCAGGTTTTTCGTCCAGTTTCCCTGATCCATTGAGCAAATGCTGAGATGGCCCCTTGTTTTGCTTCTGGACATAAATGTAACTTCATTTCTGTGCACGTCTTCTAGAATTCAGTGGAAATACATTTATTCAAATTATCGTTTCCATGTTGTCGGCAGGAAGTAATAAGAGCCAAAATTTATTGCTTATTTTCTTTGAAAATAGATTTTATTACATGGGAGTTTTTGTTGTTTTTTCTCCTTTCAAAATTCAAAATTTATTGCTTATTTATCCTTGAAAATCGATTTTATTACATGGGAGTTTTTGTTGTTTTTCTCCTTTCAAAATTCAAAATTTATTGCTTGTTTATCCTTGAAAATAGGTTTTATTACATGGGAGTTTTTGTTGTTTTTTCTCCTTTCAAAATTCAAAATTTAAGTAGTATATGACTTGGTGTAGAGATCGCAGAATTTTGAAAATGTGCACACAATTCACTTTTCCCCATAGCACGTCATACGCAGTTTTTAACTGTTTTTTTTTTACGCAAATAAATAAAAAATAAATGGAAAACTAGAACGCATGATAAAAACCATTTAGGGGTAGCATAAGCCTTCCAAGTCATTCTTGAGAGCACATTGTATTGAAGAAATTAATTTGTTTTCAGTTCTAGTTGATCAACTGAGAAAAGATGAACTTCCTGTGCCTCGAGCTGGGGCAATTGCAATCAGTGGTTTGGCTGGTGTAGTTCTTGGTTTGCGGGGTGGATGGTTCAGGCGAATCATTTATGGCTCAACATGCGCTGGTCTTATGGCAGCAGTTTGCTACCCAAATGAAGTAGCTGATCTTTCTGATGATACCTTTGAAACTGCCAAAAAGTATATACTGATAACGTATAATTTCATTTATGGAGGTAAGTTTCAAAAAAAATTTTAAGAGTTCTTAATTTTCCTTTTTCGGAGAAACAGGAAAGTAGCAGTTGATTTGAGCACAGTGATATTATTTCAATATCTGTTCTAACAAGTTGAGGTGGGAGCACTTTTCACACTCTCATTGGAGGTCTGAAAATAAAAGATGTTAAAACTGCTAAAAAGAAAGCAGAAGAAAGCAACATTTTCTTTTTGTTTATGTATGCAGTTGATACTGGAGAAGAATGTAGATTTGCAACTCTTTCACTTGTATGTGGTTGTTATGGACACAAATCAATTTTCATAGACATTAAATGATTAATTTCATATACAGGAAATGTGCATCACCAAATCCTTCACCATCAGGTTCTAAGACCTCATCCCTATATCATTCATTCATTTGCATTTTTGTAGAGTAATTGTGTAAGTCATCCCTGGGTCATAATTAGTGACTAACACTTTTAGGGTAAAAGGTCCCCCTTTCCTTAATGAGTATTATTTTAGTCTTAATGTACTAAAATATAATTCTTCATTCAAGCGATTCAATGGATTGAGTCCCTTGGATGCTGTTATTGATTTTCATTAACAGATTGTATTATTCTGTCATTCCATTTCCGAGCCTTTACTGATCCTTACCTCTTTTATTTAATTCTGTCATAAAAATAAATATGGCGAAGTAATAACCCACACAGTTTTGGAAGCATTCTGGTGACATCTCTGCTTGTAATTATGGGTATACGATTAACCAGAGTGAATGTGTCATCAAACCAACTCTACTACACCTACTTTTATTTTCTCGCCTACTATGTACTTATATAGTAAAGAAAATGAATGCTGTGACATAAATCAGCACTTTTTTGACAAAAAAAACTTACTTTGTGGGGCCCTAGTAACAAAAAGGGGATAAATCTTGTTCATATAGGTAGTAACTGTAGTAGTATATCTAGTAATTATAAGTAGTACATCCTCTAGTACATTGTGTAGTACACTCAGAATCCACAATTTGGGGGTCCTTCATATCGAAATATTGATCAACGGCAAAAAGTCGGTTGATTGCCTGCAAAATTGATATTCCCCAAACTATCTGAACGCATTCAAGCCCGTATAAGTTTGAATTGATATTTTTATTTTGGGGAGAACTTAACATGAAGCCTTAACATCGCCGAAATTTTCTCAAAAATTGCTCTAAATCATTTGATTAAACTTGTTCTAGGTTAGCGTAAAGGACACTTGAAATAATAAGGCATGTTGGCTGTCTCATAACTAGTAGTCATGTCTTGTATGTTATAACTACGGGTCGGATTTTAATGAATTTTTTCTTCTTCTTTTCTTTTTTTTTCTTTTTTTTCTTTTTTTTTCTTTTTTTTTTTTCTTTTTTTTTCCCCTCTTTTCTTCTTCTTTTCACTTTAGAACAATGCCGTTTAGTATAGAAATATATTTTATGTTACGATAAAAGGAAACTACCAATTTGTATATTTTGCACTTTTTGTTGATTTCGACGAATAAGTCATTTTTTACCTTTTTCCATCTTTTTAATGTATTTGTGTGCTGATTTCATCGATTTTAATGTAATTTTACTGGTACTTGCTTCAAATAATATTTACGAGATGCAACAAATGTTCTTCACAGAATTACTCAGTAGCCTATTCTATCTGTACGCTCAGAAATTGTTTTGACAGCCATTGTGACTATGCGATTCTCGTGATGTATATCAGCACCATTCCCTATTTGGCCAATTTTGGGATAACTAAAAACAGATTTCCTGGTAAAGAATGGCCCAAACCAAAAGTCTGCAAGCTGAGTTCACTCGAACGAATGGAAGAAGCCTCGATTACATCAGCAACGTATCCAACAGCTTGAGTGGTTCATCCAAACTGGTTGTGATAAGATTTTCTACATCCTTTTCCCTTGGTTTTAGGGCATTTTTAAAGTATTATATTGATCATTTTTGGCAATGTTTTAGGTCATCAAAATCTGGCCCCTAGTTATAACTAATCTAGAATGTTATTTTCATTGAAATCATTGAATTTTTTAAAATTGCTTAAGTTTAAATTTGTTCTGCATCCTCCTACAACTACACTATTGAAGATAAAAATTTTTCCTCAATGAAATCTGTTCTTCAATAATATATCTTGAAATAAAGTCATGTAACATTTTTCAAAAATATGTATTTCCACGTAATTGTGTGTAATGTATAGGTACTTTTTAAAGTATTATTTTCTCAAAAACCAGCTCCAAATTTTTTCTTAAAATTTGTTCCTCATATGTGTCAACGGATGACAAAAAAATTAAAAAAAGGCACAAGTACAAGTGCAAAAAGTATATTCGTTTTTTTCTTAAATGAAAAAAAAAAGATGTTTAATGAAGGTCATGTACAATTTTGTGATAAAACGAGTAGTTTTGCATAACTTGTACTTGAAGTTAATGCAATTTATATTTTTTTTCTCAAAAATGGCCTTGGATTTTTGGTTTCAATTTTTTCCTCAAGTAGAGTAAAGGACTCTTAACAAATGATATAGGTCTCATTTTTATTGAACAATGAATTTCTGAAAATTGCAAAAGTTGGAAACAATGCAAGAAAGTATGTAGTAACACCACTAGTTTAACAGAATTATTTGTCTCCAACTTTAAGAGAGACATGTCCCTAGATTTCCATATCTGGACACAAGACTTTCAAGATGTTTTCTCCAGAAAACATCTCACCTGTACAACTGTTCAAGATAGTGTCAAACTCAAAAAACTGGAAAAGAGGAGTGAAAATACTAAATTGATGAAATCACATTAAGATAAAAATAATTGAGAAAAATAAATAACCAAAGTACCCTTGTGTGATCACATTATATGATATCCCAATGCTCTGTTCATTATAAGGATTACAAAAAATTATGAAATAATCAAAAAACTTTCAAAGAAATTCTTAAAGCATATTGATAGATAAAAATTTTAAAAATATATGATGATTTTGGATTAGCAACAGATGAACAAGGTCATTGATTGAGAATTTTTTTTAAAGTCTTTGAGATGCCTTGAATAGCGAAGAGATGACATTATACATCCTATTTAACCTTTAATGAGTGTCCACTGTTCACTATTACTTCTCATTATAAAGCCTGTGATGTATTGGTAAAATAACAAATTATGTGAATACATATGTAGTATAGATAAGCAAGCAAATTGAGAAGTTATGGAATGAGGAAACAATGTTATGGAAAGAGAATCAGTGGCATACTAACCATCAATCTGATTAGCTCTTTTCAAATTCCACAAATCAACAAGGATTTGAGACCTGGCACCACAAAAGCATTTATTTTAGGTATACATTTGTAGATTGTTGCTATTGAACTTTTAGTAACAATGCAAAATATAAAACTGTTGAAAGGAAATGGTTCTAGAATGACAGAGACTAGCAAAGCTAACTCTTGAATCAACTGAAATTTCATAGAGATTTGGATGAATCTGGAAGTTGATTTTTTTTCTTCACAGTGCCTTTTTGTGAGTAGCTGATATATTAAATTCATAATGCTGTGATAGTAGAGTTAAGGGTATTCCATTGATTCTCTCATACAATTGTTTTTTTCTGAAAGCTTAAAGATCCACCGTACAATTCTAGTGTTGGATTAAGAGTAAGTCAGAAAATGGACAGAACTTAAGTCTGGCAGTTTAAGAGGGATAAATTGTTTTTCTTTAGTCTAACAAGTATATGTAAGTCATGAATAATTCCAGAAATAATTTGTTAGTCCAAAAGAAAATGATCATATTTTTCAACTGGTAAATTTAATTCTCTCCTTTTGAATCTTTTTGACTTACTCCTTTAATCTAATACTCTAGAATTAATGTCTATTTTTTTATTGAAATGTTTGCTTAAAAATCTCATTGAATAAGAATTCCTGCATATTCACATTCCAAGTTGGTTTCAGAATTCTTATCTAGATTTATGTTTTAGTGAAGCCAGAGAGTCTGAATCTGCCGTCACCTTCTCAACTGTTGGGTAATCCTGTGGAGGCTCCAGTTAAGGGAAAAGGTGATGTGAAGACCTCTGTTCCGGCTGTTTCAGAAAAGGAACCAGAGGCATCGGTGAGAATTATTCAACCTCACGAATGTCCCGTCGAACCTGACGGGCCTGGCATCCCTGATGCACCTGAATGTCCAGTGGCCAATATACTCCCTCACGAATGCCCCACCAAGCCTGTGGTTTGAGCCATGCCGAGCCATCCCGAGCCCCCCGCCCGACCCATGCCCGAGTCCATTGAGCCCATCACTGAAGACCCTAATTGTACCTGCCCAGTCAACCCTGGCCGCTCTAGGACACAGCAAGATCCCCCCTTCAAATCCTCTTTTCGGTCACACTTTGACCAATTCGCAGAGGAATCAGCTGATGTGGTATATTGGGGCTTTAGACTCAATCAGTAACTGAAGTTGAAAGTGAAGTTTTTGTAATAACACTGTAGAACACATTTCTTTCAGCAGAAACAGTTTAGATATTTGTTTTTACAGTATAGTTCTGAGATCTGCATCCCTGACTGAGGCGGCCATTCCTCTGTGGAGGAATGTGATAAACTATAGGGTGTGAAGAAGTGCTTTACACTAGTAAATTAAATTACCTGGGAGAACTCTGGACCTGTCAAATGGCAAAACATTTTTTAATTTCCCTATAATGTCTATTATTGGTCCTCTTGTTTTGTATTATTTCAGAATTCTCTCTCTACATCTGTATCTGTTGATTAGGAATCCCTCAAAATATTATAAAATCACAAGGGATGCACAACTGAGAACTCAATAGAATGGCGCTCTTTTAATTGCACTGTTTCTTTGCACCTATAGTTTTGGATTTTGTACTTTCAACACAAAAAGGCCATTTTGCTAATAGTATTTGTTATTGTAACTTCTCAGAGTTGATAGATTTATAGTTGCACAACTGTTTTTAGTTAAAGCTTGTGCTTTTGTATACTACTTTATCAAAAGTGTTCGAAGACTAAAGAAAATACTGAAGAAATTTGAGATTTTTTGAATCTTATGAGATTATTCTTTGACCATAAGTCTTTGTGATCTATGAGCCAATAAAAAACACATGTTTATTCTTTTGATGAAAAGTCCTGCATGTGTTGTTTCTTAAAAAAAAAAAAGAAATGATGTTCATTTATTTCACTTTATGAAATGATAAATGTTATGGACTCATGAAGCAAACTAACTTGTGTGTATAAATGGTTCACTTTAATTGATCGTATGTTCAAGAGTTTATTCCACACATTTATTTTACCAGTCAGTTGTAAATAGGACATTTCTTACTGAACTTATATTTGATCTATTGTATAAATTGTGATTCGGTTCATTTTTTTTTAATTTTAGATTTATTTTATTTCAGCATAATGCACCTTCAAATGCTCATTCTAATGAAATCTGTCAATTCAGTACTTCGTCTCTGTTGTGCTCAACTGGATGACTAGATTTAAAAGATTTTGTTTGAATTTCCATGTAAATTTTATTTATGTAAGATATTGTATACTTCAGGTTAGAATTAGACTTTTTGAAAGGAATAGGAGCAATCAATTGGACTAAATATGTTTCTGTAGCTTTATGTAAACCCATTATTTTTTGTAATAAAAATTGAAAGTAACATCAAACCCCGCAATTTCCAAAAATTGATTGTTTTGAAGTTGATCATCTCAAAAACACAAAGTAGAGAAGCAAAATGGCTTGCACAACAGTATACAGATATATTCTTATTCTATAAATAATAATTTGCTAACATTGTTAATCTTTTGGAACTTCTGAATGTTACTGAAGTATAGCAAATGAATAAAGTAGGGATGATGAAAGTCTTCTTGTTGATGAAAACTCAAAATTTTTAGTTTTACTTTATGAAAAGTTGGCAAAATTCATATTTAGCAAGATCAAACCTGAAAACTGCCCAAGCAGTTATTCCAGATTCAGAGATCTTCATATTTCAAACATCAATTTTATAATCCTAACATGGCTTACTGCACTACTATAAAAGGAAATATAAAACAAAAGGTGTGGTCATTACAACATTTGTGACAATGACAATGATTGAACCAGAAGATAAATATTTTATCTTCTAGTTCATTGCTACTTGCCTCTTTTTCAGTTTATTACAAGAAAACGCAATTTTTAGTAATTGACCCTGAATCTAATAAAAATCCAACTGTACATCTTATTTAAATAATACCTCTAAGACTTTATTACGAAATACTTAATTTGTGCTTTCAGGAGTTTTGAGGAGATTTTCCATTTACTGTTTGCATAACACTTATCAACACTTACTTCAAGCTTTTAGTTCTTCACGTTTTCTTTCTGCCACATTTACAAGACAAAATAACTCTCTCTATCTCAATCTTTACATAAGTTAGAGACTCTTTTAGTAATTGAGATTTAGTTATTTAGCTTTTGTTTCATTGGTATGCACCCTATGATTTGTATGTCTTGACCACAAGTGTCTTTCTTGTAAAATAAATATTTAGATGTGTAGGAACTTCTGTACAAAGTGGAAATTGATATTTAAAAACAAATTGTTTTACAGTTTTTTTGCTCAATTAGGTTATTAATTATAATTTTGAATTCAATAAAATATACATTGTAAATTAAGCCAATATCTTGAATCAAATAATGTCTGTAGTTGAAACCAAGTTGTTTTGTGTCCACAGAAAAAGACTTCAAGGCCCAATGACCAGAGCAACCCAGCTGACAAGGATCTTTATTCTAGCAAGAGGTAACCAGCTTGATTATCCTTTCGTGACATCACTGTCCCACCATCCACCTGTCGTGTCCTCCTGATAATCACCATCTAGGCAACCCTTCTGCCCACCTCTCATCGCAACAAAGCGGTGATTGGCTTCCTAACAACTTTTAAGTCAAACATCACCCTGCAGTGCCTCGGGTTGCTAAAACAACTATTGGGCCAGTGAAAACGCTTTTGTAGTGTTTTTAGAATAAAGGCTGCCAATAAAACATCTTATTCAGTGTTTTATTTCAATTTTTTATGTGCTTCTCAGCATTCCTAAATCAATACAACTTATTCCGAGAATTATTAAATGTAAATGTCAATAACGGAAAAGGAGGAACACTGCAAATGGTATCCAAACTTCAAGAAATATTAGATATTGAACTAATGAATTGATTACTGTTTTTGTTGCAATTTCTTCGCAATATCAACGTGACTCTGTAATGAATTGCAGGATATTTACTGTTCTTTTCTATGTAGAGATCATTAAAAGAAAGACACTTATTAGAATTATATGTAAGGATCCACATCTCAAAATGATACTTACAGTGTTGAAAAATAATGAAAGATCTAGAATGGGTTACCTCATATGGTCATGGTTGTTTTGTTAGTCTTATCTGATATTATACCTAAGAAGATTCAATTAGAACATGTCTTCATTGTTGACGTAGCTATTGGAACTGTTATAAAAATGTTAAACATCACATATAGGTTTTTACCTTTTACTATTATCATTAAACTCATTTTTTGTTAATTTACTGAGTAAGCCAATTTAGTCATAGATATCAATGTGTGATTAGCATACCTCTTTCTGAGTAGATTAGTTTTCTGAAACTAATTTTTTAAATTTGTTTTCAAGCGTTGGTTTTATCCAGTAGTGACCACTTCAAAATTACAAAATTTTTGTAATATCAGACACACTCAGACTCAAATCAGCCACTTAAAATTCTGTGTTCAAAACACTGTAAATCCAAAAAAGTACCAATTCAAATTACATTACTACAATGCCATTATTAATAATTTGTTGTCAACTTCTGAAGGGCTCAGTGAGAAATGATCACAATTATGCAGTTGTGAGATGCAGCTCTCTTAATTTTGTTGGATACAAACATTGTGAAAAAAGCCAAGGCAATCACACAGGTGTTACCCTGCCACATGGCTAGAAAATGGAAACCTACAATACTAAATGAGAATAGTATTACTGAGAGAGATTGTTATATATAATATCTGCATTATTTATGCTGGGAAGGAAGATGCCTAGTGTGATAATGATGGCATTTTTTCTTATCTCAAACCAGCATTGAAGCATCAAGAAATAATCTTTATGTCCAAAGACTACATAGTAATCATGAAGAAATAACAAGAAATGCAGTTGAAGCCAGCATCACTACCTGAATTCATGTACTATGCTCCTCTAAGTCATGAAGGTTAAGTGATTTCGAGACTTTACGGGTTCCTGGTTGGGTGACCATCTGGGAAAACTAGAATCTAATGACACCCAAGTCCCTGACTGAAGGGATAAAAGACACTGACTGACTGCAAATTGACGAGACTTGATAAAGATAATAACGGAGAATTAACCCATGGCGTGCGCTCAATGCTTAACAAAGGGTTCAGAGGCACCTTGTGTCAATAACAAGAAATAAAAAGTTGTAAGCTTGGAAAGTTTTAGTGAAATTAGTTACTTGGAACAAATGTTAACAAACAGAAAAATGGACACAAATAATGAGAAAAATTTCCTGGCTGCAGACACCCAAATTAATGCTAGAAAAAGAGAAACCATACTCCATTTGCATCAGGTAATTATTTGCAGTGGGGTTTTCAGAGATTAACAATAAAAAATGAAAAAAGTGGCCGACGGTCTTCAAATCTGTTTGAGAATAAATTTTTATGGGTCAATCAAAAGCCAATTCCAGTCCCCAAACTTCCGGAATTTTCAATGTCCTGTCATCGTTTTCTGGTGATTTTGTCTTCAAATATTTCCATGAAAGTTGTGAATGTAGCTCCTACAAGTCTACCGCGTACTCTTTAGAGCAGGCATATCAAGGTCGCCGCCAACGTAAGAAGCTTACTAAAGCTCGTGGCCACTGCGTCTACACAAATTGCCGCGAGATTTACAAATAAGCGTTGTACTAATTGCTACGGAGTGGCGGTACATCACTGGATACCTGGCTCATGACAATCTTTGGGACTTGACAGTTGTCACAAATTTGGCTATGTTAATTCCCATTTTCTCATTAAGGCCCAGAAATGTCCCATTAAAATGAAATAATACGTCAGTTCGATTTCAAATGTTCAATTGAGAGTAAAATTTAAAAGAATTTATCAAATGTATATTTATTTTGTAATCATGTTTACTAAAGAGTGATATAAAAACACAAACTTTCTACGTTCACGTTAGAAGGTTTAACAGAAAATATTCTTATCTGTTTAAAGCGCTGTCCGTCCACAAATGAGGATTAACTTAGAGTGACTTGTTAATTTATTTATTATTATTATTATTTTTTGCGAAATACAATAAATAACTGAATCATTTAATAACACAACACAAAACGAAAATAAGGAAAGGATTCGCCATTCAAATATTACTGCTGTCACTTAGCAAAGATGTTTATGTAAGGAGAAATTAGTAAGAAAATAAACATGAAATAGTAATAAGTAGTGAAGAATATAAATATTATACAATTCTCGGCAATTTGATAGAAAAAATCTGGCAAATATATTGTCGCATGAAGCCACTATTTGCCGGCTCGCGCAACTTGCGCAACTACACCCCTTTTTGGGTTTTAGGGGAAATGGTTCGGAGTCAGGAAGTTGCCCATGCACGTAGGTACGTTGGGCTCCTCACGCGGGTAATTAGCTCGTGCGGGCGCGGTTTAACGTGCCTGTTCTAGAGTGTGCTTACAACAGTTTCAGAATGCCTGGTTTGTATGATTATTTCAAGGAAAATAAACATTCTTCCAATTGTCCAATAATCCGTATTATTGAATGTCGAGTTTTCCAGTCAATAGAAAATTGTTTGTATGATTATTTCAAAGAGAATGAACCTCGTTCAAATGTCTAAAAATCCACAGTTTTCAGATGTCAAGTTTTCTAGAGTCAATACAAGTTGGTTTGTATGGTTATTTAAAATGGAACATGCTTTATTAAATCGTCCAATGATCCGCCTTTCCCAGAGTGAACAGTGGTTGGAAGGTCTCACAGGGACGTCGTGCCTTCCTCGGAGAATGAGTCAGGACGCACCTCGTGAGCGCAAGTCCGGGCCGGAAATGCAGTCTTCCCACGCCGTTCCTGCCGGAAGACCCCGCCTCCTCGCTGTTTGTCGCGCCGTCGCCCCCTGGCCCTCTTTGCCTAAACCCTGGCCCCGCGTTGGCTCCAGCGGCCTCTTTGAAGGGCGAGGCAGGGCGAAGAGAAAGCGGCGGCTCCGTGTAAAATTTGACACTTCGCTTCACGTACATAAACATCCACAACGACTCGAAAGACAGGCATATTTTAAAAATAGATAACGCAGGAATGTTGTTGTTTTTTGTTTTTTTTACAAATGCAAGGGTCTTTCGATAAGATCACTCAAAACGAAACAATGCAACAGTCATACGGCAGGAGTCATAGAGACGCATAAACCTTGAGTTGATTTCAACATCTAGTGATATCAATGGCCAAAGAGATGCAATGAAAATAATATTACTTATCTAGATTAACCATGTAGCTTTCTAAAACTACAAATTCATAAAATAATAAAAACTACAGACACTACATCAGAAGAGCGTTCCAAGATACGATTTAATTTGGCAAAATCCTCCTTTAAACCTAGCTTCAATGGTACTACCTTGATACTCTCTACAGTTAAAGAAATGTGATGTATGACCAGAACCAAGAAAATTACACAAAAATACCACTTAGTTAATATTTAAATCGAACACATACTGTCCGGTTCCGAAATCATTGCACTGAAATGAACTTCATCTCTTGCCTGCTCGCCTCAGAGGTTGTTGGCCATAACCTACGACGTGTTCCACGGCCTCACTAGCCTACGATTACTTTTGCCAGCAAGACGAGCGCCTAAATTACGCGTTCGTGTATTGGCTGCCACTGGATACTATTTAATGAGTTGTAATGGTTCTAAATCATCAGTTGATGATCTTTTAAAACTTGTTACTGCAAGTTTGCCTGGAAAATGCCACAATGGACTGCTTACATTTTACAATGGTATCAATGGTGGTAGCAAAGATGATCACATGGTAGCACGCGAACATTGTAGGACGGGGGCAAGACAAAGCAGGACGAGATGGACATGGGCGGGCGGAGTGGAACGGCTTAGGGGGGGGCGTGGCGGTCCAGGCGGGGAAGGTCAAGGTGGTGCAGACGTAGACCCAGGTGGGGAAGGTCTAGGTGGGGCCGACCTAGGCGGGGCAGGTCTAAGCGAGGTAGGACGAAGCGAAGACGAACGACGGAGGGCAACGCAGAGCAAGGCACCGACCCATTACATCGCATTCCCTTCTTTTCCTGCGTAATAGATTATTATGATTACGAAATACCGGGCAACGCGAGGTACTTCACCTGGTAGGAGGACGAGGGTGCAGGTAGGGGGCTGGGGTTGAAGCTGTCAACAGGCCTCTTGCTGACCGCTGCCGCACCCACGCCGCGCCACTGCGTCGGACGCTATGAGCTGTCGGCGGAGGCTTCCACGTGATGCACGGCCGACGGCGCCCACATCCGCGCCCGCCCCCTCGCCGCTCCCGCCCGCTTTTCAACACTCAACACGTACGAGTTTCTACTGTAGGTGCCATTCAGAACGAACAGACTTTCTGTCAAGTACGAAATAACACAATTCGATACTTAACCGGAGAACTATTCGCAAAAAGTACTCGATTCTGATGGGCTTACTAGAAATCACGGACTTTTGGACTCGCAGAAACTGTCTCGGATGACGTAAATTTGGACATTGATGAGTGCTAAAATAGCAAATCGTCAGGGAACAAGAGCAGACATTTTGACTGTAATGTATGAAGTTTTAGTTATCATTTGTGCCTATATTTATTGATTTATTTTTATGATATTTTGTGGCTTCTAATATTTGAGGATGTTCTATAAAATGTTGAAATATAATTCTTTTAGACATCTTAGTTTTCGAGATAATAGAAAGTTTACTTTCAACGACTGGTAGCAGTCAAAACGACTGGTCGTTTTATATGTGATTGAGACGGCAATTGGCATGAGTTCTCTCTATCAAATTTGCATCCAGACGCTGAACTGTTCAAGTATTTTATAACATCATCGATTTAGCTGGAATCAATTTCTGGATACTGTGTGAAAAGGTCTCGGGAAAGAATCCGTCCCCGCGGTCGTGTTTGCTGAACCTGGCTGAAGAATTTCGCACGTCGCTGCTATGGACTCGAACATTCCAAAAAGACCTCACTTGTCGCAGACTACTTCAGTACAAACACACGTACGAATAAGGTACGAATAAGTGTTCACAGTTCAGGATATTGTAAAAACAATAAGTGCAATGATACTTGTTCTGGGTGCGGAAAAATAGGTGGCAGTAGGCAAATGGGGTGACATGGAAAAGGTAGTTGTCTGCCTGACTTGTAAGCCAAAATAATTAAATATATGATTTACTTCAAGTTTTTCATTAGTGTAAAACGTATTATAAGACTTGAATTAAAACAAAGGTCTTTAAAAATAAAAAAAATAAAAAATTATTTGAAGCAGCCGTTGTTGTAGGTCGAATAGTATTGCCGTCTTTCTAGTGTTAATGAACACTGATTTAATTTTGATCTTTCGTTCTCATGAAGTGAACTCCGGTCCGTGGTGAAACTCAAACTCATGACCCTGTCCCCTCAAACCCCTGTCAGCCGAGGGTTTTTGGCGTTCTCTCAGCTGTCAACGTAACCTGCGCCAGCTATGGCTTATATTTAGTTAATGTTTTCATTACGATATTTTTCCTTTGCGTTGTGCATTTATCCAAAATTATGCACTAATAAAGAAGTTAAAAACGGCAATCTGAATCGTAGAATCCTTCGAATAAGCACTATTTCCTTGTCCGTATCGTGATCAGCGAAAAAATAAATAAGCGAGTGTTGGTCAAATCATATTAACCTCGTGTCTACTTACAGACAAGAAGCAAACCATATATTTCTTGTGATTGACGTAAAACTTACCCATTAAGTTAATTTTATTATAGTAATAAGAAACTATAATAAGACAAAAGTAACTATGATGTAAGTAGAAGGAAATGAACTTGAGTAATTTTTAGATTTCATTTAGTTGTCTACTCCCGTATACATTTATTGAACACAATGAAGATGTATGTGTGTTTTATTCAATTTTAAGTAGCAATGATGACAATAACAAAACGTTTGCATTAACATTATTTTTATATTTGGAGAAACTGAGTGCTACGGCTCTTGGGCTAAAGCTTGGCTCTTGCATTACTTCACCTCCATTTCCTGCTCTTTGAGAACTAATGTCCCCTAACCTCATTTAAACAGCATCAATGAACGATTGCGGGGAGTAATAAACCCGACGCCTACCCGAAAGTCTCCCAATTTACGGCGCCTTTTGCTGCAGCATCGAGCGCCGACAAAAAGCGCCTCACTCCGCGTGGGCGTTATGACACCCAATCGGCGAGAGTAAGTAATGGAGGTAAGTAAAGTAAGTAAATAAGGTAATGGAGAGCTCAACACAAAAGAAAAAATGCTCGGCGATTGACTCTTATTGTTGTGGAGAAAGCAACTCTTAAAAGGACCACTTCACAGGCAAGGGACGCGGAAACCGGCTCAACCAGTGCGATGTAACTAAAAGGTGCACACCCAGGAAGGTTACAATGTGTGTGGATATGACTCTGCAACGGAGGGGAGGGACGGGATGGCGTGAGAAATGAGGGAGGAGGAGAAGATTGAGGAGGCAAACCGGGAGAGGTGGCTTAGGGCAAGTGATGTCATTGCAGTGCCTCTGACCCGGAGGTCCTAGGTTCGTGTGTCGACGGTAACAGGATTTTCGAAACTAGCTTGTTAGCTAGATCGAATTCAGTCGCTGTCTGGAGGAGAATTCTAGCGGCCGGCGCTCTGATCGGTAGTTTTCCGTAGTTTCTCTGATCAACACCGGCGAATGGAAGAACTACCCAAACAAACGGCCACAGACCGTGCGCCATTTTCCCTTCCTCTTCCTTGTCCTATCTTCTCCTTTTACACACACTTATATACTCTACACTACCACACATGCCAGGACACCGATTGGGAGCTTAGAGCTTAGAACCTCGCTGATGGGAGATACTTGGTTGGGGAAAATCGCTCTAGTCGACATGTAGATCGGCGCCAGATCTCACCATCCAACTGGAGGAAGATCACCGCCACCTTCCGAGAGGGAAACATGCAATACACTTACGGGACTAATTACTTTAGAAGTTGACGCGCACGAAATCACTAATCAATCAAAAACAATAAAATTGAGGTAGAAGGAGAGACGGTGAGGGGAGGGGGCGTCGGGGAGAGAAGGAAAACAGGAAAAAGGGAGGAGGACGGGAAAAATAGAGAAGGTGACGGACGGGGAAGGGTGAAGAGGCGGAGAGAGAAGTGAAGGAAAATGCGAAGACGTGGGAAAATATTGGGGAGAAAGACTGCTTCGCTAACCGAATACCTCTTAATCTATCCCTGTACCGAATACGTCGACTTTATTTCTAGCGTGTATCAGATGGCAATATTTTAAGTAGCACATTTAAAGAACCTCTAAGAGTCTAGGCATGTCCACGGAATGAACTATGCATCCTGCAGCGGCACACACCTCTAGCCTTCGCGCCAAGCACCAATTCGCAGAAAAGTCCTTGAGTGATGGGCCCCAGCGAGTGAATAGTGACAAACAAGACAGTGGTGCTGTCATACAGCACTTGCCGCGGCTTCCGCTCGTCCATAAGCGCGAGCGCAAACAGGCCGACGGCTATCGCGGACCCCATCGCCGAGTGCGTGGGCGCCGATCGGAGGACAATCCGAGCACTTGGAGCGCCGGCGGGCGGCGAGGGGGCGTGGCGCCGAGAAATAACGACCGCGGGTGTCGGCGCCGCGGCGACCGCCCCGCCCGCCCGCCCGCCACGCGACGCCGCAAACAAATCACGCTCCCATAACGAGGCGCACTCCACACCCGCCGCCACGCGCCTCCCCCGCCACGCGTCTCCCCGCCACGCGCCTCCCCGCCACGCGCCTTCCCCGCCACGCGCCTTCCCCGCCACGCGCCTTCCCCGCCACGCGCCTTCCCCGCCACGCGCCTTCCCCGCCACGCGCCTCCCCGCCACGCGCCTTCCCCGCCACGCGCCTCCCCGCCACGCGCCTTTTTTTAAGGGTTCCGCTTAGTATGATTCCAAACAGGAGATGTCAACATTGAAAAAGTCTTGACCAATAAAAAAATGTAAGATACCATCATGTAATTATGCACTTACTTTAACATTTCCCGAGTAAAAGAGTAATCATCTGTAAATTACAAAAAACCCTACTACTCTACCAACGTTTAATCGATGATCGCGCGCGATCTTTCCTTTCCTCTTCCTTGTCCTATCCTCACCCCTTCTTTACACTTACACTATCATGCACTATACCACCACACATGTCGAGAGACCAGTCGGGAGCTTAGATCTTGTCCTGGCTATGGCGGTGCCCCGGTGGTGGGAAGGTACCCTGGTTGGGGAAGATGCCGTAACCGTTTCAAACCCCGCAAGCCGTAAATCGGCGCTGGATCTCACCAGCCAGCGGGTGATGATGCGATATTCCGCGATAAAAACATGGGTTCACTTACGCGACTAATGACCTCAATCAATCCGAAAACGTTTGAATTACTCTTAGACGAACAACAGAAGCGACGTTCACATGCAGCGGTACACAGAGAGCGAGAGCTTTGTTGGTGGAGAACATTGCAGCGCAAGGACCTAACTGAAAAACTTCGCAGAACGAAGGCGTGGCTTCAACTACTACGGACGAGGAACGTTTCCGCGCAAACCCCAGTTCTTTTGGGCGTAGATGACAGTTGCTCCAGTAGGGTTGCACAAGTTCATTGAGCCTTTGGAGGCACTTGCGTGCTCCTGGTGCCATCGAACTGGTAATAGTGTCACAAAAGATGGCGCTTATCGCATATTCAATACGCAAACGCTAGCTACCGTTTAGAGACAGTATCATGTGTCCATCGTCTGTCCTTTGTGAGAGTAACTGTCCGATGGCTGGACTACTGACATACGATATGATTACGTAGGCTTCCGCGGCCGGAGTATGTCTCTTGGCTGTCCGGGACAAGCCGCGTCGGTTTGATCGTAGCTGACGTTTCGGCCAACATATTGTGGCCTTCCTCAGAGCGTACTGCCCTCAGCAGTACTACCTTCCTCAGCAGTAAGGCCAGAATATGTTGGCCGAAACGTCAGCTACGATCAAACCGACGCGGCTTGTCCCGGACAGCCAAGAGACATACTGACATACGAGCTTTCTCCTACCTGCTCGGGGCAATGCCCAGGAAGAGAAAATAATAGTCGCTATACAGAGGGGTGGCGAACCTCATTGAATGAACATTAAGACACCGAAATTTAACTGTATAAGGGTCTATAAAATGCATTACTTTTAATTACAATGTAAGCGGACCGCGTAAATGCCATTTTAATCTTATCATTAATATATCGTCTTTTGATAATGCAGTAGATTAAAATCACTTGTGTAACCAATATATGTAGCCAATATATATGCTTTTCTACGGGCATTACTTGTACCATCCTCCACTCATTAGAAACAGAACGACATTCTAAATTAATTTAACACTTTCGTGATTTGATAGGGTCATAATATATTGAAACTAGGTTGGCAACTCCTTCGGCGGGTATTTTCAGGCTAAAAGGTTTATTTGTGCTTCGCAAGTTCATCATAAAATTAAATTTTGAACTTATCACAGTTTCCCTATTCGTCCGTTTTCGAAACCTTTTCACTTGGGTTACCATATTTTACACTCGAATCCTTCACATATGTGCATTTCATATTCATAAAAATTCTGTAAACATCACTTCCCAATATTATTAATTTTTTACAACTAGTGGTGCTAAAACAGAACGTACTTTCTCGCCAATAGTAAATGGTTGTGTAATACTATTTATACCCCAATTTCTCCGAATTAACACATCTCAGTCCTTTTTTGTAAATTTCATTTGAAATCGTAGAACATTTGGAGTGAAAATTAAATAGACCGCTCATCTATTCGTATTCACATTTAACACAATTAAAGGACGCAATTTAAAATTAAGTAACATAAATATAATAAACAATAATAGAGAAATATGAAATAATATACAAAATCTAACTTCTGTAGCATTCAACTGGGTAAATTGGGAGCGGGTGTCTGAAGGAGAGCAATCTTTATTTCGTATTCCAAATATGTTTTAAATAATTTCTAAAAGATTAAGTTAAATGTTAACTATAACAAAAGCTCCAACGTAAGAAACGAATAAAGAAATATGAAATAATATACACATTGTAACTTACGTAGCACCCAACTGCCTCAAAACACACTAAAATTACGATCATGAAGCGCAAGATTTACAGAGCGGGCGACTAAGTTACTCTCCCCGCCCCGAGTAAGCCCAATTACTAAAAAATACTCATTTTTGAAAAATTTAACATGGCCTTATCTGAAGATTTTTTTTATGAACACATTTCATTAAGAAAACGTGTTTCTTCGTAATTGTAGTTGTAGGAAGACGCCGAAAAAGTTTTGAATTTTTTCAATTTTCGAAAAAACAGGGTTTTCACTTGAAATTCAAGGGATGCGGCATCAGTCAGATCGATTGGGAATAAGAATTTTGGAAAAAATCGACTGAACGGTTTAGCCGCTAGCGTTGTTTACGGACGGACGAACGGATAGACGTTTTGCCGTCAATCGATTTTTCGGTATCAAGGGCCCATAAAACTCCACTAGCCGACAGTAGGTCGGCGCCGGATCTCACCATCCAGCGGGGAAGACCACCGCTATCTCCCGAGAAACAAACATGCACTACAATAACGGGACTAATGACCAAAGCAGTTGACGCGCCCGGAAACATGAAAAAACCAAACCAAACCATGGATTCTGCCTACACCACACGTTAGAAGATTTTTTTAATTTACCAACTGGATTTATCCATTTTTTCGTAACCAGAGATCTGTATTAAGAGTTTTTCTACCGAAAATTCGCCGTTTTTTCGCGCTGCATTGCATAACCTTCTCTTAAGAAGTTCCTTCTTGAGCATGAGAAAGTAGAAATACATTCGTTGTCCGCGAGATTTAATATAATGAACTAGTGAAAACCCGTCAAAATTTGACGGTGACATCTGAATGTAGAGATAAATGTAAAACTGATAAATGTAAAATACTGTGCTCAGACTAATGCTCACAATAAGTTGCATTGTTTGGATCTTCAGGGTATAACGAAGATATTCTGTGATTGAGTTCCCAAAATTTTGAACACGTATGGCCATGACCAGGTGGAATGCAATATCGGCGCCAAATGACACGAAAGAGCACTATTATACTGACGGATATTATTTCTAAAGTTTTTTGATGTGTCATGTCCTATAAACAATTTTGATTTCTTCTGGCATATTGCTCAAAGGTAAACTTATTTTCCCATTTAAGCAACACAGAGTAAACTCGTTTGCAGAATTTCTCTCACATGCAAGTACAAAGCAGAACAAAACTGACATTTCATGACAACGCCCACAGAAAACGAAATGACCTCACTATCACGACACTTACGCTGACTTTCTCTTTCCCTGCGTCCAGTTAATGTACGTTTACGTCTTTTGGGGCGCGTGGGCAACGATTCAGAATTCGACATAACCTGTGAACAACTTCACTACTTCAGTACAACCGAACAAAACCCACAGTCCGAATGTTCTCTACAAAATACACCACAAAGCAAATACATGCAAACTATCAACGCCACAATGCAATAATTACACTGAAACAAAACCTTGATGAATCGTAAACAAATCTCAACAATCAAAACAAAACATCAAGCAGCGCCACCAGAAGCAGCGTGGACATCTATCGACTCATTATATCGATTTTGAAACAGCCACCCTTTGGAAGAAAACAATTGACTATTGATAAGCGTACTATGAAATAAATATTTAATTAATTAATTTACACCGTAAATGTTAGTGAATCAACACAAACAATATCTGATAACACATCTAGGGATCACATTCTTTCATTTAAAGGAAAAAATACTACAATCGGTTCTCCCGAGAAGCTCTAAAGGAAGCCATGGTAAAATACCTTTTTTTTTAATATATAGATTTATATGACCGCGCGTTCAGCCGAGAGGCATTTGAGCGGGGCGCGCTTCATCCCCCGGCCGAGCGCGAGGCGGAGCGCTGCCTGCTGCCATATGCCCTCCACTTAGCGCCGCACCGCCGCCTTCAAGGTTTATTGCCAGTTTAACCGTACGCGCTCTTGCTGCTCGCTTTGGGCTTCCTCGGAATCCGGCAACCGCCACTTCAACTTCCAGACTTTTCCCCTCGATTCACGGCGACTGTCACTAACATTCTACTGTACAAATGCAGACGCGTTTGGGATATGAGATTCATATTTGTAGAAGCTTATTTGTGATATTATAGTAGAACTACACACAAAAATATGCTGATGTAATGGAAATTTTATCTTTGCAATTATAATGTACTTCATTATTATAATTAAACTCATAAAATAACACAAATTCCTGTGGAAAATGTCTGCGCATTGATGTGCGTTTAATTTATTTAGAAATTGACTGTATATAAACTTGTGTTAATAAAATACTGAAGGACGTAATAAATAGCAGTACGTTAAGAATGCAGTTCGAAGCGACGTTTTTAATTGTGCCATTAAGCGCTCGCACAAGAGAATGCGCCGCCTACTTCCAATTAATATTTTTCTTAAAACGATCTATATGCTGCATGCCTCACGCTGCATGCTCGTTTCTTGGGTGTTGTACCTCCATGAACTTGGTTTCCGACTTGATAAATCAAATGTAGGCGTTCAGTGGGATGTCTACGCAAGTGTTTCACAGCATTTGTCAGTTATATTTTATTATTCAAAAATTCAAAATAAAACAAAAAAGAATGTGATATGCTACAGTAATTACTAATTAATAACGATAACCTAACGTGAGAATTTCTTGACTGTTTACATTTGAAAAGAAATGTTTTCCAAGTACTCTCAGTTATGTCTTGTATTAACATTTTAGAGCTTTAAGATTGATTGTTTAATTGATTAGCGTTTCCGGACACGTCTACTACTAAGGTTATTGTCTCGTAAGTGTAGTGCATGCTTTATCGCGGGAGATTGCTGTGATCTATCTCCGCTGGATGGTAAGATTCGGCGATAACCCACACCTCGGATAGCAGGTATGTTAGAGCTTCAGGACTTTCTGTAATTTTTAAAAGCGACGTGTAGTTCCAATACGTTGATAAATAATATTTATGATTGCAGAACTGAAATTCTTCCGTAAATTTCCGCATAAATGATTTCAAAACATCTAAATTCGGAGAAAAGTGGCGAATGAGTTCTCATTCAGGACAATTGTTTTGATGCATCCATATTACATCTACACATCATAATTCCCCATTTTGAAAATATATGAAGTGCAATTACGACGACTTTATATTTTTAGTTATGCCATTTCTCTTGTATATTTTAATATTTTCATATTACTCCTCAATGTTTGTTGTGGATCCGTAGAATAAGTTCATAATTCTGAAAGATGGCACTGTAGATCCGATATAGATTCGTAAGCGTTCCCTATCCTTTCACTCCAAAAATATATTCGTGTTAATTATCGATTCCCATTTTCTAAACGAATAAAAAAGGTATGTTAAATAGACCGAAATTTAATTTCAGGTGAGAGAAAGAACCTACTGCAGCCAAGATTCTCAAGTATCGTACGTATTGGATACGCAAATTGATATTTTCAGAGAGTTTGAGCACAGCAGAGAAGACTGATTATTCATACTATTGCTTATCAGCGCACATGCAAATGTATGGCTATCGAAATGAAAATGAAAGAACATAAAATGGGCCTAAGAGGGCGTAATGACAGTAGAGCAGAACGACGGAATATCTAGTATCGGGGCATGCGCTGAACAGGATGGTGGTGGAGGTCAAAGGGAATGAGAAGGCCCGGCATAAGGTCAATGATGTAGATTGTTTGCAAGATAATCAAATATGAAGTGGCAACGGTGTATTAGAGATGTACAGGAAATGAAGATACAAAAAATTCCTCACAAATGTATTGATTCCTGTATTCAGGACATCACTGAAATCCTTCCGTAAATTTCCGTAATGATTTAAAAAAAAGAGTTCACATTCAAAACAATGGTTTTGTGCACTATATTACATCCACACTTCATGATTAACCGTTTTGAAAATATCTGAAGTGCAATTACGGACTTTTAATTATTTGGTGATGCCATTTCTCTTGTATATTTTAATATGTTTCTTATTACTCCTCAATCTTCGTTGTAGAATCGTAGAATGCATACATTATTCTGAAAGGGTGCGCTGTAGATCCGATCCGTACAAGCTTCCTGCGGCGATGACAACTGATATTTTTTTATTGCTTTTGTTGGATTTACATAGGTCAGTTTCAGTATAAACTTTCATATGTTTGATAGACTTACTTACTAACTTATATTTAAAACTTATTTCTAAGATTTAAATCTAACATAAGGTTGAGGATGCCCTATTGGGTCCTCTATTCTGGTTCAAATTCGAAGAAGGTTTTGAGGAATATATTGTAGGGGTATCTGTTTAGGTGATAACTGATAAACGACCGCGAGAGCCAGGGGAGGTGGGAGAATTACTGCCACGAAACCGCTGCATTCTACCAGAAATTGTAAATAGCCACTTGAACTCTGCTGGAGAAGAGATAGCAAATGGAGACAGGGGCGAATACGAAAGCGATTCGCTGGATGCAGCGGAGGCGGTGGCAGACGGGGGAGACCAAGGCGCGATGAGAACGGGGTCCGGACGGGGTTCGAGGCAAGACAGGAGCGGGGTATGGGGATGTGTGCGGGGGAATTCCAAGGGGCCGGGTAATGACGGGGCGCGCGGCCCCCTCCCCCGGCGCCAGCGCTGCGCCCTTCGCCGCCCCGCCCCCGCCCCCCCCCCCGCCCCCCCCTCGCCCGACCCGGCACGCAAGGTAGGCCCCGGCTCCGTTTCGCCCCCACGAAGCCACGCGTTGCCTCCGAACTTCTCCTCGGTACGTTCGCTGCGATGCTTCACCAACGCCTCCCGCTCTCCGTGGACGTCGCATCTGGCGTTCGTCTACGAGTCAAACCTTGGAACGTTCCTGGATGAATTGATTGATCGTTTCCATTGCGTCAAATGCTAAGGTCACTAGCTCCGAAAGTGTAGCTCATGCTTTGAGATGACGGGGATCTTTCCCCGAGATACGGCGCCAACCTATATGTCGTCTTGCGAGGTTTACTCCTACAGGTATCTCCCACCAGTGGGGCGCCGCCCCAGCCAGGACATGCTCTAGGTTTACTGACTGATCTCCCAACATGTGTGGTAGTGTAGTGTATAGACGTGTGTGGGTATACGTACGTGTGAAGGTGGACATGAGGGAACAAGACGAAAGAAATATCAAGCGCAGTCCTTGGCCCATTTGTTAGGGCACTACTCCGGCATTTGTTTGGAAATAATCGGAGAGATCACGGAAAATGTTCAGAGCAGCCGACCGCTAGAATTGTCCTCCAAACAGTGGCTGAATTCCACGTAGCTGCCGATTATGCGCGCACGTTTTTTTGCGCCCTCGCTTTGCTAGTTACGAGAGCAGTGGGGAGTTTGGATATTGTGACTAAAAGCATTGTATATCAAATTTGTAGTTTTTTTTTTTTTATTCAAAATAGTTTCTATTTCACGGGATCAACCATTTCCGGTTATCAAATTTTGTCTACAACGCTCGTTGGTGTCATTTATTCTTAATTCAACTAATGTTGGCAAAGGTGTGGGGGTAGCTATTCTGGGGCTCAAGAAAACGTGCGCGTATAATAGCTGGTGCCGCAAATTCCTCATCGCCGGGACTCCAACCTTAAAACCCTCGTTCAGAATATCTGCTGCGGCTACAGTAGTTGCTTAATTCAGGCGGTTTGAATGGAGCAAGAGAAGGTATGTCTTGTAGACGATTCAACATTCTCGTAGGATCCGGTCCAAAGCAATTCATTTCACGAATAACCCCGTTGAATTGTTTTGAAAGTGCCTTCGTTTCACCATTACTTAGTTTAATTATTTAGCGTATGGATGTTGGATGGCATCATGTAATTTACAACAATTTAAACTACAATAATTTAAAATTACGTTAAACAGGAAAGAAAGAAATAATGCAAATTAAGAAAATGATATTGTCGTAAAGTTTGCTTCATGAAAGATTTTCTTTACCGGTATCAGATCACCACAGATTTCCATGTCTCGTATTTGGCATTCATTAATTAGATGAGCGATGTGGAGGGGGGCCACTCTTTAGAACCAAACGCGTTATCGTGCATGCAGGTAAGAATAATCTTAGTTTTCTAGGCCTGCCCATGACCGCAAGTTATTTGTATTTCCTGTAAGGAAGTTCGGGAGGTATCCTATGTGTGGTTTCACCATTGTTCTTTGTTAATTTCAATTTGGTATTTCTGGACTAACCGTAACAATGTTCTGCCCTGATGACTTTAATAATTATAATGAAAAATAATTAAATAAAAACATGTTACATAAAAATATCTGCATTTCCGAAATGAGTTTACACAATAGAATGACACCATTGCATTAATTTTCTCTTTTATTATTTTTAAGTAACCTCCGACTTAATCTAAGTTCATATGAACAACATTTTAAAATTTGCAAAAATACACTTGAAATGTTTGCATATAGAAGCAGTAATATAATATATTTAGAATACACGTCAAGAATGCTTTAGGAATCTTACAGTAATTCTTTTATGATTCTTTAATCACATACAATTTTTCTATGCAATAAGTAAACTTATTCATTTCAATACTTCTTAAATATTTCGCACTATCCTCAACTATAATTATGGTCATATATTAATAATTAGAGGCACTCAAAAGTCGGAAATCAACATGGGAATAAAAATTAATAATGTTTCAGTCTATAATTTTACTTATTTTTACAATCGTAATTGTGAATTTATTTATTTATTTATTTTACGTCAAAAAAACAGTTAAAACTGCGTATGACGTCCTATGGGGAAAAGTGAATTGTGTGCACATTTTCAAAATTCTGTGATCCCTACACCAAGTCATGTACTACTTAAATTTTGAATTTTGAAAGGGAAAAAAAAACAAAAACTCCCATGTAGTAAAATCTATTTTCAAGGATAAATAAGCAATAAATTTTGAATTTTGAAAGGGAGAAAAAACAAAAAAACTCCCATGTAATACAATCTATTTAATTGAATGATTTAATTGTCAAATAGTATTCTATCAAATGACAAAGTAATTTCTAGTGTACTTTTAAATCAGCTCTTTATTACGTCCTCATTGAAATGTGATTTGTTTCAATATGAAATCATAAGGTATTATAAAATTATGTTCACATAAACAATGTTTTGGCACTTATCAATATTCAAATTCGCAACTTACTGGGTTAGTTCAATTTCTAAAAGCAAAATTAGTATTTTTTTATTACTTTTTTCCTCTTAAAATAACTCACTCAAATTCTTCGGAAATAGCATAACAAAAATATTATAAATTAATTATCAATTATTATAACTTTTCAATTCATGACGGGTCTTATCAGAATGAGAGGAGGATACGCCATTGGAAACGAAGTCTTTTCAAATCCGTCCAGGGAATGACTACGCGTTCGTCTGCTGCGCCGTTTAGAAGAGAACTGTCGCCTGTCGCACAACCCCAACCTTGATAGGCTTGATAGGCTCACTTGCACTCCAGCCCTGTAAATGAAGCCGTCAGTCGCACGCCAAAGGGCCCGCGAGTGGCAGCAGAGTGCGTTAGCCGCTGCAGCGCCGTTCTCGTCACGTCATCCGATGCGTCTCCGCGACGCCCGCGCAGCTCCACGGCGCAGGCGGGGCGGCGGGGAAAGGGCCCCAGCTGGGCGCCCCGCTTGTTCGCGCGTTGAAGTCTCCGGCCGCGAGGAGTGAGGCGGTGACACGCACGTCCCCCGGGTGCGCGTTCGGGGTCTCCGTTTCCAATAAATTATCCCCGTCTTCGTCTCCTCCTCCTCCTTCCCCTTCTATGGTTTCTACTACTAGGAGTTTGCCGTTTCGATCTCCATTTCTCGGTTTTCCTATTGTTCTTCTTCCATTCCTTTCCCCTCCGTTAATTGTAAATAGCCCTTCCAGGTCAAACCAGGACTGCCTCTTCTATGCCTTCTTTCGGGTATAGGAGTTAAAGTTTGGTTTGGCCAACTGTCATCCAGCATCTACTTGACATATCCATACAGCTGAAGAGCATTTTCTTCTAACCTTTTCGTTATAGTTGTTTCAATCTCAAGTATTTTCCGTATTGCAACGTATTTGGTGTTGGACATACTAAACCTTTCTAAAGAAATAATGACCGTTTTTCAAATCTATTCGTCATTGAATATAGGTATTGAGTTATTTTAACGCAGACGAAACGCGTCTTCATTCTCCTTAGTAAAGAATGAGTAAGGAGGGGGTAACGTATAATTGCTAGGGAGACGTTTTTCAAACCATCCAGTTCCAGGCGATTTCCATTTCATCGATGTTCAGTTACTTATACCTTTAATATATTTCATTCATCTAATTCAAGATGGGTCGTTGAGTTCCTATCAAATTGTCACATTATCAAACCAACGGTAATGTTCAAGACTATTTACTCTCAACATCACATCATGCATTGCACAAAATTTTATAGTAAATATAAAACTAAAATTACGTCAGCAAAAATTTAAATATAAAATTTAACTCACTAAACCCCTACAATTACTTCGCACAAAATAACACTGCAGAGAAGTACAAGACTGTAAGGCACTGTAAGGAAAATAAAAATCTCAAAATATTGTTCTATGCTCTTCAGAAATTATTTTCTCACAATAATTAAATGATTGTGAGGAAAGGTAAGAAACTACTGAATAATATAATCAATATTCACTGTAATCATAGAGCAACGAAAACTTTTTTATATACACCGATTACTGCAAATGCATGTTGCAGTGGATAATAGCAGAGAATTCTACTCATCTTAAGTAAAAAAGGAATGCATCACGTAATTATAAACCCTAAGTTATTTTGTGTAGGGACACATGCAAAGAATTTTTGACATTACGTTGATACACACTCCATAATATTTGATTTTAAAAACAATCTATTTTCGAACTCCGGAAAGCTCTCTATCTTCGCTGCGCTACCTATTAACTCACGAAACGCTGACCGCTTTAAATATATCAGTTCCAATTTGGACAACAAAAACTGAATGTAGTTGGTATTGAATAAGACATATTGACAAATGACAACAGTTAAACCTGTATTCTTTTGGTTATAAATCATTATTATAAATTTAGGGATTGTTTCATAAGTATGTTAATAAGAGCTAGTGTTAACACATGCAAGACCCGCTACCTTTCAGTTAAAGAAAAACCACGAAATTTGTTTGAATAGAAAGTTCAAAATTTCTTCCCAAACGAAACCTCCCAGGTGTTTTAAATACATTCATATATACCAGAATGCATTCTTGAAAAAAACTCCAGTATATTTTGTCACAGTTATTAAGTCATTTTATGTCACAGTCACATTTTATTTTATTACCTTTTCATTTTCTTTATAACAATAATGGTAGCATCATTTACTGTTGTATAATCAATAGTGGTGAGTAGTACGAATACAATTTCCTTCAATTTTCAAATTTTAAAACTTATCATCAATAATCTATCAAACAAGCGCTATTGACTGCAACCTCACTGCACTAGACTTGTGGAAGGAAGGAAGGAAAGAAAGAATAAAAAAAGAAAAGGAAGAAGAGGAGGGAGAGAATATCTATACGAGACGCTCAGTCAGTGTGAGCGTTCTAGACTCTTCAGCGATTCGTCAGAGCGAGTCGTTCTTTTCCTGCCTAGCTCTCCGCCTCTCAGCCGCCGCCGCCGCCGCCGCCGCCCCGCGTCAGCGGCCGAGAGGCGAGAGGCAAAAGAGATGGGAGACGCCCTGCGCAGGGGTCGCAACGCTTTTCCATCAGTTTTGACGCAAAGTGCCTCAAAGCCCATTAAACGCTTGACAGAAATGAAAAAGACTCTTCGAATATGCAACGCTAAGTGAATAACATGATGCCTATCGTTCTAGCCATATCATATGGGTCAATCAATGAAAGCATTGCAGGAGATTTATGGGAATAGGAACGGGAATTAGATTTACGGGAATGGAGATTTATGGGATTGGAGACAGGTTATTTATAGATGAAAGTGGAATTATTGTCGGAGCGACTTTAACGGTTTTTGTTGTGTGTGGAATCGAAACTAGCTTTCTGAGCAGAAATATTGATCCTCTTAGAAATTTCATTCTGACCAACAAGACAATTCTTATTTGACAAGTTAAATTTTAGATAAGAAGGATTAGGACTGAGGAAGAGAAGATCCGTTTTCACTTGCTTATCTCGTTTCTCCATCAACAATTCGTAAAGATGTACAGGACACCTATGGAGGTTATGTTCATTTGAAATTTTTGTTGGCCAAGTTGTACTGGAAACAAATGCACGTCGCAGCGATAAAATCACAGCGATAAAACAAAAACTATAAAATTGCACGGGTTAAATGCCTGGGATTGGACGAGATAGATATCATTCTTACAGTTCAATGATGAACAACTCATGAGTCAAATAAATCACCTTAATCCACTATCAGAACTCCCATATTATGCAACATTCTCCGAAAATAAAGAGCTATTGAAATAGAATTGCACTTCTCTTAGAGATAAGTATTGGGCAAAGACTCTATTTCGCTATAAATGTTTGTTTGTGCAGTTGAGTTTTGATTTCCGCACGGACGGGCAACATATAACAATGACAATTCACTAGTAGATGTTGAATGTGCAGATTATTTCATATCAACTGATGTTGCATTCATTTTCTTACCAAGCGTGAAAAGTCTACACCCTAACGCTTCAATTATTGTAGTTTGACACCCGAAATTAGTTGGAAATGCATAGTATGGAAAGCAGAATATTTCACATGATTCATAATTAATTATGAATTAATTTTATAAAAGCAAATTTTATTTTCAAAACAGGTTACAACAAACAAAATTGTGCTGTTTCGCACAGAAAATGATAACTAAAAAAGTTTTTGGTTTTGGAAATAGGTAACACTTTAGTTATTAGATTTTGATTGGAAATATCGTTTGAGAGAGATCCTATTTCAAAGTCTAAAAGGGAGTGCCAATTTATGACACTTCAAACCAGTTTCAACTGTTCAGCTCAAGAGTTTGTTTTCACAACAGCGGGTCCCAGAACCCTTCGCAATGTAAAATAGATTAGAGCGTTGAATACCGATTCCAAATCGAGAACGAAGCTGTGAATGCCTTTCTTACACCCACACGGAGCATTTAATACGCCACAAAGATACAAATCTCAAAGGAAAAGAATGCACCGGCTTTCGTGGCATGCGTTCACTGGCACCCATTGACAAACGACTCACCTTTACACCCCGACATTAATTTCCGCTCCCTCTCAAGCTCCTTGTCTTTCTCTTTTGGGCGATTCGCCACGGCGCATGCGCCCTGACACGCGCGCGGGCGCAGGCGGCGCCCAGGCCAGTGGGAGCGCGCGAACGGGGCGCCTTCAAGCGGCTATTACGGCCACAAATCCACGCCGCCTGCGCGACTCGACCTCTGACCGGCCGAGAGTAACTCGCGTTCCTCCCACCATTTATACCTGGATCGGTTTGAGGGACGACGAGACCCTGTTTTAGTATGCCTGTTTTAGACACTTGGAAACAGGTCGGAATATGGAGTATCATGCAGGGTACGTAGACTGATTCTGCAAATAGTCAGGTGGACTGGTGACAGTAATAATAATAACGCACCCAGCAGATCACAACTTCAATAAAGCAGAAACTGATAAAATTCCGAAATACTTTTCCCCTCTCCATAAAATATAAAGAAATATACAAACTTGAATCTATTAAGATTACGCCAATTGTCATAATAGTAACTGTTTTTGTCAACTAAAATATAAGGCATTATTTGGAAAAAGTAGGCCTTTCTCCTTACAAAATTAACCCAAAAGTTTAAAAATGTCATTCTCAAAATCTGCCGGATTATTCGCAACGTTATGAATATGTAAACCTATGAATGTGATATGACTTAAGGTCTCTCTTTGAACCCTCAGTGAGAAATTCTCGAGAGATGAATTAAGAATAATAATATAAATAATAATAATAATAATAATAATAATAATAATAATAATAATAATAATAATAATTTGCACGCCGCATATAATTTCATTTCTCTAACCCAATTTCCACTTTGAGTACTGCGCTTAGAAACACTTCACAACACTCCTTTACATTTACACTTAAACACAATATTTATTTATTCTGAGTAATAATGTTGAAAATATATTATTGATCATGTAATGTAACTTAAAAGCAAATCTATCTTCTTTCTAAACATTCGAGTAGAAAAAAAAGGTTTCAATGACCGTCTAGGATAAGTCCAATCATGTACCGGCCGACATAAGAATTAGTCATTCGCTCCTTCTGATCAATCCTGTAGGATCCCCCTGCTGTCGCTTCGACTCTGGATTGAACTGGTTTCTCATCTAAGCGTTACACGAGGGTATAGTCCTTTTTCTACGCAATTTTAAATATTCCCAAATCGGACCAACGAATGTGCTTTGTTTCTAATGAGATTGTTTCTACCCACCCTTGAATTCCATAGCATTTGCTATGCTACTTCTTCACACTATCTCTACGGAACTAGCAAAATTGTTCTTATTCAAAAATTGGGTGAATAAGCTGACGACTTTGTATTACGTTTTCCAATATCACACACAACTGGAGGAAAATGAAGCATTGGCAAAAATGCAAAAATTGACTTTTGTTGCCAGGCACATCAAATGCTATGGTTTTTAGTTCCATTAGTGTACTGAGTGTTCTATCCTGGATTGCTTGTTTGTTCGTGATTCGGGCACGGCAACTGAGATTAGTCCCATAAGTGTAGTGTATATTTTTGATAGGAGGTGGCGGCGATCTTCTCCTGCTGGATGGATAGATCCGCGCCGATCTCGTGCTGACGCTAGCAGGCTTTCCCTCAACCAGGTATCTCCCACCAGCGGGGCACCGCTCCAGCCGGGACAAGCTCTAAGTTCCCGATCGGTCTTCCGGCATGTGTGGTCGTGTAGTGCTTTGAATGAATGAGTGAATGAGTGGTGAGTGAGTGAGTGAGTGAGTGAGTGAGTGAGTGAGTGAGTGAGTGAGTGAGTGAGTGAGTGAGTGAGTGAGTGAGTGAGTGAGTGAGTGAGTGAGTGAGTGAGTGTGTGTGTGTGTGTGTGTGTGTGTGTGTGTAAGGGGGTGAGGATAGGGCAAGGAAGAGAAAGGAAAGATCGCACGCGGTCCGTGGCTCGTTTGTTAGGGTGCTGATCTGGCATTCGCCTAGTGTTGATCGGAGAAACCACAAAAAGATATCGATCAAAGCAGCCGCTTGATAGAATTCTTCTGCAGACAGCGACTGAATTCAAGCTAGCTGACAAGCTAGTGTCGAAAATCCTGCGGCCGTTGGTACTCGAACCTAGGACCCCCGGTCAGAAGCATTGCAGTGACATCAGCTGATGACCCCCCGGTCTATCCTTGGAGGTGCAGTTCCTCCCAAGCTGAATGACTAGATTACGGCGCCCATATGCACGTCGGTTTGATGGGATTTTCCTCCAAGTATCTCTCAGACAGGCACCGCCCTAGCCGGAACAAGCTCGTAGCTTCCAATACGTGTGGCAGTGTAGTGCATGGGTATCTGTAAGTGTGAATAACTAAGCGATGAGGATAGGACAAGGAAAAGGAAGGAAAGATTGTGCGCAGTCCGAGGCTCGTTTGTTAAGGTACTGCCTCGGCATACACATGGTATTTATTTGAGAAACCATGAAATACTTCCGATCAAAGTAGCCGACAGCTATTTATTTATTTATTTATTTATTTACGTCAAAAAAAACAATTAAAAACTGCGTATGACGTGCTATGGGAAAAGTGAATTGTGTGCACATTTTCAAAATTCTGTTATCCCTACACTAAGTCATATACTACTTAAATTTTTAATTTTGAAAGGAGAAAAACAAACAAAAACTCCCATTTAGTAAAATCTATTTTCAAGGATAAATAAGCAATAAATTTTGAATTTTGAAAGGGAGAAAAACAACAAAAAAACTCCCATGTAATAAAATCTATTTTCAAGGATAAATAAGCAATAAATTTTGGCTCTTATTATTTCCTGCCGCGACAACATGGAAACGATAATTGGAATAATTGTGTTTCCCACTGAATTCTAGAAGACGTGCACAGAAAATGAAGTTACATTTATGTCCAGAAGCAAAACAAGGGGCCATCTCAGCATTTGCTCAATGGATCAGGGAAACTGGACGAAAAACCTGATCGAGATGGGGGCTAGAATTCTCCTCAAGACAACGACTGAATTCGATGTAGCTAGTATCGAAAATCCTTCCACAATGGGGATTCGAACCCAGGTTCCTTGTGGCCGTAGAACGGCGCGTGGAAAAAGGAAGCCAACGAGGCGGCGGGCGGGCTGACTAATGGGCCGTGGCAGGAGCAAATGGAGCCCTTTGTCCAAATGGTTTCTGCGCAGGCGCACGCGTATCATTCCCGATCTGAGCATCTGTTCGCTCATGCGCAGAGCGGTGCACTCCGCGGCCGCGCGCATGCATCCGAGCGAAACAGACGAAGGCGCCAAGTAATTAATCGTGATGAGATTGGTTGCCGCGAGGGCTGTGTCGAGCTGAACACGAGATACGTTACACTTTAAATGCGATAGAACCGAAAAGCATGTATTGCCGAAACGTGCGGAGAAAATTGAAGTGAAAACTTTTCAATACTACAAAATCAAAGAACATTTTCAAGCATATTTAGCGTTTAATATTAATAAACTTTTAGAACGAATTATTTATTTTATAAGCTATATCTGAGGCCTATATATCCGCCTATGTTTACGAGATATAGTGGCAATGTAGAGAGCTAAAAACAGAAAATCAATCACATTTCGTTTTCCTAAAATAATTGATTCCCTCATCATCATCGTCATCATCATCATCATCATCACTTATGTAGCTTAAATCATTGTTGTTAATTTATTTTCAGCACATGTAATCTCATATTGAGAATGCCACAGGAATCTATACTTCTATCCATATAAGTTGAAAATATATTGAATAAGTCGATAAATAAGAAACTATGCACGTGAAATTTTCTGGGGGAAGGATCGGCTTTTCCATGCTGAATCCATTTTTACACCCAGGATTGTTAGCACTGGGGGATGAGGCGAAATGATAATCATGATGAAGAATGAAACAAACAATCTCGAACATATAGAGATACAAACATAACCATGCCCGCAGCGGGACTCGAACCCGCGATCCTTCGGCCCGAGAACACCAAGGCACTACTGCGATATCGGCTACCCGAACCAGCTTGTAATATATTTATATTATTTTATTGTAATATAATATAATTTAAAGTTTAATAGTTAATATAATTTGTTATAGCAATATTAAAATTTACTTTATTTGCCGAATGTCTTTTTTATATTTCGAGGATCTAACATAACTTGAGAAGCAACCAATGAAAACGCATATTGTCCACTGGTGGAAAAATTGAGTTTGATATAAAATTGTGTAGTTTTTAATACTCCACACACCTGCTTTCAGATCCTTCAATATGCATTTTAACAATCAATTAAATGTTTTTGAAGAATTTTAAAATCAGGAAAATTAGATGATTTCATATCAAACTATTTTTGGACAATATACGTTTTGATAAGTTGCTCCTCATTTTTTTAGAAAGTTTCAATATGCTTGCTAACGGCAACGAGAAATTCCGAAGACGTTGGATATTTTGGAACTATGGATATTTCAAGTTAAATGCAGTCTTACATTACGAGAAACGAAATCGTTAGGAAAAGTTATTAACAGTAGAAGGCAAAAATTACTCTTGCAAACAATGTTTAAATGTATCTCGAATAAAATAAATATTGATACACATTCACTCATCTCTTTTAATTCAATTTATTGTCGTAGACACGGCCCCATATGTTCTCAATACTGAACATACCTTTATTACCTAATCAAGTAAACATTACTTATCTCCTTGTCCACTGCCCATTTTCTACACACCAGCGACTCCCTCCACACTATACAATTGTAAATTTTTCTTGATTTAATTCGCTAATTCACATATTTTTCTGCACATCTCATCTTTAAACTACAGCCTGATTGATTCTGATTTTGTGACTCATATTTTTTGACAATTAGACTTCCTTTTACCTGAAATCCTATTTTCATCATACTTACAGGAAATATATGCGGATCGCGCCGCTGCTGTTGCTAAATTAGAAACTTGTTCCCGTATTTCTGATTCATTAAGTTTTTTACATTATAATTCCTTTATTCGCAATATTAATAAGGTGAGACTATCCAAATCTGAATGACAAAACTCTACAACATATATCGACATATACGTCGGCTTAAAAAATTGAGCGGTACAATCATGTTCGTACATACTATTGTGTTCTTTCTTCTGGTTTTGCGACATTTGCAGCTCCGATAGTCACCAAGCTCTTGCGCACCTGGCGGCAGCCGTATGCAAACGTTTCGGAGAAAAGCAATTCCGCCGGTCGCTTCGCGCCGCTCCATGGTCCATAGCCCCCTTCATCTCTCACCCGGTCTGCGTCATACGCCACCGCCCGCCGGCCGCGGGCGCGCCCGGTCCCGGAATGTCCTTGTGAGGTCAGCGCCGACAATTAGAGGCGATGGATATCTGCGCGATTTACGAGCATCGATAACGCCGCAGAGCCACCTTAGTTATGTTGGCCGCGGTCGCGGTCGCAGTCGCCCTTCGCTAGTGCGCCCGCCCGCCCCCAATCCTCACGCGCGCTCCCGAACGGGAGAGGTGGCTCAGGGCATCGGCTGGTGTCACTGCAGTGCCTGCGGCCGCGGGATCCGGAATCCCGACTGTAGCAGGATTTTCAACACTAGCTTGTCTGGTAGGTCGAATTCCGTCGCTGCCTGGAGGAGAATTCTAGCGGCTGGCTGCTCTCGACGGTAGTTTTCCGTGGTTTCTCCGATCAACACCAGGCGAATGCCAGAGCAGTACCCTATCAAACGGGACACGAACCGCGTGCGATCTTTCCTTCCTCTCCCTTGTCCTATCCTCTCCCCTTACACACACACATGCGCTACACTACCACGCTTGTTGGGAGACCTGTCGCGAGCTTATAGATTGCCCCAAATGGGGCGAAGTCCTGCTGGTGGGAGATACCCGGTTGAGAAAACCCCGCTAGCCGATGGTGGGTCGGCGCCGGACCTCGCAATCCAGCGGGGGAAGATCACCGCCATCTCCCGAGGAAAAAGCATTCAATACACTTATGGGACTAATGGCCTTAACAGTTGACGCGCCCGGAATCACTAACAATTAATCAATGAATCAAACGCTTTCCTACTTTCATACTACTTTTACTAACCAACTGCATGAATTATGTAGAGACTTCAATGCTCTAGCCAGCGGCGAACTTCAGACAGGATCTCCTCTGCTGCAAGATATGATGTTTTATCCGTCTGGATATGGGATTTTTGATGGTGAACATTGCTATAATACTGATACACGAACTTTGCGTCCCGCTCTATGACCCGCCAGATGTCTAATATGCTAACCCTCTGCGCAAAGAATATGGAGATTTGAATGCGCTGACGGGGTAGTAAACTTAGAGGCTCTGCACTTCTGCAAGAGTTAACGTGAATTTACTTCACTGAGCAAAAGATTTTTAGCGAAACAAGGGCGAAATAATGAGGGTGAAAGAATCGATGTATCTTATAATATTCCCCAATTCATGTAGGGAATCTACCTGAGTTCATGTAGATTACATATTCTCGTCATAGTTACTCGTAAATATTCTCGTTATTGATACTCTGCATTTGGCTATTTGGACTATATGGCTATTTGGGTAATCAAAGATTTATATATTTTATATATAATATATAATAATTAATTTGTCAATCTTTGTTTCTAAAAGGAAAACTAGTGTTGCTGCAGAGTAGCACAGATTTTCTTGTATTAGTTTGATAGTTTCTTTAGTCTGGACGAGGAATTCAGTTTTGCGCCTCTCTATATGCTACTTTTCGGGGTCTAAAAGATTTTTCACATTTTCGCAATTCTACTTTTCCCTCCTCTAAAGGTAGAATTGAAAAATGAGATTAATAATTTTACAGAACAGTAAAACCTGGTCAGTTAGCGCATTCGCACTGAAAAACTTGGAGCCAGTTTTTGAGAAAACTTTGTTTCTTAAAATTGGTAAAGCTACTAGAATTTTCAGAAAGGTCCCAAGGAATGAATAGAGAACTAATTTTTGAAAATCTATTATTTATCTTTTAACGACGAAGAGTAAAAAATTAACTTTTGCAAACTTCAAACTTTTGGAAACTATTCTACTAATGGTGTAGGCACTTTACAACAACACAGACAAAAGGACGGATTTTTTTAAAAATAAAACACTTTTTGGGTAAGAGAATGCAATAATTCACTGAAATCTACAAATATAGTTCCCGCAGGATCTCATAACTTTCTCTATACTCCATTTATTCGTATGTTTATGAGAAAGTAAAGTAATCTTTCTCGTTGTAGGGACTCTTATCTGACTAAAGACTACCAAGGCCTCTCACAGAACCTGCTGCTCCTCGTGGAGTTGATGAAGAGCACCTTCGGTCGTCCCGTGTAGACTATTTCGGTTCTGTACCGTATTTGCCCATGGTATTCTTTGCCCCCACCTAGGTGTTCGTATCAGATTTAAATTCCCCTCCCCCCGCTTCAAACACAACTGAAAATATTCATGACTTACTTGCATTTCAAACGGGTGTCCACACTGTTCGGCTTATCTACCTCGATCCCCTGGTTCACGAAGCCGAATCACTTAACAGTAATAATTAGGGAGCGGATTTTAATGAAATATTATTTTCTGTCTTTTCATTTTAGAACAATGCCGTTTAGTATAGAAATTCATTTTATGTTATGACAAAAGGAGATGTATTTTTGTCGATTTCAAATAAGTCATTTTTTACCCTTTCCTAATTTTTTCATTTTGAATTTCATCGATTTGAATATCATTTAAATGGTATTTTCTTCAAATAATATTTATGAGATGCAACAAATATTCTCCACATAATTCCTGAGGATCTATACCTGGTAGATATTCGATTTGTTGTTCAGAAGCTGTAAGCAGCCATTTGTGTATGAAATCAAGATTCCTGTGACGCCTACCAGCGCCATTGGCGGTTCAGCCGATTTGAGATCACTAAAGACAGATTTTTATGTTGAAGAACAGTCCAAACCAAAGAAGCTTCGATTACATCAGTAACGAATCCCACAGCATGAGTTGTTCATTCGAACTGGTTTTGATAACATTTTTTACCTTATTTTTCTTTGGTTTTAGAGCATTTTAAAAATATTTTAAGAGAATTTTATTGATCATTTCTGGCGATATTTTAGGACATCAAAATCCTCCCCCTAGTAGTAATATTATTGTAAATGTGTTACGGATTTTATCGGTCACACGTGTCTTTAACTCCTGTTAACACGCAACCATACAGTCTTGTTAAGTGCACTTGTGGCTACCTATATATTAAGAAATTTAACATACTTAGCATGGAGTTTTAACATCCCTAGCAACGTAAATATACGACCATCGATTCACCTCAAATAAATTTGTTAAGGAAAACATGGCGATGTACAAAGCAAATCATATGCAATCAATTCAAAATAAAAGTAACACATAATAGTTTTGGGGAAAGTAATTGTTTTTTGTAGTATTATTGATAATGTTAGATAAATTTACCTCTTTTTTTCTTACCAAGAATGAAACTCTTCTCCCGTAATTTTATTTACTGACGATGTGTAGTTGTCGCCGATTGTAAGTCAACGCGCTAACTTCCTCGCCGAACGTAATTTCTTTCGGTGTCATTAGGTTCAGAACAATTATTTGCTTCCTTTTTTTTCGATCTAAGGTGTACGAATATTGTTTAAATAGATATATTGCAAGCAACATCCCACAATATCGTACTGTTACAGCAACAGAATTCACTTGTTTCCTATTACAGTAACGTAAATTTGCGCGCAAATCGTGAGATTTTATGGTGATCGGTAAAATGCTGAACAAACCACTAAATGTTACAATGTCCTGATCCACATTAAACATTTCGGTTCCGCTAAGCTCCGCCTCGATTTTGAACTCTTGGCCTCTGGAGTATTAACACTCATTACATTACTAGGTATGTCAATAGCTATAAAAGAAAAGGATTTGAGACGTTTGTTTTGTCGTAGGTTTTTATTTTTCCAGAAAGCTTTTTCTGTCGCATTGCGGCAATCATCAGTGTTACAAAATATTAGTTTAGGCAAATAGACAATTAATGCTAAATACAAAACTTAGTATTGACAATTATGTAAGTAAATAAATGCTAATCTAATTGTATTTATTCACCTTATTTTTTACTTTAGTATATACATCTGTTATTTCGAGAACTCTTTATCAAAATTATGTTTATATGTTCAAATTTTATAATCCAATTTTTCTATTTTACTTACGTTCTAATTTTATTTCATAATAATATTCTGTAATCGACTTTAAAAAAGTAATTTATATTATTATTATTATTATTATTATTATTATTTTTTTTTTATTATTATGGCGCAATGAACGAAAAAGTTTTCTGGAGAAATAAAAACCTACGACAAAACAAGCTCAAATCCATTTCCATGATGCAAATGTACACTCCATACATTTTCTACCATAATAGCTATAAAATATAAAAAATTGATAAAACCAATAATGTAACCGACAATAACCTTGGGATGCATACGCCACCGTTTATGTGCTGAATATATGATACATAGATACTGAAACATTCTGAAACCACTTATAGCAGCAATACAAACAATGAAATTGTGACATTAAAATCTATCAACAACGCTCGGTATCAACAAGATTCTAAAAATTATTTAACTCTTCAGAAAATGTTCTAGAACACAATGTTTAGAGAACATTCATTAATGTAAAAGGGGGCTTTACATTCCAAACTTTGTAAATTTTTAAAATTCAAGGTTAATAGAGAAAATCGGACATATATGTCATCTTTATAAATGTATTTCGCTCTATTCGCACAATAAATTTACAAAAATACATGGAGCCTTTTTGAAAAAAAAAGTCTCTTATTCTTCATGTGCAGATCCCCCTAATTTTTTTTCAAAATCTTAGGGTTCCAGTCAGGTTAGTCAAACCAGGGAATATTTACTAAGGAAAAAATCCTACGAATAATTTAGGATCTAGTGTTGTTTACACACAGAATCACGGATCTGTTTCTGCTGAAATTTCGATGACGATTTCCCTCAGCATTACATAACTTCCTCTATTCTACGTGTATTACTCTATATATAAGTGTGTAAACGAAAAAATAAAATCAATAAAACTACTCTAAACTAGAGTAAGAAAGTCGGTTCCATCCTGTAACACCACTAGTTTGTATTTGGAATTTGAGGAAGGATATTGATAATATTGCAACTAGGTCAAAACAACGACCACCCTTCTTGACAAAGCTGATTTTTTTTCGCTCAATTAAACAACAACCTTGCTGTGTAATTCCAGCTTCCTATTTGAACAGTACTCATGTGTCGTCTCATGAAAGTGAGTGGTGATGCAATTGCCCACGAAAATTTTGCCCCCAAAGTTTAAGAAAGGTCATGGCGATTTCGCGCGCCCGTTTCTAGCAAGTGGTCTGCCGGCAGGCAGGTCGGCTGAGGCTCGACCTGTATGCAAAGCGAGAGCAGTCGAGTGAGATCTCATCCGTGCCGGGCGTCGCGATTGGCCCAATAAATATTTATGTCCGCGTAATGGATGTAGAGAGACTGTGCGTGTGTCACAGAACGAAGTTCTGCGCTCCAGTCAGGACACAAGCGGATAAAAGAGACATACCCGTAGAGTCAGGCAGGGCTGCAGTTAATTACATTAAGTTTATCTTTTGCATCGCCCGAGAATTTTTGTAAGACGGCAAATCAAAGCACGTTACACGACTCGCCACTCCCGACTCTTTCGTGTTTTTTTTTCTGGACTTTGTTTTTGCGCACTACGTTTACACACTGATTAGTAAAGAAAATTGTATACTTAATGACAATTTTTTATGGAAACTAAAACTAAGACAACAACAAAGGTTACAATTTATATCCTCTTTTTTGGTAGATACGATATGATAATTGTTCATATAATTTGAAAGATGGAAACAAAACCTCGTCCGTAAATTTTAGATTTTTGATGAATTGGAGGTCTGTAGGTGTGTATATGGGGAGAAAAGTTGGAATTCATCAAACAACAAACATTAAATTAAAGAAAAGACTATTGCTACATTTATATTGTATGTGGGAAACAGTTACACTACAATTACTTTTTTGTCAGACAGACAAATTGAGACATTCCAAGATTACCTAAACCTCTTTTTATGTTGAGCCATTGTTGTATATAAAATTCCATCATACAATAATATTTCTACAATTTGATTCTTTTGAAACTAGTGGTGCTACAACAGAACATACTTTCTCGCAATATTTCTAAATTTGCACTTTTCGAAAATTCAGAGTTCAGCTAAAATGAGACCATCACCATTCTTTTAAGCATCCCTTCTTCTATACTTGGAAAAAGTTTGAAAGCAATTGAAGCAGTTTCTGAGAAAAAAGTTTCAGAAATTTCATTAACTTCAAATACAAATTATGAAAATTCTACTATTTTTTCTCCAGAAAATGTATATGATCACTTTTTAATAACCTAATTTATTTACAACAGACTTGTTTAAGACAAAAATCTCTATCTCCAATTTTGTAGTTTTGAAATGTTAACTTTTTGCAGTTTTCGAAAAAACGGAGAGTTCGCCGAAATGGAACTAGCACCATACTTTTCCCGTTCCTTAATACATAAGAGGAGAAAATTTAAAGAAATAATTGGGAGCGGTTTTAGAGAAAATAATTAGTTTAAACAATTAAAATGCCTGAATATCGCGCAAACTTACACGTAAGGTATTCATTTTCGAAAAATTGAACATGACCTAACTTCAAGATCTCTCTTTAAAGAACAGATATTATTAAGTAAACATCTCTAGCTTCAATTTTGTAGTTATAGCAAGTCACAAAAAATTGCGTTATTGCAATTTTCAACAAACATGAAGGTTGCACTATTCTCTTAAGCGCCCTTTACGCTATTCGAGGACAAAGTTTAACCAGAAAATGGGTGCCATTTTTTGATAACATTTTGAAAATAGTTTTGAGACTACATGTAAGTACCCTCAATAATCAAAATATCCGTTTGAACTCCCAAAGCTTTGAGTTCGTTCAGATCGATCTGGGAATATCAATTTTGTCGAAAATCAGCGGAACGGTTTTGACGCTATGGACAGACGTATACAGACGCACCGCGGTCAAATGATTTTTCGGTTTCAAGGACTCACAAAACATGGATTCTGGTCTCCAGATGTGTGTGGTAGTGTACTGCATGCAAGTGTCGGGGCGGTGAGGAAAGGACAAATAAGAGGAAGGAGAGATCGCGCGAGGTCAATAGCTTGGTTTTTTAGGCTACCGCTCCGGCATTTGCCTGATGTTGGTAGAAGAAACTACGGAAATCTACCGATTAGAGCAGCTGGTCGCCAGAATTTTCCTCCAGATAGAGCCAAATTTGAGTAGCTTCGTAGCTAGTGTCGAAAATCCAGCCACCATTGGAACTCGAACCCACGGCTCTCCGGTCAGAGGCACTGAAGAGACATCAGTTGATACCCTGAGCTACCGGAACGGGTCTGCATATCCGAATTTCACTGGCTTCTGGGGCAACTTATAATTTCACGTTGTTTTGTTTTCTTTGAAACGTTATTTGCTTGATGACGGTGACATTTGATCAAATAATCACTTTCATCGATCAATCCTCCAATATATTAAAGTATCATCTAGAGACAAACATTTTTGGTTCCCTTGTCAAATTACTAATCCTAGATCCCTCAATACAATAAGATTTTCAACTTGATAGACTTTCTTCTATTAAGGTAAGAAATCTGTTACTTTCTTCTATCACAGTAAGCAAGCATTCGCGAAATGAAACTTCAATGTGCTCGTTCTTCCTTCACACTTCATTCTACATTGTTCACCCACTAAATAGTATCTTATTGCAGCTTTCCTTTCCACTTTTGTACTCTTCATTTTTGTGCCTGAATCACAATTCCTACTTCTGTTTTGGAAAACCCTTTCCTCCCATTGACGCTGTCCTAGTTAAATTGGAATTTACTAGTTTCCACTTGTCAGCGAATATCCTTGTAAGCTTCGGGCTGAGTATAGAAGTCTTCGGGGATATAACTGCCATTGTGAGCTCAGCCTACGCACATTTTTTTCTGAGAATAGGTTCGTTAATTGTCTGGTTGTTAGAGATTCCAGGTGTGGCAACTGCTAAAGTCATTATTCCCGTAAGTGTAGTGCATGTTTTTCAGCGTCTGGTGGCGGTGACCTTCCCCCGCTGGATGGCGAGATCCGGCGCCGACCCAGTCGGCTAACGGAGTTCCCCCAACCATGTACATCCCATCAGCGGGACACCGCCCCAACCGGGACAAGCTCGAAACTCCAGACTGCTCTCCACCATGTGTGGCGGTGTAGTGCATGTACATGTAAGCGTCGGGGTAAGTAGGGGTAGGACAGGACAAGGTCCGAGGCCCGATTGTTACGGCACTGCTCCGGCATTCACCTGGTGTTGATCGGAGATACCAGGAAAACTACCGACCAGAGCAGCCGCCGTTGAATTCTCGTCGAGTCAGCGGCTAAATTCAACCTAGTTGACACGCTGAGTAGAAAATCCTGCCCCCCGGACTCGAACCTAGGACTCCCGTCAGAGGCGCTGCAGTACATCAGCTGAGCCACCTGTCCAGGTTTTAGAGAATAAAAGTGTTAGGTCGTGTAGTGTGTCTCGCCGCCGCCTCCTGGAGCTGGACACGCCCCTCTCTCACGGAGAGCGGAGTGATTCGAGGGCTGTGGAGAGGGGGGAGGGGAGAGCGAGGTGCGTTGCGTCAGGCGGAACGAACGGGTAAATGCGGAGTTCGAGATCAAGAGGCTCAAATCTATTTTTTTCTGAGAAATTATTTGATGGGAGGCAAAAAATGGATTAAATGCATGATTAAATTGGGAAATACCCACCATGTTTATCTCTCGAGAAAACAGCTATAGATTATTTTTCCTGTACAAAAATGTAATATGAAGTTTGCATATGTGGAATTATTTGTTTTCACCTTGTGGCAATATCTCCACCGACATTATATATACGATAATTGCAATTTACCAGTACCACATACATAAAATGATATATCTTCTCTCCACGTATTTGGGAGAATCTAACTTCTTGTAATTATTCTTTCTCGTCTTCGTTTTCTATGAAAATATCGGTTCTTCCTCCTTCGATCTCTCTTTCTCTTTTTCTAAACTCCTTCATCCTGTCAATGTATCTTTTTCCCTTCTTGGACGACTTTGTATTACTCCTTTCCTATTTGCCTTTCCTGTGTATTTGCCTTGGAATACTTTAACACATTATTTCTAAAATATCTTTCAATAATTATTACGTTTTTGTTATTTCCCTCCAATTATTTTGTGGCTCTTCTTTTCCATGTTATTTATTACTCCTCCTCCAAATGGAATCTAGTAGAAAATATTTTCTGTCAGTGAATTCCATGCCCAGTTAATATTGATTTTCTTTCATTCTTGTTGCCGTTTCTTCTCTGTGTGGTAGATTTTCTCAATGCGTCCTTAAGTCTTAATCTTGCATTGAACCCATTTTTTCAATTATTTTGTCCTTCAGATATCACATTTGTTTCTTTCTGGTATCTAGGATTCATTTTGCTCTGATTATCACCAAGTTTTTCGACCAACAATACGCACCAGTAACAATCTTATTATTCTTTATTTCATTGATAAAGTGATTGATGGGTGAGGTCAGTTTGACAAAATCTGTAGCGATACACCGATTTCGCGAAGGCCTCTAACCATATAAATCACAAAATTCTCCAAGAGAAATTGGTTGAACTAGGCTTTGGCGATCCCATTTTATCTTGGCTGTGAACGTGCCCCAAGAGCAGGAAACAATGTCTAAGTTTGCGGTTCTCTTTTAACCAATTCTCCATCTGGTGTTCCCCAGGGATCACATCTAGGCCATTCACATCTAGTTCAATGTGTTATAAACGACTTGCGTTCGTTATAAGGCACAGTTATCTATTGCGCTTGCTAATGGCCCCGAAATTTATTCGAGAACTTAAGAGGATGCTGATAAGCTACGACTTACCTGTCATCCCTGATGGACTGGTGTGTGAACAATGACAAGTCGCTGGGTGTTGGCATATGCTGCGTTGTTAGCTACACAAGGAAACGTCAAACTCTTCGATATAACTAGACTATCGATGGTGAACTCTAAAAGGACAACGTTGTCGACCCCAGAAATACATTTGACTGTCCTTAGACTTTAATACACATTGATCTAACTCGTGTAAGACTAAAAAAGTGTTTGAATTCTATTCGTAGTATATCCACCTTTTGTAGTATAGAAACCCACAAATTTCTATTTTCCTCGGTGACTAGAGTCATTCGGGAATATGCCTTGATTGTGGGGAATCTTCATATTAGTGAAACATCACTGGTCCTGGAGAGAGTCCAGTCTGTGTCAGTTAGCTTTTTTGAACGTCACTCCAAATTCAAAAATGGATCACGATTGTGATGACGTTCTTCGTTTTCTTCGTACATCGTTGAAGATACCGAAATTAACAGACAAGATATTATTTTATGATGATTTTCCTCCAGGCCTTATTGTTTACTGTAACCCCGCAATGCCCTGATATTTTATGGGAGCTCTGCTTTCGTGCTTCGCGTAGCAGAAGCCGAAACTACGAGCAATCTCTTCCACTGTACTGCACTGACTAATATCCTTGTCTAAGACGTCTTCAACAGAGTGGCATGTGAGGCCAACAATTTGTGCATCATTGGATGTTTTAACGGTGCCATTACTAAATTTATTGTAACTCTCAAACGCATTCTTCAATTTTAATTCACTAACTACATACTTGTCTTTCATAATTTGATTTTTATGTTGATTGGTTGTAAATATTATTTTATATTTGTTTTTATACTTATTTTTTATTATTTTATGAAATAATTTATTTAATGACTTTGTCCCATTTCTACAAACTAATTGATTTGTACTGATATTCTTTTCTTAAATATTATCTTATTGTACCATAATTATTGAGGGAATTTCTAGTGTTTGATATTAATAGATCACTGAGCTTAAGGTATTCGCTCGCCTACAGATTTTTATGCTTTACTTCCTTTGAAGCTTTTGAAAAAGCTCTTTTTATGGTTAAAATGTTTGGTACTACATAAAATATTTAATATAAATGAAATGAAAGTATAATAAATCACCTTTCGGTTCTAGGTACTTGGAATATTAGGGAATCATAATTATAATTTAATGTCTTCAATTCCATACACTTAAAATATATTTTGAAGATATTTATTAATGCCTTAGCCGAAGACCGTCTACGACTATTTTATGGAATACTAGTATTAATATTTTTATTGGTTTTTAGATTTTTTCGGTTTTCAGATTTTTTCGATGGCATTTCACATATAATGTAGTCATTCAGACTTACTTTTTTATAAGTATTTTTAAAGAGAATTTAATATTAAATTAATAAATAAACAATATTATTAAAAAGAGGCTAATATTTTCTATTATACCCCCATTTGATATAAAGAATGAATATAACAGGAGTTTAATTTTGTGAAAAACATTTGAAAGCTAAGTTTCTAAACCGCTAAGTTTTTCAAAGACACTGTGGTATCGTGGAATGTCTGATAACTTTGGAAAAGCAAACGTGGAAAACTATTTTAAACTGAGCTCTTTGGAATGTGAGATAAAAGCCTGTAAGTTACACGGACACGTTATATAAATCTAATAGTCGCTACTAAGCAAATGTGTCTTTCTGAGCGGTATGTATATATTGCATTTTTTCCTAAAAGCTTAGATAGTATACTCTAACAGACTTTTCGTGTTCTTCCTTCGGTGTTGGAGAAATGATGCCGTAAAGTTTATGTCAAACAACGTGAGAATGCACAACCCTCGCAAAGTATTGTAAGACATTCCGGAAAAGTAAATTTTTTGTGCCAATTTTCTATTGGCATTCTGTTTCCATCTATATACCTAATACGAGGTTTTTGGATAAATCTTACAGTGATATTCATGTTCAACTAAAGGTGGAAGAAGACCAGCCGCATTATAAGGGTAAGCCCAAGAAAGTAATCAGTAGGGAACGGATTTTCATGTAAATACATATTTTTACAGGGACAAGATACCTGCATTCACTAATATTTTTTAGACAACACAGATTCTGAACGAATTGAACCATTTTTATTTTACATATTTTTACATAGTTTGGTATAATTACATATTTTTACATATTCCATCTACTGCTACACATTTCGTTACACTTTAATATATCTATAAGCGGAAAATGAATATTTCCCTTGCGCGTTCGAAATATTTTACTTGGAAATAACTTTGTTACTGAAATATTTGCAAAGGCATGCATGCGCTTGTATTCATGCTTACACAGTTTCAAAGACCCCATGCTAACTCGATAAAAGAAATATTTTTCAGATCATTACTTTATCGGTTTTCTGGAGTGTGGGGAGGGGCGTATGCTCCCCTTGCCCCCTCTCTTTCTATCACAGGGTACTGTGCACGTGAACGCCGACTTCTCGTAAACATTGTATATACTACGAAAGTATCATACATTTCGGATGAAGCTAGCAAATAATTGCTTCTGTAGATGTAGAACTTTCTTTCAGCCTCTCTGAATCCATGTTAAGATTTGATAAACAACGTAGTGTGCTTGGAAAACGGTTCAAGAATGGAATTTTAAACATTATAACGAATTTTTATTTCACATATTTTATATTTTTTCCTACATATTTTAGAAAAAAAATAAATGCATATATGTACATATTTTGCTTTTTTTATTACAATAAAGTCCGTTCCCTAGTAATCCGTAATAATCTAGCACGAATACTGTTGGACAGCATTATAACTGACAGGACAGTTGAAGCGAACATACCAGACACATTTTTATTTGATAAAATAGTTACAAGAGCTATGCTTATTGAGGTTGCAGTTACTACAGACGACAACCTAGTATCAACTGTTGCTGAATAAAACTCCAGTACCAGCCACTAGCTGTTGAGTTGAAGGATATTAACATTGCAGAGAAAGGATACAGTATCTGTGATAGAACGCAATTGGTGAAGTCACGAACGGTTGGCAGAAGGCTGGAAAAAGTCTGAGTTTGCGAGAAACACACCTACGAACTATGCAGAAGGCCGCTTTATTGGGAACTGCAAGCATCATCAGAAAGTTTTTGAGTCTTGAATGAGGTGGATGAAGGGCCAAGGAAGTAAATACATCAAAATCTCCACAAATGGAGTACTACACAAAAGTTGCTTAGAACGCACTATGAGGAAGCTCTTTATTGTAGCAACGTCACATTTTTCTATAGATAAGTTGTGTCTTGGGTAGGAATGCTCCGACATTTCTATAAGTAATGAGTAATAATGCAGTATAATAATAATAATAATAATAATATAATTTATTATTATAAATTATATAATTATATAATATAATAATTCTATAAAGTATTATTATTATTATTATTATTATTATTACAAAAATTGAAAAATATTTGAAAATTGATGACAAAGGTGAGCGATTCCATTAAATCATTTTGTGTTTTTTAATTCAAAAGATTTCATTATACCTTATTCCTTGCTTTCATGGCAAGAAACTTTATGTCTCTAAATCTTTTGGTATTGAAAGAATTTTCACTCGTATCATTCCTCTTAAAGCTTGTTATTTTCTTAAATGACGCACCACATCGATTAGACGGCCCATCTTTCTGAAACGCGCAACTTTATTAATGTTTTCACCCCGTGAGAAATAAAAACTTCCGGAAGTAACTGTAATCTTGTTTCTCCCAAGCACACGCAAAGCACTTTGACTACCAAACTTGCTAGTTGCATGGTTCGAGGCTAAGTTCTATTGTTCCATGGTACGGCCATTTTACACATGATTCTTCTCCACTGAACAACAGGAAAATGAAAACGATGAGGAAACGAAGGTGGCGATGAACATCAAGACGAAAGCGAAGACGACGTACATTATTATAGATTAAATAGGAGATTAGGTGGGTATTAACAGGTTCTATTAAGAAAATTTTGATAATCTGTATTTGGAGATATTTTAAGGGTAATGAGATAAACAAGCACCTCCCCTGTCTATTAAACCTATTAACCCTCTTGAAATCATGAAAAATATACTGAGTAAATTCTTGGGTGATAAATAGCTCAAGATCACTGTGTAATTGATTGATAAATTGCGACAATAGAGACATGCGATTTATTTGCTCAACAATGTGACAACACTGTGCAAATGCCGAATCTGCTGATTCGCTCTTGTTTAGTTTGCGGCACTGGCATTACCACGTGGCGACAAAGTGCCAACACATTCTTGATTAATTTGATTGAATTGAACTTGATTGAATGATTGATTACTGATTCCGCGCGCGTCAACTGCTAAAGTTCCCGGCTCCGAGCGCGTCAACTGCTAACGTGGCGATGATAGTGTAGTGCATGTTAGTGTAAGTGTGTGTGTAAGGGGAGAGGATAGGACAAGGAAGAGGAAGGAAAGAATGCGCGCGGTCCGTGGCCCGTTCGGTAGGGTACTGCTCCGGCATTCGCCTGGTGTTGATCGGAGAAACCACGGAAAACTACCGATCAGAGCAGCCGGCCGCTAGAATTCTCCTCCAGGCAGCGTCTGATTCCGACCTCTCTGACAAGGTAGTGTCGAAAATCCTGGCACCGTTGGGACTCGAATCTAGAACCTCCTGGTCAGAGGCACTGCAGTGGCATCAGTTGATCTCTCTCGGTCTGAAGCCCGTAGGAGCCTTGCGAGCGCCGAGTAGGGATGGCAAAACAATAACGATGTTTTTGGAACATCGATGTTTTCCTCCAGAAAAATCGGTATATTAACAACGATATTTTGCATTCGATGTTTTCTTCCCATCAATATTTTGTGGCCAAATCATACAAGTTTTTTATAAAGCAATATCGATCACACGATTCAGTGAAAAGAACTCCGTGAAATTTATCTGTTATTCCAATTGTCAGGTAGGTACGTCAATAATTTATATTTGATAGTATTTGTTATTATGAATGTTTGGAAGACATTTCGCGAAATTAAAATAAAAGGATTCTAACTTCACTTTTATGGAAAAATGCGTTATAGACCTTGTTGGTCCCATATATCCCATTTACGTACTGTAATTAAAACTGAATAGGAAAATAGCAAGTTTATTAGTCAGTATTTAAAACATGGATGTTTCTTTGTCAATGTGGATTCGGTGGTATAACGGTCAGCATATCGGACTGTCATACCTGATTTTGCAGGTTCAAATCCGATCAAAGCCGTGGATTTTTAAAATCCCTCGTATGATTGGCTTTGGAGGGGAAGTAAAGCCGGCTGTCCCATGTAGTAGATTTACTGCATGTAAAAGATCCTCAAGCCTAAAAGTGTTGAGCCTCTGAGCAAAATTGAATTCCGCCTGTTTATTCGCCCAAGATAATACCTCCTTTCTCCGCTAGGTGGTGAAAGGAGCGTAGAGAAATTTGCGTGGTTAGACGGAAGAGCGGGCGTGATGGCCCGAGTCTCGCCACGAAAAATAAGGCATTAACTAAACTAAACTAAACTAAATGTTTCCATCGACGTCGAAAATCCTTTAGCGATGTATCGATGTGTATCGATGTTTTGGTAAAATGTGCCACCTGTAGCGCCGAGTGGCGTTGTCGGGGCTGCGCTGCGTGTGGGATCCGGGCGTGTCCCGGCGCGCGCTCGCGTGCGAGAGGCCGTGAGGCGCCGCGTGCGCGAGCGCGAGAGAGGCGCGTTGCCTTTTAAGGACGCGGGGAGCGCCACGGGCAACGGGCGAAATATGTCCCAGGCGCTGGAGCATCCTGCCGCGCCATCGGCCTCGAAATGCATTCATCGTGGCGAGCTAACATATGTTCCAGCGACAAAGATGCTTTCTTATCGGTTCTCGCCATTTCTCTTTAGAAAATATCACCTGTCTTTACGTGTGAATGCCAAAATGTGCACACGAACTGATTTGTAGAATAATATCATAGTCGCTTAACAAAATGGAATAATTAGTACATGCACTACAGTTAACTTAATTGTCAAAGGAACTGTGTCACTTTTTAAATTTGTGGAACCAAACCTGCAGAACCATTGTAACTTATCTATAAATAATAGTATTATTATTATTATTATTATTATTATTATTATTATTATTATTATTATTAATATTATTATTATTATTATTATTATTATTATTATTATTATTATTATTATTATTATTATTACGCGCCCAATCATCCCTAGTAGGGCAAAGGCTTCCTGCGTAACGTAGGTAAGTTCCCCACGCCACCTAGGATGAGATTAATAAATGATATTAAATCATATATCAATTCACAATTACGATTTAAGCAAATATATGAAGAAGTAAACAAGTTACCATGTTCTAGAAAAATATGGAAGCAATTACACATATAAGGTAAAAGAAATAATAAGTAAAGAGATAAGTTCTAATTTTGATTTTTTATCTTTGAACAGATAAAGTGATTTCTTTTGTTGGGTAATTATACAGGTCAACATGGATTTTCCTTTTTTGACTTGGACATTTGTTTCCAATTAAGACTCTTTTTGCTTATCAACAACGTTTTTAAATCAGTAAGAATTTTCACTTAGTATATTTCGTTAAATTTGTGGTCGATTAACGGTTGCAAAACAAACAGTAAACAAATCTATTTGTTCAAAGTGTTCATAACTTTTCTTTATAATGAAGATTGGGGGATCAGAATAAATCGTAAGTCCGTTTTCAAGTGTGAAGTGTTTGTGTTGCAGAGTTAAAAAAACTTGTCAAAGGAAAAGAAGAAGGCATTGAAATGTGGAGTTCTTATGGCACGACGCGAGCCAAAGAACCATCGAGATCATTGTTATTTTTATCAGCCAAGTAAAAATACTCACTACAAACAACTAACAAAGAATGATTTATCTTGATTGGGAGTCTTCTAGAAAACTATACCGTGCCACATAGCATTGACATTTCTACAAGCATTAAGTTAATACTGGCCAAGAATATGATTTAAAAGGCCTTTGATTAAAATGAAAATTGGCCTTTTTCACTTCTAAGTTATAGCTTCACGGCTGAAAGAAAACAATCTGCGAAGTCCGGGAAACATTCAGTCGCTCACTTTAATATTCTCTCATTCACTGCATCTTGAATTTTCTTATTGTAGCCACATGATAGGAAGCTCAAAGAATAACAGTCGCCCCAAAACAAAGTATATCGTTGTAGACAACTATGTACCAAATTTTTAAAAAAAATCATGTTAACATGTCGCATTTATATATGGGACAACGGAGATAGAATTATTGGACAACACAAGAATGACCTAGAAGGAACACACTGATACCGTGTTCCTAGAATACTACGCAAGAAACATACCAATTGATTCTCTCAAAAAGCTATTATCTCCCTTACATATTAAACTGGTATTACTGAAGTAATTTACTTGTATGAAATGGAAGTTGTTTTAAGTGCCTAACCAACAAGTTTCCCGCACTCTCGGAAGGAAAAGTCAAAGAAGGTGCCTTTGAAGTGCCTCATATTAGGGAGCTAACTAAAACTGAAGATATTAAAGCATGTATTACACCTCCAGAAAGGGAAGCTTGGATAGTTTCAAAGAAGTAGTTCTTGTGTTTTTGAAAGTAATGAAGCTCCAAACTATCTGCATCATATAAATAATACGCTGAAACATATGAAACCTTAGGACGTAAAGTCGGTCTAAAAGTGCATTTTCTTCACTTTAGAATGCTTTCCAAGGGAGCAGTGGGTGAAGTGGAGAGAGCTTTAAAGAAGACATTAAGAACATTGAAAAGCGATACCAAGGCGATGAGAACACCCATGATGGCACAATAGGTTGTTTTTTTTGTAAGCGACAACGGCTCATTCGCGTTAACTTAGTTTATGCCTTTTTCTTTGAAATTTATTATTTACAATAGGTTTTAAGTTAGTGTTTAATTGTCATGTTCTTAACTATGTTACAAAGAAACAATATAATGCACACTGTATTTTATTAGTTTTTTATTTTGTTGATCAAATGGGATATGTAACTGTTCAACACAAAGAATATTATAAAGATGTCTTAATAACTTTTAAAAAAACGACAAAAACGATATGATACAGGAAAATGGAAGTAATTTATAATTTGCACTTTTATATATATTAAAAAAATAATTTACCTTTTAAAAAAATAATTTGTGATTGTAAAATAAGTGTCAATTTTCTTGTAGACCTGTGTTATTCTGCCGCAAATATTATAAGTTGAAAGGATAGACAGAGCTAAAAGGTCTTTTCATATGCAGAAGTTGCAAATGGTTTGCGAGAGGCTCGTGACTCAAGTAATATTTATTGCATGCACATTTCTTTCGCGAATAATTTTTAAAAGTAGAATCAACTTTTTTCGACCAGAAAAAATGCGTATCATAAAATTCATAAATTACACTATTTGATAAATCAGTTCGCATGAAAGGTATATCATTAAAAATCAAACAAAACCATAGACTCGCGTTGCTATTAAAGGAATGAAAATGAGTTTCTTTACACCAGCATTATAAACGACCTTTTTTGTTGCAAGAAATCGTTCATAAAAGGGCATTTTAGGGCACAAATGATGTATTAGCATTTTAGGCAGAAAGATATCACACAATTAGCCAATCGGAGAGAAAGAGAATCGTGTTGAGGTAGCGGTAAACGGAACGCACACCTTTTCTCGCACTAGTCAAATACTCGAGGCATCACAAGAAAGTTGTCTCGCAAAATTAATTTTGATTATCTTATAATAATATGAACTGTACTTCATGTGAACTTGAATATACTTTGAACAATTGTGACATGTGTTTGAGATGCCATTTGCGTTACCATTTATTTATGAACGCACTTGGACAAATTGTTCATTAAGCTGAAAACAATAAACAAGTAAGTAAATAAATAATAAATATGAGAGTTTCAGCAGTTGAATGCAGATAGTGGCGATCATGAAGGTTGGAGTGTACCATTCATTGAGAGGTCCGGCGGTTCGCTTCCGGCAAAATGCCAGAGATTTCCTGACTGGCAACTTGTGGCGCTTCCCGCAATCTAATTCGTTGGCGGACTGATCCAATCAGTGGCTTACCTGATTACTTCCAGGCAAATGGCAGAGCAACATCCTGTAGAACGGGTCACGGAGCGCTCGAAATACTTTCTTCCCATCCAGAAACCCTTTCTCCATCGTATCATCCGGACTGGGGCGTCATGTGGGAAAACGCCCGATCTTGCGGACGTCGCGGACTCACGCTAGGAAAACAAAAAAGGAAATATCATTTCAACTGTCATAATTAAATACTATATTCCCATGTAACTACATATTTTTCTTTTCGAACTTGAAATTGGATGGAACTTGACCGAAAATTGAATCATGAAATTGACGTGATTTTAATACTTTTTTTTTATTTTCCACGAAATTGCACGTTTATAGGGTTACTGCACGAAAATGCTCGTTTTGGGTAAAAAATATCAGAAAATTGCACATTTTGGGGTATTATGTACCATTCTTGCAAGATTCATAGTTTTATTGCACACAATATCAGTCTTATACTATCAACTTGTTTTAATTTACCTTTTTTAAAGGTTTTATTAAAGAAAAAAGATTTTATAACTTAACCCGACAGTGCATTCGCGTGGTCTGTGAAACTCGAGAGTCGTTTAGTACGTATCAATTCTGCATTTTGTAGTCCTATAAGCTGACCGTCTACACCTGGGTTGTCCAACTGGCGTCTCACGATACAATATAGTGTGGCCCCCCAAAGGTTATTAGTCAAAATTGAAAGTCCGTTGCATCCATGCAGGCAAGAATATTGCATGCCATGTATTCGCTGTGTCAGTCTTTGCTGACGCCAGCTTCCTGACGCTTAATAAAGCTGATATGTTGACGAAGATGACCTCTTTTATTTCTTCTTATAAGAACGTCAACAACACCAAATCAGAATTCCCACAAGTCTTCGCTGAACTTACCTACATGAGACTGCATGCGCGAGTCAAATTTGACCTTGCGTGGAGGCGGAAACAAAATGTACACGTTATAAAAATAAAATCATAATATTTTATCCATCATAAATTTTGCATCCAAATTGTAAAATAAGTTGATAAGTGGTTTAACTGGAGTTTATAGGCTATGTTACACGGTTTTACAAAGTTTTGATATTTTTTGTTCCATGTTTTTTGCACGTTAAGTTGTTTTTACTGCATGAAAATCCAGAGTCTTTGTTATAATTACTACTTAAAAGGCATTAAATGAGTGCAGGCATTTTATGACACTTCTACATTTATCCTTGGTATATTTATTAACAATAGAACTAACTAAATTTCAACGAACCTTTCACAAGCCTAGTAGTATTCTTTCTACGTAGTTTCGCAAAACAATGGGGTAGATTTTTTTAATTGGTTATTTAAGGTCACATCAACATCTTAGGTCATTAGCGACCGCTATTGCTGTTAACGGTATGGTAACTATGTGGATGAAACGATATGGTGATGATAAGGGTGAAAGGACGAACACAAATACAACCATGCCCGAGGCGGGACTCGAACCGCGACCCTTCGGTCCGAGATCACTACGACACTACTGCCTTAGCGATCTCGGCCACCGGGCCGACAATGGGGTAGATTTGTTTACTATTCATTTGGTCAAATATTTCCTTCTAGATGTCTTTTCCGTGGCAAAGACACTGGCATTTCCTTATATATCAGAGGTTCTCAACGGGGCCTCTCAACAGACCTCCTAGGGGTCGATGAAATGTTGAAAGGGGCCAGTGATGATCAAGCGGTCTATTGGAGGCCAATAACCAAAATAAACAGGCTACTTATCAATATATTTAATATTGCATTGATTACAACAAAATATTAATTAACTTAATTAACTGTTTACTGATATAAAGCAACAAAACGTACGATTATAAATTACGAATTCGCTTCTCTTCGTTCGTACTAGTCTCTCATCCTCAGGAAAGAAGAAATTAAAAAATCGGAAAACTCAAGAAATTATAACTAAGCGTTGACAACGATTCTCTGTCGCGCAAGAAAGTACTCGCAAAACGTACTGAAGAATGTCATGGCCAGTTCCTAAAAACCACACATTTTTAACCATTGCATTTCAATGAAGATTAAAAACTCGAAAGCGGAAACGTGTGTGATAAAGAAAAATGAGATATTTACAAATATTGGTGTAAGAAATTATATCTGAGGCAATAATGTGCAATTCTTTATGTTATTATTACGGATGCTACATATTATAGAGAAAACGTAAGGGGGCTTATAAAGCAAACAATTCTCTTCAAAGGGGTGAATGAATGAAAAAGGTTGGAAATTTCTTTTATGTGCTCACAAAGAAATAAACTTCTATTGACGACACATTGAAATGTGTCTCCCAAAATCGACATATAACAATTTTAATTAATTTACTTTCATAATGTCATTATAATAATAGATAATTAAAGTTCATGTGAAAACTAAATCACAATATAATGCTCGATAATAAAACAATGAAGGAAAAACATCTGCATGACCAGTAAAAGGAAATGTGACATCACAAGCCGGATTCGTGACTAAAGAGAGAAATAAAGTATACAGCAATAAAGCCGGAACAATTCAATGATAGCAACTTCGCATTAGCTTTTTTTTTAATGCTCTTCTCACTGACTATACCTGCTATTCGGGATTCCCACTCCGCTATTAAGTACAGTGGAGGCAAGTTGTACTGCGACTTCTATCTCTTCCAAACATCCTCCAGTCTAGAATAGGAAAGGGAGTTGGCGATGAAGGCGAGGCACTTGCGAAAGCAAATTCAAGAAAGTATATACTTTACGTTGCTGGCAACTACTAGATCATGCGGCAGCTTCGAGTACCACCCATTGCGCGGTGGTATGAGGTCATAGACGAGCACCATCCGCGCTTGCATTTGCATCTGCGGATGGCTTTGCTTTCAGGCGGACTTACAACTCGTTCTGAAGACGAGCTTCCACCAAAGCGAAAGTTAGTGTATAAGTCTACAATACAATTCTTGCAAGCGATAAGAGGAACGGAAGGTGATGAGACAGAAAAGAACTTATCTTTTGTTTACAGATTATGCTTTCTTCGTTGAAGACGAATAGTAAATAAATATAGTTTTGTGCTTCTTACATCCCGCGGTTTGTTCAAAATTTAAATGTTATGTAATTTTATTAATGAGCAAAAAGACCAAATTAGATCCAAATTGTAAGAATCACTTTCCTGTTGATGTGGTGATGCATTAAATTCACTAATTGGGAAGAGAATGTGCGAGTGGTCTGGATAAAAGGAAAAATATACCTCGAAATAAATGCCAGCGACAGGTATTAACCAGACATATACGTTAAAGGTAACGCTCCATAAGCAAAAAGATAGTTCGTATTAATTATACTACTCACTATTTCAAATTCAAGATTTATGACCACCTCTTTGCAAGGCTGGGCAAGTTGCCACATGGAGCAGAGTTCAGTTGCTGTCAGAAGGTATAGGAGTTTCAGAAAATAGTTGGGTTTGTAAAAAAGAGAACTCATTTCAATTATTTATGTAAAAGGTAAATACTGAATCTTAACATAGATGACACATCGCTTTGTTTGTAAAACCTCCAAAAATCATTTTCAAATACCGAGACATTGATCTACAGAATGGCGATCATTCTATCAACGCTAAGACGTGAAGAAGGGTCTGTTCTCACTACAAAAAAATAATCTTCAACCTATTAAGAATTTGCTCATGCGAAATAACAGTTTAAGAGATGCTAATCGCTAGTCAAGTCCCGGACTTTCTACAAACAAATTTGCAGTTATAGTCGAAATCAACAAAATATAAAAGTTTACACTTACACCAATATTGGTGTAGAACAAGCAAACTGTATCCACACGAAATTTTGAATTTTGATTTTGATCCCTCTTTAAGGAATAAACTTTTTAAACACTATATTACACCTAAAATGATATTAATAATGTAAAACTTGTTACAGTTTTTTTAAATAAACAGGAAAGAAATTTTATAATTTAAATAAATCAAAGTCATTTTATGAAATAATTTAACGTCTTTCAAACTTCACACAATATTAAAAATTTAATACTAGGTTCATTAATAGTTTTACTTGTATTAACTTATTTAAACACTAAAAAGTGAACAAATCAAGTTCATGTTTAAATAAAAACATTTTATATACAAAACCGTTTATATATAATTGATATTTAATAATACGAAATTAGAAGTCGTTATTTAAATTGTTCAATCTAGCACGAGATTGTAAAACTTTCGAAGGTAATGGAGAGCGATTGTTTGATTTCTGATTATTGACCCCGCCTTAGAAATCAGAGAGAAAACGAAAAATTCCAGGAAAAATGTTATGTAATTTAAATGTGAAGATTTAATTTCAAGAAATATTTTAAGTTTATATACATAAACTCTTTTGAAATTAAGTTCAAATTGTTTCATTTCTGTCAAAATTCACTGTTTTTTATTGTTTGAAAAGTAAAATGTTTTTATTTAAAGGAAGTGGTGGAATGTTTATTAGGAAAATAAACACTATGATATATCAACACGATTTTCAGAACTGTGCTTGGATTTCGATATATCCATGTTCGGTGATATAAAGGTTTAAAAATATCGGATTTTGAATAAATAAATGTTTTGTTTTTGGTATTTTTTTCATGACGCACTCTACTAGCAAATAATTTGGCCTGAGTGATAGAGTGGCCGACTATGACTCATAGAAGCGAATTTAAACTGTTGTCGTTCAAAACTAGTGGTGCTACGCCACAGTTGAAACTGTATCGTTGTTTTCCTTTATTTATTTGATTTAAAATCGCATCAACGACACGGTTATTAGCGACTGCAAATATACATGATATACTATAATTAGTACATGATTGAAATTACATAGTGAAAATAAAATTTAAACTAGAATTAAATAGTAATTTCCAATTGGACAATTGACAGATTATAAATCTTTATACACTTTTAATATTTTACAATTTTAATAATTTTCCTGAAAATCATTGGCAAAAATCACTATAAAATATTTTCAAGATTATCAGTTTGTAGAATTGGGAGAATCAGTCTGTAAAAGTGTTGGCGTTCATGTTTTACATGACTGAAGAATATGGACAATTGACATTGTTCGTTGCATGATACACATTTTAAGGAGCTGTCTTATTTAACGATGTAGGAGTTAGCTTGGTGTGTTCAGATCTGATTCGAGAAAGTATTACTTGATCTTTGCAGTTGAGATTTTTGTTGGTTCTTAGTTTATGGAATTCGTAATCATGTCTCGTATTATTTGTTACGGTTGCTTAAAAATACAGAAATTGTATTGAAATTTTCTCTCTACTATATATAGTCCAGCTACTTCTTGCATAAATAAACTCTTCCTACATAATACATCGACAAAAGAGGTCGGTTTTGTTCCCATTTAGAAGAAACCGTGAACACAAAAGTAAGTAAATCCATAAAGAATTGCCATGCATCAAATAGATTTGAGACAAACACTTAGAAGGTCTCAGATTGTGATAAAGGGGAAAAGAAGGTGCACATGCAATCCACAGCACACTACATGATGTGACATTAATGTTGTAGAAACTATTGTATCAAGAAAATAATATCTAATGAGATAAAACTGCACGAGATTTTTGTAGTGAATTTGGAACTAATTCAAACATTTGAAATTGAATGACATGGAACTTTCACCTATTAAATGCTTTTTATTGATCAAATTTTAAATAAAAATGCAGTATATTTTGAGAATATTTTGAAAAAGAAATTGATATTTTTCTCCCCTACAAACAAATATTCATTTTAATTTAAAATGTTCAACAATATTGACATTCATCTTTTGAGAAAAAATTCCGTTAATGTGTTTAGAAACTAGTGTTTATACAACACAGAGTGATGTACAGTGGGAATGATGGACATGCAGAAGTTACCGAAAAAAAAACTTTCATCGCCAACTCCCAAAGCAACTTTCGAATCAACACCATCCAAGCTAAGTATATCCATCAAAATTTTAAGATGGAGTTTCGGCTCAATTGCGTAACTTTGTCAATAATGCGGAAATATTTACTAGGCTTGCGCCTGGTTTCAGCTCGAACATCGGCCGGCGCTGCATCAGCTGTCGTAAGCCGCAGTCGTGTGCCCGCCCGATTGCCCCGGAACGCCCAGGGGCTCTCAGAAGGGCTCGCAGACGGCGTCAGACTTCCATGTGGAATTCCGACGCCTTACGGCAGCTGACTACAGCGCCAGCCGATGTTGGAGCTAAAGGCACAAATGATAAAGTGCAATGGAGTCAACCCCCACGATGGTATTATACGCGCACGTTTTCATGAACCCCGGCACACCTACCTCCACTCCTTTACCAACATTAGTTGAATTCAGAATAAATGATAGCAAAAATCTTTGTTTGATAACCATAGATGTTTGCTCCCGGGTAATAGAAACTAACTTGCATCGAAAATCAAGCTACATATTTCATACAATAGTCCTGTAAACAAAATAATCAATCCCCCCTCACTCCTCACGCATCTAGCGAAATGAGGGCTGAAGAAAACGTGCGGGGATAACACAGCGAGAGCGAAAGGGTTCGTCGCTGTCCGCGCATCGAAGTCTCCAGCGGGGTCGGCCATCTTGGCGGCGGCGCGGGGGCTTCCGCCGGGCGGCGCCCGCGGGCAGACACGCCGCCTCGCCTCGCGCGCAATAGCCGTGTTTACAGCTGCCGCCCCGCCGCCGCGCCGCGGGCGCACGCGCCGGCACCGCCCCCTCCCTCCCATACGCACGCACGCACGCAGCGCCCGGCGACCAGTGGCCGCGGAGGCGCCTGCCTTCGGGCCCAGCAATGGCGTAACGTTCGAACCCGCAATGCGGGCGGGCTCACGTAAAAGAGGGCCCATACTGTCAGAAATCTTGGTAAATATAATGTAGATTAGTGTATTGAACATGCAACAATGTAGCCTTGTACATTAAAAAGAGCTCAATATATGTGTATATTAAATTTAATCCACAAGTCAAACTCCGTAAGTTCCTGTGAAGTGTTGCTAACTATTTTTTTAAAAAAAAAAAAAAAAAAAAGGAAAACAATAATGATTTATTATCTTAAAAAGAGTTGAAAATCAGAAAAAACTTAATATCACTGAATCAACTTTGATTGTATATATACTATGGTAGCCGTAATGTTTTCTAGGTAATCATTTGCAAATGGCTACTTACATAAAAAATAAGATTGGCATGCATCATAAGCCTTGGTGATAGTGAAATAATGCGTCTGTAGCGATTTATCTCAAGAAATAAATTTAAACATATTTTAATGAAAAACAAATTTATCATCAGAAATAATAATTTTACTTGTCTCATTTTGCTCAACGTTTTTTAGAAACGCTTTTTGTAAATAAAGACTAATTGGTTTCAAGTTAGTATCATTTTAGAAGTTTCTATTAATTTTCATCAATTAAAGTAAAAAATATCTTTTTGACACAATGCTCCGCCCTGTTTTAGTTAGCTAATGTCTCTCTTCGCGATAGCACACCTCCTTTTATACCCTAACCGATCCTCTAATGTATTGGTCTGCAAATATTTTAAGCAAGCTTTTTTCTTATGATTTCAAGGTCTTGCATTTCCTCATTCCAGTTCTTTAGTATTTTACTATTATTTTTACATTTGCGTCTTCTACCTAGTGTGTCTGACGCTGATTGACACATAACTTTCTTTATATTTTGCCATTCGTCTCTACTGAGCGGTTTTTCCTGTATTTCCACAGACGTGAGGAGTATAATTTCCTTATACTTCCCTCTTTCAGCAAATGTGTTTTGTAGGTGCTCTTGGGTTCATCTGCTTAATTTTGCTTCTTATGGGACCATCGAGCAGGGCTATTTAGAACTGATTTCACTAGATAGCGATCTGCCCCTATTTCCGGGCCCCTATGAGCTCGTGTGTCTTTTATAGATGAGGCAAGCTTCTTGTTAGCAATGACGTACTCAAAAATAGATCGGAACCCTCTTCCTGCCCAAGTAAACTTGTGAATATCTTTGTGACAGCAATAAGTATTAGTTATTTTCAAGTTGTTGAAGGTGGCAAAATTTCTGAGACATTTCCCATTTTCATTAAGTGTCCTTTCTCCTTTATTTCCTATAATATTTGGAATTGGGATATTTCCGACTCGCGCATTAAGATCCCCACAGATTGTAATAAAGCCATTTCTGTTGATCATATTCAAATATTTCTGTAAGGTATTATAAAACTTTTCACTTCCTTCTTTCTTCCCTTCTTCTGGGGCATATACACTATCACTGTTAAATATCCTCTTTTCAATTTTAATCGCAATATTATAATATAGTCGTTAACAAAGTTGTAGCTTCTTACACTGTTCCTCCGTCGGTTAGCCAATAGAATTGCTACACCAGATGAAGTCCTCGATGATTGAGGGACTCCAGAATACAACATTATATGATGATTTAGGTCGGTAGTTCCTTTCAGTTTTTTTCTTTGTTTCGGTGATGTCTGTTATATCAATGTTCATGTTTCTTATTTCAAGCTCCACCAAGCTCTCTTTGTTCTTTAGGCCTCGAACATTTCAGGTAGTCAGTCTTAATGTTGCCGCTATTCCAAGTCGTTTAATCCTTTTCCGTTACTGAGTTGTCATCGTATCTTGCCGGTTATCTCCTCGGCGATTGAAAGCAGTAGTAAAGTCCTCTGGCTCGTTGCTATCGATCGTAGAGTAAGTCCCTTGGTGGGCTGCCACCTTAGGGCGTGGGGACAAGCCCTTCCATGTACTAACCCCATGAAAAGTGTTGCTCCTTCCGCTCTTTGCACCAGCTTCTTGATTGCTGCTCCGACCGTTGAAGTCTTCACACGTATCCCTATGTAAGATACCTCGGTTAACATCGAGATTCAGGACAATTTTGAGGTTGTCTACGCCATGACGAAGAATGTAATGTTTGATGACCATAAAATTGTTGTGGAATTACACGGGTACCATTTCAAGCAACGATTCTTTGATAAAATACCATTAAATGATATTTATTCGTTATTTTCTAAAAAAAGAGCATTAAGTCCGAAAAATGTTAATGGGTTATGCAACACACTTAAACCCATTTTTAAAACCGTTTTATTTGTGCTGATGCTCTTAGATTGAAAACTAATTTTTTCTCGCAACGTCATTGAATGCTATTTTTTTCGATACAGTCTAATACATATATTATATATAATTTATTCTCCTGCCTAATGCAATACTGTAAAAAAAAGCGTAACTAATGACTGCACAACAGCGCATACGTTCTCGCATTATTTGTAACTTTTGCAACTTTCGAAAATTCAAAGAGTTCAATTAAATGAGGCTTGAACCACTTTTAAGCCTCCTTTACTCCATTCTACGTACAAGCTTTAACTTAATAAAAAACGAACTATTTTCGAGAAAATTTTGAAAATAACACTTCATGTAAAGTTTCCCCAAAAATAAAAATATCCGTTTAAAATTCGCAGGACCAAGCAGATTGATCGGGGAACATCAGTTTTGAAGAAAACATTGGAACGGTTTAGGCTCTAGCGTTGACCACAGACTGGCAGATACGTTTTGCCGTCAACACAGTTTTCGGTATTCAAGACTTGCAAAACGTGGATTGACTACACACGTGTTAGAGGAAGTAATTTGCTACATACAGGAACAAGAATTATCCTTTTTTCGGTTTCAGGGATCTACAATACGAATTGATCTGCCGAAAAATCGTCGTTTCTCGCTCTACTATTTCGTAACTTTTTCTATACTACAAATGAAGTATGCGAGAAAGTTATAATGTTCTCCAAGATGACTTTTATTTTTTATTTAATGATGGAAGACAAAAGGCTAAAAGAACCAAAAGACATTTCATTTTTAAAAAACATAAAATTGAGTTATACTTTAGAGATGAACGGGATTCATCTTCTCAGAACTAACGTTATGACGTTTCTAATAAAGTGTGAAGAAATCGTTTGACACAACGATTCATTTTCACCGAGCTGGATCTAATTTGATAGTCTGATATTTTGTCACTTCTCAGGGCTCCTCGTGTCATCTCTCAGGCCAATATATTCAAGATCAGTAGGAAATTTTAACCAAGCGGCGATGCAGTTCAGCCAGCGATCCAAGTCAATAGATCCAATCATAACCATGTAATAACTGCTTTCTTTAAAAAACGTATTTCTTCCTGCTCAGTGTGTATTCTTTTCAGGGGGTTTTAAAGATGGAATATCTAATACATTGAACATGCACCGCATTCTAGAAAAATCCGCACAGTCTTGTTTTTTTTAAGTCTAAAGTGTTCTTATGTTCAATTGTTTTTTCATATAAGATAAAGTATTAATTGGAGAATGAGAATTAATTTCTCTTATTTTAAAGTGGCATTTGTTTGTTTTTGGGAAGCCTGCTTGGATACCACAATGTTCATCTCCTGTTTTTCCTAAACTAAATGGATGCACACTGCCATTCGCATGTCGATAAGGATCCGATCACGGCCGCCTGCGAACACCTGTGCCGGGCAGGGGGATTTGGCGGCGCGCCCGCGGGTGAGAGGTGAAGTGTCACTCACGGTACGTCAGCGGCTCCGAGTTTGCCTTGGCAGCTGACGTAAGCTCCGGAGAATCTGCTTACATTATTCGACACAGACGGGCACAGCCACGATCAAGCTCCCGTCACCCCAATAAAATTAAGTCGTGGACCGAATTGTTAAAGCGCGTCTAGAGTGCAAGGTTAGATTCAGATGGCAGTGCAAAACAATGTGTAAGAAACACGTTGTCCCTTGACTATTACATCAATTGAAACAAGGTAATTTTGGTGAAAATATAAATTAAAGGCTGTACGTGACCTCTATGGCAATGAAATGTGTGTTTTGAAATATATGTGCGTTTTTTGTTTTAATGTTGCTTTAACGTTTTTAAATTATAGAACACTAAATAATATTTAAAACAACAATTGCAGATAATCACTGAGGTTCACATACGCGGTTATTAAAGACGTCTGAATCGGTGACGTTGCTTGTAATAATATAAGGGTTGTTTAACTTCTTGTAATCTAAGACTTTTGATAACAGATATAGTTTACTACTAGGGCTGTGATTTATATGCAATAAAAACAGCGAAATATGCACATATATGTAAATATATTTGGTAATATATGCAATTAAAAAAGGAAAATATGCGAAATGTAATGTGTAAATGAAAAATAAATATTAAAAAAGAACAGAAACATATAAATTGTTACAAGCACAAAATTAATATTACACAGGACTTAATTTTGAAGAACACTCATTTCATAGGATAATGGGAGATGCAGTTAATGCACTTTTCACAAAATTAAAAAAGGTATTGCAACAAAAATATGACTTTCTCCCAATGTAATAAAATCTAGAACCCAATAATAAAATTACCTTAATTGAAAATCTTGACTTAATGCGTTTCGTGAGAGGTAGCGAATTTCTTGTCTGTCCGGGAGACGCCGCGTCCAAGGCAGGTGCCGGGTTTCGACGGCATTCTGCGACCTTCCTTGGGGCGTAATGCATTATGCCCTGATGAAGGTTGCAGAATGGCGGCCGAAACGTCGTCACTTGTGCCTTGGACGCGGCGTCTCCCGGACACACAAGAACATTCATTAATATGTTTCACTTGTGAGCCAACAATATTTGGTTAAAAGAATTAGTAATTTTAAAAAAATGGACATACCTTGAACCAAGTCTATTGATCACTTGCAAAATTGTTGCAATTGCAACAAACCAACTTTTTCAAATTCTCAAACTCAAACGAACGTCTATTGGGCCTCAAAATCACTTTGAAGCCGACTGAATTCCCGTTCCACATCAACAATCAATAGGTAACTTAGTACATCTTTTATTTGCGCAATAGCTCAATACAGGAAGAAATTGCAGACAAGCACATAATTATTCATCACAGAAAACGGTAATTCCTGTTTCTGTTTTTGTTTTTATGTGAGACCATGTTCAAAATCATTGTTCACGCAGACACGTTGTTGAAATCTGAAGTATACATTCAGCTTCCGAGCGTTTGAAGACTTATAGCAGACAAACTTACTTGTAAAGCACTCTACAATGTGTCAAGGCGCGGACCACACGTTATGAAAACTACTGCATTAACTCTTAAGAAGCAACATTTCTGTAGATTGGAAATTACACTGCATTCATTCATGGAAAACGTTTATCGTTACTCATATTTATTTATATTCATGTTAATCCGTTTTTTATTTTGTAATGTGATTTTCTAATTACAGTGGCGGCCAATAAAATATCACCACCCCCAGCGCTTCCTATGATCACAAAGACAAAACATAATTATTTTCCCCGTTTATAATTACGTTTAAACACGTTTCCGGCAAGGCGGAGTCGAATCAAGGTTCAAAGGTAGAAATTTCACGGCATAATAATAGAGCCATTGTAAACATTTATAATATAATAGTAGTTTTTTGAATTATTTCGATTCCATTTGAATTGTTTGTGGTCGCATGATCTACACGGGGTTTTCTTATATTGGGTATTTTATTGAACATTCTAGATGGATCGTGCAAAACACGTCACTGAGAGTGAACGGCAGGTGATATTTAGCATGTGGAAAAAAGTGATTAAATGAACAAAATTACAAAAGGGCTGCGTTTTCGCGAAAGCGAGTCCAGAATGCAATTCATAAATGTAAACAGACGAAGCAGATTCCTGAAAATCGAGGCAGACAACAAAGAAAGTTCCCACGAATGGATCGATAAATCTGCGTAGAAATTCGGAAGGAATCTTACCTGTTAGCACCCTGCTTGAAACAAAAAATTCTCAAATTTATGGTGTTTAATTATGAACTTCAACTGTTCAGATAAGATTATGAGCTTCACAACTCAACGGACGTGTTGCAAAAAGAAAACCGCACGGGTCAAAACTAAATATTACGAAACGACTAGTTTTTACAAAACTACCCACGGTAAAGGAGCATTCTTGGTGGCACAACGTACTCTCGTCAGACGATTCCAAGTATAAGTCCAAGGTTCCAAGAATCCACGGTTTTCTTCTGATGGGAAAGTGTACGTGTGACGTCCTCCAAACCAGGAAAACTATCCCAAATTCTCTATAAAAACGTAAAACATTGAGGGGAATGTAAAGGTGTGGGGATTGTTTCGTAGTATGGTCTGGGCCCGTTGTTTCGTATGAAAGGAATTATGAATGCGGAGCTATACGAAGAAATATCAATGTCAACTATACTTCCTTATGCTGGTGAGGAAGAGCCTTTCATCAGGACGTTTACGCAAGGCAACGACCCAAAACATACCTCAAAGTTAGTGAAGTCCTTTATTGAGAAAGAAAAAGTGATAAGTTTTGAATTGACCAGCACAGTACTGTTCATCTGGGGACCCAGATTTATATCCAACTGACAATTTGTGGGATAGTGTTGATAGAAGTATTGATCGATTCAAAGCAACTAATTTAGACAAACTGTGGGAGGAAATACAAAAGGCATGGTATTCAACTCTAGAAGAGGAATACAGGCGTTACGTGAACTCCTTGGGAAGAAGAGGCAGGGCTGTACTAAACAAATAAGTAATATCCTACCAAGTACTAACCCATTCAAGAGATGAATTTGTTGGTTTTTTTGCTATTTTTCCAAGGCGTTATATCAGATAGCTCTTTTTAATTCTTAGAGAGATACTTTTGTTAAATTTTTGTTATTTGTAAGATAATTTGGGTCTGAATGCTATGTACAAAATACATTATAGGGTATTCATTTAAAAAACAAGGTTATTTACAAAACAAATCCCTTAATTTCCTTATTAGCATAATTGGTCTATTTTATTGACCGCCACTGTACAAGAGCCACAATAGCCTAAATTAATTTTCTTTACTGAACTATTCAAGATGTCTAATAGGAAAATCACGATCATTTGGAGTAATACGAGCAGTTTCGTATCCATTTGAGATGTTGATCACCCTGATGAACTCTCGCACGTGATGCACATTGTCTCCGGTCCAACACCACTCAACGGGGTTTCTACTAGAATACGAGCAAAATGAAGATCTCCATTAAGAGTTAAAATTAAATAATTTAAAAATTACAAAAATATATGTAACCCTTCCTACATATAACTATATAACCCTTCTTGTTGGCTGTCATTTAGAGTTATGTAGCATGCCAGTTAAGTAATTCACGGCGTTCGTCACTGTATCTACGTGCTTTGAGATACAAAATTAATATTTTAAAAGAATCTGACTAAAAGAGTGCTAATCAATTTGCCACATTGAGAGGAACGGAAACATTTCTGCAAATGCGTTATTACTCACTCAAAATGCGTTTTAGGTGCTACCCCCATCCCAAAGAAGAAAACGTTAATTTGTTAATTCCCTTAGGAAATTTCGAAGGATCCGAAACAATCAGTTCCCCACCAAGAGACCGATACGCGCAGTTTGAGCTGTCAAGTGAAACAAATTTCGTGACAATTTACTTTAAATGAAAGATAATTAGACGAGTAATTATTCTTTGTTCTTATTAGCCGGTATTTTAGTATAATGCTAATAATAATAATAATAATAATAATAATAATAATAATAATAATAATAATAATAATAATAATAATAATAATAATAAGTCCGGCTCTCGTGGCGCAGACTGTTGCGGCAGCCATAGTCTGCACTGAGGTAGCTACGGGTTCGAATCCTGCGTAGGCATGGACGTATTTGTAATCTTCCTTATATTTCTCATCAGCATCTTATCACCTCAATTCATAACTCCAGGTTGACAACCTTGCTTAATCAATGAACGAAACAGAAAAAGTGGATTCTCATAATGAATAAAAAACACGTTAATCTCTCGTTACTCAGGAATAATCTGGGTTAGGCTTCTGAGGATAACGGGTAGCGTGGTCCTAGATGGCCGATAGTCGCATTCAAAATGTCTATATTAATAGAATGAAACCTTATTTGCCATCATTCGTTCATTGCTTCGTTTCGTTTGCGAGTAGCAATCAATTTATCGAAAGCGTTTGTTTCATCGTACGACACGAGCAAGTGTGTGAAGTTGAAATTATTGTTGTATTCACAAACTCCGTGTCTACGCAAACATGACCACCACAACAGAAAATTGGTATTTCCTTCACGATCCTGTCTCTATTTTACACAGTTTTACACAGTATTTTTACACAGTATGTGAGAATATGTGAAGCTTCTATTTCGACAATACGCTTGAACAATCACACTCAGTTATTCTGCAATTGGTTTATTTGCCCTATTCGGTATATGTTGCATCTGTCTGATGTACTTCTCCTACACTGATTCATTATGGTCGAGAAAAATAGTGAGCCTTGAAAGACAACGAAAATACTGTATTCTCTCGAATGTCCCTTTATATTTCTGGATGAAAATTTCGGGATGCTTCGCTATGGATTACTTTGTATATTATCTGTTGCAATATTCGTATTCCTTGTTTAAAAACAACTAATTCCCAGGAATTCACATTTCAATTCAGCAGATCGTAAGCCAATTGCTGGCAGGATGTTGTAATATATTATATATATATATATATATATATATATATATATATATATATATATATATATATATTTGGAATACAATTTTAAAAATTAATTTGCTTCATTTCGGGACATTAACTAATAGTACCCCTCCTTTTTGTTTTTTTTTTGGGATTATATTTGTGAAAATATATTATTAAAATTTCATACATTTAGAAAACTGTCACTTCCTCCTCAGGTGTTGGCGGGTGCGCCCTAGTTATTGCTACCTCATGTACCGGGGAGTGCCCTGGCTGTTGCAGGCGGTGTTCGCCGTGGCCATGGCGGTGGGGCTGGTGCCCGCGCCTGCGCCGCGCCCGCGCCGCCCCTCCTCCTGCTGCTGCCGCTGGCGGCGCTAGTGGCGCAGCTGGTGGCCCCGCCCCCGCCCGCCGCCGCCATCCGATGGCTGTGAGTAGCCCTTCTGCCCTATCTACGCCCTGGCTAATGCTGTAACGTACTAGTCTGTTGGTCGTATGTCATGACTAGCAAAAAAAGAAGTTGTTGGGAAACATTAAATAAATAAGTAGGATGTTTTGAGAGGTCGAAGTGAGAAGTCCTTTCTAGCTTCTCAGATCCACGATTGCCGTGATAGAATATCTGTGAGTAGTTTTTGGAATATTTCCCTAAGTACCCGATGCATTAGAACCATGAAAATACTGCTAAGTATTAAAACTATATTGTTGTTGGTGTTGTTAAGAAATAATTTAATTGCTTAACAAACGTTGGCGGGTGGTCAGCACATACTTGGCATTGCTGATGATTGCGACGCTACAAAACACTGAAAGTTTTACATAGCATCGTAGGCTTTCACAGCCGGAGTCAATATGAGTGAAAGTTTCCGGGCTGATAGGCTGTGGTCTAGTTGGTATTGAAGAGCCAAACGTTTCGTCCACGTCTGCGGTGGACATCTTCAGTGGCGGCAGCGTCGTGGGGTAGTCTCCGGGTCGGCGGCTGGCTGCGACTGGCTCTTCAATCAACTGGACTACGGCTTACCAGCCCGGAAATTCACCATACTCAAAGTTTTGTCATTAACGCCAATGACTCGGGAAGAAAACTTTATTCCAGATGTTCTTGTGGCGTCATTCATTAGTGACAGTTGATCGCTGGCATACGTACTTAACGAAAATCAAACAGAAAAATGTCAAAAAGAGTCGTGAGGTTAAACGATTGATCGATTGTTTAGTGATTCCGGGCGCGTCATCTGCTAAAGTCATTATCCCCGAAAGTGAAGTGCACCTTGTCAACGCGAGAGGTGGCGGTGATCTCCCCCCCCCCGTCCGCTGATTGGTGCGATTCAGCGCTGACCTATGTCAGCTTGTGGTAATTTTCTGTAGAGGGCACCGCCCCAGCCGGGACAAGGTCTAAGCCCCCGACCAGTCTCACAAGTGTGGTAGTGTAGTGCATATGAGTTAGTGTTCACAGATAAGGGATGAGGATAGGGCAAGGAAGAGGAAGGAAAATCGCGCGCGGTCCGTGACCCTTTTCGGCATTCGCCTGGTGTTGATCAGAGAAACCACGGAAAACTACATATCAGAGCAGCCTGCAGCTACAATTCTCCTCTGGTCAGCGGCTGAACTCGACTAGCTATGTAGCTGGTGTCGAAAATCCTGCCACCGTGGGGAGTCAAACTCGGGCCTCCCGGTCAGAGGCGTGACACGAGGTGCTAGCACTCGTTTCGAAACTACCCGCACAGTGTGACACCTTCCGTTCCCTAAATATAAGTTCTAGGAACATACTTTATTGAATTTGGAGCGAGGAATTTGAACAAGCGATTCATAGTACAAATGAGACTATAATTTCGTCAACAACAAAAAATATACAAACGTCAACACAAGTTGTACTATACGGTCTAAGTGTTTAGGAAATCTCTGATATTGAAATAGTTGTGTTTTTCGGTCTCTTACATCTGTCTGTTTACAAAACTAGCGCCTGAATATAAAATTTACTCAAAAACGAATATCAAGGGAATGATCTGGCTAAAGTACAGGCTTTGCAGGTTTAAACTTAATATGTTAGTTTTGGAGGACATACGTGTGGGCCAGTCTCCACGAATTCGGAATAATTTTTGAAAAAACATTTTTTGCTAGGGTAGAGGCAAGCGAGCTTATTAATCTGGTCTAGGTTTGATTATCATTCAATTCTTTGAAATTTCGAGAAATTAACAAAGTTCAACTTTTCTTGGAACTGTGCAGACATCCCGTTTGTAATGCACTCGTTTGTAGATCCACTTCACATCATTTCATGTATTTTCAAAATGAAAGTATGTTCGTTAATTTTAAGTCAAACGAGACAATGCCTCTTACATTTAAACCCAGTCTACGATGATCACCGTAGCCCTGTATAACGAACGAACGACTCAAAATTCCAACGCATTTTCAGAAATCTCAAACGCCATTTTTCAAAAACCGCAGCAGTTTTTTTAATTTTTGAAACGATAGTGCTCAATGCAATGAATAACATGACAGAAATGTCTCTTTCTTGTTTTTTCAAAAATTATACGAGTGTAATTTTTTGATATATTTCTCACATCATCAATATTTAAATTATGGGTGTTTGTTATACATTATGCATTTGTGAATAAAAGTGCTTAAATGATTTTAAGAAAGTTTCTAGAAAACCAAATGTTTTCTTGAAAATGACATTCTGTGAATCGTTCAAACATGAGTTTCTCAAAAATGCTTGAAATTCAATAAAACTTGTATATAGGAGCATATTTTACATTTCACAATATTTGAAGTCATTTCAGTTCTTCCGTTAGAAGTTGAAAAATTGAAAATGTTAATAATGGTCATATGTAAAAGACTCAATGATGGACAAAAATCATTTTTCATTGAAAATTTCGAACTTTTAAAAAAATGTCATTTGAGCGTTTCTGAAAACGCGTAATTTTAGACTCACTTTTACAGAAAACTTTCGAGTTTTCGAGAAACCTTGCAAGAAATCATTTGAAGTACTTATACTCCTTCATAACGTGTAAAAACAACCATCATGTAAATATTAACGTCATGAGAGATATTTCAAAATTATTTTATCCATAACAGTTGACTTATTGCAACACAAGATGGGACAGAAAGGCCGGATTCAGCCATTCATCTAAGAATATAACGTGTAAATGATGCCGAGTCAGTCGTAGATACAGCAGAAAGAAAAGTTCCTCTTAGATACAGTTTACAATATTCGAAAGTACGCATGGTTTAACTTAACAAAGCGAGGCGAGTACATGTTACTACTTTCATTTTATGTACCAGAACGCAAGCCTCGTTCTTCCACTGCGTGGATTCCCTTTATGAAGTGAGTTTGTCCCGGGCTATTTTATGGCAGTCGTCCACAGCGGCGCGATCCCTTTGTGGCGGCTTCCGATCGCCTGCTCCGCGGGCGCCAGATCCCTGTTCGCTCCTCGTAAAGCCCTGTCCGTGCGCGGCGCCCTCGCACACTGCCTGCGGTGCTTTATTGCGAGAGGCCTCCGTCGGGCGGGGGGGGGGGCTGAGCTGCGATTGGAATCCCTCGCATCGCGTGATTTGTTAAACTTATCACTCGAGAGGGTTATTTTCTCGTGTTGTAGGAATGGTTGGAGGAAATCTGCAAACGCCGGAGGGCTCTGTAATAAATACAAAAACATTTTGCTAATCTACTTTATAAGCTGAAATACACCTCTCTCTTCCTTCTTCTTCTTTTCCTCCTCTCCCTCATATACATATATAAGATTTCTTCCTTCATCTCCTTCTCCGTCTTTCACCTTCACTCCCCCTTTCTCCGTGTGTCTCACCGTCTCTCCCTCTTTCTTCGTCTCTCTCTGTTCCTGTCTCAGTCTGTCTGACTGCTTCTGTATATCTCTCTCCCTCCCTCTCATTCGCATTTAATTGCAGATTCTGCACGTCTCTGAGCAGGTGGGGTAATATCGAGAAGCGCCTGACCAGCAAAAGCAAGTAATAGAATGTTCAAGAAGATTTCATCCTATCCATTACAACGTGCGAAGCTATTGAACCGCACAGGCTATACGATCGGATACAGTAAATTCAAATCTGGGTCTCCTTGAAATTGGTCCACTATGTCACACGCTGGTTAGGATCAGCGAACAGGATATGTCCAAAAATTTTAAGCTTATATGTAGTGTATTGGAGTTTATTATTCATAATGCTTCAACATCAAAGCCAAGAGTTTGTGAACTTAAGGCCCTTGTCAGGGATTATATCAATATTGTACTTTACTTTGGTTTTCGGTTGTGAAGATGATTTACCTACTATGAAGTGCTCACTTTTAGTGAAATTCAGACCCTTTCGTGTTCTAGAAAATTATTGGCTTGAGAGGTTGGAATATATTTTCACCAGGAGATATTTCAGTACGGCTCAAGAAAACACCATTCGACCCAATTGCTTTTCTTGTAACACTTATTGATTGGTCAGATATCGACAACCCACTTTTGTCTTCTCTTTAAACAGATGATATGAATAATGATGACATTATATGACATTATGGTATCATTGATTACAATATTTTACGTTCAAAATTACCTTTGTTCCATTACCAAAATTACCAAATTACCAAAATTCCTGGTATTGCTCAAGAGTGGTTAAGTTCGTTCCTTAAACAGCGATCTCAGAGAGTTGAAATACCGTACTGGAGTGAAGGGGCTTTATTTACTCCCCTTTACGATTCATGTCGAATCGTCGATGGAGTTCCGCAGGGTTCGATTTTAGAACCTATTCTCTTCCTATACGTAAACGACATGCCCTCGGTAATTCGAAACGGTTTTTTTGCTCACGATACAAATATTCTCTGCAAAAAGAAAGAGAAACTAATACAATATCAGACGTTTGAATTGGTTCCACAATAAATTATTAATAAAGGTTAAAACGATTTCAGTCGGATTTTCCATTTCAAAAAAGCAAACAATCATACACTCCATTGAATATTAATGATGTGCCATTGACTGATGTTAAGGTAACATTTTTTAAGTCTCTCAATTCAGTTGAACTTCAAATAGAATACTCATATAAATAATTAAACACAAAATTAAGATCATTATGCTCGCGTTAGGAATTCTCTCCTAAATTTTTTAATTGATTTAAATGTTAAAGAATAAAGAATAAGTTCATTGATTTTTAATTGTAACTACCATTTTCCCTGTCGTAATCTGACTGTATAAAGATGAGACAAACATGCGTTACAAGCAACAGGCAAAGCATGCGTACACATGAAAAGAGATCTGGATATCAGAAGTCAAGAAACGAGCAGATGATTAATGTCCAGAAATAAACCTTAGCGAGATTGGTAACAGATTCCTGAATAACAGATTGTTTAACGACTATAAATTAGTTAAAAAGTTTATAGGAACAAAAGTAATTTCATATTAAGTAGAATATATTTTGAAGAGAGGAATGCGAGATTCTTTTTGGTTTATCCAGCATATGTTGAAGATAACAGTTATCCGTGATGATTTTTCAGAAAATTTAGTTAATATTGTGGAAGAAAATCATATAATGCAAACAAAGATATCCTATTAGAAATATAATGGCAGATTTGTGTTTCTCGCCCCAAAATGCGTATTATTATAACCTTCTTTGTTGAAAGTTATAAAAATTTATTTTCGAGCCTACCATTGAACGCCTTAATGTTGCAATCTGGGGAGGGGGCAGTAAATACATGAAGACGTTAAAAGTAAACAATATGGTCAGTAATTTCAAACATTTTAGTTATCTCATTCTTAAAACAGACAGTACAAAAAATAAAATATTAATATTAATGAATCATTTAATATTGCATATATACATGAAGCGGTCAAATTCAAAACAACACCTCAGTCAAAAGAGTCGGAAAAGCAAAATATGTTTTTAGAGACATTTCTTGCGTGTAGCGGAAAGTTCGTTAGCAGACAGTAACATTGGTGTGGAATATTTACCGCCGAGAGAAGGGTCGTTTGGCGGTGGGCGGCCCCGAGGGGCAATGGGTCGGAAGAGATCAAAGCAACGCGACGCGACGAACCACTGCTGTTTGACCGCCTGTGTACAGCGACGCGCCCGTCGTACAGCAAACAGACGGGGCAGGAAGTTGGGGATGATGGGAACAGCAGCGGTAGAGGTCGAGTTGTGTGCTGATGACGGAAATGCGATGGTGATCTAGTAATCGGGCATGTATCTAGTAATCGGGCTATGTATCTAGTAATCGGGCGGTGTATCCAGTAATCGGGGATGTATCCAGTAATCGGGGATGTATCCAGTAATCGGGCGATGTATCCAGTAATCGGGCGATGTATCCAGTAATCGGGCGATGTATCTAGTAATCGGGCGATGTATCCAGTAATCGGGCGATGTATCTAGTAATCGGGCGATGTATCTAGTAATCGGGCGATGTATCTAGTAATCGGGCGATGTATCTAGTAATCGGGCGATGTATCTAGTAATCGGGCGATGTATCTAGTAATCGGGCGATGTATCTAGTAATCGGGCGATGTATCTAGTAATCGGGCGATGTATCTAGTAATCGGGCGATGTATCTAGTAATCGGGCGATGTATCTAGTAATCGGGCGATGTATCTAGTAATCGGGCAATGTATCTAGTAATCGGGCAATGTATCTAGTAATCGGGCAATGTATCTAGTAATCGGACGATGTATCTAGTAATCGGGCAATGCATCTAGTAATCGGGCAATGTATCTAGTAATCGGGCAATGTATCTAGTAATCGGGCGATGTATCTAGTAATCGGGCGATGTATCTAGTAATCGGGCGATGTATCTAGTAATCGGGCAATGTATCTAGGAATCGGACGATGTATCTAGTAATCGGGCGATGTAGTAATAGGGCGATATGGTGATAAGGTATAGGATTACACTGACGATGCTTAATGACGGTGAGAGTGATAATGACCGTGATGATAGTGGCTGTATTTAACATAAAAATAGTTCAAAATGATGTACGACATAGAACGAAGACGTACAACATTCGCACGTTTTCTTGAGCTGCGGAATCCCAACCCTGTGTATTAAGTAATTAGTGTATTAAGTTGAACAAGAATTAGATACTGCAAGAAATCGTCAATACCAACTATTTGCAAAGGCAAAGGAGCTAAACATTTTGGTTGTTATACCGTGTCGGGTCCAGCCAGTCAGGTGGAGTAAGCTGTCAGCCAGCCAGTCAATTCGTTTAATTGTCAGTCCATTCGTTTACTCGCCGTTCGCTCAGACTTTCGTTGTCGATCTTGCATGTCACCCTAGTTTATACATTGCGTAGGGCTTATGTTTTTGGTTGGGTTGCATCTACTGAGCGAGTAATTTTAAGGTTTACGTTGGGTCTACAAATGTATTCGAGTAGTTGATTATGGAGGGTCCTGGAATAAGACGTAATTGCACGGATAACGCGTATTTTCAAGGAACGTTGGTTGCTTCCACGTACTCCTCTATGTAATCCTGGAGGCTTATGTCAGCATCGCCAGTCTACCATCCTATGAAGGTTGTTTTAGGATTTTAGAAGTATAGTTCTCTGCTAATTTCACAATCCGGACGTTCACTGTTGGGTCTTCAAGATTCTGGAAAACGCGTGCGACGGACAACGGACATTGCAAGAAAGAAAGAGAGATAGATAGATAGATAGAAGAGATAATAGAGAGATAGATACATGATGAGAGAGAGATAATAGAAGGAGAGATCATAGAGAGAGAGATATAGAGAGAGATATAGAGAGAGATATAAGAGAGAGATATGAGAGAGAGATATAGAGAGATAGATAGAGATAGAGATAATAGAGATAGAGATAGAGAAGATATAGATAGGAGAGAGAATAGAGATAGATAGAGATAAAAGAGATAGAGATATGAGAGATAAGATAGAGAGAGAAGAGATAGAGAGAGAAGAGATAGAGAATAGAGATAGAGAGAGATAGAGAAGAGATTGAGAAAAAATATAGAGAAGAGATGAGAAGAGAGAGAGAGAGGAGGGAGGAGGGAGGAGGAGAGAGCGGAGAAGGGAGGGGCGGCGGCGTGTGAGCCTGACAAATTGCGCGCGCCTGCTACTCTTCGCGCCTGTGCTCTAAACGCCGCCCCCGCTCGGCACACACGCCGCCGCCCCCGCCGCCCCCCCCCCCGCGCCGCGCCGCGCCGTCAGCGCATAGGAAGGCGCCGCGCTACCTTAGTTGGTTGTTTATGTAGTTTTAATAATGATTGTCCTCTTCATTCACTTTAACTTATCTATGTTCTTGAAACAAAATTACTTTGGTAAATTCATGGCGGCGGCGTCTTGATTCTTGGTGGGGTTTCATTCACGTCAAATGTGAGAAAGTAAAATAATTTAGACAAAGTAATTTATATTACAAATAATACGAGTATATAACCTCTTAGGAGTAGTGTTTTCTCTTCAGAACAAGACTATACTGACTTGTAAGTTCACGTTTATTTAGTTTTGTTTGCTCAAATGGATGCCGTTCTTGCTGATATACTCGTATAATGTAGTATATATATATATATATATATATATATATATATATATATATATATATAATTTAGTATATATCGTATAATTGTAGGAGCACTGAGATGGGGACAATTCTACAACCGGCATATATGCACGGCTACTTGATCGACTTGCGCCGACAGCCTCCGCTTCATCCACTTGCGTCGAACGCCTTGAGTGAATATATTTATCTATTTGTGTCGAACGCCTTGAGTGAATATATATATATATATATGCAATGAAGGATTCAATCGCTGGCCCGACACATCCTTCCAAAATCCGAGTTCACGGATTCGCATTCGACTGGAATGTAGATTTTTCGAAGAATGCAAAGTCCTTAGTGTACCATTACAAGGTAGAGGGAAATAAAATAACCTGCAAAATTAAATCCTCCATAATTCGCGTTCTTAGCGTATCCCGTATGTACTCAACATGAGAACGATGCAAGTAAGGAGAAATGAGACTTATTTCTCGTACTAGGGTCCTGCGGGAAATTTGGGAGTGAAAGCTGCTATAGCTGAGAGCCCATGGGTTGTGAAATTAGAATTTTTTTTATACATTACATTATTATTATAGACATATTTTCAGATATTGGGTGTGAGACAATAATAACGGTAACAACATGCAAGAATCAAGGTTAAGAATACAGCCCAGTGCATTGTTTTAAAGTTTACTGGAAAGATTTGCCACGTAAAATCTCACATAGCTTTTCAACAATAACTACCAACAATAACTGGAGAACATTAAAAGAATTCAGGTTGAGAATACAGTTCATTCCATTGTTTTAAAACCAACAAGACAGATTTGTCGCAAAAAATACCGCATGGCGTTTCAACAACAATTGTAACAATAACAGTTAAAAGATGAAGTTTGAGAACATAGTTTGTTGCATTGTTTTAAAACCAACTGGAGAGATTTGTCGCGTAAAATATCACAACAATTGTAAAAACAATAACGGTAAAAACGTAGAAGTTGAAGGTTGAGAACGCAGTTCGTTGCATCGTTTTAAAACCAACTGGAGAGATTTGGCGCGTGGCAAGCCACGTGGCTTCCGCAGGGTGCAGCAAAATGGCTTCCGAGGCGGAGGGGAGGAGGAGGAGGAGGAGGAGGAGGAGAGGAGGAGGAGGAGGAGGAGGAGGAGGAGGAGGAGGAGGAGGAGGAGGATGAGGATGAGGATGAGGATGAGGATGAGGATGAGGATGAGGATGAGGATGAGGATGAGGATGAGGATGAGGATGAGGATGAGGATGAGGATGAGGATGAGGATGAGGATGAGGATGAGGAGAGGATGAGGAGAGGAGAGGAGGAGGAGGAGGAGGAGGAGAGGAGGAGGAGGAGGAGAGGAGGAGGAGGATGAGGATGAGGAGAGGAGGATGAGGATGAGGATGAGGATGAGATGAGGATGAGGATGAGGATGAGGAGGGAGGCGACGACAGCGCTCCGCCCCACCACGACCCTCCCCTCCCTGCTACACGACCGGGCCCCGCCCCCCGGTACCCAGCTAGGCTCCACCCCCTTCTCAAAAGCTTCGTTGGTCTTTTCTTCCGCAAATTCAGTTTTATTCGCAAATTTTGCTTCAACAAAAACATTAGGAAAAGTAAAATAATTGTAAAACTTTTGGGAATATTATTGGAATGGAATTAAATTACCAGGAAATCTCCGTTATTTATCCCGAAATCGGCTGAGCCGACAAAGGCGCTGATAGTCATCAACGGGAGCTTAGATTATATACTCACAATGGCTTACATTACAAGTGAGCGAAGGAATCGAAAAGGCTACACAGGAATTCTGTGGAGAACTTTTGTTGCTTCTCATAAATATTATTTGAAGCAAGTACCAGTAAAATGATGTTAAAATCGATGAAACCAGCGAAAATGCTTACAAATAACGGAAAAAGGCGAAAAATTACTTTTTAGTAGAATGGTCGATTATGTCTTTTTAGTGGAAAAGTCGAAAAATACAACAAAAAAAACTTATAAAAATGGGTAAAATAGATATAATTTTTACTCTAAACGGCATTTTTCTATAAAATCAAAATAAAAAATGACTTTTCATTAAATTGCGCCCCCTATGGTCCCATTCAAATAAGTTGGCGATTGACAATTGTGCCTCTGAAGCTGTTGCTTGATATACAAGGAGTATATAATTAGACGTCGGATGTTTAGGCACTAAAAAATCGTCATTTAGGGGCTTAAAAGGCACTGAAAATTTCAAGAATAAGGAGAAAAAAGGCACTGTCATAAGTTACATACACAATCAAATAAAATTTGTTTCTAATTTTGTCTATGTTATTTTGTAAACTTAAATGCACAAAGCAAGTACGTACATTTTAATGTAAAACTAGATTTACATATTTACAACTCTTCTACATTTTATTCCTAATAGTTTACATTAACCAATAATATTTGCAATTACCAGTAACATTTCAAGGATCACAAATTTCATATTTGCGACGGTTAGGAGACAAAATCAGTTTGAATGCGGAGAAGAATGTCTCAACATCTAATAATGTGACTGGCGTATATTTTAGAAGTTCAGGCATTTATACCAAAAAAAGAAAAACTAAGCATAATAAAACTTCGTCATATGTCATCATTTGTCATGATTCGTGCACATCTATTATCGGCCTTCAAATAAGTTCGCTAGAATAAAACAGGCATTTCTCTAAACATCAGATGTCTAATAATTACCTTTATAAGTATTTATTTCAAGTGTTTATTTTCGTGTCCCGGAAACACATGGTACGCAACCTGTCCACGTCCCTACTGTCCACTCGCAACTGCCAATCACCACCTTTTAATCGGACCACAGTCATAATTAGAAATTGGATGTTAAGGGAAATTCTAATTATATTCTAGCGAACGTATTTACAGGCTGTGGGCGAATTATGACAAATGATGACATATGACGAAGTTTTATAAAGCTTAATTGTTTTTTTTTGTATAAATGCCTTTTTTTGCATAAATGTCTCTTTTAGGCCTTCATTGCCTTTTATGTATTATTTTTATATGTAATGCAAAAATATTGGAAAATAAGCCATGGTCCAACAAGACCATTGATTATGAAATCTTCAATTTACGTCTTGGTAGTTTAAAATAAGAGAGAATGTCTAAAAATATAAAAGATTTTTCTCAATTTCCCTGTTTCATAAAAAAACAGTCAAGTTCTGAGAACATGGTCGATTGACAATACACTGAGGACACCGAACTTTTAAGAGGAAATAAATTAAATTCCCATAAGGCTTCAGTATTGCTAGTCACTGATCAGATGTTGAGAAATACTATTCCGCATTCAAACTGATTTTGTCTCCCAATCGTCGCAAATTTGAAATTTTGATCCCTTAAAAGTTTATGGAAATATATTACAATGCAAAGTATTAAGAATAAATGTAGAAGAGTTGTAATTTGTAAATCTATTTTTACATTAAAATGTACGACTTGTTTCGTGTTTAAGTTTACAAAAATATAGGCAAAAATTATAAACAAATTTTCATTTTATTGTGTCTGTAACTTATGTCAGTCCCTTTTTTCTCCTTATTCTTTTGCAGTACCTCTGACCCGCAGGTCCTAGGTTCGATTCCCGACGGCGGCAGGATTTTCGACCTGGGTCGAATTCAGTCGCTGTCTGGAGGAGAATTCTAGCGGCTGGCTACTCTGATCGGTAGTTTTCCGTGGTTTCTCCGATCAACACCAGGCGAATGCCGGAGCAGTACCCTACCAACGGGCCACGGAACGCGCGCGATCTTCCCTTCCTCTTCCTTGTCCTATCCTCACCCCTTACACACACCACACTTCACTAACATGCACTACACTACCACACATTCCGGGGGGGGTTAATTGCCCTGCGCGGATCTCGCCATCCAGGGAGGGAAGCTCACTGCCAACTCCCGATGAAAAAACATGAACTACACTAACGGGACTAATGGCCTCGTAGTTGACGCGCCCGGAATCAAAATCAATCAACGAATGCTTATTGTTGAGATTTCCAGTGCCCTTTTTGCGCCCCTCACCATGCGATGTGGCGCGTGCGCATGCGCAGGGCGCTGTCGCAGGCGGCGGAGGAGTGGCGTCGCGCCAACGCGTCGGGGCCGCAGCAGGCGCTGTGCGCGCGCGCGCGGCGCTCGCTGGGGCTGACGCGGCGCCAGGCGCGCCTTTGCCGCGCCGCGCCCGACGCCTTCCCGCACGTGGCCGCCGCCGCCGCCCACGCGCTCTCCACGTGCCGCGCGCTGCTCGCCGACCGCCGCTGGGACTGCGCCTCGGCCGACCTCGCGCCCAACCTCGCGCCCGACCTCACCTCCGGTGCGAACCACCCCTGCTCGGCCCCTGCTCGGCCCCTGCTCGGCCCCTGCTCGGCCCCTGCTCGGCCCCTGCTCGGCCCCTGCTCGGCCCCTGCTCGGCCCCTGCTCGGCCCCTGCTCGGCCCCTGCTCGGCCCCTGCTCGGCCCCCTGCGCCCTTACTCACCCCTGCTCCCAGGGGCAGCTCAACTCTTATCCCACTTCACCCAAACAGCTTCAGACACCAGTCTGCATCACAAAAGTAGCGGGAATTTTAAATCCAGACAGATACCATAATAATCATCTCGTTACAAGACATTGAAATAGATCCATGAAGCATTAATCTTAAATATTGCATCTTGTACACCTACGTATTAGTTTTGGTTGGTTACTGTTGAAAACTAACTTTTTCAATGAGTTCGAACACAACTTTCAAAATGTGTTCTTGCACTCTATGAAGCATGGCGGGGAGCGCCTGATCTGGCTTTTCAAACAAAGTGGTCGTGCTGTGGTCACGTGCTTTGTGACGCAAACTAGTAATGCGTAGAACCAGCTACAATCGGTTCACCGGACGAACCCACGCATGGATTTCCACCATGGGTCAACTTATGGCATTCGTAGTAGGGATGGGCGACTTAATCGCCATTACTACAACAATCGATTATTTTATATGGCTAATCGAAAAACTTGAAATTTATTATTTTTTTACACGATTAATTTCTCCGATTTTTAGTCGATTATTTTAATTAAGAGACAAAACACCAAAGAACATCTCTTCTTTTGAACTTTAGCAATGGAATTCTCGTCTCTCTAATCGATATTATTTAATTTCTGTTATTGAGATTTATATTAGATGCAAATGCTTTAGTAAAAGATAATTTTATTTATTTGGTCGTCAACAAGGTAACAACAAGGTATCTCCCATGACCGGGGCACCGCCCCAGCTGGGGCTAAGCTCCCGACAGGTGTGGTGAATGAGTGCATGTAAGTGTAAATGTGTGTGTGTAAGAGGAGAGGATAGGGCAAGGAAAATGAAAGAAAGATCCCGAGCGGTTTGTGGCCCGTTTGTTAGGGTACTGCTCCGGCATTCGCCTAGTGTTCATCGGAGAAACCTCGAAAACTACCAATCAGAACAGTCGTTCAATGAAGTCTCCTCATCTCCTGAATATCCGCTTTTTGTGAACCCGTTGTACAGACCATGTTCATGAACAGACCTCACAAATGACCTTGCCTACGATACGTACTCAACGCACGTTGCACTTGATTGTGTTCTAACGCCGAACCTCGCCTTCGCTTATCACCACTCGCTCACTCGCTCGCCGCTCACCACTCACTGTACTGATCACATGCATAATTGGCTCCTCACACTGCACCGAATCTCCGGTGCCTACCACATCTTGCCCAGTCACCGCAGACAACACGTTCGTGTCGATCTGAGGCCAGACATGACCTCCGACGTGTACTCAAGTGTAGGTCGCTCTTGCACTGAGTACCAAGTTCATCACCTCACACTTCACCTTCTACGTGCAATACCCCTTTTGCTCATCCGTAGCAAAGATCTCGTTTGTCCTTCCGCCAGGCCTCATCTTCAGAATAATGGGTTCGTCTTTTGACGACCGCCACAAACCTTAAGGACCTTCGATGCTTGCTCACTCCTCAGTCGCTCATTGCACCCCCAACCAATCCACATACATTGCGATCTCTTCACACCCCACCTCTCATCTGCGGTGCGTACGCCCACTCGCCCCAAGATTACAGTGCGTCTCCAACGGTCCAATTTCCCTCCGCTGCGGTCTATGCTTTCGCCCATCACCTAGTCTTCACGCTAGCCCTCAACTGTGTTACCTGTTCTCACACAAACCTCATCAAACCACAGGGATTTTATTAATCACTTTTTCCAAGAGCACCCTGCTATCTCGCGTCCTTTCATAGTGCACTCCCGTCACGCCTGATCTCTCGTAACTGTGCATTCAGCTCTCACACACCATACCACCCTCTCGCGATGTCTCACAACCGATCTCGCCTCCAGCGAATTTGCTCACTTTCGTCACACAGACTTCTTTGATGGATCATCTCCATGTGCGTATGCGAGTGAGGTGCGCCCAACATACTGCAGTTACCTATCCTCATAACTCAAACGACGTGTGATGATCCTATCTTTTCACATATTTTGCTCTTTTCGCGCCATATCTCGTATCTGGTGCTTATCAACATCATGTCGCGAATGGAAAACATGAAATTTGTGGTGCTGCAGCAGTACATAGTTTCTCGCCTTATTTCAAACTTTTGTTACATTCGAAAATTTAGAGAGTTTAACGAAGGAGAGATCTCTCCATTTTAAGCGTTCTTTGCTCTATCCGAGAAAAAAAGTAAAGAAAAAATTTTTAAGCCGTTTTGAGCAAATGTTTTATTTATAAATTGCATTAACTTAAGCAGAAAGAAAACATTTTTAAAAAATCGTTGCCTTAATATATAAAAAATCCGTGTTTGTTCGTATTTTTTGTGCTTTGATCTTTCATCTATTGTTTTTCAAAGCAAAGCGTAGAATGCGATGAACAATCGCGTGACTTGTAACGTGTAAAGCGTAATACATTGCAATACTAACGAAAGATTGCCGAGTCCACTAGTGTTTAATAAAGATTTGCTTACGAATAAAATTTATTCAATTCTGATTTGTTAAGATTTAATCAACATTTGGGATAATAGAAATAAATAAAAAATCTCTTTAGAGTTGAGAAAAAGGGAGAGCCCTTACAAACGTTTGTCTAAAGGCGCATTAAAACTGGGCGACTTTGCTCGTCATGAGGACGTTACAATTTCATTTATTTTTGAAAATCGCTACTGTTTTTGTCCTCTTTTTATGGAATATATTATATTTTTAAAATTCTCTTTTTGATGTCCTCCAAAAATTAAGTATCATCTTCATGTCCTTATCACAAATGTTCATGTTTAAAAATTATTTTTTGTAAATTTAAAATACAGAATTGTAGAAGACCATTCCAGCTATATAATTTTAAATATTTTATGTTACTCGAGTTACTATGAAATCAGGCTTTCAAGTAGTAAGTTTGTACATCATTAGAAACTCACTTTAGCAGTTTTTTTCTTAAAAAATAAAAGTAAAATTCATATCGATGACTTTCCTGTCCTTTTTCGCCAAAATCTTGTCACCACTGCAACTTACATTACAAAAAACATTGCAGTTTGCAGGGTAATTTTAAGCGACAAAAATGAGCATAGCCAGAGCGCACTGGACCGGACAGTGACAGTGCGATGAAGACATCTTCCCCGCAAGCAGCACCAACAAGTAAACCCAACTAAATTGCGACTTCCTTCAGCAAAAATGTTGTTGTAATGTTTCCTGCAATGTCTTTTATTTTCGCCGCTTCCTTCCGACACACCTGCGAGCAAATTTTCTTACGAGCGAACGAGATCATTACACCGTGCCGAAATAAACCGCGACAATCGAATGGTGAGTTTTGCCGTTGTGTCGGTTCCGAGCCGCCCAGCTAGTGGGGTTGGGAGGGGAGGGGTAAAAGAGGAGAGGGAAGGGAAGAGGGGGAGTGGAGGGGGAGGAGGGACGGACGGGGAGGAGGAGGGTGCGGGGTGGGGAGAAGAAGGGTGGGAGGGCGGGGAGGGTCGGGGATAGGTGGGGAAGGGTGGAGGGGAGGGCGGAGAGGAGGAGGGGCGGGACGGGGAGGAGGGTGGGGTCGGGAGGGGATGGGAGGAGGGGGCAGGAGGGCGGAGGGAGGGGGAGGGGCGGGGTGGGGAAGAGGGGATGGGGAGGAGGGGCGGGGCGGTGGCCGGTAGCAGAGCGGAGTACTGGAGGTGGGTGGACAAAGAAAACAGAAATTTTACGACCGAGCCGCTTCCGGCTGCAGCAAAAGGTGCCGCTACGGGCTTCCCTCCTCCCCCTCTCTAGTCCCGCCTCGCCCCGCCCCCCCCCTCGGTCGATGGCGGAGGCAGAGGCCGGTGCTAATTGCCGGAAGCATCCGACTCCTTCCCGGCGCCGCCATCGCCCATGACACTCCCTGACGTGGAGGGATGGAGATAGGGATAGCAAAAGAAAGTCGATGTTTTTAAACCAAAATCGATATTTTTGACCTGCAACTTTGTCAAATGAGCATTCATGTTTTGTGTTTGACGCTTTTCACATTGATATATTCTTCTCAGAAACATCGATGTTTTCAAAAAATTCTCATGATATAAATAGAATTTCAAGAAACTTTTTTTTGTTAATTGCTCCAAACCAACAGTTGTCATCAGTGTTGTCGATGCCCAGACGGAGATATTTCTTTATGGTTACTTTTGGGGGCTTTGTCCACTTTATTAAAATTTTAACAATATCTATTATGTTTCTTGGGCCACAGACAGATATAAATGAAAGAGATAAAGACTCCTTTATATTCCATCAAGATTATATTTAACATTTTATTTACACGTGACCAAACATTAAAATATAACTCATTTAAGGACAACAATTAAAATGGAAATAGGATATAGGACAATATAGACCTGTTTCATATTTAAAGTATCGATGTTTTTAACATCGATGATTTTGTCGATGTTTTCATCGACATCGAAATCCTTTTGGTAATGTATCGAAATATCGATGTAAAGATGTTTGGGTAAAATTTGTCATCACTATATGGAGAGCTCCCGTATGCAGAAGCGGTTCCATAAGTTTTCGGCATGTCCAAGATACGCTTATAAATGGTTAACTCCTCCCTAAAAAAGAAGTAGATATTCTTGTCTTTCATTGTTGTAATGATTACGTTTGCGGCCGATATTTCACTCAGTTTTGTGGAGAAAAGTACTTGAAGTGGATGCGGTGCGTGAAATCTCATGGGGATTACCTTCTCCATGGCGATGCATCTGTGCTTAAAGTAGGAACATTCATCCTACAGTCCAGTTTGAGAACCCGCCGATTATAACCATGATGAAAACTAATAGACATTCGGAGTAGAACAAGTAGGGGTTTTAGATATGGTAACAGTCGATTTTACTTTAGAAAACTAGATGAAGATACAGAAGCACACAGGACTGTCACATATCGTGAAGGAGTAAAGCGACTTAAAGTCTGTCACTTTGCAACGGACGTTATTCGAAAGACCTTAAAATAATTACTAGGGGCTATCAGAATTAAAAAGTGTACCGCCATCAATCTCCAGAAATCTGTATTTGTTCTTCTCGTTGGTCAGTTAATTTCAGGGAAGAATAAAAGAATAATTTTCTCCGTATTAATTAATATTATACATCCCAATTTTTGTATGTTGCTGTAAAGGTTTTTAAGTTTATAATTTCTATCTGTAATTGATCTACAGTTAATTTATATTTGTATGGTTATTTCCGAATGAGTTCACTTCAATGATTAAATTTTAATAATAATGACGATAATAATGATAATAATGGTGATGATAATAATAATAATGGTGATAATAATAATAATAATAATAATAATAATAATAATAATAATAATAATAATAATAAAAAATTTGCAAAGAATTTCCCGTTGAGAGAAACCTTCAGAATTCATTTCTAGAAAATATAGAATCCTTCTCTCAGAGTTAACACAAAGGACAATGAAATAATGCACGCGAAGTGCATAAACTGGTTTCCAAAATCAATTACTCCCCTTCCGCGCCGGCTGCAGAGCGCGGGGCGGAGATCTCTCCGAGAGACAACTTTTTGCCAAGCGCGCCGTCTGGAACAGCTACTTCCGCGCCGCTTTTGAAAAAATAACGTAATGGCCTGTATTAATTATCTCCGCGCGCCGCCAGCGCCGCACCGTGCCTCCATAAAGCGATAAAGGTCGCCATGGCGATAAGCGGCGTATGAACTGGGTGCCGCCAGGGGGCGCCGTAAAAGCCTGGACCGCTCACGCCGCCGCTCTTTTTTGGGCCTCGCCGGGGGGAGGCAGAGGCTGGATATTAATATTTGACTGCGGTTGGAGTCTGGTGGACGTGGGTTGCACGGGGATGCTTGTGGTGGTGGTGGTGGTGGTGGTGGTGTGGTGGGTGGTGGTGGTGTGTGGTGGTGATGGTGGTGGTGATGGTGGTGGTGATGGTGGTGGTGATGGTGGTGGTGATGGTGGTGGTGATGGTGGTGGTGGTGGTGGTGGTGGTGGTGGTGGTGGTGGTAGTGGTAGTGGTAGTGGTAGTGGTAGTGGTAGTGGTAGTGGTAGTGGTAGTGGTAGTGGTAGTGGTAGTGGTAGTGGTAGTGGTGGTGGCAGATGCGGGATAGTTTTAGCTTTCTTAGCCATAATGAAAACACAATTTAAGATTTTATTAGCAAGTCTTGTAGAGTTGAGAAAGGTAAAATGTACTGTTCATTCTGAAATATAAATCCATTTCTATTCACACAATTATTAGATTTTCGCCTTTTAAATATTGTTTGTAATAAGATAAATGTTTTTGTTTATTTATTGGCAATTATCAGCCTGCTATTAGTTTCTTTAATTGAATTTTGTATAAGGATGTAGAAGGGTATTATTTCAGAATTATTTCAGAAATAATACATGTTAACCCATCTCATTTGTTCCTTAAATTTTGAAAATACTACTTTAAATACTTCTTTTCTTTTTTGTCATCATTTCTTCTTTTTGTAGTTAAGTCGAAACGGTTCATTTAACTTGACAAAAAAAGAAAGCTAGTTCATTTGAATATTAAATGAAATTTTATTTAAAATTGAAAGGTTTAAAACAATTATGTTTGCTATTTTTCTCTCTCTTCCGCTAATTGATCGATATTAATGATTCCGTTAATTTATTATTAAGGTTGATGTATTAATTCTGAATCTAGAAGAGTCTTCATAATGTTAATGACTGCTTACCAAATGAAAATTGTAACGCTTTAAGGAATCAACCCAGAAAAGCCGACTGTCGTTTTAGCGGAATGCGCAAGAAACTCGCAAGTATCTATGTGTCAATAACGCATTAAAGAAGTTGTGGAAAAAAGCAAAGAACATGAAGTGAGACTTCTTATTGCTCTCTCTTTTTAATCGGAGACAAATGCCACATATTGAATAATATTGATAGCTATCACATGTCATTCAGAAATTAATGTATGTATTGTTAGAACAATAATTGCAGAGTACAAAACTAATTAGATCCTCGTATCAACGAATTTCTTTAAGAAAATTATTTCTAAGGATAAAAAATCAACTGACATATCTTTAAGCCTATTCAAAAATCTGACGCTTTTTAAGTCAAAAAGAAACAAAAAAGAAAATATTGTGCAAACACTTGTTTGGTTTCATCAATTACGCTTAAACTATTTGATTTGATTTTTAATCACTCCAAAGTCAAGTGTCTAGGAGATATTCCCATTCGAGAGTCTAAAGCCTAAAGATCAATAACCGACGAATTCTTCGTTTAGAGTAGTAAGAGCAACGGAAAAATTGATCAAGTTCAGTGGATAAGAATATTCTATATCCCAATCAATTAAACCACCTAATTTTAATCTGGCAGACAACAGAGTTACTTTTAATTTTTAATTACAAGGAAATGTCTTCTTACTTAAAAAAAATATAAATTTAATTGAGTGTTCGAATTATAGTATTGAATAAATGAAAAATTAAAATATAATGAACTGGGATAAAAAGACATTCCATATTTGACAACAAAATAGTGCAAAAAACTAAGAACCACAAAACGACACAATAGTAGGCTGCTCTGAAAAATTTGAATTGGATATGATGAAAAGATACGATACTTTGCGCGATCGCTGCGGGTTACAATGGCGACGGGTGATGTCACCTCCTCACAAGTTCCCTTAAAGAGGGTCGTTCACCTGCTGCACTTACAGGCGCCCCCAGCAAAATGGTCGCTGTCCAACTTCCTCTGTTTTTATGTGGCAGGTTGTGTTGGCTTCTGTTTCCGTCACGGCACATGATGACGGTTCAGGATATTGTTATTTATTCAACATTCAAGCGGTTTATATATAGCGTTATATGATATGGCATAGTGCTACGGTTTAACGGTTAGTTACCTATTAATATCAAATCTTTTTTAATTAAAAAAACAAGATAAGGAAACATTCAATAAATTATTAGGTATTATTTCATTATAAAATCGAGCTGCATTTTTTTTCTATTCGTGACGTGTAACAGAGAGTAACAGTTGTACAAATTATTTCCTCGCATGAATTATTTATATTTATGAATGCAGGACAGACTTACAGACTTACAATTCAAATAACCCCAATTGCTGTGTCCTATCATGATCTCCCTGACGAGTCCTCAGATACCGCAAGAAGATTTACATGTAACAGCTTGAAATGCAAACAATACATTATATTCTTCAAAGAAAAGAAGCGTTTTAAAAGATCGCTGTAAAGGACTTGTCCTAGGCGGTCCGGACAGCCGCCATTTCTGAAACACGAACTCAGTAGCAAGCTCTGTTCCACGGAATTGAGACCCCACCCAGGCGTGGTTGTGATTGATGAGCGATTCCGGGCGCATCAACTACTAAGGTAATTAGTCCCGTAAGTGTAGAGCATGTGCTTTCCTCAAGAGGTGGCGGTGGTCTTCCCCTGCTGGATGGTGAGATAAGGCGCCGACCTGCCGTCGGTTAACGGGGTTTTCCTCAACCAAGTATCTTCCACCAGTAGGGCTCCGCCCCAGCCGGGACAAGTTCTAAGTTCCCGATCGGTCTCCCGGCATGAGTGGTAGTGTAGTGCACATTAGTGTAAGTGTGTGTGTAAGGGGTGAGAATAGGACAAGGAAGAGGAAGGAAAGTCGCGCGCATTCCTTGGCCCGTTTGTTAAGGTACTGCTTCGGCAGTCACCTGGCGTTGATCAGAGAAACCACGGAAATCTACCGATCAGAGCAGCCACCGCTAGAATTCTCCTCGAAGACAGCGACTGAATTCGACCTAGCTATCGAAACTTCTGCTGTCGCCAGTACCATAACAGTGCTGCTCCTTGAGTGCGGTTTGATTCTCGTCCGAAAACCCCTGGCTGGTATGATGGGCCTGCAGACATCGTTAGGCATGAACAGTAAAATATCACTAAGCTTAACAATTTTTTTATATCCCATTGTAAAATCTGTTATTAGATGGCTGCAGCTGTTACATAAAGTTAGTGACTATAATAAGCTTCGTTATAGAACAGGAGTTTGACCTTTAATTCCCAAAAAAAAAACCCATGGACTGTATCAGATTTTATCTGATAAGAAATAGAAAAAGTCATAACTCGGATGTTATTTCTTTAATCAATTGAATCATCTTATCCAAAGACACGTGGGAACACCTAGTGCGCTGTCCGCTAGGAGGCGCCAGCTGAAAACTGCTTGCCAGCTATCGTTCAATCCAAAAGTGTAACTTTTAATAGTTACCATTATTCGTACAAAAATTATGTTTATACCTCGAAGTAATGAGTATTAATAAACTCGTATGAAGTGTACAATACGCGCTCGTTCCTCGCTCCTATCGTAATATCACTTCACACTTGTGCATTAATACCCATCATTGCATCATTTTTTCATAATACATTATTGAAAATCTCCATATGTTTTAAAATACTTAGAAAAGAACAAACAACTTAGAACAAACGAAAACCAGATCGAGGCGACATTTACCAATAAACACGCCATTGGATCTGAAATATGAAATATTCTGTACCAACCATCGCAACCAGAGGGATGAAACCAAACCGGCTACCAATCTCAAAATTAAAACAATTTTTCTATTTTGATACACTTTAAATTTTTACTTTCATTTTGAGCATGACTGCAAAACATTCTCTTGAAAATGTATTAATGTTTGAAAATATTGATTTATTGATTGTATTATCAAGGCTTCGTAGGCTCTGTTTATTGCCGCTCAGAGATGGAAAGGAAAGAGAAGATAGTATCGCGCATGATCCATCAGCAGTTGTGTAGGTTCCTGGTCCGCCCCCCCCCAGAGTATGACGGAAACCATGACAAGAATCCATCAGCGCAATCTGCCCGCGAATTCGATTTCAGCAGTCACATATCAACCACGGCAAACACAAGAAGCAAATTTCCGGCATCGAGCCCGCGACCTTCCAATCATCGACACGTCCCACCGAGTGACATTGAATTCGCGCACTCCACTTTCAGAATTAGTGTGAATATTGACAACTGTTTATTTTTGTAAACAATGAATTAGGAAACGAATGTATCTCGTTCTTGAATGTTGCTAAAACTTTTAATTGGCTGTACATGCAACTGACGCATAGTGGGAGACATCCCCCATTACGATCATGGTCATCGTTCATATTCCTCCCACCCTGAGAGAGAATGTTTAGATGCTCGTTTGTTCCCTTCTAACGAGTAAATGTTGCTTTATACCCTCAAACGTTACATGCAGTATGGGCTACTTGTGCAATGGAAGACACAATAACGGCAGCAATATTTCTTTTCCAAATGCGGTTGATGGTGACTTACTTTCAATATCAACTACTGGAGATGAATTTTGTGAAGGAGACAGATCTGGAGGTAGAGCACGTGAAGAGATTTATTTATTTATTTTTATAATTCTTTTCTCTAACCGAGTTTTCATTTATTCTAATATTGATAAATAAATGCTGAGATAATGATATTTAAAGTTTCTAATAAGTTCATCCCGAAACGACAATGGATAAGCGGAAAAACCTAGAAAACCTTTGAAGTGTGAAAAATTATATTCCCGGTGATATCAGCGCAATTGCAATTTCGGTTCCAAAATGTTAAAAAATAGTGATGGTAAATGGGAGGTCATACTATTAACAAAGATATTAAAGAAATATGCGACAGTATAAAAATCATGATATACAAGCAAACCATGAACATTGCTGCAATGAATGTAAAATAAAGTAACAAATAGTGTAAATCTAAAACTTTTGTTGGAGAAAAGCACTAGGGAAATCAAGAAATATCTCTGGTACCGATAGTTATTGGTAGTATTTTAAAAGAACATTAAATGTATGGCAATACGTGAGTTTAGATATTACAATGAGACATATCATAAACATTGCGGCATAAACTGCATTGATCAAGAAATTCCTTCAAGTCTCAATAATGGTGAAGAAAACTAAGCGAGAAAATCATGAGTGCAACATATTCTCTCCTGTGTTCAATACGTTTTCTACGAGTACAATCATGAACAGACGGACAGGACAATCTCCGAGTGCCATAATTCTGCCCTTTCCATATAAGAACTACCTATAAACTAACGTCTTCATTTCGTATTCAATATTCAGGCAATGATCAACCTATTAAACGCAGTGAACGACGCACAATGGAATGGGCGTCGCTCCCACACGACAAAAGAAAGAACAAAATGCGCACAGAGGTCATAAAAACTGTGATACGGCGCTAAGGCCCTGATTTGTGCTCACGATGGAAAAAGAAAGCATGCATAAAACATCAACAGGGCTGGTGATGCGACATGTATCATAAGTAGTGTAAATGAAGAAAAGTACTCAAAAACTTTATAGATATGTATATACCGAAAATAGATGTTATTTTCAATTCAATGGAAACACTAACATAGACATTCGATTCAAATGAATATACTTCTACGAAAAAAAAAGTTTGTTTCTTCTTTAATGGAACTATGGTAGCTTCGTTAACGTTATGTTTTAAATAACTACATCAGTAAGCATTAATCTTGTTTATGGTGTAACATTTTAGTCACCAACACATATTTTTTAAATAACAGGAGTGTTAGTGAAATTGAGAAATGTTCAAAGAAAAGAATAAGATGAAAAGAAATACTGGTTCAAATAATATTATTGAAATGGAAAGAAATATGGATTGTATCGCTTACTTGGAGAAATTTAAATGCTTCGTTGAAATAAAGAAACAGTTTAGATAATGCTGAACATTACTGTTATTTATCAAGTGATTTATATTCATAACATTCTGCAGTCTATCGACCGAAGTGGGAAATTAATCACTTCGAGAAATAACTAATGTGAGAAAGCAACAAATGTCCTGTACAGCGGCTCTCTTAAATCTGCCGTTAGAGTAACGAGGAGAGCATATCCAGTGCTGTAAATACTTTACTATGCTATATGCGGTACATTCTGTACCGTACACACCAAGTATTGAAAGGCTTAATGTTGACGTTAACGTCTTATATGTTAATGTTAACGTCTTATATGGATTATAATATAGTCTCGAAAGTTTACAAAGTTCTAGGGAGCATGGTTACTTTTGTCCATTGAACATGTGATGGGAGAAAATCATAACAAAGTTACGCATGCGACATTTGCTCCTGATAGGAAGGCAGATCCTCCTGGAAGGACAATGGTGTTTGTGGTGTGCACGAAACCTGCAGCACTGAGTCATAGCGCTACCTTCTTCGTACGCGTACTAGTGTAGAATGAATGGTCTGCAGATGGCAGCAGTTTGGGAGTCAGGCAAATTGAAAGGAGTCCTGACTGTGAAAAAGGCAGAATGCAAGAATATATTTATTGAATGCCGACTTTCCTTATTTTTATTGGTATTTACGGTAATGCACTTTTGTTATCGATAAACCAATATTTCCGATTCACTATCATTCCTAGTGATAAAACTATTAAAGTGTCCGAATGTGGAATACTTTTTACATTTTCTCCTACAACTTCACAAATAAACGCAAATGTGATTAGTAGTAGATAATTTCTTGAAGAAGTCATTTATAAACACGTGTGGTTAATATTATTCCCTTAAATGTATTAGAAATCCATGATATTTCGTAATTAAAAAAGCACCATGTAAATGTATGTTATCAAAATGTAAAAAAAATGCAATTCGATATTTAGATTTTCTATTGGATAAACCAGATTAGTATTGAGTTAATTAGTTGTCTACAAAGTCATGAAATATTAAAAATAATTATTGCTAGGTAGTCACAGATTTAAGATTAGCTGCATTGTTTTTCCTGATAACTTAGTGTGTGAACCCTTGGTCTACCAACGCGTCGCACGAAAAAGTATTGTACCTCAACGACATTTTATATTTTTTATTTTCTAATTTGTCTTTATTTTCGTTATTTTGCGTGTTTTTAGTTAACTAGCTGAAATACCAGTTTTGGTAAAATCCATTTTCTGACATGTAATCTATCTACACCTTGTATTTACACTTCCTTAATCCTAATAATACCATGTTTTCTAGTTTTGAAATCCTTTTGATATCATGTTTTGTAATGCGTTTTGAGATTATATAAGTAGTAAGGGATTGTGAGACTTTTGTGAACTCAACTTCCAAACTATTTTAGTACATATTATGTTGTAAAAATCTCAGAAAGTATCACTAAAATAAGTTATAATCTTAAAAAAATGGTATTTATGTTAAAACTATGAACACTATATTGAATATTTCAAGGGGCAACTTCATTACGCCCCTTGTTATTAGAAGGGTTTAAAAACTTTGATAGGCGAAGGATTATATTGGATCATCCCCATAAGCTGACAGACGTCTTGTTATTAGAAGGCTTCAAACATTTTGGTAGGCGAAGGATTATATTGGATCATCCCCATAAGCTGACAGACGTCCATTAAAAAAGGAACGATTACATCCTCAGTTGGAAATAAGCAATGCGTGTTTCAAAAATCTTAAAATTAATTTGAACCGCCTAGGAAGAGTTACCAGACAAAGTCGTAATAAAAACTAAATTTCAATTAAATTATTGGTAAAATGAAGGGAAAATCAGACGCTCTTTCTACAGTGACGTTATGCAACCCTTGCTTTCTTTCAATTTTTGATATTGTAAAATGCCTTCCGCGGAACTCTCAGCTACTGAGCAAAATTTTCATAATCCACGAGAAAAACAAATGCTTAATTTCTCTTCGAGGTGAATACCTTTTCTCAGGTGATTAAAATTGGACAACACCCACAAGAGTTCTACCTCAATAACAAATAAAGAAATAATAAACATTGCATTAGAGGTGAAGTTAAAGAACACCTAACTGAATGGAGTCATTTTAATTCTTCTGTCGCTACATAATATTATTCTTCAAGGGGTCTGAACGTACGTCGAACTGATTGATGCAACATTGTACTAGCATAACCATTACTACATTTTTACTAGTATAATCCTTGACGAGTCCCTACTCATACATTTACAGGGTATCTAAGCATCTCGTACATCTTATAAAACAGTCATTTTTCCTCAGCGTTTTGTATAGTAAAGGGTAATAATACATTTAGAGAATCCAAGGGCTCAATCATTTCGTATTAGTTACAAAGTCTCATTAAAATATTTCGGAGGCTCTTTGATCCCTGATTTTTTCCTGAAAACCTCACATCTACCGTAGACTTTCCCCCTATAGAACGAATCACCAGCGTTTTTCACGTTGCTGTCAACCAATTCCGGCAACTATCTCTACAAAGCTATTATCAGAACTATGTTCACATACGCAAACGCAAGCAGCATCTTACATCCAAGAACGTCCGTCTTTGTAAAATCGTTTCCTATGGTTCATTACCAAAGCACTATGGTTCATTACAAAGCACAAAGTACCATGGCACTATTAGTCAATGGACTCCATCACGAACATTGGATAACACTTCGTAACCTTACGGCATCAAACTATTCGCCTTAAATGACATCTAAAAATCCACCAATTCCAAACCTGTCCATTCCACCTCAAATCCCAGAAAATATATGATTCTGCAAAACACTCATCAGCACGACTTTCTCGCCCTATTTTAACGCAAAATTACGCGCACCCAAAATTTTCGAACTCAAAACTTCCAAAAATTTCATATAATCTCATTTCAAAATCTGTCTTTAAGGAACAGACTTCATTAAGGAAAAACGCCTAACTTTCATATTTTAGTTTTCCGAAAAAAATTGAACATTTGCAATTTTCAAAAAATTATTTTCAACGAACATGAAATGGAACCATTTGTTAAATGTTCTTACCTATCCAATACAACTAATAGATATCATACTCCCCAATTAAAATATCGGTTTTAAATTCAAAAGGCCGTGACATCAGCCAGATCGATTGGGGAATGTCAATTTTGGAGAAAATCGGCTGAAGGATTTAGCAGCCAACGTTGTTCACAGATGGACAGACGGAGAGACGTTTTGCCGTAATTCGATTTTTCGGTTTCACGAACCCACAAAACATAGATTCTGGCTACGCCATATTTTATAGGATGTTTTTATAAATTTAGCAATTTGATTTATCCACTTTTTCGTTATCAGTCCCTGTAATAAGAGTTTTTCTGTCGAAAAATACCTACCCTGTAGCAAGAAAGTAACAAATATTGATTATTTAATTGTTAACCTGATCGAAATTGTATCCTTAGCTCTATTCTCTAGAAAAATGTTGTGCAACAAACAAATATGTTTTCAAGGTAGTTATCAGCGAGTTATTGGTGTCGCAGCAGGGGCCAGGGCTGCGCCTGTGGCCACGGCTAGGCCACCCGTTCGGCCGTTTGATCTGCGGGTGACGGGCCAGTAGGCGGTGGCGGGGCATTGTATGCAGATGGCGGCGGTGGGCGGACGGTCGCGCAGACGAGCGCCCGGGTTCGCGCCCCGGCGTCACACTGTGTTCTCCGGCTGCGATTGTGGGAAGGCGTGGGCACGGGGCAGGCGCGCTCACGCAGGCGGGAGGGCGAACGCGGTTTCAGAGCTGTAACGATTAGCGCATCGGACTGTTATGCCCAAGTTAGGGAATTCAAACCCGTCAAAGACATGGATTTAAGGTAAAAATCTTCCTGGCCTTCGTTTGGAGAAGTAAAGCCGGCTGCTCCATGTAATAGATTTACTGCACGAGTATAATAATAATAATAAAATAATAATATAATATCAATAATAATAATAATAATAATAATAATAATATCAATAACAATAACAATAATAACAAATAAAACATTCTGAAATCTGGGAGAAGCCTCTGAGCAAAATTCAAATCGCCGCTTTCGCCGCCCGAGTGATACCTTCTTTCTCTGCTAAACGGCGAAAGGAGCGTAGCGCAATTTGCGTCGTCAGGCGGAACAGGAGACCTCACGGACTGATTAATTGCTGTGGCAGGAGGACTGTACCCCCACAATTGAAAGCTGTTGACTCCTTCACCAATACTTTTCATTAAATACAATTATGGTTATGAACTCCATCATCTCTGACATGGAAGCCAAGAATTCGAATATTGCAATCATCACTTGCACTAGGCGATCCGAGGAAGTTGTGTGTCACCCACTGTATGTTTCTGTAAGGTATGAGCTACAAGGAAAACCCAACACACTCGCATCTTTTTCTGAAATGGTCCATGGTGACTTCAGAGGTGTTTCATTGTGAAATGTGAGAAACGAAGACAAAACAAATTATAAGTCCTTTTCGCAGTAAATAAAAACGCCAGAGCGTAAACTGCTGATTTAGTTACAGAGCTGAGAGACAATAAATAACTCATTAAAAATTTATACACTTTTATCAGAATAATAAAATATCAATAACAATGAATAAATCTCGTGTTGCTCAGAGGGGACCCATGACACCCCAGTACCTTTACCATCTCTTCGGCAGAAGTTAAATACTTACTATTCACCGGAAATATAGATGAATTAATATCTTCTTTCCTCACTTGTTTACAATTCTGACTCTCGCCGTGTCTTATTTTACATTAGTGCCACTATCATTCTCCGACATCGTCATCATCAATTGATTGAATTCCATCAATAGTCATCTCACGCTGTGATTACATGCCAATTCTTTTGAACAGCTCAGCGTGCGAGGATAACCTAGAGTGTGAATTTAGCGTGCCACTACAAGCTCAGCTCGTCTAGTCGTTTCTTTGTTCCACGTTTTAAGTTTTCTGATTTAAAAATCTATAACGATAATAGAAAATTAAAGATTTTCATGCAAATAAATAGGCAACAGGTTACTTCTGATTCTCCTGCATCTTCATTCCATTGACTTTATACTTTTACACCTTGAAAAATGACATTATTTTGACCTTGAACAATGAAATTCTTCATATTGTTTAAAGAAGAATATGCTTCGAACGGGGAAGTATTTATTGATTACAATTTATCACTTGCTGTGGCTATTAGTCCCGTGGGTATAGTGCATGATATATCGTGGAACGTGGCTGTGTCCCTGCCCAGCAGGAAAGTGAGATTCGGTCCCGAACAACACGTTGTGGAAGATTTTCCCATCCATTCATCTCCGCTAGCATTTGGAGGGGCAAACTCTAAGCTCCCGACTGGTCTCCTGACATATCCCCCAAAAAAGTGTTAGAGTTTGTGAGTAAGGGCAAGGAAAAGGAAGGAAAGATCGTGCGCTGTCCATTGGCCCTTTGTTAGGGTACTGCTATAGTATTCGCCGGATCCTAATTAGAGAAAACACAGGTAATTATTTTTTTTTATTTTACGTCAAAAAACAGTTGAAACTGCGTATGACGTACTATCGATCAGAGAAATCGGTTGCTTGAATTATTACCTCCATACAGAGGTTCAATTCGACCGAGCTATGTAATTTGTGTCAAAAATCCGTCACCGACTGGATTCGATCTCTTATCATTTTGCACCCTACCAGAAAGGAAAATAATATTTGATTTCGAAGATTGTATGCTATCATCACTCGTGTAAATGTCACAAGCAAAACAAAGACCGTGATCATTATTAAAACATGGGACTTCAGTAATCACTGAATGCCACTGATGTACCACTGGCCCAATTTCCATTAACAACCGCGCAGATACAAACCCTTTCGCTGACCTTCAGGAGTTAGTCCATAACAAATTGAATCACATTTTCTAACTCCTTAATTTCTTTCAAAAGCGACGTGTGTTGATCATATTTAAGAATGTAAGCGTTAATAATGACTTTCCGCAATAAGGTTTCTATAGCTACAAAAATGTTTTGACAACTGTTATAGGGAAATTTCATGTGCATTGAACTCTTCATAGCTAAGATGCGTTTCTCCATGAACCACGATCGCTTGTTTTCTCACGATTTCTTACCATTCTGTAACGAGAGAAGCACTGAATTTCAAACTTTTAACTTCCAGAATGACATTAAAATATGTGTAGAAACCTGTGAATATGCAGAAGCACATACAACCTTCATAACATGTTAAAATAATTGAAAGAAATTTACCCAGCATGTCTGAGTGCCCCCTGGACTTTCTTTATTCGCCTAAATATCGTACTGGTGAAAACAGTGAGGCAAATAAGCCGTTTAAAAACTGGAGCAATGTTGTTTCTTAACTTCAAAGGAAACTTCAAAGGCATCGTTCAAACTAAAATCGAAGCGTATGTAAAAGAAACGAATTTACAAACACGTTATTCATCAACTCAAAATTCTACTGCTATTATTTTAATACGCTTTAGCGTCATCTTTATTTGACTCCCAGTTGAACGCAATGGAGTATATTTCGTCGCAAAGGCTGCTCTCATTTGTTTGTCGTGAGGAAACAACGGGTGGCTTTATCGCGTGGCTTTATCGCCCGCCCCGCGCCCCGCCCGCCCGCCGCCCCGCCCCCGCCCCGCACCCCGCCCCGCGCCCCGCCCCGCGCCCCCGCCCCGCCCCCGCCCCGCGCCCCGCCCCGCGCCCCGCCCGCGCCCCGCCCCGCGCCCCGCCCCGCGCCCCGCCCGGCGCCCCGCCCCGCGCCCCGCCCCGCGCCCCGCCCGCGCCCCCCCCCGCCCCCCGCCCCGCGCCCCGCCCGCGCCCCGCCCCGCGCCCCGCCCCGCGCCGCCACCGCCCCGCGCCCGCCACCGCCCTGCTCCACCGTGGCGTCGCCAATGAATGGGTGCGCGTCGCCCAGCGCCGTCACGCTGACGCCCCTCGAGATCCACTCCGCGAGAGGAGGTCGACGAATCGAGACGATGACGTGATCGACTAATCGGGACGCTTCATGCTCGCCTCTGCAGGACGAACGAGCGCTGCTGCAAAGCTGCCAACACACAAATACATCCCTGCCCAAAGGACCATTAACCACGGCTGCGATCAAGATTAACAACTTTATTTTACATCTATGCCCGGAACTCTACCTGAAGAATAACCTCAAAAAAAATTATAAAATATTTTGTTCAACTTCTTCAGGTTGCGAATTGCTGGGATGAGTAATAGAGAACAAAAGCTTCCTCACCCCCAGCGGAAGGGTAGATTCAAGAAATTAGCGACTGTTCCTACGCCACCCGGAGGTGATGCGTGGGCGAAGGGACAACCTGACATTCCACAACTTCGCTAACGCGGGACTCCAAGCCGCTACATCCTGCATTCGTGATTCAGTAGGGATTAGCCAGCGTGCCGATGACATTTCTCTTGTTGGTTTTTTTTGTCTAAATACAAATTGGCATTAAAAGATTATCACAATTTAATCAATAATTATAAAATACCAAACCGTTTGTTGCGCCCAATTCGCAGTTTCCCCTGGCAGGGAACTTGACACAGGGTTCCGCGGCATGAAGTACGCGATAATCCGTTCTGAAAGTCACTCGCGAGCCCTTTCATCAATAGATGTCACTGCAGTGCCTCTGACCGGGAGGCCTTAGGCTTTGAGTTCCAACGGTGGCAGGATTTACGACTCTAGCTACGTAGCTAGGTCGAATTTAGTCGCTGTCTGAAGGAGAAATCTAGCGACCGGCTGCTCTGATCGGTAGTTTTCCGTGGTTTCTCCGATCAACCACGTGAATGCCGGAGCAGTACCCTAAGGAACGGGCCAAGGACCGCGCGCGATCTTCCTTTTCCTTATGCTATTTTCGCCCCCTTACTCGCACACATACTTACATGCACTTGCACACCAGTCGGGAGACTATTTAGGAGCTTCCCGACTGTGGCGGTAGGGCAGTGAGGGGAGATACCTGGTTGGGGAAAAACTCGCAAGCCACGTCTAGGTCGGCGTCGGATCGTCAGCGGGGGAAGACCACCGCCACCTCCCGAGCAAAGGACGCACTATACTTACAGGACTAATGACCTTAGCAGTTGTTGCGCCCGGAAACAATCACAAGCCTCCATCTCTCCACGATATTTCCCCTTGGGAGCCCCGACCGCGAGCGCTGCAGATAATGTTTAAGCAAGGTGCGTTTTCCAGGATTTTGGCACTTGTTTCCTTCTAATTATGTGCAAGAAAATGCCTCTGTATCAGAGTAAATTGTTCTAGAAACGGTATTCATAAATAGGGGCAAAGTTAAATTAAAATATAAGATTTGTGTATACATTAATTTACATACATTAATAACGAGATATCTACGAAGCGTTGAGGAGTCTCTGTGAGAAATTGACAAAATTCAGCGATTTGCCAATCCCGCTGCAGGGAAGGCAGGTTGGTAGACGTACGTACCAAGATGGGGCCAACCTCCCAAGTCTACGTGAATGTCACCGTCGGACGTCACGAACTAGGGGATCATACTACTATTGAGGGCTATAACATGGACTAGACTACTGGCTAATGACTACAGAAGTTGACGCACCCAGAAAGAAAAAGGAAGTAATTAAAGCAGCAAACTGTCAATGAGTGTTGTGTGCGAGGGTACACGTGAGAAGACGTAGGCATTCAGCAAGTGTGTAGTGTGTGTGTGCCTGTGCGTGTGCGTCTGTGTGAGCGTCTGTGCGTGCGAACAGAGCTGCGAGGAAGACGCCGGCGCTGAACGAGAGAGTGTGCGCAACTAAGCGCATAGAAGTGTGCAGGACTCAAACAGAGAGAATAGATTCTCGAAAGCGCAGGCGCTAAGTGTGCATGTAACGGGCATGAGCGCAGGGTGGAGGGTGAATGCATTGGCGCAGAGTGTGCGGGAAGGGGGCCGTGGGCGCGGGGGCATGCGCTGAGGTGTGCGTGGCAAGGACGCGCGAGCAGGTGCGTGGAGTGTGTGTGTGGGCCGTGGTGCGCGCAGGGTGGGGGTGTGTGGGCTGGCGCTGAGTGTGTGTGTGGGCGTGTGCGCAGGGAGGCGCCACGGGCGCCGCCCGACGGCCTCTTCGTGGGGCGGCTGCGGGGACAACGTGCGCTGGGCGGCGCGCTTCGCCCGCGCCTTCACCGACGCCGCCGGGCGACGTCGCCCCGCCGCCCACGCCCACGCGCTCACGGGCGACGCCGCCGCCGTCGGCGGGCGCGGGGCGGGGCGGCGCCGCCGGCGCGGCAGGGGGCGGGGCGCCGCGGGCGCGTCCCCGGAGGCCGAGCGCCGGAGGCGGCGCCTGGCGCAGCTCATGACGGCCGCCAACCAGCACAACAACCGCGCGGGCCGGAAGGTGAGCAACCAGCGTTCGTTTATAGGCAAATGCCTCTTCTGATGTAGACAGTCCTAATTGCTTATGACATTTTTTTATTTCTTCCATGCTTACATCTTATCTTCATGATCGTGTTCTCCTGAGTGTTCATCGTTCTGATTCGTTCCATAGAAAAACACGTTCATATTTTTTATTTGTTTTACTGGAAGGGAATCTTAGGTTCTGCGTGCACACTTTTCTGCTAGCAATTCTCGTCACGTTCCTCGTAATTAGGTAAATTAGGTAATTTACTCATTTACGCGAGCGCATTGAAATTCTGAGTCTAAAATATGTATTATTTTTCTATTCATTAAATACAATGCAATTTACACAGCGGCAATGCCATTTAATACAGCCATTTTACTAATTTGTAACTGAAGAATTAGCTTGACAGAAAAAAAGTAATCCCTTTATTTTGTTGTGAAGTTATATTAAATAATATTAATAGATCCATTCATCGAACATACATCTTACTTCATTAAATTATGCAAATAAAATTACTTTACTAAATTATAATAACAAAGCCGTATCCAATCTAATATAACTAAAATTTCTAAGTTAACACACAAAACTACTGTGAAATAACACACGAGTATTCCTAATTTTGTCACGGCAACATGTGAGTGTCGTCATATGTGAGTCCCTGTACGTTCGTAAAAGTTTGCAATATGCAATATGCCTCTCAAAAACTTGGAAAAAAACAGTATGACAAACACTATTTTTACATTATAAAAATTAAAAGTTAAAACATAAAATCCGTTTATTAATCGAAATTAAAAATACACTTGTCTTAAACTGGCACAAATATTGATTTATCCGTTTTAGTTTCAAAATATTCGTTTATCCGCAGTAGACATAATTTGGTTGATCTGAATAATTAGAAAATGTCTTTTTAAGAAAAAATAAAGTAAATCTGAGGAATGTATAGTACTAAAATAGTATAGTGCCTCCCACGACCAACAAAATCGTCGTTAAAATGTGCAACATTGCAGTCATTCATATTTTATCGCACAGTGTTAAAGTGGCTGCAGGACTCGGCGCAAAACATGAGATATTGCGTAGAGCCTATTCCAACCCACAACGGCAGCGTTATAATGATCTTCTCCGAAGATAGGATCAATTTCACAAAATTCATTTACAGTAAAGCGGCGCGGCGTTGTTAGAGATGTCCCCCAACACACACGGAAAATAATTCGTGAGCAACGCCTTTAACAAATCCATTTTGCGAAGCTTTCTCACTCCACTGACGAATAGGCTGCGAAGTGCTGCGACAAGCCAGTTTCCTCATTCCTCGAGCAATTCCTTAGATGGCGCCTTGTTTTGCTTCTGGACGTTAATATCGTCTCCTATATTATTTCAGTAGTACACACACCATTTGCGGCTTTCACACGCATCCAATCTATGAAATGAGATCTCTAAAGAAAAAGAATATTGTGTAGATGTGACGAATTGTTTTGGGGCTTTACAAATATGAAGGATTTGTTTGAAAAACGCATTTAAATATTAAAGCCAAATGCCACCAGCAACACCCGCCCGAATGTTTGAATCTGTATCGTTAAATTACTCCTAAACGAAGCGTTCTAGGGGATTAAAAACTATAATTGTCAGGCCGAAAGACTCAAACCGTAATTTTAGGATGGGATCTTCATGAACATTTACATTACATTTTTGCTGGTTCGACCCTTCTCGATTCTATCCTACATCTGTTCACAGCCTGTATAATCTGCAATTGAATGTGGATTGAAACGAATTACTTGATATTCTATGCGACTGATTTACACGGGTGTACCCCTCTGCTCGGTAATAACGTTAACTAAGAGTAGTTTGTACTGAAAGGCTGTCTTGTTAACAATTACGAGCCATATAGAACAAGTGACGAAGGGTAAGAGGTACTTGAAGAAAAAAGATATATTACACGCTTACTATATGGAGAGGGTAGGGTTTAACATGCGAGATTTCTCGCATGGGCACGCTAGTAACTTCATTATCTGTGCAGGTCTTCTAGAATTTAGTGGAAAATAAGAACCCAAATCTATAACTGATTTGCAATTGAAAATAGATTTTATTACATCAGAGCAAATTTTTTGTTAACAATTGTTGCCAAAACGCTAAATTCCTTTCTGTATTCAGAATTCAAGTAGTCCAAGACTTAGGGTAAGGATCACAGAATTAAGAAAACGTGCACAAAATACACTTCTTCCCGTAGCACGTAACATACAGTTTTTAACTGTTTTTGACATAAAATAAATAATTAAATAAATGAATCAAAAAATTAAGATATAAATAAATATATAAATAAATAGATAAAAATATAAATAAATGCCAGTCCGGATAGTCGAGATTGTTAAGGCAGTAGTGTCGTAGCGATCTCGGACGGATGGATCGCGGGTTCGAGTCCCACCTTCGGTATGGTTGTATTTGTGTATGTCTGTTTGTGTGTGCCATCCATTCATCGTTCATTATCATTTTTCCATCTTCCAACCCGCCAGGACTAATAACCCTGGGGTATAAAAATCTGATTCAGCCTAATGCTGATCCCCCTGATTTATTTCATGCAAGACTTGGAACGTGATAAACAACACAGCCTGTACAAGTGCATATATGCGTGGTCCAAGACGGCCGATTCGCGATTATCTGAAACCAAGTTCAGTCTAATACAATAACTGAACAATTCTGCGCAGTTTTCCAAATGCGCCTGCGTCATTGAAGCATATGACGAATATGAACATAAACATAGTCCGATCTCTTGCGAACGTAAAGAAACCCCGTCGCCTCCCAGCAGGAGCGCTCGCGTCGCGAGGCTTTGTTCCGCGTTCCGGGGGCGTGGCCGCCGGGCCGCTCCCTGGAGGAGGGGGCAGGCGCGGGGCTCAATTACCCTGACTAATTGTGACATGTGAAAGGGCTCTTCGGCGCCGCGCGGCCCTGCCCGTCACGCGCGCCATTATGCTAATGGCCGCACGCGCCGCGCGGGTGGGGTGCCGACGCCCCGCGAGAGTGACTGACAACGCGCGGCGACCACTCGCCTCGTGCTCCGTCCCTTGGGCGAGCGGCTAATGCGCCATAGATCAATTTCGGGGCGGGGGTTTCGGAGATAAGATAAGGTGAGAAATTACTTCCGTGTGTCTTGTTTCATCTTCATTTTTTATTCGAAGATTTTGGGTAGATTAATTAAATATGTTACAATTACGTATTCACGATGACTCTTCCATGTCGAAGACCAAAGGCTACCCCATTTGTAGTTTTAATGACTCATTTTGTATCTAGTTCAATTAGATTTTTTAAGGTTCTATTATTTTTGTGTAGTTTCATGAAGAAAGAAACACTGATTTATAGACCAGTACACATTATAATTCTTTAATCTGACAGATTTCACAACAATTCAAATGCGTTCTTAATTTACTTTTACTATTTTTTACTTCCATGATATTCTGCTGGAGAGACATCCCTAAATGTCCCTTACTAATGTCTCTGTGAGAAAGTGTGTGCAAAGCGGCTCCTATATGATTGCTCTCACAAGATACTGCAATGCTTTTTAAAGATGTCTCTCTAGGCGAATAAAGTAAATTTCTTGAGCAATGCATCTGTACGAATAAAACGGGCAAGTGATTTTAGACTTTTGTCTAGGACATTGTGCCGGCAATCTAAGTTGTTTTAGGAACGTCGGTTGATGATGAGAAAGTGCGTGCAATGTGCTGTTATTGCTGCTTCAGGCGGTGGAGGCGAGCCTGTCGCGCGTGTGCAAGTGCCACGGCGTGTCGGGCGCGTGCTCGGTGCAGATCGCCTTCGTCGCCGCCAGCCCCGACTACTGCGAGCCCGACCGACGCACCGGCTCGCTCGGCACCCACGGACGGTCAGTCACTGCTCCACTCTACATCCATACACGCACCGCACTTACGGGACTAACGACCTTAGCAGGTGACACGCCCGGAAACACTAATTAAAACCACACTGCTCCATACAACACTACAAATTAATCACGTAGTAGATTGAACTAGGCGATATAGTTTGTTTTGGAAGAACAAAGCGCTTAGTCGCACTAATGCACGTCTTGTAATGTTTACTAAACAGTTCGTACCCCAAGACGAGTGGCATCAGGTAGTGATAACTGGGGATCGGATTTCTATGATGTTACATATTTTTGTTCGTTGCTACAGGTCATAGCTAGGTGAAATATCTTGACATTACGTTAGAATTGGATGCTTATACATTATATGTTAGTGAGTTTGTCATATTTGGCCGGTTTTTTCTGTTGGTGCATATTCGTGTAATTATAGGAGCATATTACACATTTCGTTAGAATAGAGCTTCTAAAACGTTTCATGTTTTCATAGAATCTAATTATTTGTGAGCGTCCATTAATTAGAAAGAGCTTGTCACAGTTTGCGTTTCTTTTCTTTTCTATAGACGATAAAATACTTGTGCGATTGTAAGATATTTCTTTATATCATATGTTTTAAAGCAGGCAGAAATAATGAAACAATATATTCAATGTACTTACTAGTGCATATTTTTGCAATTATTTGTCCCCTATGTAAGCTAGGTTATATTGTTTGCTCACTAATACATCTTTTCATTCCAAACATTCTTCTCCTGAACTTTATCAAGAAAGGTTTATACAAGAAATGAAATATTGGTAATTTTAATTGCATATTTAAAAATTTTTAGGTCATAAAGTATTTTTTAAAAGCATATTTATAACTGGTTAGGGCATAAAAATCCTCTCTCTAGAAATAATTAAACGAATAGTGCGTTGACTAATACAGAATAATATTTATTGAATTCATTGCAGTGAATATAATTAAACTATTAGATGTTTTTCATAAATTACTAATGGCTTTTGAGTAAGCCTTATCGGGCAGAAACGTTAAAGCGAATTCTTTCATTCTATCCCTTAAGGCAGATTGGCGACTAGGGTTCCGGAGCGGTCACCCATCGAATGTCCCGCAGACTTCCTTAACCTTGGTTACATGACAAACTCTAGCCAAGCAGAATAGCTACGCACGTTGGCTGACGAAGTTTGGCTACCGACGGTGTTCCTAACATCAGTTTAGAAGATAATTATTTAAAATCAATAGAAATTAAACACTTCATTTATATATCAACTCTATATAATACTAGTATATATAGAGTTGATTTATCACAGTTCACATGGGCTCTGCAACCATTCGAATTCGTCAGATTGCTGAAAACGCGAGCTTACTATGCAGTGTTTCGTAAGTGTGATGACATGAAACTAGATCTTACCAATTATTTTATCTACGAAACAGTATAGTACCACTAACATTCTCTTGTTCATTCACATACGATTTTCAATTTCTGATTTTCTAAACGAAACTAAATTATGCTTATTTTTTTACGATACGTTGGCTTGTTATTACCTTTAATACTGAGATCAATATACACTGCGTAACATACGTAGATCGAAAGGATCGTGATTTAGTGGGAAATATGAAAACAGTTGAACAGATTCCTTCTTATGGAGTGAATTATGGGGGGAGGGAATATGAAAATACAAACACCTAGAGTCAAGTTTCAACTAGTTGATTATGAAAAAAGTCGATCTGAATAATGAAAATTACGTAAAAAATAAAATCATGTGTGTACCACGGGCGTTACCTGATTCTACTGACCTCGGACTGCAGAAAGCCCTCGGGTAAAGGCTGTTTTGTCATCGCTGGATCATTAGAACGCCCTTGGTGCACAAATATCTCTTAGTGATTGTGTGTAGTATAGGCCCGCTTTCTGAACATTGCGCTACGCCATTTGCGCGGGCGGGCAGGCAGTGCAACGCGACGTCGCGGGGCTACGACAGCTGCGAGGAGCTGTGCTGCGGGCGCGGCCTGCAAGCCAGGGCCGCCAGGTCAGCGCGCTACCCTCAAACTATCATCTTGCTTAGTGATACTGGCTTCAATCGACTAAAAAAACAACTTTTTGTCTTGCTCATTCTTAATAGATTATTTTATTCTTAGTGCTGGTGACATTTTGGTTTCTGTCGTGAACAGCGCGGTGTCACCCTGGATATCTTGCTAGTCCTTGTACGCTTCCTCGGGACTAGCACAAAAAACAAAGCACAGACGACTGTCGGTCTGCTAGCTATAGCCATATAAATGGCGCTTAGAATGTAGCTTTTCAAAGTTTGTAATGAAAGATGTATTCAGAGCATTTTTACTAAATTAATTGGCAGCACTGATGAAGGCCAGCAAAATCAATGAAGGTCTGCTAGTGGTAGGAAAAAGTTTATTAAATTCTGATTATTCGAGATGATTAATCGAGAGCTCAGAACGACATTCTTGGGACGTACGCACACACGTCATGTGCGTCGCAAAAATGTCTTTGGAACAGGGTGCATATCGCGTGTGTGTTAAAAGAAGCACTACAACTGCATCTATGACACAATGCTGAGCGTGAGGTATCTCCCTTTCTAGCAGAGAGGAGCAATGCTACCTCTAGAGATACAACACGCACCCTACTGACGAGACTGATGGCTATAACAGTGCACGCGCTCCGAAACAAAATTAACAAGCAATTATTCTTATGCTTGGGTTTCTGTAACCTGGCTGATGACAGCTGCTCAGCTGTTACGGTTTCATACAGTGACGTGAGTTTTTCACAGTGACGTCACCGTGATGTTTTAGCTCTCGATTGGATGACATCGTAACAGCAAAAGAAGTGGCATCGGCCAGGTTAGAAAAAAACAAATATAACAGGTGTATATAAGGGTCTAATCATGTCAGAAAAGGCATGAAGGAATAATCAAACAGCCTTTGCAAAATTCTGACCGTTAAAATTTGATTGGAAGATAAAATAAAGATGTAATACAAGACAATTATTTGAAGAGTAATCAATCGTTCACAACAACAAAAATTAATTCTTTTTATAGTTATTATTATTTCTCTTCTCTCTTCATTTATTGATTTGAAATACATTTCCAAATAAGCATTAATTTGCATTAATAAGCGAGTCAGAAGTACCAAAACGAAAAAAGTAAAAATACATTTGCTCTGTTTTCAGAAATTCCTGGGAAACCAAAAGAGAAAGGAGAAGTTTCATCTGAAATGGGCACTCGGCATCAAGATCTCTTCCTAGCGAAAGAGTCCCGTCCGACTTCAAAGCACAACTGTTGAAGATCATTGTGAAGGGCTAATATATGGAACTACGTGGAAAACACTTCTTTGTTCTTAAGTTCTTGTATGTGAATCCGTTCATGAGATTGAAATGCGATTTAAAAAAAAGAATGGTACCGTGTTACAGTATGTACACAATTATTTAATGGACATGGACTGGTAATATAGAACCACAATACGGGGGTGGTAAAAATGATTTAAAAGTGAAAGTGAGTTATGATTTAGAATTAAATTGTAACTATATCTCTGTTTTCTAATTTTTAGAAACAAAATATTTTAGTGGGCTGTAAAAGTGGACAACTCAAAAAATTAGGTGTTGAAATAAATGAGTTTGAAGTTTCCACTTGTATTGAAATGCATCATTCTCGCATTCACACTTCTATCATTTGTTGGTGGAATACTTTACTGCTACTCTTTCTGCTGGAAGGTAGATCAATCTGGAATACTGAAGAGTACATTTACTCTAAATTAGTATTTTATGAGTCGTGCCACTATTGTAGCCCACGAGCAATATGTAATTACAATGACCTAGAATTTTAGGTTTTTAAAAATACATTTTAGATTTTGGAATAGGCGAAAAAATCTTTAGGTTTTAATGAATGAAATATTCAAGAAGTTATTTCCATATTTTGTTATGGTCACAGTCAATTCACATTGAAATATTGTGTACTTATTACGACTGTGTAATGAAATGACTACAAATAAAGAGTATCTGGATCATAACATTCGACGACAAATTACTAGGATTGATTGCAATAACTTACCAAATATTTTCCCATTTCACTGGTACAAAACACTTTCTCGTATCACAACAATGCGTTTGTACACAAAAAAAAGCGCTCCACCTCACAAAAAGTCATGGATGCATATTTCATTCTGCAAGTTGTGCAGGTTCCAAGGTAAGTTACCACTGAGAGTTTTCCCATCTAAAATTGCGCACACAATTTTCGTTTTTGAACATCCTGTGCTTTTTAGAACGAGAGATTTTTCGACGATAAAACTTCCCCTAGTCTCAAGTGCTCTCTTTCTAAGAAAAGAGTCAAACAATGATTCCACTGGTCTCTTCAAAAATTATGGTTGAAGATTCTAAACACTTGATGCATTTTGGGAGATGGATGAAGTGAACCTTACACAAATCTAGGGCACCATAGATGGTCACTGTAAAACACCGACTTCGTCTTTAGAATTCATTCAACCACATTCTCCTAGAAATTGTCAACTAAATCTCACCAAATATCACTGAAATTTTCAGAATAGTAAAAAGAGCAGCACATAACCAAATCCCCAGAGCCTGATAATAGGTTCCGGTGGAAGTGAACATTTGACATTTCTCTGAATTGTTGAACTCGAATAGGAGCTTTAAGAATACGTATTTATGCACCAAGGGAGTTATAAGTGTTGTAATGACCGAGCGGTGACAAAACGCCTAAAGGCTTTTTGTCCCCCGAAATCAACAGAATAGTTAACGCTCGAGGTACATGATTTTACATTTTACGTAATATTAATTAGTCATATTTACTAATTAACTAGATATTAACATGACTGTTTGCCTTTTCCTATTTCTCTCTTAATTGCCTTTCAAAATTCTCTCATAATTCCCTCCGTAACGAAACATGTATCGTCATTCAACTGATTTCATTTTTCCCTCGTAATCACTGCCTTCTCGATCCGTGTAAGTTGTGCAGCGCATATCGAACTCTGTATATCGAAGACAATAACAAGCTATAACGTTTTAGATAAAAAAATTAAATCATTTTAACTAAGGAAGCAAGCTTGTTTACCTCGCGAAAATTTCGGGCCCACAATGCGCCAGACAAGTAACGTGCATCAGTTGGGGACACAGTGATGCGAGCACATCGCCCACCTCCGACAAGTAAGAAGCACCGTCCGTACGTACAGGCAGCAAGTTGACATCTTGCTCTTCCTCGGATAAAAATATTCGTATTGTCAACGTGGATTCATCTACCACCTTCATTTCGCTAGCATCGTTCAAAAATGACATTAATATCTTGGTTTTTAAACATTCATTGAAACTTTGCACATAATAAAACCTCGCATAAACGCACATTAAAAACTGTTTTTATTCTCTTTATGTAAGGAGGATACTTTGTGTTGGGTCAAGTGAGACCTTTGCTCGCATTTCACCTGTACACAAGAAGAATTAAAATAAATTAACATGACAAAACCGAAAACGCAAGCAATATTTGTCGCTACACAACCAACCTACAACTCTTTCAAGAAATCAATTCCGAGATTTAGTCTTTACATGTCAAAAGTTACTTCATCCTGCTGAGCTTACAAATTATTTCATTTTGCATTATTTCAAATTGAAGTAATTAAGAGAATATTACAATGAAAACATTATTTTCAATAAATACGTTCATTCCATTAATTACCTTTTCTTTTAACAAAATAATTTATATACATCTTACATTTTTGGAAACCTAGATATCTAATTTAAAATAATATCTGATAGGAATAAAAAACAGTCAAAGAAGATGTTATTACTACTGTTTCAGAATTTTTAGAACCCCTTTTACCTCCAAGCAACACACTTTTCTGACACGCTTGGCAATACATGTTTTAAAATTTGTTGTGAAGTTCTGGACAACTGTAATCCATTGTAGAATTAAATACAATTTCACAGCAACTTTTTGGTTCAGCACTGTAAAATACCTGAGAGAAGAAGCTCAACTCAAGCAACATATGTTCGTTCTGATCCAATCAACCAACTGATCTAATCAACTCTGGAACAATCGTGTAGGTAACACCAGCTAAAAATTATTTTATCTTTCCTCTCCGGAAGTGTTAATCGATCGCGGCTTCTATTTACAAGTCATCTAATTCAGGGGTATCCAAACTACCGATCGCGGTCCGCTTCCGGCCCTCGACAGTATTATTCTACGGGACCCGTCAATTCAATGTATATTCTAATTCAATTTAATCGTGACACAGCCAGTAACATTTTATTGTAAGATATAAGAATCCGCTTTCCTATTGCAACACAACATTTGGTCTGCGAATCCCAGCCCTGAGGAAGACCACGAAATGATGGTCGAAACGTTGGTAACACAGCATTCGACGCGGCGTCACCCGGACAGCCAAGATCATCAGTAATGAAATCTGATACCCACCTATAAACTTAGAAATTTGGTACCGACGTTTCTGACTGGTTTTATAAATACAAGGCTGGCACCAACGAAGCAGTTAATTGTAATAACAAGTATGAAACTTACAATCATTCACGAAAAAGGTAGATAACAATAGCATATGATGATAAAGAGAACTTGTTTGTTTTTATATCTTAATTACAAAAAAACAAAATTTACAAAATACACCTATATATTTAGAGTGATATTAATTGTACCCTCAGGATTCACTTCGCCTCTTGTGTTGTCTGATATCTAACAGACTTTTTCTTAAGAAACGCTATGCATTTATAGAACTTGTAAAAGTGCATATTACAGTGAAACAATAACATGTATTTAATATTGTGACCTATTGCAAGCGGAATTCACCGTTTTGGTCTGTAGCAAAATTACTATTATTAGCTACAAAATACATTGCAATGTCGTGTAACTATAGTAGGAACCACTTCCCAAATCCGATAAGTAAGCCAACACTGTATCCTCATTAATCATGTTAATACTATTTGTTTTTTCAGGAAGAAAATTGTTCGTATTCTTTTGAATACCTTTCTTCCAATTTTTGAGATATTAATAGTTCAATTTCTTCATTGAATTTCTATTATCGGTTTCCAAACATGTCTATCTTTCAATTCATTATAATAAGTTCAGGGCACTGCAATTGTTTTATAGATAGAAGATGTAGGGACTCTGGCGCCGAGGGCATTCTCAATTGGTTCTCGTACTTCGTGATTTATTGCAATGTAAGTAAGGTAAAAGTAAGAAAATACGACACAGTATGAAATAATAGTACATTATGAAATGAGGTAATGATGGGTTTTAATACACGAGTATCGTGAACTTCACACGAGTGTATTAATATCCATTACATCGAGTTTCATACAATACTTTTTCTACGACTTATGATAACTTTTATATGTTAAACTTTTACGTTGAATCGTTTCGTCGCAGTTGACATGCAGGATTCAGCCAAGGCCACCTAGCGGACAGCTACCCTACCTGCCGCTGGGGGCTTTGGTTTACCAGCCCGTCTGCGAGTACAAAAGTTGCGGCAATAATTCCGAAGTCACTATTTTCCCTTTTTCTCTTATTTCTAGAGGCGCCAACTCATTCACTATACATTTAAAACTAACGATTTGGCCGGTTTTTAAGGACAAACACAGGGCAGCAACATATAACACAGAATAACTTGCGTTCTGATCTTAACGCCAGTCAAATGTTCCCTCTTCTACTACCACTGCGCTAGTCAAATAGGATGAAAGTAAAATTACATTAATTTATTTTAATTAATATTCCACGTAAAAAATACGATAATAAAAGAAATTAACTATGTAATATTAAAATCAATTTAATTAACACAATCGAATAAAACATTTACTAGAACGATTCTCAATGATTATTGAAGTGTCAATACTTGGTTTGTAAACTTCTCTGTGATTGGTCAAGAACCTATGTCACATTGAAATCTATATCGTGTTGAGTATCATTATGCAACTGGTTGCAGCCAACAAATGACAGAGTTATACAATGGGAGTAGAAAAAACGTTACGACACACGGGCGGAAATCTTACATTATTCGTTATAATTTCCAGCCGAGGCAACGTTAGGAGCGGATATCTCACTCGTAATGTAACATTTTCCATCCTCATGACGTAAATTGCTACTTTATTTCTTTAAACATTCAAAGCTTTCATTCTGAAACACGTTTATTTCTCAATAGAAATGTATTTGAGATATTTCAAATTTATGGGGGAAAATGAAATTAAGTTTGTGTCTTAGGTTATTCGTACAACTCTTAAAACCTGAAAAGAAGCATTTCATAGGTGCTCCTCCGAGGGCCTCATTCGCCTGCAAATGCGAGGGCCAAACCCGGAGGGTTAAATGCTTGTCATTTGTTCTCTCTGCCAACAAAGGGATGGGCGATTTAACCGCGATTAGTACGACAATCGATTATTTTATACGATTAATTGAAAAATTGAAACCAATTACTTTTACATCGATTAATGTACACATTTTTATTTTTCGATTTTAGCTCGACTATTTTAGTCAAATATTAATTTTAAGACAGCAAAATATGAAAGTACATCTCTACTTTTGAATTTGCAACGGAATTCATCTGTTTTTCTCTCCAACTGCAAACATAATAGAGACAAACATACGCATTATTACATGTTAGTAAAACTAATAAACGTTTATTAAAAAAATAAAAGAAATTGAGATTTGTTCGATTAAGTAGTTGCATTTTATTTGTGCAAAAAATATATGTATTGCATTCTTCTGTAATTAATTTTAAAATGTTAACGTTATTTTATTTGATGAACATGCTTTTTTTTGATTTCATTAAAATTACAACTAAATTTGACTTAAACATAGAGTTTAAAAAATAAAATTAAACAGACAGAAAAGTGAGAATGCTCGCATTATCGTGTAGTTTTTCTTCAATAAGTTAAATTACTAAACGATTAATTAATTTACAAATTAAATAGTAACGATTTTATGCATTATTTAAAATACGTGAAAAATTCATCGATGTGAGATTAATCGACTAATTGGGAACGATTAATCAAGCATATTAATCTAAGAAAAAGTAATCGATTAGTTAAAACGCCATCCCTACTGCCAACTCGCAACGAGAGACCATCGGCGCACCCCCTCTACCCGCAGCAATGGATGCGCTCAAGGTCGCTGGACGGTCGGCGCTGTTCAGCGCAGCGCCATGACACCGAACGCGGCTGACGATCTGCGGCGCAAGGGTTGGCGAAACATTCCCGTCGGGATTCGAAGCACTTAGATGTGGATGGAAATGTGCTCGTAACAGATTTAGTTTTGGGGCCGAATTACGACCACAAACTCAGTCTGCTTTCTGCTGCAAGATGTATTTTTATGACCAACAGAAGCTGCCATCCAGTTTACAAAATACATGCAACAAATTATAAATAAGGCGACTAAGAAAAATATTATAGTACACAATTCCGAGTTGTAATTGTGTCCCTCTTATTGGCCTATTGATGACGCTTCGTGAAAAAAATTCAATATGTTCATTAAATAGCACGCCACCGTAAATTTCTATGTTGAACTAATTTTTTGGAGAGAAACGAACACGTTTTTCTCAAAAGAGACACAAAATCAATAAAGTAGAATACTTCACACTCATTAAAATGGAAATATCAGCTAAATCCCACTATGAAACAATTTTCGTGAATGTTTCTAAATGCAACTCTCTTGAGGACTAATTGGCAAGAAACTGAGTCATTACGTTACATTAAAGGATTCCAATGCAAATGTGTTATTGTGTTTCCACACAAACATCTGCCGTCAGAATACTTTGAAAATTGCTCCACCAATTGTTTCAAATATGGTAGCTTAAATTACATAATTTGTAACTACTCTTAATAACAGTTCTTAACAACCTAGGTTGATGTTGATGAACAAGACGTCTAAGAATACATTCAAAGGCCTCAAAGTTTTACTCAATACAGAATATTAACTCACGAAAAACATTATCTGTCACTATCAACTATAGAACTTCATGAAACTACCCAATAAACCACTTCCTCTTAATTATTTATAAATTACACTTCGTAAACAGTTCACTGAATCACATTGCAATCAAAGTAATACAGTTCTACTTTAAGAGGAACATTAAAAAATGCGTGCACATACAAAATTCTATTTCTTATTTGAAACAATTTTGGAAAATGAATTCTTAAAAATTTATTGTAATTGTACTTTGTAGTAAGCAAAAAAAATCAGTTTACTTACATTGAATTTTACGGTGAGTAAATCGCGCTCGATCATTCTCGACTCAGCTGCACACAAACGGAAGGGCAAAAGGCTAAAATTAATTTGCAAAACAAAAACAAAATAGACACTTCTCAGCGTTACGAAACTTCCACGAGGCGCAGAAACGACGTGATCAGAACGGATAATTCAGTACTGCTCAGAACAACCATAACCCGCCAAGGTGTTGGAGCTTATGATTGCGCACTCCTGTGGTAATATTCGGAACTACTCAAACTAAAAGAGGGGTGACATGTTGGACGCGGAAGTACGAAAGGGAAGTCGGAACCTGTGGTCCTCGCATCTCATGATACTACAAGGCTGTGAATCTCTGGTCGTATGATCTAAACACCTCTGCAGCTGTGACATGACGCTAGAGGAGTATCTAGGTATTTAGGTGCCCATGTCAAGCATAGAATTTGCATCCCTGTCAGGATACTTCAAATCAGGTTGTTGTTATTTGTTTTAGCGGGTGAACTATAAATAGCGCCCCGTAAGTGTGTCGCCCATGGCACGAGCTATGTCTGCCATACCGTAGAAGCACCTCTGCATGAAACTAGTGTTTGTGGTAATGTAGAAACAGTGGCGCGGTTCAATCATGTTGAATCGAATGCGAATGCTCCAATAGAATATTTTTCACAAATTTTCATTTAAATGTTTAATGACTTTTTAAAAAAGTTTTCCTTGCATTTAACTATATTTTTTCTTGGAGAAAATTAGAATAAACTTTGCTCGTGGCTGCCCCGAAAACACATTTTAAAAACAATTTGTAAACATGTGCTTGTGAAAAAGCACAAAATGTGTGTGTAATAAGTTTATCTTTGTGACAAATTTTGAAATTGCGTTTATTCGAAATTATTATATTTCCCTGTGCAAAGCAATAAAACCACCATCAAATTCAACTTCATAGCCGCTCGAGATTCAGAAGAAATGCAGATGTTCTGGAAGTACACAATGATGCCGCTAGATTCGCCAGTTGCAAGTTAGCTGGAACATTCTTCACAAGATCGCGCCACGTGATTATTACGAATGAAGATTTGCATATTGTGTAGAAGGGTCTACAAGCTTTGAAGTTACGATGTCGGCAATTCACGAATACAACCATTCTTCCATTGATTCACCAGCATAAACACTTTTATAAATATATCTCTGTAAAAACTGAGACGTCTAGTGCAAGACGGTGAGAGAAAGAGAGAAAATAATGACAATTACTTCAAATAGTATAAGCTGAATGAGTAAAATATAGAATTGAGAGAAAAATTGTAAACCTTTTTATTAAATTAATTATTATAGTTTACAATAAAAATTAATTTTTAAACAATATTATAATACAGGTCCCTTTCAAGAAACAATTACTCCCATTAACAAAAATAAACGTATATCCGTGTAAACCCCATATAAGCTAACAGAAAGATGTTTTATGTTTCGGATAAGTCTGAATTTTAACAATTCTTTAAATTTATTTTCATGATTGAATATATAAACAAATTTTGAAGATTTTAAATGATTTCAAGATAGTCATTTTATATGAGAATTTCTTGTCACGTAGTCATTTATGTAAGATTTTCCTTATCACAAAAAATTAGTTAATTGGAAACTGACAAACACTCGTGCTTCATTTTTTTACACAAAATTCAAATTATGTTTCTATTTAAACATATTTAAAATTCACTGACACTATACTATTTGATCGCAGCCAGCTTTGAAGTATCTTTTCTGAAGTGAAAAATCTTTTCGCATGTCAGTAGAGTATTGTTTCTACAATATTTTTATAAATCTAATTTTATTTAATGAGTTTTTGAAAATAATGTATATTTGAAAGTAAACTAACAAACTTTGAGACGCTACAGAGAGCTCTGAAAGCATCATAGCTAACAGCATGAACTGCAAGGCGCTACTCATTTTATTGTTATACATCTCGCGATGAATAAGGAAATTGTATTTAAACTACATAGACCACATTTTTATTTCAATTGTTGTTGTTTTTAAATAAATTTCACAAAAAGTTATAAAAGAGTAAGGCCTCAAAAACCGTGAGGCGCGTAGCACGTGCTACATATGCCTCTAGATTAAACCGACCCTGGTTGGAAACAACAAAACGCATTCGTAATGTGTGCTTGCATTCTTGACGCTACAAAGCAGGTGTCCGCTGCTATGAAACTAATTAAAACACAATATTTTTCAGAAAGAACTTTTTTATGAAAAAACTTTTATGCAGAAAGTTTCTACATGTCAGACGTCAATTGATAAATTTGGTAGAAAATTTGTTTAATCAAGGAAATGGAGTAAAAGAAAAAACTTGATTTAGTAGGTTGGTCTGACCTTTCTAATGATATTAAATAATAGCAGCTAGTTTCACTTGTATGGATATTTCTTCAAACTCAAATAAACTTTAGAGATATTGGAAAGTTATATGTTGTTCGCAAGATATCTCCCATCAGAATCCTCTCCAAGACTTCTGAGAGTGAAAATTCGAGATTGCATACTGGGTCAGCTCTCGGGTTGGAGCAATAGGTAAATGACGAAATGGCCTCTCACCGCCATTTCGAAGAGGCGGAGAACTTAAGCGCGTTCTGGAGGAGCTGAAGATTTGCAATGGGCAGTTGGCGCAAGACTCGCGGCCATTGAGAACGAGCTCGCGAATCTCAAAGGAAACTTCGAGTCGATGGTGGAGCTCTCCGGCGAGTTTGACCCTAGTTCAAGGAGAAGCCGTCCCGACCTTCACCTCATAGTGTGAGTACCTGAATAATCCTGCCACGTTAACAAGTATTAACACTTTCTTTTAAATATGGGTACTAACAGTGGACTTTTTTTGGCGCTCATTTTGGTAGACGGAAGACAAGAGGGAAATTCTGTTATTTCGTGGGCAGTACTATCGAGACAAAATCTGTTACTTTCACCACGAAAAGAGAGGGGGTAAGAAGTCCAGATTTTAAGAAAGCGTCCGCGTAAAATAGTGCGTTTAGAGGTCAAATGTACTCTCCAGTGTACGAAAAAAAATCTTTGATACAACGAAAAATGTTTGAATTCCTGCAAATTCGGTCTTTAATTGTATGTGAGTAATTTGTATATCTGCTCAATTCTTTGCGTTTTTTTAAATTGTGTAAATGAGAATATGATGACGTTTCTTTTGCTAGGAAGACATTACTTCAAAATACGATGACTCGTTCAAAATGATGCAAATAATTTAGTAACCAGATTTTAATATTTCCAGCGTTACACATACGATTTTCACACATTAGTGAACATTGAGTACTGCTGACTGAAACTCAACAATAACCAACGTGTTTTACTAACTTAGATGGACAAATGTTACGTATGGCATTTTTCTGAGAAACCATTTCGTTTCTGTATAGCAATTTCTTTTCTTCTATATTGTGAATCGAACTAGGTTTTTCTAAGTATTGCCGACAAAAAATATTTTTGTTATAAACGAATGAAAACGCAAATTTATGAATGACAGAATTGGGATGCAAATAACAATAAACCTGTATTGCGCGAGGATCTCCGAACACATCCTATTTCAAGCGAACAAATCGTAACCTCTCCAGTCGACCGTCAGAATTGCAGTGCACTCGCTGTTCACCAATGACACTAATGACCTTCGGGAATCTACGACAGCGCTAAGGTTCATCTAAATGAGCATTTTCTTCTTCTTCTTTCAACTCTCTCGCACTTATAGTTTTGCCTAGGCTTCTTTTATGATAAAGACGAATTTCTTTTATCTTCTTCGCCATTGTTAACCGGTAGGTTTCTCAAATTTTCCTCTACCTTATCATTCCATTTTAATCTAGGCCTACCTCTCCTACCGGCCATAGTCCCTCCGTGTACCCTTCAGGACTCGAGTTATTTGTTTCAATCTTACCACTTTAAATGATACTTCAAATTCATATAATGCCTTAATCATTTCCATCCTATCTGTAGTATCGTATTTTTTTTATTTATAAAACTTGATTTATCCTTACCTTCTGTTATAATGTTTTCTCTAACATTTGTCTAAGGCAAAATATTTGCCGTGGTAATTGTACACTTTTACAGCGCTTTACTCACTCTGCTTTGATCATAAGTCTTACTCTTCGTAGCTAGAATTTTTTAGAATATTTTATAAACAGCACTCAACAAACTATTACTCTGTAGTTTTTGTACGTGACTCAAAACTCACAATTGCCAGTCTTTTGGCATTCTTTCTTCTCTCCATATTAAACGTATTAGATTATGTACATCCTTCCACAAGGTTCTGGTAACCATTTTTGTAAATTTTGCTGCTTTACCATCTAACCCCGGCGCCTTACTATTTCTCAATTTTTTTTATAGCTGTAAACGTTATGTTTTTGTGGGTTCTTTAAGTTTCAGGTCTGGTCCATAAAAATTAACGTCATCCTTATATTCAATTCCTTGCTTTTCCCCATTCAAAAGTTGATGAAAATGTTCTGCCCATCTACTCATAACCTTTTTTTTCCTACCAACTAAATTTCCTTGTTTATTTCTACACATAAATATTTTAGGTATAAAATAATTTTCTAACCTTCCAATAAATTTTGATTTCATCAAGGCTTTCTCCTTCATATGTCTTTTCATTTTCCAAATTTTTTTTTTTAGCCTTGTTACACCTCCTGCCTTATAAAATAATATTTTTTATTAATTCTCAATGTCCTTTTTTCGGCTCTTCTCAGAAATGTGCTTACCACTATTAAAAAGATTCATTGTATAAGGCTGGAGGTGAAACTATGAGCTAATATAGAAACACCGAAGTATACTTTCTTGGCCTAAAGTATCGCTTCCTTGTAGTCCTTCACATTACTCTGGTTCTCTTATTAAGTATTATTCTCCTTCTCTCTCTTGTATCACATTCTATACTCTTTTTCAAACCATGTTTCCCCCTTTCTTCTGTTCTCCTAAAACGTCTTTGCTGAAGTTATATTTACTTTAATTTTCTACCATCCATCTTCTAATTCTCCTTCCTCTCTCTCTGAAGATTGCCTATCTTGGAAGTCTTCCTCCTCTATTTTCCTACTATCGCTACTTGATTCAGTTTTCCCATGTCATTTGTAACAACACCGTCGGATTTCTTCCTTCTATTAAGTGATATTTTCTGTCTATATTTAGCTCTAACAAGGAAATGATCATTCACAGTCTGGTTTTCTCAATGTTCTAACATCTGATATGTAACTTTAATTTCGAAAATCGATTATTATATGGGATGTTTGTGTACATGTTATTTCATCCGGCGCTGTCCACGTCCCCGTATGGATTTCTTTATTTCGGCATAGTATACTACGAACAGCCAGATTGTTTGGCACGGCAAATCCCACCGCTCTTTCTCCATTATCGTTATTTCTAGCATAATGATGATATTTAGATTGCAACGAAATCGAAAAATTGTAAAAAAAAACAAAACAAAACAACAATATTGGTCGCTAATGACCTAGATGTTGATGCACCAAATAACCAATTAAAAAATGATTGGTGCCACAGCGGGAGGAAAATTGATAGTTAATATATGTTCTTTTTATCATCTGAAATGACTCACATGTATAAGAATATCGCATCTAACAGTGGCGGCTCCAGAGACAATTTTGAGGGGGGACACAAAATTATTGAATGGGATTATACTAGCAAACAGTGAATATAGTGTAGGTCATGATAGAAGAAACATTCTTCCATCACAGAATTTGTTGTGTACACCTCTGCACCCTGTAGGTGAATCGGAGGAAACGTATTTTGAGACGGAACTCAAAAACTCAAATTAGTATTTGTGAGACAAGAACTCAAAAACTCAAAATAGTATTTGGAGACAGGAACTCAAAAACTCGACAATACATAACTCTGGACGTCCTGCAAGAAAACATTTTCCAAGTACCCAAGTCACTGATTTCGGGCTGCGCCCGCAGACCATTTGTAAGTCCCATGTTGCAATTTTCGCAGCTCCACAGCATTGAGCTTGGGGCAACACAAAATTTGACTACACTGTAATAGGACAGTTCTCGAACATCCCTAACCAATAAAGGAAAACTAGGGACATGAAATGCCGGTTTTTTTGAATTATGAAATCGGAGGAAACGTGGCGAACAACTACTTTAACATCAAATACTATACAAAAAGAAAGGAAAGATAGATGTGTGTCTCTTGGCTGTCCGGGACAAGCCGCGTCGATCTGCTCGTTGCTGACGTTTCGGGCAACATATTGTGGCCTTCCTCAGAGCGTACATACAGAGCAGTACGCTCTGAGGAAGGCCACAATATGTTGGCCCAAACGTCAGCTACGAACAGATTGACGCGGCTTGTCCCGGACAGCCAAGAGACATACTCCGCGGAAGCCTACGTAATCAAGATAGATGTGTATTATTTGCGAGGGGAGTGCCCCTTGAACCTCCCTGCCGTAGCAGCCACTGGCATCTAAAAACCGTTTATGAACAAAATTTGTAGTCTTAGCGATTCAAAGAAATGCCTTAGCGACAGGTCATTTTCGTGTCCCGCAATATTTGTATTAAGAAACATGAGAAACGAAATTAATGAATAGCTAACACTCGGGGAGTCAGATCGCGTTGAAACACGCTTTCATTCAGATGAACAGCGTAGATCTTAATGGCGGGTAATATCTCTGGAGGTGAAGGGACTCCTCCCCCCTCCAACCCACCGCATCGCAGACTCCGTGCGTGGCCTCTTCGGGGGGGGGGGGAGTGAAACGGTCAAGTCACGTCTTGCAATCGGCCCCAGAGTATGGAAGGCGGCCGCTGTGTACTCAGAGTGAATTAATCATGCCGTAGCATCACCACAGTAAACGACGGAGGGAAACTCGACAGGCTTCAACTGGTGCAGGGCTAGTTCCATTTCTGCGAATTCTGTCTTTTTGAAAATTGCTAACAACAAAAAATTAACATTAAAAAGTACAATGGTAATAATAGATATTTTTGGTAAATGAAATCTGATCGAAATAATCAGTGCTTAAAAAAGTTATGTACAGTGTTTTAAAAACGCGAGTGGTTTCACGTAATTTTGTGATTTTCGAAATTGTACACTCGATTTTCCCGCACATTCTCTGCTAGACTCTTTCTGGAGTTATCAGGTTGCATTGCAACAATAGTGACGCAGCGAGACGGCTGTTTGAAATTTTCAACATAACTTTATTGGGGGAGGGTCCCTGGGTGAATGGAACGGTGTTTTGAATTATGGGTGTGTTGATGTGTTAGCTTAAAGATCGCGCTTATTGCCTTACTATTGGTAATGAGTGGACATGGGAGGTTTAGGGAAATGCATATTCTAGCGAACTTATTTAAAGGCTGATAATATATGTGCACGAATCATAACAAATGATGACATATGACAATGTTTTATAATGCTTATTTTTCTTTTTTTTAGCATAAAATACTTTTTTGCACAAATACATTTTTTTAGAATTATTGGACGTGGCTTGCCGTTTATGTAGTATTTTTATATACAATGATAAGATATCAGAAACTCGGCCATATTCCAATGTGACCTGTCATTACGAAACCTTCAAATCACGTCTTTGCATTAAAAAATGTAAGAAAATTCCTAAAAGTATACTAAGAGAGTTTTCTCCATTTCCCCATGATCTGAGAAGAAGGTCGATTGACGGACCGAAGGTCGTCGAGGGCACCGAAATTTTAACTGGAAATAAATGTAAATTCCCAGTAGGTTTCAGGGTTACTAATGTTTGATTTCTAAAATACATGCCAGTCACGTCTGTAGATGTTGAACGATCCTTCTCCGTATTCAAATTGATTTTGTCTCCCAATCGTCGGAAAATTTGAAATTGTGATCCCTGAAATGTAATATTGCAATGCATATATACAGGATACATTGCAATGCAAACTGTTAAGAATAAAATGAAGAAGAGTTGTAAATATGAAAATCTAGTTTTACATTAAAATGTACGTACTTCTCTTGTGCACTTAATTTGTTTACTAAATAATATAGACAAAAATAAAAAATTTTTCATTTTAATGTGTATGTATCTTACGACAGTATCGTTTTTCTCCTTATTCTTGACATTTTCAGTGTCTTTTTAGGCGCCTAAAAGACGATTGTTTAGTGCCTACACATCCAATGTCTACTGATGAGCATGGTAGGGATAGAGGTGACAATTAAAATTCTAGTCAAGCGCTGTGAACTTTTTCTACCGTCTTGCTGTAGCTTAATCGATGACGACGGTTCAAGGAGTGATGAAGGTGTTGTGCGCTGGCGTTCAGGGAAGCGCTGGAGAAGGACTTCGGCGCAGCGAGGTGGAGCAGACGATGCACCTCGTAGCGGACGCGAGAGTCCACGGGGCCCCGTCCCCCAGCTACACCCCCGCAACGAAGCATAGCGCACGTGGCGGTGACGAACCTCCCAACACACAATCAGCCTCTCCTCATTGCAGCTGTACGAAAGTACATAAATACTGCCTTTCAATCATTTTCATTATGCGCCCCATACACGCTCAATATTTAGGTTTGTGCAATATAGTTGATCGGGTGTAGTCGGAATTGAAAGGTTGTGCAATATATTGTGCTAAATTCAAATCCTTGAAAATATATTGTGCAAACGGGAAAAGGTTGTGCCGTGTGTAGGCAATATTGTGCAATATCCCATCAGTCAGTATCAACACGTGGTAGAGTACGCGTCGTCATGGCTGCCAAGGAAGCAGATAGACAATTCATTCTCGAATTTATTGAAGTTTATCGTGGCCTTCCGACTCGTGGGATGTAATGTGTAAAGATTATACTAATCGTGCGAAAAAGGGGGAGCAGTATGAACTTCTGTAAGAAAAATACCGCGAAAAATATCCGGAGGCTGATAAATCAGAAGTAGTGAATGCACAATATATTGCCTTGAATGTTGTACGTCTGTGCTCGCGATTGCGCAATATATTGCACAACCATCAATATTGCCTACATACGATACAATTTATTGCACAAATCAAAATATTGCTCAATAATATTGAGCGTGTATGGGCCTCCGTCAAAAAATTGTGCAACCCACTTTGTGCAATAATATTGAGCGTGTATGGGCCCCTTTACGCTAAATGAACACACGCAATGAAGTAGTCTTGTTATACAACTATCGCAGAGCTAACCACATTATATTTGTATTAGCCATTATATGTCCCGTAAAGCGCAATTAGCCTCGGCGCCGTTAGATTCCAGGATTCCTAGTCGGTCATCCAAACAGGAACCCGCGATTTCTCGAAAACCTTCGTGACTTCATTTAGTTAACGAATTCTGCTAGCTACGCTGGTTTTATGGTCGTGCCCTTTGAGTAGAATCATCGCAGCATTCGCCTGGATGACCACTGAAAACTACGAAGCTCAGGATGAGCGGCACGGGGATTGAACCCGGGCCTCTCGAACGCTACGTCCTGTCACCTCGCTTGGTAACCAAAATGTAGGGTTAACAAAATTGAATAAACGTTCGTATTATAATCAATTCATACAAAGGCGCCCTTTGGTCAATTTATTACATCAATCATAGGTCATCACTACATCTCTGGCTGATTTTACGTATACACATTAGAAGACGCTACCGTTTCTGAAAACCTTGCGAGTCTCAACTTCTCTTACAAATCAGTACTGTAAAAAAAGATTATAAATGTTTGTATTGCATACCTTGTAACAAATTTGGTTAGCATTTTTGAAACGTTTTGTCAACACTTTTACAGCAGACCCATATTTCAAGTTTAACTTTTAGCTGAGCTTTAATTCCAACTTGGTTAAACGTAATTTTTCTTCATATTGATACAAATGATTTGGAAAATATGCTGTGATACAATTCAACAAACAATTTAAAGAAACCTTTTAATGAACTAGTTTTATCAATGATATTTAGTAGTAATCTTAAACGATACTGCCTGAATATTTAATTTCTTGTTTCGTTTGTATGCTTCTTAATGAACGTTCTTCCAGAGTTAAGCAAACCGCAAAATAACACACTAACAAATTAGCCATTTTGTTGTACAGCAGTTACAAAATATTAGTACTGTAACGTTTGAAACTAACCCAACATGTTAAGAAAAGATTCTGAACTGCTGATCACCCATTTTAATTTTGTACACATTATCGCCTTCTCTTCTTTCCCCTCTTCCAGTGACTACCAACAAGCAAACCCTCTCCCCTTGTGGCTGCGTATCTGACAGCCCGCGCTGAGTAATGAGCGTCCACCTGGCCAGTGCCAGCCCCGCCACCGTTGCTGTCGTCACCAGCCACGGCCACACCTGCCGCCCCTTCTCCGCAGCAGGGCCGTATTGCGAGTCGGTAGGTACGGGACGGCAAAAAATCGTTCCCCTATGGAAAAAGATCTTTCAGATTTAATAGAACACATCAGTTACACTAGGGAACAAAAAAAATGTTTTTTCATACCCCCAGGATTAAAGTGGTGATTTCAAAGGAAACGATCACGCTGATTGCCAAAATCGCTATAAAAGGTTTCTATCACGCACGGTTCAAAATATTGAACATATCTGGTATTTGAAATGAACAAAATCCTATACTAATTTCCGCATTGCCACTCTGGTTATATTACTACAAAAGTTTATGAGCATGCTTCATCAGTTAGAACATGTTAAAAATGGAATACGCATATTCGTGCAATAATATGCAGATATTAAAATGGTTTTCTGATATTTTCCACAATATTGATAGAGCGAATGATAATGAATTGAGTTTTTAATGCCACCGCAACCTTAGGTTCGTTGTACAGGTAACACAACACTAGTGAGCAGTACATGGTTTGTCTTGATCATAAACACGACAGTAAAATATAAAGAATACACAAGAGTTGTAATTTCAAGTTGTTTTTTTCTTTGAAGTTTAGGTGTAAATCTTCCACGAAAGTAACGGAAGTTCCCAGGTTGATTCGCACACTTTCGATGTGAAATGACGATTTGCATTTTTCGAACCGATTCAATTCTACAGATCATGTGACGAATTTCACTTTATAAAAATACCGGTACTGTCATGTAGTAACGTACTTGAGGCACACGCAAACCAGACGCGAACTTCATGCGCACTGTGGGTATAGTTCCCCATGACACCGACTGACTTAAAATCTGCACCCCAACAGATTGAATACTTGAATACTTGCGATAAGGCCAGGGGCTAAAGAAAATTCTTTCGGATGACTGATGCGCAATAGGAAAAATGAAGGTGTACGTGATTTTTTTTCCAAAAAATCCGCTAAGACCTACTCGTCAGTGAGCGCGACTACAAGACGCAAGAATAAAGATGTAAATTTTCGAATACAGAAGGTAAAAAAACACGAGAGCCAAATTTTGTTGATATCTCATGAAAATGGCATAGATGACTGTATATCTTACAAGTGCAATTTAAATGTATTTGTATTAGTAACAAAAATCTTATGATATTGTACAAAGATACGGTATATTTAAAAACTGTGACGTCATATGACGTTTTTATACTGGTATTCGTAATCTACGTATAAAATTGATTATTTTGCGCACTCTACCTTCCTGGAAGTAAAAACTTGTTCCCTAGAGTTATAAAAAAATACGTTTTTCATCATTTTTAAGTAGAAATACAAACGTTTTAGGACAGTGTTGCTTGATTATCATACATATGCAAACATATTTTATAACATTTTCAGAATATTTTATGGATGCTCTCGGGGGCGTGGGTCTCCTAAGTAACATCAAATTTTGCTTGTAGGTAAATCCGGCACTTCACCTCACTGACCGAATTCACATCTTTCGGCCTTTCGTGTGAACTGCACCCTGTCCACGCCGTCTCATCACAATTTTGACATCACATTTCAAAAGTAAATACAGCACATTTGAGATATCTTATTCGGCATCATTTATTATATACAGTGAATAAATCTTGTTTCATCAAGTGGTAGATTACTACCCTTAATGCGTAGATAGAATCCATGTTTTGTGGGTCCTTCATACCGTAAAATTGTTTTACGGCAAAACCGTCCTGTGAACAACGCTAGCTAAGCGGCTAAACAGTATGCAGGATATTTTATCAAAATTGATACTCCTCGATCGATCTACCTGATGTCAGACACCCTGAATTTAAAATGGATATTTTTATTTTGGGGGTACTTTCGATGAACCCTCAACATTTTCAAAATTTTCTCAAGAATGACTTCTAACGTTTGGTTTAATTTTTAGTCTCGGAGAGAAGAAAATTGATCATGTCTCAATTTCGTTGAATTCTTTGAGTTTTCGAAAAACACACATTTTTTTCGTGCTCTTCCTACAACTACAACACTGAAAACAGAATTTACTTTCTCAACAAATCTCTTTTCTTAAAAGTCATATCTTTAAGTAAGTTCATCTACAATTTTTCAAAACTCTGAGTAGCTTTTGTGAAAAATGCAGCCAATATTAAAAACAATATTTTCTTAAAAACTACACCAAATTTTTGGGACGGATCTTGCTAAATTCACTTCACATGTTATAAACACAATTTTGATAAATTATTTTCATTTTGCACAAATTACACAAACGTTTTTTTTTACATCTCTCTCACGTCATTACTATTTACATTAAGGGTGTTTTTATACATTCTTGCATTTTTGAGAACATGTGCTTCAAATAATGTCTTATAAATTTTCTCGAAAACTCAAAAGTTTTCTGTGAAAGTGAGCTCAAAATTGCGAATTTCCATAAACGCGCAAACGACATTTTCTGTAAAACAGCGCCATTTTTTTTTTCAAGAAAATGAGCATACTGAACGACGTTTTAAACTTCTATAATATTCTTAAAGTTATATTTGAACTACACTATTAGGGCGCCGAAAAAATATATTTTAAGGGCTGAAAGACAGACCTGGGAAGAAGACAACTGGAAAAACAAAAAGGTAGCGCAGACTAAATACAATAGGAAACTAACTAGAAAGAGAAATTATGTGCTATTGTATAGCACTAAAAGTTTTTTAAATATAACACTTATCTTTTGGGTAGGGCTTGCCAATATTTATTTGAAGAACTTAGAAACCTTGCCTTAGAACAGCAACTTCACCAGCACATCGCCATTTTATCTTAAATTGGAGTTGCCAACACACAACACTTCTGTATAAGGAAAACTCAGACAATGAAAAATTCGGATATTTGCCAAAAACTGATTTGATGAAATTGTGCAAAGTGGCAGAAGCAATTTTTGCACCGAAAGAAAAGGAAACAGTATACAGGAAAGAGGGCTACTTTATGTGTAATCTGAGTTTGAAAAATTCCTTCTGATGCAACATTTGTTAAGAAAGCTACTGGAGCAATGATTCTTATCATCAAGCTTATTTTTTATTTTTATAGTTTCCATTTCCTCATTATACGCTACCTTTATCGCAAGCATGGCACTAGCTAAATGAACTTAACATCAGCGCATGTTGGTTCAAAAAAATAAAGTATTCATTTACAGGACAATTTAAATGAGAAGTACAAGTGAAAGGAAAGAGCATGTAAAACTTTGATGATCAAATGTGTACACGCTGAGATAAGCCCTTGCTTTGATTCTAGTCATAAATGTCGTTCCATACGATTTTTTGTCGTCGGAAATCAAATATATAGTTTGTTGACGGGAAATAAGTTTTATATTACTCGTGAGAGAAAATTTCAAGTTTCCAAGTGTTGCTAATCACACTTTGTTAGTACCGTGCTTCATAATTCAACTACATGTAGAAAAAGAAATGGTTAGGGATTCTGAAGCTCAAGAAAACGTGCGAAAATTACACTTATCCCTATACTATATATTACTGGTCAATACATCAATCTAGCATGCCAAGGAAAGTTCAAGCGTCTTCCAATGTACAACCGCAGCATTGTTAGGATGAAATAAAGAACGAAAGATAAAAAAAATGTCATGCAATGCATGGATATGATCTTTAATTTTTATATTGCCGGCACTACCAAATTCAACATATCGTCGTCAATTTTATTTATGTAGTCAGCCTTCCCTTTTGTTACTGATTTTTCCAATTTCTATTCAATATAAGCGTTCCACATTAAAAGAAGATTTCATATTTGCAAATACTCTGCAAGGGTTGGAATTTATTAGAATGGACACGTCTAACAAATTGCAATTAGTAAAAATTATTGTATTCAATAATGATAAGGGTAATAATCAGTATATATAAGACACAAGAGGTATCGAAACAATGACAATGAAATCATATAATCATGAACATTCAGACTACGAAAGAAAAAGCACAACACTTTCTCACTAACCTGAACTCTTTGTACCTTTAAATTTTTCCCTGACTTTCCAAAATACACTCTCCTGCTTTAATTATCACATTGTAATATTCATAATCTTTCCTACAGAAGAAAATATATTCCTACGAGGATCTCTTTACCTCTGTTGAGTTTATTCACACCTTAATCATTTTTACTTATTTGGCAACATTACTTTGCACCAAAACAAATTTTGAGAATTCTAACTATAATTTTACTAACACTTCAAATACATCCCCAACGTTCATAAAATTCAAAACAATACACCATTTTGACAAAAGTAATTAGTTACATCTTTTTGACAGCAGGAGTTTACAGAACTCTCATCTACACTATACTGTGCATATTTTTTTTTATCTGTAACGTGGTCTTAATGACCTCTACTTCGCTGGAGAAACCATTCATTTGAACACATTACAAGTTCGCCTCCGGAGTTGGAAATCCCCGCCAGCTGTTGCGGTGCACTTGCACGAGCCGCCTTCCCGAACGCACAGCCCAGCTGCGACGAGAAACGGCCGCGTGCGCGGCACCGAAGCGCTTGCGTCGCCGCCGCCGGCCAACACGACGCTCGCTGGCCCCGAAACCACCAGAGGCGGCTGCTGCTCTCACCTCTATCGAAGGACGGGAATGGAATTTCCAAAATTCAAAACGCGAATCTGCATAAATAAAAATGAATCGCCGAAATGCATGTAAGCGCATAACATTCGAACGATTCCACCAAATTGGATAATTTTCTTTTTTGTGAGTGTTCGTTATTAACAGGACGAGGTTTGTATATTGGAAATTTAAAAAAAAATTGAACAGAAAATTTTTAAAAGAGTGAATGAGACAGAAGACTGTGAGAGATTTATTATTAAAAAGAAAAGAGAAGAAAAAAGGGAAGGAAAAGGGAAAAAGGAGAAAGGAAAGAGAGAAGGAGAGAGAGGTGCAAAGAAAAAAAAGAAAGAGGAAAGACAAGAAAAGTCAGAGGTAAAAGAAGGGAGGGAAAAAAGAGAAGTTGGAAATGAGGGGGGAAAGGGAAAGAGGAAAAAGAGAGGGAGAGAGAAAGAGAAAAAGAGAGGACAGGACAACGTCTGCCGATTTCTGCTAGTATATAATAAAAATTAAGCAATTCAAACTAAGTTAAATAAAAGCCTGCACTGAAACATTACTTACATCATTTTACGCCTCGAGTTCCAGTAAGGCATATACAGCACACCTCCCGCGCACGTGGGTCTGGCTTTGATTTCCACTGGGCACTGAAGTTCCACTCCAGCACATTTCAACAAGCACTATTGCTTCGACACGTTTCACACAAATACAATTATTTTGAAAACATCACTACCCTGGTATATTTAGCAATAATGAAAGATCTTCGACACACATTCGTGTTCACAAAAACGCTCACAAACTGCTAGCCAGCTGGAGTCACACTGGTTTCCGTGAGACACTAAGAGACTTCCATCCAGAACCGCCGCCTTTACACAAAGAACTCATCAAATGTACGTTTTGAATCAACAAACCTAATATCAAATGGAAACAAATTCTCCAAATATCATAATCAATGCACTGAATATCGTCAATAATTGGCTGAACTTGTGTTCTGTCAATAACAAGCGGAAGTCATAAAATTACATTGCAGCGAGTCAGACAAAGTCAGAAGATGGGTATTCCCCTGAGACTCTCTCCGTCGCGCTTTTTTCTTACCAGCCATTCCTTCAAGATGTAGGTTTTCCTGTCTTCTAAATTCCTTTCTATCGTAGTTTCGTCTTCTATCTTCTCGAGATTCATGTTTTTTCCAACATGTGTTGTACGTGTTGTGTCGTGTTATAACAAACGGTGCAATGTGCTGAATACAATGCAAGCAATGGGTTCCAACCTCTCCTATGGCAATTTTTAAGGCACCACGGCAAGGAAGTGAATATGCCAGTACTGATTTATTTTAACACATATTTCTACATCACATCTTCATCAACGTGACGTCAGCTTGTAAAAGTCTGGAATACGGGAAATGTGTAGGCGTTTAGTTTCCAAATCAGCGTCAACTGACAAAACAGAGAATACTATGAATTTTTAGGTTGTCTGACTGGGGAAAGGATTCGTATGTCAGGAAGTACATGACTTATTTTCCTTTACTAAGGATATATTCCGGGAAACACCTCATATTCACCATTCCTAGTATAGTACTAATTTCCCTTTTACGTTACTCAACCGTAAGTAAGTGTTGAGATCCGTATTCCGGGAAAATATTCTTAATCTGTTTCCTTGCGGATCTGTTCTATTACAACCTTTCAATCCTACATTTACGTATTTCTAAGAAATATAAAAATGGTTAATGTTTTTGTTACGTATTTATTAACCAAAAATAACTATCCTCAATACACAATTTGTATGCTGTGTATGAACACTATAATGACAACATAAGAGTTACTTGAGTTAGTAGTAAAATAAAAATTTACTAAATAAATCTCATCTTAAAATTTAGAAACATCATTCAAATACGTTACCTTATCATAAGTAAATATGTCTATGAAAGTGTTAACGAAAAACAATTCACTCATTTGGGATAACTCACGACTATTGAAACAAATTTTTATAACATGTAAGAATATGATGTTGGGCGAGTTTGGAATAAAATTATACAGTAACAAAAAACGCGAAAGTCGTTTGAAATATTTATTTCGAAGAAAATAAGTTAAAAGAACCGGAAATGCGAAATGGAAGGGTATGACTAGGATTAAGATAATTATTTGTTCCCAATTTAAAAATTCAAACACGTGAATTCAAACTTCATATTCTATACAGTAAGATACGTGGAAACCAACATGGAATGATGAACCGTGCCATTTTCACCCACACTCGTTTACCTACAATAAAAACTCGTAATATTTAGTACATTAAACAGAATGCTGAAGCAAATCAAATGAAATTGTTCTACCTTCCGAATAAGAATTATAAATGTAATAATGCTAAGAACAAGAAAATCAGTGTCTCTACATAGTAATAACTTGACTTTACAGAATGGATTGAACAAGACTGCTAGTGACAATCACCTTGAAAATTATTAAATTATAGATATTTTAACACTCATTGAGAACAAAACATAACAATATTGATTGAGATAAACAACAAAATTACTTCTCAAAGTTACAGAATAATAAGATGCTTTTCAATATTTTAAAATATAACGACTGCTTGTAGTATTTTTTTAGCATTGTCTCAACTTGCGCATGTAGGATGGTAGCATGGCGTTGTCCGCAGAGCAGAAACCAAAGGCTGCAAAAAATGGGAATGAAATATCTTTAGTTGTACATAAAGTCACAAGAGCCGAAACGTATGAAATGTAAAAGCAATGTGAAAACCTCTCGAATCTAGACATTCACTAGAACCAGGTTGATGAGAGTACACTGAATGTGGAATGAGAAAAGAATGAAATTTAGAAAATGTAGTCTGCTGGAAGATGTGAACGAGAAGAGAGAGAAGAGGAAAAAGAGAAAGAAAAAGAAGTAGATAGAGAGAAAAAGAAGAGAAAAGAAGGGAAAGAGAGCAAAATAGAGAAAAAGAGAAAACAGAGAGAGAGAAAAAAAAGAGAGAAAGAGAGGGAAAATGAGATTAAGAAAGAAAAAGAGAGAGAGAGAGAGAGAGAGAAACGGCTGGACCCCTCCGGTGCACCAATCGAGACATATGAGGTGGCATTCGTCTCAGTCTCCTAACGGGGAACTGATCATTTGTTTGCTGATCTGGTCACAAAATTCAAAGAAATTTCCAAAAACGTGTTTTGGTGTTTTGGCGCTACGATCTTAGCGAGTGTGTCGGGAATTAAATCTACGCCACCTAAATAGATCTATGTAGGTGGAGTTGATTAAACCCCAGTACGCCGTGGTTATTATCAATCCACGGCACCAATTTTCTTCCATGAGGTTGGCACACTGATTGTTTACAAACTAGCCATATGAAATGAAAATCGCGTGGAGAAATTTGTAATATACGGAATATTTCATGGGTATTTTTATAATAAATTTTCAAATTGTCTTGGAACATTGAATTTCAAGAATATGAACTAAATAAGAAATCAAAATGTAAGTACAATACTGAGAGTGGAAAGATTTCAATTTAATGTGACTTAAAATTAATTCACCTTATTCACGTAAACATACAAAATAGTAAACTTCTAATGCTTATATACATTCACCTACAGAACACAAATTACACTTGAGTTTGTAGATGTTTAAAATCTCAAAAAATTAGAGGATAAAAATGTGGAGGTGTTACGCAACTCAGGGGACTTCAATGTAGTTGTAGAAGCTTTTGAGTCAAAATTTTTAGAACTAATTGAGAATGATATTATAATAAGAATAGAGAATAACGCAGAAGAACAGGTTAGAGGTGATCGGTTGATCCCGGGTTTAGGTGGCACGGTTCCTTTGGTTCCTTTTATGATTCATTATTTCTCGCGATTCCTATGTTTATAGTTGCGCGGTTCACTATAACAACTGAATTATTTATGTTCAATGTTAAATGAGAACAAGTCACCTGATAATTTGTTGGCGTGGAATTGTGTGTGTTTTCGCATTTCAAGTCTTCTTCAAATAGGTTTGTGTGTCTACTCAGATGGAAGGTATGCATTTTCTTAAAAGTGAGTTTTCCCTTTAAAATAACTTCTCTTAAAAGTGAGGGAGTATATAAGACAACGTGAGCGCCGGAGCGACAGCGGAGGCGAACCAGGTCTCGAGAGCGAGGGCCGGAAGGCCCTCGCGAACGTAGCACGTTGGATCCATTGGGTCGCGACGTGCGGTAGCACGTCGCGGACCACTTGGTGAAAAAAATGCGTTGGTTAAATAATTGTGAACTTAACTACATGCGACTACTATGTATAAACAAGGATTCAGTTCATGGAGTCGATTCTCTTCTAATGAACCGAATCAGTGAACCAAAGGAATCGTGCCACCTAAACTCGGATTTACCGAGGTGATCATTTAAGTTCATATTAGAAAACAAATCGCAAACATATAGCTGTGCTAAATTCTAAGTATTCGCATTACTCATTCCTGCAAGTATTTTTTCGGTCATTATAATGTTGAAATTGCAATATTACCAATTCATATCCAAATGGAAGTAATATACAAGGCCATTGGGTGTTGGGAAGTTTTGAACGGAAGTATAGCATTAACAGCTACTAAGATTCATAGGTAAGTCCAATGCGAAATACTGTAAGAACAATTTGAACAAATCTAGGCACGAGAGAACTGAAATATTAAAGACATTTTCATCAAATGAAAATACTTTTAAAACAGTTTACAGGTCTACAAAGCCAATTCAACTAGAAAATAAATAAATAAAAATGGGTATTTTCCGTTATACGTAACCAGTTCACTGACCGAAAGATTCGGTTCCCTTGTTCTTTTAGTTAGAATTGTTTCTGTTTTGGTGGGGAAAATTAATATTATTTTGAGAAATATTAAATTACCTCCACAATTCCTAATCACTTCACAATATTTCACTGTTTTACAAATATACATCATGACTCTTTTAATGCAAATCACTTCACAATATTGCCACTGATTTTACGATTTATAACATTGAAGACTTTTAATACAAATAACGCACACCAGTTACATGGCCACCTACCACTTTAGGAGAAGCTATAAAACATGAAAAAATGAATTAATTAAATTACCTATGAGTACTTTGATTTATTTACGTAATTTTTTATGTAAACTACTCGTGTTATTCGCTTAGTTTGTGATTATCAAAAGTTAATTGCACGTGGAAACGTTTCATGATGCATTTTTCTCATTGTGTCGGCGTGAAATTGCGTGTTTTTTGGTGTAAAACTTGTGTTATGTTTCTTTCGCCGTGTAAGTCTTTTAAATTGATTTTTATTGTCTACGGAAATGAACAATTCCTACAATACATCGCAAAAATATATAATGCGAATGAATAGGTGATTTATTTTTCTCTATTTATTTACTACACCCTTTAAAAGAAATACTTTTAAAAGTGAGTGTTCCCTTGAAAATAAATTCTCTTAAAAGTGAGAGAGGTTTATAAAGCAGCGTGAGCGAGGGCCGTGAGGCTCTCGCGAACGCAGCACGTTGGATCCGCCGCACGTCGGATCACTTGGTGTCAAAATGCGTTGGTTATAAAATTGCGTCGGCAATAAAATTAGATATCTAGCGTGAAAAATACGAATAATCAGTTCACTGGATCAAAGGAAGAGTGTCCACCATAAACTTCCGATTTACCAACTAGTGATATAAAATAAGTCATATTGTGGGTTAGCAGGGATTTCGGAGCGGCAGTAGCAATAGATCACCAATAAATTAGTAATGTAGTAATGGAATTGCTATTAAATTTTAATAATACTATGTGTGTTTTGTGTAAAACTAACGTTTGAATGTACGGTGTAAATGTTGATAGACGGGTATGACAACGTTCATCTGTTCACATTGCAGAGAAGCGATTCCTATAAGGTAAACGAAATATTTCGAGTCCAAAGAACTGAATCTCTCGCCTAGTGAACTGGTATACGTATAAGGGAAAAGATCCCAAATGGCCATGGTTAAATAAATAAATAAATAAATAAATAAATGTCTTTATTGGTGGCGAGGCTTAGGCCATTTAGCCTGCTCTTCCGCCTGACCACAAACGGTTAAGGTTAAATGCGCCGCCTGACCACAAATGGTTAAGGGCGTAACTCACGTCTACTCCTGGAGGCGCGGCATGTCGATGCGGCGCGTGTGTGCGTGGTCGCGGGCGTGTTCGCGGGCGAGCGCCCAGGGCGGGGCGGCGACGGAGGCCGAGGCGCAGGCGGAGGCGGCGGCGGCGACGGAGGCGGCGCGCGCCTGCGCGGCGCGCTGCGGGCTGTCGCGCAGCACCTGCACCTCGGCCGTCAGCTGCTGCGTCTCGGCCTCGACCGCGCGGATCTGCGCGTCGGCGGCGACGCTCTCGCCTCGTTCTGCGCCGTCTCGCGCTCTATCTGCTCGCTGCGCACGCACACACACTTGCACACTCAGCGGCCACGCTTAGTACTAGTCGCGTTAGTTTGGTGAGTGTTTAGCCAGAGGGACCTAAAACCTACTCGCCCTCAGGGCCCGCCCACAAGTTCAAGCTCGCACTCGTCTCCAGAGATGTTTGTGTGTGATGGGACAAGGATGAAGAAGCAAAGAACGCGCGTGGCGCAAGCTCTTTGTTGGGGAACTGCTTTGGAATTTGGGGCAGCTATTGATCGGAGACTACCAGAGGAGCCGACCGCTACAATTCTTCTCCAGACAATGCTGAATTTGATGTAGTTTTCTAGCTAGTATTGAAAATCCGTCCCTGTCTGGGTTCGAACTCTCGGACTCCTGATCGGTGTCCGGCACCGACAATACTTGGGGCTTCGCCGTATTACTAGTATTTTTAAACATATTTTACGTTCACACAGTAAATTCTAAAAGCTTGTATCTCTTTCTTCCTCACTCTCAAAATTTTGTTGCAGCATTAAAGCAAAACTATTTTCTCTGTATTCTCGACTTACTGATTTTTGAATCTTACCAGTCATAGCACTAAATTCATTCATGATACTACGTTAGCCACTCTCCTTTTCCGTGATGCCAGGAGCGTGCAAACTTATCAGAAATTTGAGCGGTTACATTTATTATTATTATTATTATTATTATTATTATTATTATTATTATTATTATTATTATTATCGCCCCTTCAGAGGCTCATAGATAAGGTTTCTATGACGTGGTCTTGGGACCGATTCCCGGTCAGAGCAAAAAGGAAAGTGCACCTTTACAATACAATTCGACACATTATAGCTGTGTGTCAAAAGAAAGGTGCAAGAGACCAAATGAGCTAGGTTGGGTGATGCTTATCTCCTAGCTGGCAGACGCCAAACGCAAGCAGTATTGTTGCCTCACATGAGCCGCTGCAGGAAGGCGGGCGTGTTGCGCTCGGAGCAGACGCGCAGGTCGTCGCCGACCGCCGGGGCCATCTCCCGCCCCGCGTCCCGGCGCAGCTCCGCCAGCTGGCCTCCCCGCCGCTGCGCCATCCGCCCCCGCGGTCCAGCTCCGTCTCCTCCTGCGCCCCACCCCGCAACGCGCTGCTTTGCACTCTCTCCTGGACGGACGTATACACGTATATACGAAATTATTAATGCTGCGGAAAACCATTTCGAGATTTCAACGAAAGTACACGTTTTGGGGTTCCCTCGCACCGAAAAAGTGTTTTTTAAACGTCCGTCCGTCCGTCTGGTGTACGTGAAAAACACTAGTTTCTGTTTTTTTAACAAATATATTATTTTCTTTTGTAAATAAAATACAATTTACATGTTTCTGGAATATTTCTGTTTCTGGAATATTTCAGTTGTATGTTTCTGAGATGCAAATTATTGCGTACAAAGTATTTTTTTAAACCGTTTGCGTGCTTATTGCGGCTCAGCCATTCGGAATATCCAAGGAACTTATTAGACAAAATATGCTTAAAATTGCCTTAAGAGATTATTTTCGAAGATTCGATGTTTCTCTTAAAAACGAATTTTTGAGTTTGTTAAGGAATAGTCCATTGAATCCCTCTCCGCAAGATAATCGATTGGCACAATTGCAAGGCCACTTCTCCCTAAGATACTATTGAAGAGTTCTAGAAAATAAGTTTCTGAGGCCCCTTCCAGTACATTGGTGAATTCTTGTTTCTCTTTCCGCTCTTTACATGAATCGTTACGACTTGAGTTATCAGACTAACGATAATTAAATTTAATTTTGTAATGAAACAAAATTTTAAACAAGCATTTTGATCAATCATGTAACTTTCTAGACCCAAAGAAGTTCGAAACGAACAACTACAATGTATTTAATATTTATTTTTATTGTAAACTTTGAAAGCACAATTAAACTTTTAATGCGAAACTAGTCGCCGGAATCTTTGTTTTTTAATCAACCGATAAGCGTAGGAAGACGAAACCATAAGTTAAACATGTAATATTAAGAACAGTTTTAAATGAAAGAGTGGCTTCTTACCCAAACAGCAAATAAACTACGCTAGGGTGAACGTCGTTGTTGACTATCTATCCCCCTCCCAACTAGTAAACGACTCTTTAGGAACATCTTTACGTTTTCTCTTAAAATTCCACACCGTTTAAGCAATTTTCACGATTTTTTATAGCTCAGTTGAAAACAAAATAAAGCAGATGTGATCAATATGACTTCATTTTAAAAGTACTTACATACTTTCCTGGCGCAGCCCGTGCCTCGCGAATTAGTTTATCCAGTTCCGCACAATATTCATGTCTAGAAAAACCAAGATCATTTATTATTTCAATGTTAGCGTAGTAAAATAACTTTTCAATAATTGATTCAAACAACATATTTAGATTCACTTCTGCCCAAAGAATGTAGAGCTCCAGACCCCTATGATTAAAAGAAAGAGGAATGCAATTTTTTGAAAAGAGGAATATTGATGTGAATAAATAGAAAATAATTAACAAATATATTCACAACTGTTTCAATGTGTATTTTTTTTTTACATTTCCTCCCTACCAAAAGTACAAGGAAAAAAAAATTGGAATCATTTCAAAAACGTGATCTCTAATATCGGTCGTATAATCCGTGAGTAATAATGAGTTGAAAGGTGGCTTTGTTTGTTTGTCTGCCTATGGAACTATTTGGATCGTTCCTTTCCTTTGGGCTCGAGCGGGGCTTGAAAACCGCAAGAGCTGAGGCCACCCTGGCCGAGCGCCTCCACTCACGAGGGCTGCGGGCTCTTGACTCGAGGCGATGGCCACTTACACGCTTCGCTCGCGCGCCCGCGCCTGGAGGGCGATCCGCGCGCGCACGCGATCCACCTCCTCTTGCTTGCGGCTGAGCAGCAGCGCCACCGCCTGCTCGCGCCGCTGCGCGCGCTCCAGCGCCGCCGCCTCCACCTGCACCGCGTCTGCAACACGCGTGCGCGCCCCAGCAGGGGATCCGTTGGCTGCTTCTCAGTGATTCTGGCCACGTCAACGCCTGAGATCGTTAGTCACGTAAGTGTAGTACATGTTTCATCGGGAGGTGCTTGTGATCTTCCCCGCTGGATGGCGAGATCCGGCGCCGACCTACCGTCGGCTAGTGGGGTTTCCCCCAACCAGGACTCTCCCACCAGCGGGGCACCGCCCCAGTCGGGACAAGCTCTAAGCTCCCGACCGGTCTCCCAGAATATGTGGTAGTGTAGTGCATGTTAGTGTAAGTGTGTGTAAGGGGAGAGGATAGGACAAGGAAGAGGAAGGAAAGATCGCGCGCGGTCCGTGGCCCGTTTGTTAGGATACTGGTCCGACATTCGCCTGGTTGATCGGAGAAACTGCGAAACTACCGATCAGAACAGCCGACCGCTAGAATTCTCCCCAGACAGACACTAAATTCGATCTACCTGACAAGCTAGTATCGAAGATTTTGCCGCAGTCGGAACTCGAACCTAGGACTCGACCTCGTAGCTAAAGACAACGGAGAGGTGGCTCTGTGCATCAACTGATGTCACTGCAGTGCCTCTGACTGGGAGGTTCTAGGTTCCATTCCCGACTGCAGCAGGATTTTCGACACTAGCTTTTCAACTAGGCCGAATTCAGTCGCTGTCTGGAGGAGAATTATAGCGACCGGCTGCTCTGATCGGTAGTTTCCCATGGTTTCTCCTATCAACACCAGGAGAATGCCTAACAAACGGGCCACGGACCGCGCGCGATCTTTCCTTCCTCTTCCTTGTCCTATCCTCTCCTTACACACACACACACACACAACACACACTTAAACTAACATACAGGGCATTACCCACATGCCGGGAGACCGATCGGGGACTTAGAACTTGTCCCGGCTAGGGCGGTGCCTCGCTGGTGGAGCTACCTCATTGGGGAAAGCCTCCAGTGGGGAAGATCAACGCCACCTCCCGATGAACACTACACTTACGGGACTAATGACTTCACTAGTTGAGGCGCCCGGAATCACTATCAATCAATCAACCGTTTGTAGCGTTGGGCGCTCAAGGAGTGTCAATCTTGAAAATGCCTAACGTGTCTGCCTTGGAGGAATGGGCGAGGGCGATGGTGGAGATGCGAGGACCCCGAAGGACGTGAGTGATGGGGTAAAGGGCCGGTGATGCTGGTGGGTTCGGAGTTGGGGAGGAGACGCGACGTCACCAAGTCTCAGTGGTGGGGTGTCACCAGGACTGCGATGTGGACCGGCGTGAGTCTAGTGTCGGTAACGAAGTTGTAGAACGTGGATATGTTGATTATTTTGTGTTTACGAGCGCATGAAGTGCTACAGCCACTATTCTCGTAAGTGTAGTGCATGGTGTAGCGAGAGAGATGACTTTGTTCCTTGCTGAAATGCCGACAATGCCCGAGTATTAGAAACAACAGATTAGAATCAGTCTTGGGCGCAAATCCACTTTTCTCACAATTGGGCTCGAAAACAATCTCAGTGACATGCCTGACCAGGGACAATTTCTGAACATAGGCAAGCAGGCCTCGGTGTCCTCCTTAAACTTCCAAACATTCGAATCAAACTTTCTTAACCTGCCACACATACTTTTTACATAGTTATTTTTTATTTAAAGAAATATCTTCGTAAGATAGGCACAAAAGACAAACTAATTTTGTTTCGGCCTCTGAGCGCTCATTCAGTCCTGAGGGTGAGGCACATCTGTGATCCCAGTAGCGCCATGCAGCAATTCATGAAGAGGCCAGTGCAATTTTTGCTTCATTTGGATCTCCAGAAGTAGTGTGTGGTGGATTTATTAGGTTAGATGTAATAAGTGATTATTGTGAAGATCAGGCGCTGTGAACTCTACCTCGCCACTAAGAAAGACATTTTAGTGTCTTGTTTGATGAAATAAAGTGTAATACGTACGCTTATAATAATTCGGTTCGAGTCCTGCCTCGGGCATGGTTGTATTTGTGTTCGTCCTTTCAGACCTTATCATCACCACATCGTTTCATCCTCATAGTTACCATACCGTTAACAGCAATAGTGGTCGCTAATGACCTAAGATGTTGATGCGACCTTAAATAACCAATTAAAACAAAAGAATAATAATTCGGTGATCCCATTAAAAATGAGATCAGGCAATAAAATAAGGGGCAGGGAGCAACCAAGTATGAATGAATATAATTTTGTTAAAAGTATTAATGCTACGAGTATGTTTCATTCGTGTATGTTAAATGTTAACACTTCGAAATAACATAGTTTTTGACCAATTTACCTACTATAAAATAAAAGTATAAGAATTATTATTATATGCACCAACAGACGTTGTTATTTAATAAAAGTCGTTTTATTACCACTTTTATACACTCGAAATTATCCAAATTTTGCCTTTCATTCTTGTAAAACGTGTTTTACATTAATACATGTTTATTCTAGACGGAAGCTATTACATAGTCCAGTTGTAGAACATCAATTCCATGCAGCAGTTAAGAAAAAATACGTTCTGTGGCCAAGAGTAGCAACGATTTCCCTGTTTGAAAATTGAGCCGTAGCCGTGCCTTGCCTTGCACGGAGCAAGCGTCCCCTGACGTGCGCGCTCGTGCGCAGGCGCGCGGCATGCGCAGCGCGGGCGCCGCCGCGGGCGCGAGCGCGCAAACCTTTCCGTGTGGTCGCGCTAATCTTGGAGCGCAGATAAAGAGGCCGCGGAAGTGACACAGCTGGGACATCCTGGCGACGCGGGGCAACTTCCCAGCGCGTCGGAGCGGCGCGGCCCGGCCCGGCCCGGCGCGGCGCACGGCGGGCGGGCTCAACAGACACAACTGCACTCCGCACAAAACACAATTACAACGATCCAAACTTAGAAACGACTCAGTTACAGAGTCCAGTCTTTGACCGAACGAGGCAGGAAGCGCTTGCAGGAAGACGCATCTCTTTGATGTGGTATGAGAACTTTTCCTTAGATACTAAGTAATCGTGTCTAAACAACAAATTTATTGAATCACAGTCCATTTCGAATGGACATCACAATAAATATTTTCGACAGAAAATAGAATTTTGTCAAAGCTTCAAGATTTTTACAACATTCCCTTACTATGTAAATTACTAAAAAAATGAGAAGATGCAATTTATTAAATGAGATGTTTGTATTTTAATGACACAAAAATATATTAATTTTAAATGGAATTTAATGTTGCGATATTTCACCCGTTCGCTCAATGTTAAGAATGGCGCCTCGCGCGGGTGGACGCCCCGGCACTCGACTCGCGCCCAGCCCACAGCGCTCGCTGCGAGGGGCGACAGGGGGGAAGACTACATAATACAAGGACGTCCCTCAGAGATGAGACACCGCCTCGTCAGTTAATATAAAACACCGTAGTCTGCCTAACGCATCATTTTGAATTGATTTTGTTGAAAATAACTGTTCCACAGAAAGTATTGTCGCATAAAATGGTTCGGAACGACTCATGGTTATTTTGTGCTTAGGTATAATGGCTAGGCAAAATGATTCATTCACTTTCATCACCTTGACTCAATTATGAATATTTTTTTACATTTGTACTATTATTTATAATAGCTGCATAAGTATATGGTAGTCAACGTGCACTGTTCAACTAGATCATAACTGCTGCATACTTGACTGTAACTAACATTTCTTAAAAACTTTAATACAGCCATGTCACACTCAACACACATTTTCCATCAATGAAAATCGGGCCCGAACTTCTGTGATGATCCAAATACATTTTATACGATTTAGTATCTGATTATAGTAATTGCAACAGGATGTATCAAATGTGCCCAGTCAATATTTTTCTGTACAAAGAAAGCTGAGATGATGTTATTTCAATGTTCGAGGGACTCTTCTGCGTGTTTTTCCTGGGTGGAAAGCGTCATTATAATATGTTGAGTCAGCTGGCGAAGAAAGCACTAGACGAATCGCCAATTTCTAACACTGAGAAATGACGGAACGAGTCTAACGCTGGAATAAATCCGCGATGTACTGGAAGGGAAACGTTTGGGATTATCCGTAGGGTTACTACGCCACTCTGGTTGTTTACAACTAGGGAAAAGATTTTAAGGTGCGGCACCTTTTCAAAAATATAGTTGTTTTCAGACAGTTTAATATTTGCATTTGAGGGAATGAAATAAAGCGAAATAAACAGAATTTGCTGCACCTTTTTGAACCTTTTCGTATTACTACGTTTTGCCACCTTTCCCTCCTTTTTTCTTCAGTACCATTTTCTCTACTCTCTTCTGCGTTTTTAAACGATTGGGAAGAAAATACCTTTGTTCTCATCTTGAAAAGCTTTTTGAAAACGCATTTAATCAGAATTCAACAATATTAAATAAATATGAAAGCATATTTTACATAAACCACAACATATACCAGCCACAATAATAAATTTCCAGCTGTAAGATCAAATTTTAATTTGAACAGTGTTGCTGCAACAGTTTAATCCTTTCCCTCTGGATTTAAAGTGCCCAGACAGGCAAATCAGGACATTTAAATGGGTGTGCAGAAATCTACTTGCCTGCGACCCGAGGAAAATGTTTACCCTTGTCATCGTGTCGCCAGCAATACTCCAAGGGCATTGGCAGCGCTTTTGGATGTGGAGGGGAAGAGCGAGGGGAGTCAGGGGAGCTGCCTGTGCCCACAAGAGCACTGAGCTTCCATGCGGGCGCAGGTTGGCGCCTGAGAAGGATGTTCTGCTACGTAATCCACGGGGGAAAAAAGTTCAGTCAGTACTGGCAATTGTGTAGCAGTTGTCTATCTACACATTGGTGGATAAAGTACTATGAATCCCCTCTTACGGACTCTATAAAGAAACAATGGTGCAAAATGATAAGTAAATAAGATATTCTAGAAACTGAGTTAATGTAACTGATACTTAAAGTTGTTTCTACAGCACCTTTTTATGTAGTTTCAGAACCTTTTTGTTTTCGTTTCACGACTATAATTTCCACCGCAAAATCCTTTTTCTAATTATTCGTTATTGTTTCTTCACATGCCTAAAATCTGGTAATATTGCTTGTAACGGTTGGAGGTGGGGAAAACATCTACATTCATTGTAGAGCTACCCAATATCTCAATATTTGCTTTGAAAGTTATATAAAACGACCAAAATGGAATATAATTGGGAGCCAATGATCCAAAATTATAATTATTAGAATAATAAATAATAATAATAATAATAATAATAATAATAATAATAATAATAATAATAATAATAATAATGGAATTATTGCAGAACTCTGGAAGCTAAATGATGAAAGATTAACGGGGAAAATTCATAGGATCATATTAGACATTTGGGAAACTGAACAGAACCCTTCTGAATGGAAATGCGCAATTGTCCATCCGCTCCATAAGAAAGGGGACAAAACCGATCCGAATAATTACAGGGAATCTCACTCTTGCCAGTCACGTATAAAATTCTCTCAAAAGTCCTCTTGAATAGGTTAGAAGAACAAGCTGATAGACAGATAGGAGAATACCAGGCTGGTTTCCGCAAGGGATACTCCTGCATAGAACAGATCTGGAATCTGAAAATGATTCTCTAGATGAGAAACACCAGAAACACAGTGGTCACATTTGTGGACTTTAAGAAGGCCTACGACTCCATAGACAGGGAAACACTCTACAATACACTAGAAGAATTCGGTATCGACAGAAAGACAAGAACACTCATCCGGCAAACTTTAACTAACACAATTTCCAAAGTTAAATTCATGGGGGAAGTTTCCGAACCATTTGAGATCCAAACTGGACTGCGACAGGGTGACGGACTTTCGCCGTTGCTTTTAATATCCTTCTCGAGAAAATTATCAGGACTTGGGAAAAAGAAGTTAAAGGTATCCAAATTGGTATAAAAAGGAGAATAGGTTCCATGTGAAATGCTTAGCCTTTGCGGATGACCTCGCAATTCTCACAAATAATAGAAAAGAGGCCACAGACGCCATAGAGAAACTACACGAAATTGCACATAAAACTGGTCTTCAAATTTCGTACGAGAAAACACAATACATAGAAAGAGTGCCACAAGACAAACTGCCTATCGAAACAACCTACGGGACAATCATACAAGTGCCGCATTTTAAATATCTAGGAGAAATCATCCAACCATCAGGGATCAACCTAAGGGCCAATGAGGAGAGAATAAGAAAATTGCAGAGAGCATACAAACTCACATGGAACTATTACTACAAAAAGCCCATATCCATTAACGCAAAATTAAGACATTATAACACTGTCGTACTTCCTGAGGCACTATATACCGCTGAAACGACACAAATCGGTGGTCAATCAAAATAAAAGAAATAGAGAAACAAGAAAGGAAAATTCTCAGAAAAAGTTTTGGACCGGTACAAGAGCAAGGGATTTGGATGAAGAGGCCCACATTAGAAATTTATAAGCACACTGATAAGATTACGGACACATTCAGAAAAAGAAGAATGCAGTTCTACGGACATATTCATAGGATGAATGAAAACAGAATTTCAAAACGGATTCTCATAGTCATCAACTCAGGCAGGGGAAAAACAAAATGGATTAAAGAAGTCGAGGAGGATCTCAGACAAGCACACATTACAATAAATGATGCAGAAAATAGAAAAGAATTCAGGAACACCATCAAAAAACATACATTTGAAACCGAAAGCAAGAAGAGGCCAGGATGTAAATGGACAGCAGAGCGGAAGAAACAACATAGTGAACACATGAAGAAAATATGGGCCCAGAGAAAACACAAACAATCATCATAAAGGAATTCAAGTTCAAACGCTCTCTTTAAATGGGAATAATCGTGAATAATAATAATAATAATAATAATAATAATGGAAAAAGAAAGTTCCGGTTCTTAATGACAGTCCCTTGATTTGCTGCTTTGTAGAGTACTGTTGCATATTGGACACGTACTAAAATTGTAGTGTTTTGCAAGGCCTTTGGTAGTGTCCTCATCTCTCCTTGTTGTCGGACAATCGGCCATTAATACTAACGGTGAAAAGCAAATTTTTCTAGTGCTTATACCCAGATGCCTGATGTCGATACTTTATCAGTAAGTCTTCTAACCATTGCATTATTTAGGAGGGTACATAACAAGCTATTGACGTAGGGTAATTAATTTATTTTACTTGCATTGTGAAACTGTTATTGGCGTTTGGAATATAATCACATTGATGTCTAGCCAGTGCCCCCCAAAGTTTCCTAACGCGGGCCCCCAATTTTTCGTCTTGTAAAATAAAACGAAGTAAGGTTTTTGGCACTCCCTTAGGCTGTTAATAAATTGCAAGAGCATACTATGAAATCTATTGGTCTGAGAGGGCAGAAAGAAGTCAAGAGACAATTTCATTAACTAATCTCAGAGAAGTCGAAAAGAGAGAGAGTTAAGAGGAATCTGATGTTAAACAGAAAAGAAAAAGAAAGATTCCACCTCCGGCGAGGAATCGAACAGTGTCCTCTGGCTCTTCCGAATTGGAAGTTCTACCAGAGATATCTTCCCTCTCAGGTGAAGAAGATGCACAGTGCTTGTTTTGCAGTGTAAAATTTTTAGAGAGCTTTACAAGAGCTATGGATGTTGTGCCTAGAATCATGTAGAATGTGCGAGGGCGGAAAAAGATGCTTATACTCGTATATGTAATTTTTGTAAGGAACCAAGTAAGGAATGCAATGCATATATTTTCATATAATTGTGCAAAAAAATGTATTGAAAAATACTCGAAAAGAAAGCATGGGCTTGGGTTTGGGTAGTGCCCTCTAATAACAGAAAAAAAATAACAAAATACACAGAACTGCAACTGAAGTCAAGGCACTATGGCATCTCCAAAAAATCCATATTATTTCTCTAGTCATATGTTGCACCAAACTAATTCTTGTAGTGTTTCATGTGGAACGGTAAGAAAGTGTCTGAATGAGTGCGGCGCGGCCTCACCCTCCAGCTCCTGCGAGCGCGCGCGCTCCTTCTCCAGCTCGATGGCGGCCTTCGCCATCTGCCGCTGCAGCCGCGCCGCGCGTCAAGCCCTGCGCCAGCGCCTCGGCCGGCGACGCCCCCGCCGCCCCTCCGCCGCCGCCCCGGCCTCCTGCCCCTGCGCACACGCAGCCACCTTCACACACGGGCCACGCCATGCTCCGTCCAGGGAGGCGTTGATGAGGCCGGCCGCGTCAACTGCTAAGGTCATTAGCCACGGCAGTGTAGTGCATGCTCTATCACGGGAGGCGGCTGTGGCGAGTACCGGCACCCATCTACCTGCCGGCTAGCGGGGCACCGCCCCAGCCGAGAGAAGCTCTAAACCCCCGACCGCTCTCCCGGCATGTGCCGCAGTGCATGCAAGTGCGTGTGCAAGGAAAGGGTGAGGACAGGACAAGGAAGATGAAGGAAATGTCGCGCACGGTCCGTGCTCCATTTGTTAGGACATCCTCCGGCATTCGCCCGGTGTTGATCGGAGAAACGACGAAAAACGCTAGAATTCTCCAGGCACGGGTTGAACTCGACCTATGTGACTGGCTATTGTCGAAACGTCTGCCATCGTGGGGATTGGAACTCTAGAACTTCCTGGTCGGAGGCGCTGCAGTGACTAACTGATGCTCTGAGCAGGCTCTGCTCATTTTAACCAGGTCAAAGTCAGCGGTCAGATCAACGCTAAGAGGAAAATTATGTGAAGAGTGAGCTGCTGCTAGGACAGCCGTTGGTTGAAAAGTGCATCTAGCAAAACGCGCCGGGTTGTTCATGAGCACCGCTCCTCCCAGGACGGAACTTCAATTTTCTTGCGAGAAAAATCTAGAAAAATGTATTAATAAGAAAATGTATCAATCAATAAATTTTATTATTAATAATGAGAAAAAGCAAGGTACGTACAATATTTGTTATTAAATTTCATTTTTTAATCTCGCGTTGTGCGCAGTCATATTGTACCTGCGGCTTTCCATGAGATGTCTTGTATATTTTTGGCATTAAGGGAAAATCTTGTGAATCTCTGATATAATACATACCTCTTATTCCTAGCCTGTTTTGAATGTGCAAGGGCGAAACAGTTGTCACCCCAGCAATGGAGCCAAAAGAAACACGGGAAAAGGGCTCATAGAAGACAGTCCCGACTGTCGTCCCGAAGAAAATCAATGGATTTTTAAATTAAGGAAATTAAGTAACACGCAACACAGCGGACGCTCGAGTGACATCTTGCGTGAGCGCAAAGCACTTCACTTCAGTCGCTCATCGCAATGGGGAGACTTGTCTTTCTCACCCGCGAGCGTTTGAGCATACTGTGATTCGTTACTGCGCTTGTGAGTGTTTTTGTATTGTTTTCTTAGATTATAACATCCTACTCTGCTGCCTTGGAAAACTGAAAAAATCAAAACAAAATGTTAAAACAATATTGCCATCTCCCATTTCAATGACTTCATTAAATTTCAAGTAAAATCAAGTAATTGTGTATGTTGTTTGCCTAACAATTCTTTAGATTCACTCGTCTTTAACATACAAACCGAAATATTTCAGCAGCAAAGTACGAGAAGGTCGCATATTAGGAAATGTAGGCAACACAATTCCCGTTCTATCTTACTGCGTGAAAAGACAAAATCTCCTACATTCCAATACTTGTTTCTAATTTTGTGACTTTGAATATATGCAGTGCGTGATTATGCACCAGAGCCATAGAGACTAGAAGATCCAAGCGATGCCACTGGATGTCGGAACACACACGCAAAATATGAAGAACATTTCTCTCTACGCGCAACGAATTCCAACAGTCAAGTCACCGACTCAACAGCAGCCGGACAGACCGTCCTTTGTATGGAATAACTACCAAGTTCTTCTTGCTCTAAAAATATATTTTTCAACAGACCCTTTTTTATGTAAATCTATCGTTGTTGAAATGAATTTGATCTTCAAACAACTCCTTAACAACGGGATTTTGTCAACATCAAAGCTACCAAAACCACTTATTGTCAGCATAGGGGACTTATCATAGGTAATACCACGAGTGCTTTGGAAATTGTCGATAAATCCCCGACTCGCAAAGGGAGGATGGGAATTTGTTTCATAATTTCCTAAGAACGGCTGGTATTTTAAAAGGACTATTCCACAAATGAAATGATGTCCAAACAGAGTTCCAAAATACGCCAAATATTGAAAATAACTGAAAGCTATGTTAAAATCACAGAGGTTAGGTACGTAGGCGGTTTATTGGACATCGACATAGCGATCGATGTATACCACCGCCTAAGATAGATGAGTCATAATTCATGATAGGCCTGAAGGGAGAAGCGGTAAGAAAAATTGGGTAGAAAAAGCCATAAACGTTTTGAGATACACAACCCTGATTGGGACTTTATATATGCATATAGTTAAACACTATTGCTTTTAATTCCACGAGTGGAATAGTCCGTATAAGTGACGTTAGCAGGGCCTTACCTGCTTTTTGAGCTGAGCAGGTGCGTCGCCGCCGCCGCCGTCGCCGCCGCCTGCATCGCCGCGCACTCGGCCGGCGCCCAGGCGCCCCGCACCGTCGCGCGCCTGCGGAAAGCCTCGCGATGGCACACGCCCCCTGCCAGGCCGCACTTGCAGCCAAAGCCTTCACAATTGACCATACGCCTTATACATTCCTCTAACCTAGAAGTGTAACGGATTGGTACAAACCTCAGGTCTGAAACTAAATACATTCAAATTGTAAGTATGTATTTGTAATTTCAGGCACGCTACGAAAAAAGTGATTTTTAACAACCATAATAATAACAAGAAGAACAACAACAACTTGAAAACGGTTTGAGTAAGATTTCTGAAATATGTAAGGTCTATCAAGCATCAGTTACAACGAGAAGACTTACAAATGTTTTTCGCTTATACTTTTCAGAAAAATGTGTTTTAAACATCTTAAGGAGGTTTAATATTTCCAAATTTGGGGAAATATTCCAATAACAAAGTTTGTATTGAATCTCCCTCAGGCACGTTGGAGGCCAAAGCCTCCAATGAGTCCCAAATCGCAACGCATCAGCTCGTGTGCATTTGCAGCAACAGAGAGCAACGCGTGACTCGCAGCAAAACAGGTGGGACGCACACACTATCTAACTGGAGCTAATCTAAGCTCTAACTCGTAGCTGGCAATACATACAGCAAGGTTGCTGAAATGGGAGAATTAGGACCAGAGGGCTCGAGTGCCTGTCGCCTTGCACTAGATTAGAGCATATTTTTGGATAGCTACATTTTCTTCTTTTATGATCAAATGTTTTTACTGTCATATCTGGTAGAAAGAGTAGTCCTTGAGATTTTGTTTAATATGCTTATTCTTCTATTTCAATTGAAAAAAACGCCTTTGTTAAGTGTCTAAGAGAAAGCCAAAATAGCAGCTCCTAATGAGGTGTGGGGATCTGTGGAGGAAGTAAAAAGGTGGGGGAGAGGTGAATGACGGGTCCATGCAATACTGGATGCAAAAAAATGTTAAAAACTGCCATTCCAAATTACTAACAACAAGGGATATCGCCGATGCAAGGAGTGCAAAAAGACCATCAATTTCGAGGAAAGAAGAAAATGTTAGCAGAGGTGGTGAAATGTTCCTGAGGCGCCCAAAGAAATCACTGTATGACCTGTAACTTCACAGTGGAACAACCCGCTGCTTCACTTCCTTCAGGTCGGAACACCGGCTTATCTTGCAAATGATGTCTGCGAATGGCTGAATGATCATTTCCCAGGTCGTTGAGTTGGCAGACGTGGTACACAGGAATGGCATGTCCGCAGCCCTGACTAAACGCCCTGAGATTTTTTCCGGGGGTGAGCTAAGGAGAAAGTATGCAAGCGAAAACCAAAGAACTTGGATGAATTTGAAGCAACAATATCTTATGTGGGTTTGGGTTGGGTTAGGGTTGGTTGTCTCGGTAGCTTAGGGGTTAGAGCAGCTGGGCGTAAACCAGAAGGCCCGGGTTCGAATCCCGGTCGGGGTGACCAATTCTTTGAACTAATTAATATCTTATGTGTTAATCAATGTTCCACGCACCATGCTGCGGACGACAGCACCGAACGTACCCGTTAGTTTTAAAACAATGCATTGATAATGCTGGGATTGATGTGGAGATTTAAAAGGAGTTAAATGAGCATGTTTCTGAGGACATGTGAATCGGGTGAGTGAAGCTCACATATCCCGAAGGTGTACATTAATTGATTGATTGATTTTTTCGTGTTTCCGGGCGCGTCAACTGCTCTGGTCATTAGTCCCGTTAGGGTAGTGCATACTTTTTCTCGGGAGATGGCGGTGATCTTCCCCCGGTAGATGGCGAGATCCGGCGCCGACCTACCGTCGGCTAGTGGGGTTTCCCCCTAACCAGGACTCTCCCACCAGCGGGGCACCGCCCCAGCCGGGACAAGCTCTAAGCTCCCGACCGGTCTCCCGGGATATGTGGTAGTGTAGTGCATGTTGTGTGTGTTGTGTAAGGGGAGAGGATAGGACAAGGAAGAGGAAGGACAGATCGCGCGCGGTCCGTGGCCCGTTTGGTAGATTACTGCTCCGGCATTCGCCTGGTGTTGATCGGAGACTACCGATCAGAGCAGCCGGCCGCTAGAATCCTCCTCCAGACAGCGACTGAATTCGAACTAGCTGAAAAGCTATTGTCAAAAATCCTGCTGTCGTGGAGAGTGGGAACCTAGATCAGAGGCGCTGCAGTGACATCAGTTGATGCACTGAGCTACCGCTCCCGGGCCGAAGGTGTAGAGAAAACCCTGTTGTGCGCCAGTGGAAGTGAGAATGAGTCTCGCCTTGGGCGCCGGCGCGGGCGGCGGCGGCATCTGCTGGCGCGGGGGGCCCGGAGCGGGCGGCGGAGGGCGCTGCCGGGGCGTGGGCGTGGGCGTGGGCGTGCGCATGGGCGTGGGCGGTGGGGTCGCGCGCGCCCTGCGGGGGCCCAAGGTGGCGCCGACCCGCTCCGCTCCGTCGCCTCCGCCTCCACCTCCGCTGGCCTCCTTCGCCGCCGCTTCATTCTGCTTCTCCTGCAACAAACACAACCCTGCTACGTCCCCTGTCATGTTCTCTCTGGAAACATTGTATGTCCGATATTTACACTAATTTCAACCTATTTAGTTCCAAGATTGAGTGGTTCTAAAATGCAAATATTAGTGAGTATATATAAAGAAAATGTTGAACAATAGTTTGGAACATGTGTCCCTTTACAAAAATAATCAGTGATTATAATTATACGTGAGTCTGAACGTTCTTAATTTAAGGCAGATAGTAGGATTCCCTGCTGTGGTCCACAGTTTATTCATGTGCAAACCTCGATAAATATCAAACATTTCATTGTCAGAAACGTGTGTAGCCCTATGTTCACAGTGACTAGTGATTGTATTCTTGTAGAATTCGTTAACCTTTTTACATTCCCCCATTTACGAAGGTTCTTCGTAAGAAGAGAAAGTTGTGTATTCGTGCGCCGGAACACGGCGCACGAACTTCCTTAACGAACACTTCCTACAACTATAATCTGTTCTATAAATACAGATCTTCAAATAAGTTCATCATCAATTTTAAGAAAATATGAGTACTTACTTAATTCGTGTACTTTTGCGCCAAATACAGGCAATTTAAACTTGTTTAAACATATTTTCTCAAAAACCCTCAATTTTGTTCTTTACATCTTGTTCTCACATGTATTGGGTCTGTCCATTTTTGGCGAACTTGCCATTTTTTCCAAAATTGCAAAAGGTTAACTTTTCAAAATTACAAAATTAAAGATAGAGATGTTTTCCTTCATGAAATACTGTTGTAAAAACTCAGATCTTTAAAAAAGGTAATGTACATTTTTTGAAAATACTAGTAGTTTGCATAATTTGCTTTTAAAATTAATGCAATTTCTAAAAAAATTATTTGTCTCAAAAACTGCTCCAGGTTTGTTCACGGATTGCAGAAGAGACGCTTACAAGAAAGACGCGCGTCTCATTTTCGTTTAACTTTCAAAAATATTAGGGTTTTCATTTTGCTTATAGTGCATTTTTTCTTACTTTGCGATGAATTCGCAAGAATTCAACTAGTTTTATATTATTTTCATAAAACACGACAGCATTCAAAGCATTGGCGCAACAGCAGTTACAGGCTCCTAAACCGAATTTGGCTTAAGCCATGGGCTTTCTCAGGAAGTTCGTGTAACGTACTTCGTGCGTGTAACTATAGCAAGATCATCAAGCTCGCGTCATTACCGAGTACGTAACACGTTCTTTTCAATATCGTTATCGGCAGTGAGTGACAGAGAAAAAAAAAAAGAGTTAGCACACAGATAGCTCAATATGGCCGAGCTGTTGTTCAACAAGCTGTGATGCGCGCGAGTTCCTTGTATGTTGGCATCGGCAGCGCTGTTCCTTTTAGGAGCTCCCAGGAAAAATGCGAAACGTTTTGTAAGCAAAGCGGAGGTAAACACATGAGTAATCAATTGTAACATCAAACACCAGTAAATGCATTCATTTGTACACTATAAATATAGGAATCACTTTCTGTTTGGAAACTACAAACAGACCACAAGCATTTTAATCGAATATTTTCTAAAAGTACTCTGCAGCGCCTCTGATCGGGAGGTCCTAGGTTCCCACTCCCCACGGCGGCAGGATTTTCGACACTAGCTTTTCAGCTAGGTCGAATTCAGTCGCTTTCTGGAGGAGAATTCTAGCGGCCGGCTGCTCAGAACGGTAGTTTTCCGTGCTTTCTCCGATCAACACCAGGCGAATGCCGGAGAAGTACCCTAACAAACGGGCCAGGGACCGCGCGCGATCTGTCCTTCCTCTTCCTTGTCCTATCCTCTCCCCTTATACACACACTTACACTAACATGCACTACACTACCACATATTCCGAGAGACCGGTCGGAAGCTTAGAGGTTGTTCCGACTGGGTCGGCGCCCCGCTGGTGGGAGAGTCCTGGTTAGGGGGAAACCCCACTAGCCGACGGTAGGTCGTCGCCGGATCTCGCCATCCAGCGGGGGAAGATCACCGCTATTTCCCGAGAAAAAACATGCACTACACTAACGGGACTAATGACCAAAGCAGTTGACGCGCTCGGAAACACGAAAAAATCAATCAATCAATCAATCTAAAAGTACTTACAACAACATGATAACTATTCTTAAAGATTTCATTATTTTTTTAAGTTTGGGTTTTTAACAGTTGTTGTAATTTTTATTGGTGTTTGGGCGTCGGAAATGTATCCAAATTCCCCACAGTAACGGGCAGGCTGCAGTGTTTGTGAATTTTTTGCATCATTATTCAGCATATTAATTGACATGTGAATGAAAGTAAGTGACTGACGTCATTAGAAGAGAGCCCCTTTATGCGATGTCATTTGTCCAGAACGGTCGCATCCCAATCCAGATGTCTCCGAGGACCACAAGACCGCTGTTTAATGAGCTTCTAATCACATTTTTACACCGATAATATAACCTGTCGATGTGGTTGATTACGGTGGACTATCTCTGCGCCTGCTGGGAGCACAACGGATGAGGGGTTGTGTTTTTAATTATTTTACGTCAAAAACAGTTAAAAACTGTGTGACGTGCTACGGGGAGAAGTGAATTCTGTGCACATTTTCTTAATTCTCGGATCCCTACCCTAAGCCATATATTACTTTAATTCTGAATACACAAAGATATGAGAGGAATTCTGAATACACAAGGCTTGTTAACAAAACATATTCGCTCCGATGTAATAAAATTTATATTCAAGGGTAAATTAGTTATAAATTTGTGCTCTTATCCCTCTTCATGACCTTCGTGAAGGAAAGCCCTGCCGCGACAACATGGAGAACGATAATTTAAATAAGTATATTCTAGAAGACGTGCACAGATAATGAAGTTACATTTATGTCCAGAAGCAAGCAAGGGGCCATCTCGGCATTTGCTCAATGGATCAGGGTAACTGAACGAAAAACCTTATCGATATGGGGATCATTGACCCAGAAGCTGCGGTACAATCCTTGTTACAAGTTGTTTAGAATTATACAGTCCATATGCTAAGTATTACGTTAAATATCACTGTTAAAATAATGTTACTTTCCTTTTCATGCTCAGTATAGTCTCTAATTGTATAGAAACAGTTATGCAACAGAAAATATTTAACTTCGAATTTAAACTTTTCTCTAGAGTTTAATTTATCATTAAAAAATTTTTTTAATTAAGTTACTTTCATTTTATTGATCATTTTAGGCGATGTTTTAGATCATCAAATCCCCTAATAATGAGCATGGAAATAATATAGTCAATAGTTTCAGGGCGTTACAATATGTTAAACTTGACATATTAACAACCTTAATAACAACATCGATAATGAACGTCAGTGACGTGCTGCCGGGGTGACACAGTACCTAAAGACCATTTTCCTTTCTAAAGTTTTGTCCGTGTTTCTCAGCGGGGGAGATCGGCTACCTGGAACCCAAGTAACGATGACAATCACATGTGATGTTCCTCACTGCACTCGCAGCAAAGCTGTCTCGCCTCACGAGCAGTTGGGAGTCGGGCGATATCCAGGTCACCGGGGCCGGTTGGCGGTGGCATGCACCGGCGGGCTGCTGGCGACGGCAGATGTCATCGAGGACACCCAGGCCGGGCGATCGACAATGCGCAAGCTCGCGGCGTTTGCTCGCGTCGGGCCTCCGCCCGGCCACGAGCAGGGCGGCGTGACATGCAGTATGATGGTTCGCGGGCGGTCGCGCACAGTACAGCTGTCACTATTCTGCCCCGCGAAAAACTTGATAGTGGGGTGCGATCACCTGCTCCACTCTCAAAGCTGTTTTAGCGGCTGCATACTCTCGAAGGCCGATCTGTCTCATCTCAGAAACTATCTGCCCCCTAGGAAGACGAAATCTCACAACGGAAACTTATCTCCTCTGAGAGCGGAAACGTATCACGTCTCTCCATAGCACGTCATACTTCAACTGTTTTTTGACGTAAAATAAATAAATAAATATCTTTCATGAGAGCGGTATTGTTTCCGCTCTCAGAGCGAAAATGCGTATCTCGAGAAAGCGAAAACTTATCTATCATGAGAGCGGTAAAGGATCCTAAGGGAGCAAAAATACGTCTCTCACAAGAGCGGTGACATATCTCTTATGGCAGCGAAAGCATATCTCTCAGAAAGGGAAATTATGTTTGACCTGATAGCCCTTCTCTCGAAATCAGGGAGGCTCGAATCCTGTCCTTCTACGCGACTTCGATTTCAGAACGTTTATTTAAAAATTCTGAGAGCACGAGAGGGTATGTCCTCGTACCACCTGTTAATATTTCTTAATAACTACTTTTTCATTTTAACTGAGCGACCTACGATCTCCGCGAAAAACTCGATAGTGAGGGGCGAACATCTGCTCCACTCTGTAAGTAGTTTTGTGAGTTGCGTACCTGCAAAGAGGTACGTCAAACTGGAACAGCCATGTCAGCACACATGAATGAAACAAGTCACATGATTTATTGCTATTTAATTGTTAATTAATTGCCACAATTTGAAATTAATTGCCACGTATTGTCAGGACGAAAATGAGTGTGAACTGGCTTGGCGCGATGACACCACATACACAAGTTAAATTCGGGTCGTAGCACGTCGGAAACCCTCAAATGATTTATTGCTAATTAATTGCCACGTATTTTTGGGGCGAAAACGGGTGTGAGCTGGGGATCAGCACACACATGCTAATTAATTACCACAATTTAAAATTAATTGCCACGTACTTTCGGAGCGAAAACGCAGAACTCCATAAGTTAAATTCGGATAGCTTGACGGAAACCTTCAAGTGATTTATTGCTAATTAATGACTCATTAATTGCCACGTGTTTTCGGAGCGAAAACGATTACTAATTTCAATCTGTTAGTTTCGTGCAAAATTTGCTTCTATTGGCCAATCGTTTGCAGGCGTGGCATCATTGTGCCCCTCTCTGACGAAGCTGTCGCCCGCTTGCCAGTCGTCTGTGAGCAGCGATCCGTGATCTGCATTCTCGCCATTATTTTATTAATCACAAGTTAACTGTCTACTCACCGACTCAGTACGCGAGTATTATGCAGTGCTAATTCACTTAATGATGCAATGCGCATAAACTTTCCGTAAACTGGTTAAATCAAGTGATTAACCATCGATCCAATTCGATTGTGATACGTCATACATGTGCAACCAGTTACTATACTTTCAGCAATAATTTCTTATAAACTGTCTTTGTAATTAGTGCCGCTCCATGCTTACTCAGGACATAGTACGGTAACTGTATTTAGTGTCTGTGAATAGCGTGTGATATCAGTCAGGGGACTTTTGCCAAGCAGGCATCAACTAATTATGTAGATTTTCAATAATGTACTGCCCAATTCTGAACATGCTTGTCAATGCATATGAATGCAATACTGTCAACAATGCCATTAACTGTGTCTATTGTGCTTTGGCGAGTGTCATGGTGTGCAGTGCCTGTGCTGGTTACGCAACCTTGTCGTCCGGCCATGCGCGCCGACCCCTTCGCTCCGCGTCTGCTCACGCAGGCGTGTTGGGTCGCGACCTCGCCCGCCTCGCCTGATCTGCGAGCGGTGACGAGTGCCGCGTACAACCTCCACAATCAAGTTCACTGTATTTCATTGTATTCATTGCAGCTTCACAAACTGTAATGCTCGTGTTCAATGACAACTTTTTCTCCTTTTCTATTAACAGGAATTTTAGTGATAGTTATTACATTAATTTGCCGCGGTATTTTCATACGTCATTTGACGAAGTTCCCAACGGAACATTCATTACTTCAATTCTTCGTAATGTTTACTTAATTTTCAGTTGTATGTCATTTTTTGCAATATTCAAATCTACCCTACTGATTTCTCCAAAATGGCAAGAATTCTCCTGTATAAATAATTACAGGGAAGGCGCGTCCACCCACTTTCAAAGGTACGACTGGTCCTTCGAACTCGCTATCAACAATAAGGTAAGTTAGAATGTGGCTGACTTCACGGATTATCCATCCGCAGTCCACAGTCATGTATGCGGCCCCTCCTAACAACAAGTTTGTTCATAAAAAGTAACATCACTACACTATTGAGACACATTACCACGTGCCGTGGACGTACGGCCAGAGACCTGGGGATTTGAATGCCCCGAGTGAACTGTGAACGGCGGCGCCATCTCGACCACCGAGGGAGAAACCGTGGTCGATCGGAGCGTGAGTGGTGAACTGCATTTTAACGAAAAGGACAGAATGATAAACCGCTTATTCCAATTTGCCAGGCTATTCTGACCGTGAAATTAGAGCTAGTGTTTTTTGTGAAGGGATGTAGGAAATAAACTTCAAACCGAGTTTGCATAGGAGTTGCTCGTATTTGTGCAAATAGCGCAATTTGACGAGTAAAATATGCCAATGGTCAATTAGGAATGAAGCATATTCATTATTTACTACAAATGGAGAGTGCAGCATTCCTTAGTTGTTTGTAGCCTAACTTGTAGCCTGACCGCAACTGAAATGACTGAAAAATGATAATCTCAGGGAAATATAATTGCATGAATATCGCGAGGCACGAACAAATATACCCAGACACACAGTTCTAATCAAAAAAACAATTCACAGATAACCCACACAAAATATAAAATGTACGCAAATATGCACAGTTTAAAAATACCGTGCATGTAAAAATTTGTGTATGCACAAAATAAAAAATATTACACTCTCTTGAATTTCTCAAACAAAACCGTATGCTAACTGGATAAATATTGCTCGTAATAGGATCCTTTCTCGCTAGTTTCAGAATTAATTAACTAGATACCAAAATGGTCAGTACTCTTACATCTAAACAAGGGTAATCCTTGTAATCTTTCCGTTCTCTGCTACTCAATTTCTCAAACACAATAATCACCTCTGTAATCACATACCACTATAAATCACATATACAGTTACTGTGTGTGTGTATGTGTGTGTGTGTGTGTGTGTGTGTGTGTGTGTGTGTGTGTGAGAGAGAGAGAGAGAGAGAGAGAGAGAGAGAGAGAGAGAGTATTTACCTTTCAAACTAAATTCCAATAGCTCTTTTCATCCTCTTTCTCAAAACATTTTCAGTGGCATTAGAGCAAAACTATTGTTCCGAAATTTTAGTGCAGTCACAATTCCATCACTTTGTCCTGCTTCGAAACAGCGAGTACCTGCCACTGTCGCGAGACCATTGCAGAGTCGCGCCAGGCGACCACGTTCTTTAGAACGGGTCGTGGTAGAAATTCTCCAGGATACAATCCACGAGTTGCGTGCACTCTTTTGAGTGCAGTAACGAACACGTGGTGGCTTCGCGCATCGCTTATTTCCTTCCCGGATGCCAGCTCAGACACACACATTTTCTTCTAATGTGTGCTATTTTCCAATGAATCGGGTAGTCATTCGAAACTATCAGAACAATCATAAGATTGAGTCACAGAAATAAGGTTGGTTGGTGGTTAGTGTTTACGGGCGCGTCAGCTACTGAGGTCATTAGTCCTGTACGTGTAGTGCAGTTTTTTTTCATAGGGAGGTGGCGGTGACCTTCCCCCGATGGATGGCGAGATCCGGCGCCGACATACCGGCCGCTAGCAGGGTTGCCCCAACCAGGTGTCTCCCACCAGCAGGGACCTGCCCAGCGGGGACAAGCTCTAAGCTCCCGACCGGTCTTGCGGCATGTGTGGTAGAGTAGTGCATGTAAGTGTAAGGCATGAGGATAGCACAAGGAAGAGGAAGGAGAGATGGCGGACGGTCTGTGACCCGTTAGTGAGGGTACAGCTCCAGCATTCGCATGGTGTTGATTAGAGAAACGACGGAAAACTACCGAGCAGAGCAGCCGACCGCTACAATTTCCCTCCAGATAGCGACTGAATTCAACCTAGATGACAAGCTAGTGTCGAAAATCCTGCCGCCGCCGTCGGGACTCAAACCTAGGACCTCTCGGTCAGAGGTACTGCAGTGACATAAGGTGATGCCAGAGGTACTGCATGACACTGAGCCACCTCTCCCGGTCACAGAAATAAGAAATAAGACTGTTAAGAAGATTATATCAGGCAACACGTGCCTGATGCCCTTTGACACGCCGAAAGTCCAGAGAAAATATTTTTCTTCATCATTTAAACTAATCTTCCCCTGAAATAGAATTTATAGGTGAATATTGGTGATCCTTTTGGTGTGTATAATCAGCAGATATAATTCGAATTAATGGCTGCAATCTGGTATATAAAATTCCGCGACTGCACGACCTGCTGACTAGTCTGGTACGCACGTTCCTGCACTACTCCAGTAACAACCAATAGAATTAATATTATATATTTCTTCCGGCAGAACGCCTCTCAATCTACGTTGTTGTCTTTCGACGGACGTACCATCTATTTTGTTCCTCTCTAGTCATAGCACCGAATTCACGACGTAATAACGTTAGTCACCTTTCCCTTATGTCTGGAGCGGTCATTATCACCACGAATTTCAGTTAATAGAAATGATACGTACCTATAGTTGAATTTGCAGAGAGAAACTGTTGTTTGGGGGGGGGGAGAAATATCATCAATCTACTCATTTATGAATTTTACACCACATTCACAACATTATCAAAATAATATTTAAATAAACGAATTATTTAAATATTTTAAACTGGCCCTACCTAGATCAGAATCGTCCTAATTCGCGACAATACCATATAGAAGAAATATGTCAGCCGATCCGGTGACCGAGATCGCTACGGCAGTAGTGTCGTAGCGATCTCAGACTGAAGGATCGCGTGTTCGAGTCCCGCCTGGGGCATGATCATATTTGTGTTAGTCCTTTAGTACCTCATCATTTCAACTTCACAGTTACCATAACGTTAACTCCTATAGTGGTCCCCAGATGTTAATGCGACCCTAAATAAAAAAAAGAAATACGTCCTTCACGAAAAACCTTCGAAGTGCAGACTGAGGAAAAAGGGAAGAAGAAACGGTGGTCGCTGGTTTATACGTTCCCTGCAATTTCCGTACACAAATTTCTTATCCTCCACCACACATCATCACAGTGATGTTTTTTGTGATCTTATGAACATAAACTTTTTTTAAAATACTTTGCCTCTTCCATTGTTTTAGTTGTTTGGATGGGCTGGTCGTTATTAAACTTTCCTTTATGGTTTGGCGCATCTTCAAAAAGCTGATATCTTAAGGGTATAAAAGATGATTTGTCAATCGTCGTATTAAAACTTTCAGTTCTACTGTTTCTTGTGCATATCAGAAGAGTTAATTGATAACAATACGTTTTCTAGAAGTAGGATTGCTTTCTTGTGCTCTAAGTGCCAGTCCATCAATTGTCACTTAAATAACAATGTAAAATAGTATAAATCTATCTTCTAAGACGGACTGGTACATCAAGGTAACCGTCTATGATTCGATTTCGGCTCCACTGCTACTGCAAGGGCAACGTTAGTCTTTCTATGGTATTGGAAACCTAACGAAGTGTACGATATGTGTAATTCGTATATGTAACGTGTAACCTGAAAGTTATAATTGCTGTTAGTTACAACAATATGATCATCACTACACAAACACAGATTTAGTAAAGCGTACTACGTAAACACTAATAGATCCTACTCGCTAAGGTGACTGCTATCTCCTGCTAGTTGATTGACAGCCTATTTCGGTGCTGCAAGCTTTAGAGACGATTTGTATTATCCTTTACAGAAATATGAGTGTGGTCCAATTTATGTAACTATCCCACTTTCCTGTACATGACAATATGCATATCTAAATTTCCAGTCTACAGCCCACTTACTTTCATCCAACCCTCTCCAATTTCATCCAAGGTTTTTCCGTGTCTAAATTGCAGGAGTTATCACCGGGGAATTGGATGGCCCATTTTGGGGATCTATTGCTTAACAATTATTTTATTCCCTGACTGCGTCGTTTCACATTACTCACAGTGAAAGAGGCCATCACCTACTATCTCGAAAATATTTAAATGCATGAAAAAAGTGAAGAGTAGTGAATTATTGTATAAGATTTCAAATGATTTCCTTTTTATAAAACGTTTTTGCTAAGATTTCCCATTTCTGAGATCCTTGACAAAAAATAATAATAATAATAATAATAATAATAAAACGATTTTTTTCTCGAGTTTGTCTCTATCCCACTTTCAATTTAACGGAACTTTTGACTTAATGTTGTTTGAACAAACGTAAAACATGGTCTAAAACATACGATTTAGTTTGTTTACCAGTGAAATTTAATGTTCTTTGACTGGGATGAACGATGAGCCGGTTACTAAGAATAATTGATTCGCGCACTTTTTCCAAATTCTCGTCCTGGCCCGGCCCTGCACTGTTCTTACTAGAAAATATCGTGTAAGTCTCACGGGATGAGTGACAAATCATCTCTGAGTGTGGTAAAAAAATATCGGATTGAATTTCAGTATATATTTCAATTTGCCCATGGGGTGTAGTCTACCCATTCGTGCTCCAAGAGCCCAATGATTTCTCCAAGCATAGAGTAATACGCGGGCGCTGGGGGAGATGGCGTCCCAATTGGTTACGGGACCCGCGATCGTACGTAGGTTATATTACCAACCTTCGTAATTACCAACCTTCACGGAGGTTACGAAACATGGCCAAGCGTTATCGCGGTCCAGATTATTGATTGATCCTTCCGGGTCGTCAACGACCGTGGTCATGAGAACCGTTAGTGTGATCCTGGAGTCCGTGCCCATCTGCATGGTGAGATCCAGCGCTGACCTAAACGTCTGCATATCTTCTCCAGCGGAGTTCGACCTAGTTGAGGCAAGCTCTATTTCTAGACTGGTCTTCCGACATATGTGTAGAAGTGTAGTGGATTCAAGTTAGTGTGTGAGTGTAGCAAGGGAAGGACAAATAAGAGGAAGGAAAGATCGGGATGCGGCCAGTTTGTTATAGTATTCCTCCGGCATTCGCCTTGAATTGTGGTTAGAAACCACGGAAAACTACCGATAACAGCCTCCCTGCAGCGGCTGAATCCGATCTAGCTGCATAGCTAGAGTGAAAAATCTGCCGCCATCAGGGCTTGAATCTCGCGTAGTCACTGCAGTTACGCTGGCTCTGAGCTAACAACACCCGGATTCACAATTCAGAATGAATTCGCAGAGTACTTACGGGTAGATCTAGACCCCCAAAGACATGACGTTGGTCTGTCAGGAAGTCCTGCAACATGCGAATCGTTCATTTGTGATAACTGATGAAAGTCCGCACCATAACCCCTGTCGTGTGGTGTGCACTGAAGATCCGCCGGATGCAGCCGCTCACCTTTGCGGCGCCAGACGCGGATGCGACCGCTGTCAGCGCCCAACGTGGAACGTGATTCACCGGCGAAGACAAGCGACGCAATTCCTCTCTCGTTGTAGGAGGGGGGACCTATGGTAGGGTCAACAGATCGCTCGTCTTCCTCCTCTGGATTCGAGGCACAATACCTGGACGACCCATGTTGAATTCGCGGTGGACAAAGCGAGTTCGAGGGATATTTCCTCGGGCTTCTTCCGTTCCTCCTGCCCCTCATTCCACCGTTATCTTACCATCACAGCCCACCCATCTTCGCCGCAGGCGTAGTCAAAAAGGCTAGGAAGGATCGTAATACACATACTATAAAAATATCTGGACATTGACGCATCACTTTGCACGTAGAATACAACGGCAGTCGACGCAGAGGAAGTCTGGATTGTCTCCACCCCTCCGTGCTCAGCGGGGAGAGCCCTCTGGGGCACTACAAATCGTTATGTTAACTATTGACGTCAATCCGGGAGGAGGTTTCGCAAAGTCCGTCACAACTCTCCGGGCGCGTTTATCCTCAACCAGTGCCACGTGTGGTCAGAAGCTGTCCTCCGCGATGTGCAGCATGCCGGTGCCTAATTGCGACGCTGTCTACGACTAATTACGAAGCAAATCCATATCTCTCAGAAACCCTCCAATCACCAAACAGGATGGTGCTCGGAGGCACACCGACGAATGTGTGTTTTTATAGGTTTCAATTTTTTAGGAATCTAAAAATTACTGATATTTTTATGTTTTTTTATCAAACTATGATGCAATTTATCACAAGACTTGAATAATTTGAGTTATTACATCGTCTTTGGTTGTGGATTAAAAAAATTCTATTCACTCGAGAACTGAAATTCAGAATACATTTTGACATTATTTGAGGTATTGTAAGGCTTATTATAGTACAGTTTAATACATTACTACGTTATGAAGATATTGGACTAATACTTGATAAGAATGTCATAGGTGTTGTATACCTTCTGTTTACGTGAATGCTATGTCTGATTTAGTTATTTTAATTTATTAATTTAACAAACTCGTAAAGACACGAACAATATAATTTAATTACTAAGAAGGAGTAGTTTTATTATATAATTTAAGCAAAAAGGTCCCTCCCCCCTCCCCCACGAAGACCTCTGGGGCCATAACAAAGTGAAGGGACTATTCTCCTATACAAGAGACAGATCGACTACTCAAAACAACACAGGTGAACCAGCAGGGGGTAAAATGCAATCAAATCGACACTTATTGGCAGGTGAAAAGAGTTCAAATGGAATGGATAAAGTGAAGAAACACAACAAAAATGAACAATTTATCGCCTTTAATTACTGACTACCTACCTACTTACTAACTACCTCCGTGATTATTTTCCGACTATTTCTATTTAGCTATTCGACGCTCAGATCAACCGTTTACAGGTATTTCTGCTTGATGATGACGTTTACGTGATATCTGGTTCTCTCGCGGCATCGTGTGGAGTGGCATTCTGCACGGACAGACGTGCAAGAAAACTTCAAATACTGCATTCTCGTTACTGGCTGCTGTATGATCTACTAGTATCTCCTACTAACGCCTCCTTTATTGTAAGTACCCGCGGCGCAATTCAGATGCCTTTCTGACAACTGTTACTGGCTGGAGAAGATCCTGCCCAACGGACATGACGTACATATTGTTGCATTGATGGTGGTGCTTTTTGTTCAGCAGTGTTTTAAAAATCACATTAACATTTAATCTTTATATACATTGAATGTTGTATTACTAATTTTTTTTAAATAATATAAATATTTTGAGGAAAATATTCAAGAAAAGGATATCACTAGATATCACTGGCATGCCCACCTTCAGTTACCTCAATTTTTTTGATGTTTTAGGAAATAGTCACCGTTATTCTTAACTAATCGTAATGGTCCTTATCTATTTACGTCAAACAACTGTCGTCAGTAAGAATGAAGGAAGGAAATATTTTCAACCGTGTCCTGCCACATTGTTTGTTATTTTTCCAAGGCACAGGGTAAAAGCAACTGAACCGTTACAAAGTCTAAAGGACAACGAACCGGGTTCGGATTTACGTCTTTCAGAAATTCGCGAAAGAAATTGACGTCAGCTCAGTCAAGCAAGTCAACAAATTAGATATTTTGACAGGATAATTGGAACTCAATAATAATCCCTGCCATAAGTCTAATTAAACATGCAATGAAGGTACTAGGAGAGGAAATCACTCAAGATTTTCGAGTCGAACGAACTTCTGCTTTCCTTCAGAAATAAGTGTAGTGAAATCGGGAGCAATTGCTTCCACGGAAATTTCGTCTGTAATACATCAAAACGATAAGTTATCAGTCGCTCTCTGGTTTTCATTACAGTATGGTCTGACTAGCATACCCACGCGAGAACTCTCGTATGTTAAACCCCACCCTCTTCGCTTTATTTGCATATTAAGCATATATCTTTTTTCCTCAAGACCCGCTTAGCTTCTCTGATATGTCCCCTTGTAATTGATAACAATACAACACACCCTTATCATACAAACCATTCTTATTTAATGTTATTACCAGCAGAGAGGTACACCCGTGTAATTCAATCGCGAGAATATCAAAATTAGTTTAATTTCACATACAGTAGCATTTTCTATAGGCTGTGAACAGGTGGAGTAGAATCGAAAAGCATCGAATGTAATGTAATAGAATGTTGAAGAACAATCTCATCCTGTATTTAACGGCGTGAAGAACGTTTCTATGAGGCATTTGGCTTCAATTTTAGTTTTTAAGGCCCTAAAACGCTTTGTATAGAGAGATATTTAATATATGGTTAAAAATGTTGCGGGTTGATTTGACATGGATATTTAAATGCATTTTTTAAACGACTCCTTCGTATTTTTAAAGTCAAAGCGCAATTCTCGTTCTTTAGAGACTTCATTTATAAAGATTAGTTGCCAGTGAGAGCCGCGAAAGGTGTGTAAGCTACTGAAATAATATACGAGACAATACTAGTGTGTTCCACTATTTAGGTGGTGGTGACACTGAGGGGTACTTAACTCAGCTAACAAGGGTGACCGATTACCTGTCTTCTGTCGCCATAAGAAAGCAAGAATAATGGTATAACACCTTGCAAGTCAGTAGAGACAGTGTGTATCGTTCGCGGCTAGAACTAATCGTGCTATTAGGGAGTTTTTCACAGCGACAACGAATGCATTGTGTGTTTTAAGCCCGGGCTGCTCAATCACAAGAATCGGGGCCAGACTGCCCGCGGTCGCTCGTGTGGCCTTGCGCGCCTCTCGCCTTTCACTAGACTAACACCGATCGCGCCGCCCGAGAGCATTCTTTCCCCATCCGTCGAGCTGACAATAAGTAAAAAAAGTAAGTGTAAAGTAATAGGATGCGCGGTTCCGCAAATTTTGCTACAGCAGTTCACCCTGTCCTTACAATTCGGGAAAAGAATATGAGGTTTAGCCCAAAGGAGTCGTGGTGGTCGGGAGGATGCGGGCCGAGGGCGGGGGGGGGGGCGTGACAGCTCGTCGGCGCAGCAGCGGCTGGAGGAAGGAGCCGCGCCACTCGCACTTCCTTCCTTTTCCGCGGAGGGGGGCGAAGGGGGCGCCTGGCCGCATCCCGGAGCGCTGGTCCCGACCCGGACGAGGCCGGCAGTCGCCAGTGGGCCGCGCGGAGTGCCCGCCCGGCTGGTTGGTGCAGCCGGTCGCCAGCGGAGGCGTCATCCATGCAGGCCGCCATCATCATCAACCACGGCCAAATGCAGCGCAGCCCGCTGCCGGAGAAGAAGGCCATCGAAAAGTCCCCGGCCGTCACTCGCAAATGTGTGAGTTGCAATACCATATTTTTAGAGTAATCCGCCAAGACCAAAGGAGGGAATGCATGCGTTTCCTTCATCTACTCTACAACACAGTGGGTAGACCAGAAGGACGTGTTTCTGGCATAGCAGCCCAAGGGGACCATTCGATCCCGCAGGGATAAGGATTACGTCCAAGGAGCTCATCACGAGCTTCTCCCGCCTCAAACCCCAGTGCGACCGCCCATGGACGCTGCCTCAGTGCCAACCGGTTGGCTGGCTTGATTGTTTCGGGGCACGTCAACTTCTGTGGTCATTACTCTCGTTAGTGTCGCGTTTTTTATCTTGAAAGGTGGCAGTGTTATTCCCCTGCTGGGTGGTGAAATCCACCCAGCGTGGCATCGCCCTAGCCACGCCACACTCCAAACTCCCAACTGGCCTCCCGATATGTGTGGTGATGTGAGTGTACGTAAGGGGAGAGGTTATGTCAAGGAGGACGAAAGAATGATCACACGGCTTCATGGCTAGTTTGTCAGGGCACTGCTCCGGCATTCGCCTGGTATTTATTGTAGAAACTAAGGAAAACTACCGACTAGAGCAGCCGGCGCTACATTCTCTTTCAGACAGCGACTGAATACGGTTGGTCGGAAAGTCATATTTGAATGGTCAATATCACAAGCCGACTGGTGTTGGAGTGTGCAGACTGCTGCTATCTTGCATTTTGGTACGGCAATTCACATCCCGGTCGATCCAGGAGGAACTTGTGGATGGCAAAGCTCGTATGCTGCGTGCGGTACGTTCTCAAGGGGCTCCCCCGTTTCTTCTGCCTCTCACTCCACCCTTATCACATCATATTCAGATCATAGCAACATCATCACCACTCATCACTCATTCGTCACATCCACGCGTCCCAAGTATGAACAAAAATACTACGTTCAGAGAATCATGATAAAATGTACGATTAATACTTATGAAAACAGACTAGTTTTGTCGGATAGTGGATCCGATGAAGAAAGTGCGTATTTTAATTATGACTGACAAACCTGCGTTATATTTTTGTTACAAGACTACTACGAAGCCCTGAATATGCTAGTAAATGTTTTTATCCAAAAATTGGCACGTATCCATTATCTGAAATGCCATTTATGATTGTAAAACCACTCCTTATCATATTGTGCCTGCCATTGGTGTGTCGTTTCACTGACGTCAAATTTCACGATAAAGTAAGTTATGCAATCGGTTCAGCCCGAACGTTTAACCAAACTCGGATCAACAGTGACTTTCCATTCACTTGCTTTGTTAGTAGTACTGTGAATCCTTGCATATACTTCGAGTAACTGGCAACCGCCTGCGTCCGTCAGTTCGTCACTCACAGTGAAACACTTCCCTTCCGTAAATGGAGACAAAATTCGATGTCGTTCAACGCGTCACGATCTCCTGATGGGAAACTGATGATTATCACTTGTTTGCGTATCCATTCAGAAGATTCTAATAATTTCCCCAAAAGCATGTTGTTGTTGTTGTTGTTTTTTGGGGGGGTACAAGTAAAACGAGTTCTGAGCTACGTACGGCACCTACTGAGGCGATCACTAGCTCAACTGATTCCTCTCAGTGAGGCACATGGACTGGCATTGTTTACTGCTAGTCCGTTGTGGAATATCAATTTTGGAGAAAACGTCTGAACGGTTAGGTGCGTGCATGGATCACAGACAGACGCTTTACCGTCAATCGTCTTTTGAGTATGAAGGTCCCATAAACCGCGGATTCTGTCTGCGCAAGTGTTAGAGGAATTAATTTACATTTCATGGAACAAGACCTGTCCACGCCTTCGTTATCAGGACCCGGCAATAAGGGGTTTTCGGTTGAAAATCGCCGTTTTCCGGCGCAATACCTTTTCTTCTTTCAAAGTAATGCGAAAAAGTAAATTCCAATATTTTCCAACGCTAAATATTTTTCTACTAGAATGATAATAGCATAAGTGATCTAACCCAAGCATTGCAATAAAATCTGTGTTAATTGTAAGTTAAGTTCTTTAGTTTGTTTAATAATGAGATGAATTTTAAAAAGTTTTCTACTATATTTCCTGAACTGTTTTCTATGATGGGTATTTTTGAACGTGAGGATAACTGTATCAAGTGCTATGACTCATTTGCAAGCCCAGTGTCGGAAACTAACAATTTATGGGAACAAAATGATTCATGATATTACTCATAGCAACAGTACATTCCGGAAATGCGAATAAAATGCACGTTCAACAAGCAATACGGTCTCGCTCTCTTCTTTGCCGGTCAACCCTCGAACCTGTCGTTCGAAATAGCCATCGCCGAGGCAAGAGAGCGCCCACAGGGATTCGCAATGCAGCTGCGATGAGAACAAAATGTGAAGATGTGAGGAGGCCCACGGTGTGTTCTTGAATCAGAGCCTGCAAATGTCCAGATATTCTTTAATAGGCTGCCTGATAACACACTGAAATAATGTACTCTTCATAACATCTTCTAGGAGCATTCGAATGAGGATCTCGAACACTGTATTCCGGAGTGGGTAGTGGCCGTTGGCTGAAAGAACATGCGGCAAAAGAGCTGAAATTATATACTTTGGTAACTTTTTCATTATTTGGTTTTAATACTTATATAGATAATTTTTACGTACTACACTCGAGGATGTATGTTCAAATTATATTTTTATTTACAGCATGCATAGAAGAAATTGTCAACACATGAAAATGTTTTTTAAATCGGTTTTAAGCGTCAGTGACGCCACATTCAGTTAGTTAATTCGGTATTTCCCCAAAGGCCTACATTAACTTTCAAAAACCCTGACGCACTAGAGA